>CM062817.1:1181064554-1182264554 GCA_031772625.1 Pinus tabuliformis | reverse complement strand
TTATCCTTTCCTGTAGAATCTATGGTCAAGAGAATACTAAAACCTTTCCTGAAGGTTGAGTAGTCTTATTAGACCAGTTGGTAAGTGATGGGAGGCTGTTCAATTGGTCGGATCCGTTGGCTCAACAATTGAAGGCCCATGTAGCATAGGCTCAGAATCCGCCCAAGGGTGAGCGAGCAAGCTTATATATGTCTGCATACTTACTAGATGCAAATGTTCTCAACAGTAGTTCCCTAGAATGAACTGGACATGGACACCATGAGAGACCGCCGTGAACATCTATTGAAAGTTACTTTCAGAATGCAGTTATCGAGGAGTAATGACACGACTAAATTACCACTTTATCATCCTAGTACACAAGCTTATCTTTGAAGAAGATCCACCTTGCATGTCACGAGAAGTAACAGAGGAAGTAATAAACATTGCAGATTGGTATACCTCACCAGGTGGCACCTTCATTAGAGTGTTTGGTGGAGAGAATCCTTTGCATTTCTTACCAAGCTATTCAAATGACAAACTCATCATGCAAGAAGTATCGTACCATCTAGCTACAAGGTTGGCACAGGAAGAAGAAAGAACCATGGCCAACTCTTCCTTTGTAGATTGGATTATATGAGATAAAGAACTTGAAAGTTGTAGATGATGAGACTAAGGAGAAAGTGAGATTTGAATTCAACACTAAGGAATTTAATCCGTATGATCCTCAAGGTATTTGCAAGGACCATTGTATGAGAGTTTACTTTTCGTGGATCAACGAGGCATTTCATTGGCCAGAGGAGGATCATTAGAAGTACTTCTACAATGCCTCCAGAGTCAATGAGCTGGTCAGTATATCAAGGACTTCACAAGATGCTCCACAGACAATTGTAGGACTAGAAGCAATAGTAGCAGAAGGTAGCAATCCCATGTAGGATAAAGGAAATAGGAAGATTGCTGATAGTCTAGAGGGAGAACACAACTGCAAAATGAAAGCAGATCCTCTTATCGAGAAAGTAACTTTGGCAAGAAAAGCAAAGAGGAAGCAAAAGATGCAAAGAGAAGAGCAAAGGAAGAGAGAAAAGCAGAGGTTGCAAGAATAAAAACTGAAGTTGCAGGAGACAAAGAAGAAGCTTAAGGAAGAACAGGAGTTGAGGATGAGAGAGCGAGAAAAGAAGCAAAAGTAGGAAGAAGAATAAAGGAAAGGTGCGATGACAGCGAAAACAACGCCGATACAGGTTGAAGAACAGGAACAACTAATAACTGAGAAGGAAGGTGAAAAAATGCAGGATTAGGAGCTTGCTCAACATATTGAGTAATTGATCGAAGTGTTAGACATGGAGTTGGAACAGGAGCCATAACATGAAGATGTTGATCTGATGCTGAGAGCACTATAGGTCATCCCTCTGTCTCCACCACCTCCAATAGCAGAGCTAGCCACGAGCAAGCAAGGAGATGTGGTTCTCCTTGATGATGATCTAGTCATTGATGTGTACAATATATCATTTGATGAGTTCCAAAAGAGGATTGTACAAGCGTGAAGAAAACACTTTCCAGATGATCAAGCATCACCTACATTCAATAAAGAAAGGGTGATAGTGTTAGACACCAGGAAGCATCTGAATGCCATTGCCGAAGCTAACTTGGCCTATGCAAGAGAAAAAAGATCAAATTTTCAGTATTTGATGGCTTAGAATGAACAACTGGTACATAAATTGCAGGTTGCCAGGCAAGAGGTAAAACAAATCTGAGCAGCAACACAAAATTCACTTTCTGCATTGGGGGAGATGAGAGTAGAGATACTTGTTGAAGTATCAACACTTGGAGAAACCATACAAAAGCTCTATGATGGATTTTTCACTGTACATAAAGCAATTGCCTATTTTCATGGCTTACAGCAACAAAGCAAAGAGTTTGTTAAAACTCTAAAAAACATACAACTTGCCATAACCTATGTATAAGAGTGGACAATGCCGTTCAAAGGGGCCCCTCTTTACTTAGTGAATGAAATGAAGCCAAAGGAAGAGCTAGAGAAAGTGAAGGTTTGAATGTTGATTCAGAACAACAAGCAACTCACCTCATTCATTGGCAACATACAAGCCTCATATGTGTGGTTATATGTTAGTTTTGATGTCATGGTGAGAACACATTGGATCCCATTAATTGGTAGAACCAAGTCCAACAGGAGGTCAAAGAGTACTTGGAGCAGCTGAGACAAAATGCCACACGGGAGGACTTGGAGCTGAATGCACATAACATGCAAAATTTCATCGGTGGCCCTGTCAAATTAAAAACAATGTTGCTCATGCTTTAGAATGAGTTGGATATAGGTTCCAAGAGAGTGTACTCAGATTCCATGGATGCTAAAGTCCACTTCTAGCAAGACACCATTAAGCAGTTTGGGGACACCATCACACAATAACAAGCTTGGCACCAATATGTGACTGAGGATAAAATAGTGGAGGTTTCTGAGCTAGAATTCACCCAAACTCCAACATCATAGTGTTGTGTCCTGTTAGGTTGTCAAGTTGTCTCTACCCTATTTTGTCTTATATGGTTACAAGTGGAAAATGTAATATTATTTTTAATTATATTGTAAGTGAAATTCCAAGTGTCCATATTGGAATATGAAAAGTCATCATGTAATGTAATGTGTTAATTTGTGAGGAAGTTGAAGAGTCATGAGGGTATTCCAAAGGTCACAAAGGGGGAGTTGAAGAGTCACCCCCATATTGTTATAAATAGAACCTCTTAACTCATGTATAATTCTTTTTGGAGCCAAGATTTTGGCTAGGCTTAGGCTTAGAAAGAGCTTGGGAGTATTGTGAAGAGCCTTTGCTTCTCCATAGCGTAGAGTAGTATAATTATTTGGAGGAGCAGGTGTTCTTGACTGTACTGTTCCACTATTGGGGCTAGTGGTTGTAAATGGTGTATGTATGGATGGGACTTTCACTTATAATAATAAAATTAGAGCTAGCATGCTTCCATGCATATGTTTTTAATATAGTAGGACTATTCTTGTTGTATTGAAAATATGTGTTATTTAAATTATGCATATGCTTATGAACTATTTCATTTGCATTTGTATGAATCTTGTTGAATGCATGTTGTTGTATTAACTCATCACTTTAACTTGTGGACTATTCCACATATTAGCTTATGATTCCATTTTGCTCATGTGTTCTCAAGCTGCGTACTATTACATGCTTCCAAGGGGCGCACTTCCTTTTCCCTTCGTGTGTTGGAACCTTCATCGATCACACTTGACTCTCCGCAGGATCACACACTTGTTCTTAACCAAATTTATCATACTTTCCTCTGCACATTTCCACAGTCAAGGCATAACATTACCACCCACTGTTGGGACTTCTACTCCAAATGTTGTGAGGTCTAGTTGGGACTTTATATCAGGGAGATCCCTTGAATGTTGGTAGGTACAACACCATCAACAATGCCTTATTCCCTCTTAGGCCTCTTGAGCACATGAGCACACCCCAAAGGCTTGAAGCCTTCACCCTTCAACCTTTAGGAGTGCGCCCTATGCCCTCCATATCTCCCTTGAGTGCACAACGCACTTAGGAAGCTTGAAGCCTTCCCCTTTGTTATTCAGACTTGCACCATCTGCCCTGCCTTGACTGTCTCCCTTTCTTGAGTGCATTAGTGCATGCTGAAGCTCCAAAGTATTCCCTCTTCAACCCTTCATCCTTTCAAAGTGTGCCCATGTGCCCTGAAGCCCCTTTTGTCCCTCTTGATTGCACCTGAAGGCATGAACAAAATACATGCATGAAACATGGTAGAATAGGATATTTTCAAGATGATGGTTTCTCGTCATGAGTGATTTGCAGATACATGTATTCCATAAACATTGTGGCAAGCACACATGGGGATGATTGGGCAAGGATAAAAAATAAAAGGAAGATCCAAAGAACAAAGAACACACTTGAACTGTGATGACCAAAGCACCCCAAAGACTCCAATTGATCAGAGACCCTTTGGATGGTAAAGGACATCAACGATTGACGCTGCATGAAGAATAGAGATACACTTTGAATCCGTGTCACCACTGGAGAAATTCCATGTCATCATTCACTATTAGGCCCAGTCATCATGGATAGTGTCATGTCAGGTATCATCACACGATGATGTGGAAGTCATGGTGCATTGTTGTACTCATTATAAAAGACAAATAAGTGGAAGTCCAAGAATCATGTATGAACTAAAGAGTCATGGAAGTCCAAAAGACATGTAATACTAAAAGTCACATGTAATTCCAAAGGTTGTAGAAGTCCAAAGGTCACTAGAAGTTAGAATTTCAAGAGTCATGAGGATGTGAAAGGTCATACCTCAAGTTATAAATAGATCCTCATTTCTCATGTAAAGGAATTTTAACCTTGGATTCTCCCACAAGGCATTATAAAGATAGAGTTTATACTTTTAGGGAGTAAGCAGTGGCTCTAACACTCCACTATTGGAGCTAGTGTTGTTCATTGTATTTACGTATAGTGGGTTTTTTTCTTAATATTGAAGCCTTCCAGGCTAGCATGTTCCCACACATGGATTGTGAATGTTTCTAAGATTATTCTTTGAATTTTTATGGTTAATGTTCACTTTCATTAATACTAGAGTAATTGAACTATTTTGGTGACTTTTGTGCTTCTTGTTGGAAATGTGTTGTTATGTTTATAATTATATTCACATCCTTGTGAACTATTTCAATTGATGTTATACAAACCTTTCTATTTTACATGTTGTTATAGCTCCAAATATCACTCTTATGGTTTGTGATGCTGCACTCATGGCCTAAGGCAACCCCTCCTTCCAGACCTGGTCCTAAAATTTAAAAAATAGTATTTTATCCCTTATACGCGACATTTCCCTGAGTTAAACGCGTGTATACGTGGGTAGGTATATACCCAACTTGCGTATATGTATTAAAACACTTAAAAAAATATAAAACTCCTTATTTTTGGGAGGAGATTGCGGGTTTTACCTGCTGATCACCTGTTAGTGCCCGTGGCCCAACTGTTCCCAACCAACTCCCAACTAAAAAACTACTTTGGGAGAGGTATAAAAAGACCTCAATGGGAAGGCCTAAAGGAGGAGAGAAGAGAGAGAAAGGTTATTATGCTGAGATTTTTCCCCTGACCAGGTCTAAAGACCCTTGTGCCTTCTACACTTCCCCCATTTGTACAGGAAGCCCTTGTTTCCTTGTGTGTTGATGTTCATCCATTACTTGTGACATCATGGAAGGAGTTTGTTAAAGGCTTGAGGCTGGACGAATCCAGAAGGAAGCTTTGCTTGGAGCCTGCGGAAGGTGACTCAGGTGAAATTATTCCTTTTCTGTACTGTATTTGTCTATAATAAAAGAAACACATGTCTTGGTTCCTGATATGAATCTTCTTTATGTTTATGATATTCATGTTAGAATTCATATGTGAATGGTTGTTTATATTTCATAACTAACTAAATTTCTTTATAACATGAAGATGGTTTCTTTATAAGTTTTTGTCCATATACTGTTGTGTTCTTTAGAATTGGTTGTTTTGTAGGACAAAGGAGCAAGAGGAACTTGAAGAAGGGTTTGGACCCTTGAGGACCTTCTCAAACATAGGACCTAAGGTACGTTCCCTTATCATAGAATTTGCTTACAATAGCATAATGGCTGTGTGAATGTGTGTTTCTCTGTATAGACAACTTTCAGTCTACTAGGGTTTCAACCCAAAAGCCCTAGGGGAACATTTCCCTCAACAAAATTGGCGACTCGACTGGGGAACTTGAAATGTTGAGAATGGTTTGATTTTTCAGGACATTTTGGATGTTTTTTGACATTTTCGAGACTGTTCCATGACTGCTGACTCGTCATGGCAGGTATCGTTTTCTCACTGGCATATAGGTTAGGGACACCATTTTTCTGTTGCATTATGCATACTAGCCTCCATTTGCCGACACATCTGCCATAGGGTCGATCCCATCGTGTTATGGTTCATAAGCCATCTTCACTTGCTGATTCTTTAAATCATGACACGATGGTAGAGCCATCCTTTACATGGGCATCGTAGTTAGCACCTCATTGACATTAGTTGCCCATGCTGCTCCGATTTGAGTAGGCTCGGGAGTCCTCTATAGTCCCGCCATGACTTATGCATTGAAGACTCATTCCTCTTAGCTTCTTCGCTTTGTTTTGGCCTTATACCCTAGAGGCTCCTTTGTGTTGAGTTGTACTACTGCATTGCATGTTGACCACTTGCACCTTTTGGCCTAGAGCCGGCTTCACTTGGACTCATATTTAAGCCAACTTTTGACCATGACGACTGCAAAATCAACCTTGCATACCTTTGACTTCTGCAGCTTGACACACCTTGACCTGTGGAAGGAACACACCTTTGAGTGTCACTGACCAGTTTTCACCTCCCTGCATTGAGCATAGGAACATTCCATTCCCAGGAACTAGATCATCTGTTTCACTGACACTCGTTCTTTCCACTTTTTCAAGCTTAACGGAAAAAGACAAAAAAATAAATATTCCAAAAAAGAGCGGGAATGGGACAGTATTTCCATTTATTGTTGGCAGCTAGAGTCAGTCGTGTCACCCTTGAACAAAGCACTCAATGCAAAGTCTCCTCCGTTTGGGCGGGATTTAGTTTGACTTAGGTACGCCTTAACCTTGTTATTGAGTTAGTTCTCCCCTGATTAGTTATCTCTTCCAATCATATGGAGGGTTCGTTTGTGCCTCCTGCATGGCGAACTTATACAGAGTCATCATATGCTGCCACATAGTCACATTGAGTCGTGCTTTTATTCAAGGGAAGTTAGCCTGAGTCGGCCTCTCTGCGGTGTCTCTTGACTCATTTTTCAGTCGGCCATCCCTGGTTGTCAGTGTCATGTCTATCATCACATCAGCTATATTGGTCCTTTACTTGTGCCGGTTTGAGAAGGTCCCCATTGACTTCTTGATGGCAGGTATTGTCCTTATCGACGATGACATCTTGCTTTGAGGACAGGCCTAGAGCTACACCTTGGCCCTATTTTCATTATTGATAGGTCACCTTGTGCTCAGCATCGATCAGTATCATGGGTCTTTGACTGAGTGGTTTCCCTTGTGTTTGACATCAGCTTACATTATCACACATTGGGATTCGTGCAATACCTTGGTTTCCATTTGACCCTATTGGTGGATACCTCACCTCTGTGTCAACTTTCATTATTGGTTGGTTCAGAGGGTTTCTGTCGTGCGTTAGCCACATCTTGTGTACGCTAGAAACGTAATTCGGTTGGGTTACTACATCTCTTTCGTCCGATTCCTTCCACATTATTGGCCTACGGGTTACACTTGCGCTTGATTGATGGAGGATGCCTTAATACCTTCCTTCTAGCGGATCTTTCCCTATCGACTCCAACTCATTGCTTTGGGGCAAAGATCTAGAGTCCATTTGACAGTACCTTGGGGTTTGCAGTCATTAGTGGCAGATCCTTCGCTATCGATAGTGGGAAACCATCATTGTCTCCTGATCGATAGATTCTTAAAGGTGTTCGACTCCAGCTCATCTATTCACACTTGTTAGATTGTACTGGGTACCTTGACGCTCATTATCATTATCGATGAGTAGTCTCGCGTTTGTTAACGGTATACATCAATGACTGGTAATCAAACGATTTCTCACATGGTCGACTTCAGATCATTTATTCCCATGGTGTAGAAATGTACCACGGCGGTCGGTGAAGACCTCAGGTTGTATCAGCATCCATTGGTTCACTTGATAGTTGCTCTTGTTGCTGCTAGTTGATACCACTCCATCTTATATGTTGCAGTCAGTCATGGTGACATTCTATATGCTGGCACCTGAGTTTGAAGTGTAGTACCATCCTATTCCATCATGTTTAGTTGGTACCTTTTGGGATCAGTCTTTGATATCAGTGATCCGTTGCATCTTTCAGCATCATTGACAGTCTTATATGTGATATTCAGACATGTACTTGTTCGATCATGATCATATGATCCATTATGTATTTTCCAGTCATTTATACTTGTATACTTAGTGGATCCGCTTGTACTTGATATGCGGACATGCTTTACTTTTTCTGAGCATGGGTATGCCCGCCTCGGACAATGTTTCTTTCTAATCTCCTTTTGTGGCTTGGCAGGCTGAATTTTGGTGAAGTCCTCCTCGGTTTTTGACAGATTTCCTTTCCATGTACATGCTTAATACATTTCGGCCATCATGTAACCCTTCTGACCTCATATATTAGGGGGCATCTGTTATAGCTCCAAATCTCACTCTTATGGTTTGTGATGCTGCACTCATGGCCTAGGGCAACCCCTCCTTCCAGACCTGGTCCTAAAATTTAAAAAACAGTGTTTTATCCCTTATACGCAACATTGCCCTGAGTTAAACGCATGTATACGTGGGTAGGTATATACCCAACCCGCGTATATGTATTAAAACACTTAAAAGAATATAAAACTCCTTATTTTCGGGCGGAGATCGCGGGTTTTATCTGTTTATCACTTGTTAGTGCCCATGGCCCAACTGTTCCCAACCAACTCCCAACTAAAAAAATACTTTGGGAGAGGTATAAAAAGACCTCAATGGGAAGGCCTAAAGGAGGAGAGAAGAGAGAGAAAGGTTATTATGCTAAGATTTTTCCCCTGACCAGGTCTGAAGATCCTTGTGCCTTTTGCACTTCCCCCATTTGTACAGGAACCCCTTGTTTCCTTGTGTGTTGATGTTCATCCATTACTTGTGACATCATGGAGACAATCATGGAAGGAGTTTGTTAAAGGCTTGAGGCTAGACGAATCTGGAAGGAAGCTTTGCTTGGAGCCTGCGGAAGGTGACTCAGGTGAAATTATTCCTTTTCTGTACTTTATTTGTCTATAATAAAAGAAACACATGTCTTGGTTCCTGATATGAATCTTCTTTATGTTTATGATATTCATGTTAGAATTCATATGTGAATGGTTGTTTATATTTCATAACTATCTACCTTTCTTTATAACATGAAGATGGTTTCTTTATAAGTTTTTGTCCATATACTGCTGTGCTCTTTGGAATTGGTTGTTTTGCAGGACAAAGGAGAAAGAGGAACTTTAAGAAGGGTTTGGACCCTTGAGGACCTTCTCAAACGTAGGACCTAAGGTACGTTCCCTTATCATAGAATTTGCTTATAATAGCATAATGGTTGTGTGAATGTGTGTTTCTCTGTATAGACAACTTTCAGTCTGCTAGGGTTTCAACCCAAAAGCCCTAGGGGAACATTTCCCTCAACACATGTGTCTCCATTAGGGTAGTACTATTACTTCTCTCTTAGAGGCTCACTTCATTTTCCCCTTCGCAGTAAGAGAACCTTGATACATCTGCAATCGAACATTCACAAGGTGCACTAGATTTCTCATTCAAAAGGACATTTTCACTTCTCTCTCGTGCCGACATCTAAAGCCAAGGCATATCGTTAAATAAATGAAAGCTAGGCCATGTTCCAGATGGGACTCCTACACTGAATGATGTAAGGTATAATTGGGAGCTTATATCAGGGAGATCCCCTATATGTTGGTGGTTTCTAACGATAAAAGGAGGGATGCCAATTTGTTATCGCTGATAACTCTGCACATCAAAATAATTCTTCTTTCGGGCAAGGTAGGAACATTCCGAGCACAATTCTGACTCTGATTCCTAAAGCAGGAGGATGTTCTTAGCCTAACCCAGAATCAACTTGCAATGTTGCTTACAAACAAATCTGGGCAATTCAATCTATAACTTGTTAGTTCATAAATACTATTGGATTAATTCATGGAGAATAGAATCTTCCACATTTTCGAAGAGAAAAGAAACAATTGGTACTAGTATCTTTCTTTCTACAGTGGAAGATTCAGTCTTTGCCACTCTTGAGGAGTTGGCGGAATCTGTAGACAATATAAAACATCATGATCCTTTTCTACCTTTCAACAAAGGGTATGAGGATGATACAATTGTTCTTTCTGAAAACCTCTTTGATGGATTAAATGGTGAATATTCCTTAGATTATAATAAGGAGGAAGAAAGTAGAGATGAGAACATGGCTGACCAATATTTGGATTGGATGGCCCAAGGGCCTCTTGCTCTTCCAGAAAATTTACATAAGATGCCAAGACATCTAGAAAATATGCTTTCAAAGTATGATCCAGATAAGAAGACGAAGGAAGAAGATCACCTTGATGATTTTTACATGCATCTACGGATGTTGGAGGTGAGGTATGGTGATGTTTCCTACAAATTTTTTCCTTACACACGAGAAGGAAAAATAACAACATGGTACCACAGTTTTCCTGTCAATTCAATCCACACTTGGAAGGAGTTTAAAAAGTTATTTCTTGAGAAGTTAGTTGATGACAAGACTCTTGCCATGTTACTCAAAGAGCTTGGAAGAATCAAGATGGGGGAAAAAGAGAAAGTGAAATATTTTGGTTAAAAATTCAATCACATATTGAATAAGTTTCCCCAAGGCACACAACCACATGATTTAATCACTATTAATTATTACATAGCTGCCTTGCCCACAATATTTCCCAATTTGTGAAAATAGATGTGTTATGAAGGAAAATCCTCTCAACAGACAGAGACGATCCCTCTAGCCCAATGAGTGGGTCTATCAACAAACAAGACAGTCTACAGGACACTTTCCTAGACTACAATCGAAATTAAAGAAGAGGAAGGAGACCTACCTCGTTCTAATGGTATGATGTATCCCTTTGTTGAAGATATTAATCGCTTGCTCCTTTAAGCTTGATCCTCATTGCTCATGGCGTTTGAATACCTACACAAGAGACCAAGAACACAACAAAGCATAAAAGTGCAACCATTATAATTAAAATGTAATCTACTTAACATATCAAGGAGCATTAAGATAAATGAAGCATCAACATAAACATTTATGGAAAGTGAACAAGTAGTCGTATATATTAAGAAAATGAAAAGGGAATCATACAACCTATGCCTTAATGTTGAGGTCTTCCTTTGGGTGGATGTCCAAGTCCAAGAAAATACGCTTCAAGCACTCCTTCTCCAAGCTAGAAATGGGAAGCATGTAACCATAATATCAACATAGGGATGCAACAATCAATGACCAACCATTTGGGAATGAAAGGGGTTGAATTTATAGGAAGGGATAGGGAGTTAAGACCTCATCAAAGATATAGGAAGTACACATCTCAAGGAGGAATATCATAGGGATAATATCAAAGGGTAATATTGGGAGAATTCAACCACATCTACAATGAACAACATCCAGCTCGTTGTTCTGGAAGCCTATAGATCACAAAGCTTCTCCTCTAGTTTGGGAAAATCTGCGAGAAGGAGGCCAGTGCAAGTTTTCCTATGAAAACATGCACTAGAAGCGTGAGTGTATAACTGAGCAACCTGCCATCAGCATGAGCAGGAAATGGATAAAATGCGCTGATGTTAGAAATTAGGTTTTAAGGAAATTTTCCATAGTAGTCATGATGATGGAACAACATGATCAGATGAGAGGCAAAATGGATTTCCCAAACCCACGAAGGCAAGTGACAAAGTTAGGATATTGTTACCGGGAAAAGTGTCTATTTAGAACTGCTCTATCCCACTAAGGTGTGACAGCTGCCTTAGAAACAAACAGAGAAAACTACTTTTGCATTTCCTTTATGAACTATAGATAGAGAGGAATAGAAAGAACCGACCTGTGTCTTGCGCTAATCCTTTGATCCAATTCCTCTCTTCTTTGACAGCTTCCAGCTACCTGCTCCCTTACTTGCCCAGCTTCACCAAGTACCTGTAAGATCACAGAAGAAGAACACTATACAAAGACATGGATCTATATTCATAAATAACTTAGGATCAGATTTAAGTTAACCATACAAATGTAACAAGCATCAATGATACAAAAGCATGGAGGAAAAACTCAAATAGTTTTTATTGATAAACAAGAAGATCCAGGAGGAGTTACAACCGATGGTTCCTGACCCAACATCAACCTCCCAGCAAAGAAGCCCCTCTTCACCTCCAACAAAGCATAAATCACCCAATACTCTGATATTTGTCTCAAAACCAACAGCAATTCCTTACAATGTGCAAAATTCCAGCCTCTGGATCTCTGAGATGAGGGATCCATATATAGATGTGTGTAAGGAGGATGAGTCAACTTGTGATTTGATTAGTGTCTTCTCTCTGTTAGTTCTTGCTTCCACTTGGAGACTGAAGGCCTCTTACTCATCCTTGGTCGAATTCAGTGAGGCAAGTGTCATAGGAGAAGATTCTGGAAGCTTCCATTGTCTCTCCACCTCGCGGAATGACACTGCCATTTGTCATTTCTCGCCCAACGCACCCTCATAGTGCATTTAGGTGCGTTGCAATGCACCTAGCCAGTGGATTTAGGTGCTATGCAACACACTTAGCTAGTGGAGCAGCTGAAATGATCCTGTTTTGACTTATTCTAAGCAGTTTCTGGTGGAGAACTTCTGGGAGAAGCTGTAATTTGTTGACCTTGTTCCTTTAGGGGTTAGAACAACACTTTTAGGGACTTAGCAGCCCTTGGTTTATGGACATTTCATGCTTGGAGTTGTAAGGCACAAAAATGTCTATAACAGATATCCCAAACCCAACATGGATAACAAACGAGTGTCATGTTCAAAAGCGACATGCTGCCTTTACAAGATACAAGATATGGACACTTTCACTTTTTGCCCCACCATTTCTGGTGAGTACCCCATATATTTTTTATCGCAAGCTTGAAGGGGATAGCATATGCTTGCCATATAATTTTTCTCTCAAACCCAAAAAGGGAGAGAAAAATACTCGAGAGAACCTCTTGACTAAGTCGATCAAGGTGTTCCTTTTTCATAAATAGTCAATCCCAACTTGAAAAGGGGTAAACACACACTAATATGACGTCAATTCATACAATTTAACGTGCTCGAAAATACAAGTACTCGACGATCTTTTCATCTTTATAGAGTTAGAAAAGAGCTTAAAGATGACTCTAGAGGGTCTCTTTTTCACTTACTATTTATGAGTTCGAAAAAGTGATAAAATACAACTCATTGAATTAGTCAAAATAAATCACCCTCGTCTAGAAGATATGACCTGTTGTTGCACAAGGAAACACACATTACTGATTTTGAGGAAAAATATAAAAAAATGAGTGAAGTATGCCCTAATTTAGTAAAATATTATTTAAAAACTATAAATAAGGCAAAAAGTAAATCATTTTTACCATTTTACCAATTTTCACTTGTGGGAGCATTTTTACCTCATTTTACCTCAAATTTCAGGCAAGGAGCACGAGCAATCTGGGACACCATTTGTCGAGCCGCTTGTTATAGGTAATAGATATGTCCTTCCTCTTCATTTTGGCAGTCATTTTAATCATTTTCATCCATAGGAGGATAGATTGTAAGGAAGATTTTTTGAAAATGTACATCATGGGTGATCAGTGCGTGTTTCACCCATTGGGGTTGTGCTGCTCATGCTGAGGCCAATTAGGTAGGAAAAATTCCAAAACAAATGCGCTGACGTCGAGGTAAAAAATTTGAAGTAAAATCCTCTAAGAAAAATAGTTAACCTCGATTTTTGTCTCCATGGATTCTCATAAATGTTGGTTTATTGGTGTTTTGCAGAAAAACTAGTCCAAAATGGTGATCGAGTGGAAAGAGAGGGGTCATGAAGCTGAGGACCACCAGGAAATGTAGGATGATGAATGTATCGAAGCCCTTTGAGCATGTGGTTTGATCAAATTCTTCATGATTCTCAAGATCAGAGCACAACCCGAATTATTGTAGCATTTGATCAGTTGGTGGGATGTAGATCGCCAACTGTTTATGTTTTGGGACCAAGAGCTTGAAATAGAGGTCACTGACATCTACTTCATTACTAGGTTGTCTAGAAAGGGACAATAGATACAACTATCTAGGTCACAATCTGGAGGGGAGAGCACAAACATGCTTATTGTGAGACATTGTCTAGGAGCCAAAAAGGGGAATAGTGGGAAGATTAACATAACAACCATATCAGCATTCTTCCTGTTGATTAACATAAAACCACTTTTATCTATCCATGGGGGAACTTTTCCTATAAGAAACGCGCTTTCAGTTTGAAAAATGCTAGTGCTACCTTCCAACGAGCGATGTATTATGCTTTTTAGGACATCAAACACATTGTTCAACCATATCTTGATGAATTACTAGCTCATTTTGCTAAGCGTAAAGATCATCCTGATCACCTACGAGCGATTTTTCTACGTTGCAGACATTACAATATCCGTTTGAATCCGCATAAGTGTGTCTTTTGCGTTGAATCTGGTCATCTCCTAGGGTTTGTCGTGTCAAAGGAAGGCATTCAAATCGATCCCCTCAAAGTTGAGGCCATTGTAAACTTACCCCCTCCGTCATCTTTACATCAGTTGCACATTTTGCAAGGGAAAGCTAATTTCCTTCATTGTTTTGTACCTAACTACGTTGAGCTTACTAAGGGATTAACTCATTTGCTGAAAAAGGGGATCCCATTTATATGGGATGAAATTGCTCAACAATCTTTTGATGTATTAAATAACACTTTGATTAGTGACCCTTTTTTGCATCCCCCCGACTATCACCGCGATTACTTCTTGTACTTGGCCACAACTGATAGTACTATTGCCATGGTACTAGTGCAAGACGATGATGATGGAAATGAACACGTGATCTACTACTTAAGCCAGAATCTCATTGATACCGAAACTTGATATTCCCATGTCAAGAAGCTTTCTTTAGCTGTTGTTCACGTTGTTCAACGCTTTCGCCACTATATTCTTTTACAAAAAACTAGTGTCATTTCTGATTCCAACCCCATGAACTATATTCTGACTCGTCTGTTGTTGGGGGAGAAATACTCTAAGTGGATTGTTATCCTTCAAGAGTTTGATTTGGAGTTTGCTACAACCAAATCAAAGAAATTGTTGGTTTTCACTGAATTGATTTATGACCTTCTCTCTGCAACCATGTCTATTGATTTTGATGAGTACATTCCAGACGAGAATCTCTTTCTCATCAACACTCTTGACCCATGGTATGGGTATATTATTATCTATCTCCAGACCCAAAATTTTCAATCAGAGTTGTCTAATTATGAATGTCATCGCATTCGACATTAGTTCCAACCCTATCGAATCATTGGTGATACTTTGTACTGTGTTGGTGTTGATTCTATCCTTCGTCAATGTTTGACACTCGAAGAAGCTCAAAAAAGTTCTCAATGATTGCCACTCTAGGGATTGTGTTGGTCACATGTCCGGGTATGCTACTACTCAAAAAATCCTTCATGTTGGTTATTTATGGCCATCCATCTTTAAATATTTCATCTTAGAAGTCCAAAATTGCCACGCTTGCTAGATTTACAACCATAAAGAGCGCACCCCACCCACACCCCTCTACCCAATTATTACCTTTGACCCCTTTTCTAAATGGGGGATTGATTTCATGATGTGTACCCATTGCTCAACTAGGGGGCATGGTTATATCATCGTCGCTGTTGATTATTTTACTAAATGGGCCAAGGCGATGCCCACATGTGAAGCTGATGGTAAAACTGTCGTTCAATTTCTTTTTAACCATATCATAGCCCGATTTGGTGTCCCTCAAGCCATAATTACTGATCATGGATATCATTTATGAAACCATATGATGGCATAGGTTACTGCTTGGTTGGGTTTGCGTCATGGCAACTCAACCCCTTATTATCCATATGCCAATGGCCAAGTTGAGGCAGTGAACAAAGTCCTGGTTAGTATGCTTCAACACACCATTGGGATACATAAATCGAATTGGCATCTTATGCTATTTTTAGCTCTTTGGGCTTGCCGAGCTATGACTAAGATTGTCACTAGATTCACACCCTTTAAATTGGTGTATGGTATGGAGGCAACTCTTCAATTGAGTGTGAAATTCCTTCATTGAAACTAGCCGTCGAATTACTCTTAGATGCCTCACTTGAAGAGGAACATTTAATTTACCTAGAAAGACTCGATGAAACCCACCGCTTCACAGCGTTAGTAGTTGAAGCCCAGAAAAAGTGAGTCAAGGCTCAATACGATAAAACAATTTCTCCTCGTGTTTTTGTTGAAGGTGACTTGGTCTTACTTTATGATCAAGCCAATGACAAATTGGGAGTTGGGAAATTCAAACCAATGTGGCATGGGCCTTATATTGTCAAGTGAGTTCTACAAAAAGGTGCCTATGAGTTAGTGGATTATGAAGGAAATTCTTTGGCTGAGCCTCGAAATGAGCTTTATCTGAAGAAGTATTATGCGTGATCATCCGTGTAGATACTTATGTACATTAGTGTGTGTTTTCATTAGTGTGTAGTGTGATTTTGGTGTGTTAGTTTGGTTTGAAAACCTTTTCCTATGCTTACCTCATGCTCTACTTGGTTTGCAGATGTCATCCAACCATTACGTCAGTTTTGCTGATGGTGCTTGTCGTAGTACACAAAATCTATCTTCCGTTGCATGGGAAATCTATGACCCTAATGGTGAGTTAGTGAATTTGCAAGGTATATGTTTAGGTCAGATGACTAATAACATTGCCGAATATAGTGTGGTCATTGAAATTTTGTCAGAAGCCATCACTCTTGGAATTAGGGAGTTAATCATAAAACTTGATTCACAACTCATTGTATTACAAATTAATGGGCAATATTCAGTTAGAAACCCTCAAAATTTGAAAATTTATTTGCGTGTTCATTTATTTGAACGAGAATTTGATTTTATTACTTATCATCACATTCCAAGACACATGAACACATTAACAAATGCATTGGCTAACTATGTGTTAGATATACATTTGAAAACTTGTAAATCATAGAACATCACACACCATATATGGTAAACAAGAAAATATGTATGTATGTATATATATATATATATATATATATATATATATATATATATATATATAGAGAGAGAGAGAGAGAGAGAGAGAGAGAGAGAGAGAGAGAGTGTTTGCAAAACAATTTTCTACATCAAAATAACAAAATTTGTGTTCTGAGACACATGGTTCTCATGATAGCACAAGAAAACCCTAATCACTTAGCCCAACAACCGACACATTCTGGAATATACTCCTAATGTGTGCCTCTGATAGTGGAATGACACCTCATCGATCAAGGCATACTCTAGAATTCCCTTGGTTAAGATTTCTAAGTTCCACTCAACCTTGACAATGGGAACTGCTCCTTCTACATATGGGGGAGCATCCTCGATTTGGTGTTCCACTCACCTAACTATTGGAGAAACCCTTGTAGGCCTCTCTGGTCCCATATCTACACAACATTACAAATCGAATCTTAGTACACATAAAAAAATGATATAAACTTAAAAACTTCAAAAAATATTTTTTTATCTAAATCATTCCACTATCCCCCTGGAGGAAGTGGAAGATCTAGATCTCCTTGGAAATCTGTCCCTACATAGGCCCAATCATCAACCAAGATTAGATGTTGATGCAACCATTCGAAGAATGTAGGAGGGAAAGACATATGTTGACCACCTCCATGTCCCGACATCAACTCTCCCCATCCGAGAAAACGTGGATCTATAGGTGCCGGTGGATGCACTTCCTATCACTGGTAATGAAATAATGGCACACGTTCCACGATGAACATCACCAGAATAGATCCAAAACCAAATTATTTTAGATTTCCCCTCTTGCACTTAGTTAATTGGTATTTCATGCATGCCAATAAACCTTCACACTAGTTGAATACCATGGGATTTAAGCATTTAATCAAATATTGGAAGTGAGACTTTGATGCCTCATGTAATGCCTGCACCCCTGCTATTCAGGCCATAGTGTGTAGGATGGTTCGAAATGGAATATTTTCGATGGTTGTTATGTTAATCTTCCCACTATTTCCCTTTTTGGCTCTGAGACAATGTCTCGCAATAAGCATGTTCGTGCTCTCCCCTCCAGATCTTGATCCAGGCTGTACCCGCTATCCCTTTCTGGAAAACCCAACAATGAAGTAGATGTCGATGACCTCTATTTCAAGCTCTTGGCCCTCAACAGTTGGAAATCTTCGTCCCAGTAACTGATCAAATGCCGTAATAATTTGGGTTGTGCTCTGATCTAGGGAATCATGAAGAATTTGAGTAGACCACATGCTCGAAGGGCTTCAATATAGTCATCATCCTGCATTGCTTGGTGGTCCTCAGCTTCATGACCTCTCTCTTTCCACTTGATCACCATTTTGGATTGGTTTTTCTACAAAACATCAATAAACCAACATTTTATGAGCATCCATGGAGAGAAAAATCGAGATTAACTATTTTTCTTGGAGGATTTTAATTCAAATTTTTTACCTCAGCGCTAGTGCGTCTGTTTCAAAACTTTCCTAGACTACAATAAAAATTAAAGAAGAGGAAGGAGACTTACCTCATTCTAATGTTATGATGTATCCCTTTGTTGAAGATCTTAATTGCTTGTTCCTTCAGGCTTGATCCTTGCTTCACATTGCATTTGAATACTTGCACAAGAGACCAAGAACACAACAAAGCATAAAAGTGCAACCAACATAATTCAAATGTAATCCACTTAATAGATCAAGGAGCATTAAGATAAATGAAGCATCAACACAAACATTTATGGAAAGTGAACCAACAATTGTATATATTAAGAAACTGAAAAGGGAAGCATACAACCTATGCCTTGATGTTGAGGCCTTCCTTTGGGTGGATGTCCAAGTCCAAGCAAAGACTCTTCAAGCACTCCTTCTCCAAGCTAGAAATGGGAAGCATGTAAGCATAATCTCAGCATAGGGATGCAACAATCAATGACCAACCATTTGGGAATGGAAGGGGGTGAATTTATAGGAAGGGAGAGGGAGTTAGGACCTCACCAAAGATAGAGGAAGGTCCACATCTCAAGGAGGAAGCTCATAGGGATAAGATCAAAGGGTAATATTGGGAGAATTCGACCACATCCTGTTGGCTTGTTGGGGCCTGACCCAGGTTCAGAAGTGATTTAGCCAAACAAATCCCGAAACTACCAGCCCTTTCAGTAATAGTCCACGGTGCACGGACTGAGGTCTCACCCAAGGTAGTATGGGAGGGTGCTGGAACCAAGTTTTCACACCCTAGGGATGTCTTGATGAAATCTAGGAAGTTCGCGAACTGAACCTGCGCGCTTGCGTTGCTCCGCGCAGCCGTCTGTCCTTCGCAGCTTGTGCAACTACTTCCGCACAGCTATGTAAAGAGTGCGAAGAGGTGTTTGTCTAAATCCTTTACCCTTACTGTGCTATTATTATAGATCTTAACTTAATTGTGTGGGCCCAATATTCTCATTAATCATTCAACATTCATAACAATTGCGCACAATCATAAAACTGTAAATAGATGCATAAATATAACAGAAGCATAGACACAATATTTTAGAATCAACTTATCTTTTATTTATTCTCTGTCCAAGTACAATCCCAACTCTGCCCTACGAACTCAGCTGTAGGGGTCTACACACATAGCTACGGACATAGCCGCGGACTCAGCTGCAAGGGTCTGCGCACACAGCTGTGGGCTCTACTAGGCCTCTGCACACTCAGCTACAGAGCCTCTACCTACTACTACAATCCAATACACTTCAGATTCACTTCTATCTTCTAACCACGCCTTTGCATCTATCTATTACTTGTCCAAGACTTAGAATGACTTTACAGTCAGAGCCTCGCTCTATTTATACAATCCCATGGTCCGTGGACCATGGGTAGGCTGACACACTTTTCACTAAATTACATTATCTTAGGGCAGACAACCCTAGACTCTTGCACTTCATGCCCACATTTCGTGGGGTCTTTACATTGCACTTGACCAAAATTCGGGCTTCAAGCCCCAAAAACATGCTATGGGGGGATCTGCTGCCCTATAGGCCCCCAACACAATTATCATGACTCGTCCCGAGTCACTCTGCTAGTGCGACGATCTTTGCGTGAAGTCCATCCAACTGTGCCTGTGTTGTGTGAAGATCTATAGTGCATTGCCTTGCCGTTCGCTAGATCTAGCAGCTGTCATTGTGTCTACACCTGAGGATGGTAAGAGTACGCGGTGCTCAATGCTCTGTACTTGCTCAATTCTCAAACAACCAAGTCTTGCCTTGGAGTTGGCCCTAGGAGTTTTATAGCATCCTTTTAATTTGAATTCAACCCTTCCCCCCACTTCTGCATCATTAATGCCTTCTTGGCAGCAGATCGTCCCAAATCTCATTCTTAATTCATGTCTTAATTGCCTGCAGACCACTCTTTTTTGCCTTAAATTGGACTTCTTGTCATGAATAGTGACACCAACGGTCACCTCCCAGCCTACCCGCGCAGTAGCACAACCACCTGTGCATGGACGTGACTCATGCGTTATACTGATCCTACGTGCAGCTCCCATACAGACTCTTTTATAGTCCCGCGCTCTCTTTCAACTGCTTGGGGCACTGAGACTGTGCTTTCTACGGCTAGTCAGGTGGTCACACTACCTATGCGAAGCTTCAAGGCACCTTCCAAGCTAGTCCGCGGGCACTCCTTAGTTTCCCTTGCAACAGTCATCACTGTGCATATTTCCTTATCTGGTGCACTCCCCTGGTTACTTTGTCTAGTAATGTGCAGTTGCAACCATGGTAGCAGAGCCATAACTTCTCGGTGGAAAGCTTCTACTGCAATCGTACTTTGACCCATATCTTGTCCTATCATTCTTAGCCTATTGACATGGCATGCTTGTGCAGATTTGGTATCTAGTTCACTTTTCTTCCTTTGTCGTACCCAGTCTTCGAGTTCGAAAAACTTACGGGTCCCTCGTCGAATGGCTTCCCGGATCTGTATATGTTTGACCCTGTGTGGCTGCCTAATTCCTTCATCTTGGTCCCCACATGTTTCTCCAATTATGTGAGGATTCCTTCCTCCCAAACCTATGGCCTTGACTCTGCCCGTCATCTTTAGGATCGTCTCCGCGCTCAGATTCTTGTACATGGCCCTAGAGGCCCATCGAACCGCTGGTACACGCCGGTCCCAATCAGTCCGTCTGGCCTGGTGAACCTTGTTCAGGATCCTGCATACCTTCTTGAATGCTTCTAAGTGGAACATTTGTGGTGCACGTCGCTTTTCCTACTGCTGCAACTAGTTCTGATTATCGATCCTTAGTCTAGGGTGTGCTGGTGTGGACTGCACAACCCAAGTTTGCACCCATTGACACAGGTGAGCATGCAAGCTTCTCTATCTAGGCTGCCCGATTCTCATTCGACGCTGGGGGCTTCCAACCCATCTGTGCCAATTTACCATGATCTCCTAATGTGTACTCCCCCTTCGTGCGGTTGTTGTGCACAGTGCCCCTTCTAGTGCAACATACTGCTACTGTTCCGGTACTGCGTTTTCAACTTCGTTCAGGAAGTCATCCACTGTTGTCACTTCATCATGGGTTGGCAGTTCCCTTGCCTCTGTCGTCACACGATGGAGTGATCTAATCATCATGTTGCAATTTAGCATTGTCACCTCGTGCAACCGGTTCTACCAGCGCTCTACTTCCTCGTCTGAATCTGAAGTGTAGGAGCTATCACACTCCCACGAGATTCTTCCATCCATAGTCAAGTTCACCCAATCATGGTCCTACGCAGTTATTTGGTAAATACAATCCAGCTCATCGTCGCTTTCATCATCGCGCACGGGTTCAGTGTAGCGCGCTCCTTCGGATGGGTCTAACGGGACTACCATGCGTAGTGACTTTTTCTCGAATATCATCTTCCGCTTCTTCAGGTTGATGACTCCATTCATATTAGTCACCCATTCTATTCCTAACAACGCGGGATAAGGATTGTTGTCATCGACAATCTCTATCACTTCAAAGTCCGTTTGTGTGCTCACACCTTCAATATCAACTATTACTCCTTGCAACCTTCCCATGGGCACGATCTTTTGTTGGTTTTCCATTCATAATTAAATAGGGGACCACTGTAATGTGGGCCTGCCCATGTGTTCCAAGGTTTTCTTAGGTAATACATTTGCGTCCAACCCCAGGTCTAGGATTCCCATATCCATTTCGTACTCACCAATCTGATCCGTCAATCTCATCTCCCTCCCAGTGCGCAATATATGCTTTCCCAGTTTTCGGACTACGCGCGGTTCCCCCAACCCTGTGCACCTAGTGATCAGCTCTTGTAGTCCCTTAACTGCCTTGTTGTTGCGTAGTAATTTCATGCCTATCTCAAGAAAGGTAGTAAGCATGGAAGGATCCATTCCTGGCTCTGGTTGATCCTTACTACCTGAAGTGGAGGCCTTCGTGAACCTCTTCCTAGCTTCCATAAATGTCTCCTTTGCATGTTCCAAGTTGAACTCAGGTTCCTTTGTAGGAGCCTTGTGAACCCATGTATCTTCCTCAAGCTGCTTCCCCTTATCTTCACTTGTGGTCGCACCACTTCTGAGCATCATGTTCACATTGGGGTCTTCTTCGCAGGGCTCAGATATCATCATTTGGATATTCTGAGTTGGAGAAGGCTAGAGTACTCCTTTCTCGTGCATATGTGTGATCAACGTAGGACAATCCACTGGTTCATGATCAAACTGAGCACAGTACGAACAAGATATTCTCGTCGAGTTAGTACAATAATGGGAGTAGTGTCCCAGTCCTCCACAATTGTAGAAAATCAACTATCCACAGCCCCTTCCTAGTCCCATTCCTCCTCGTCCTCGACCTTGCCCCTGAAATATAGCACTTGCCATCCCTGTAGATGGGTTGAGGGCTTGCATTTTTGTCTACATCCTATAGGCTGGGGTCTGATCCATCATTAGCTCATAGCTGTGACATGTGTACTCGTCGTGGCCTACCAACCTGCAGAAATTACAAAACAACTGTTGTGGAGTATGTGTATACTTCTGCATCAAATGACAATTATCCGTCGTGAGTTTCCCTCCTATCTAACAGATTGTGCACCATAGTGTGGGTGTCACACTTGGTCCTGCCTGTGCCTCTAGTCTCAACAGCATTGGCCCCCCTCCTACCAAGTAGTTCGCAAATACTGGACAGTGGTCTTTTTCATGGCCTTGGCCTTTTCATTTTACGCATCATACTTCCTCACACGCCTTTGGTTGCGACGCCCTATCCTGCTTCAAGCTCTACATCTCCAAGCAAATATTCTATAGTTGTGCATGTATTTTGTGACCTCCTAGCCCCAAATCTTGTATCGATGTCTCATGCAATCTCATCACCATTTCCAATGCTTCGACCTGGGTAGAAAGTTTCTGTTGTGATAACGCCGTCCTCAGGTGCGGTGTCAGAGATGCCACAAACAATGTGCGATGCTATGAATCTGTGAGCATCATATTAGCCTCATGGATCATACTCTTCAGTCGCTGATCCAGATCCTAGGGGGTCTCACCTGAAAGCACCACGATTTATTTGAACCCAATGATTGATTGTGTCTCTGATTTCGATCGGCTAAATTCTCTGTGCAACGCATTCTGGATCTCTGTTATCCTTGCATTTGGGTGGTCATTAGAATGCTTGATATACCATGTCAACGCATGATCCTACAGTGTGCTCACCAATGTAGCCTTATTAATGTTGTCATCTGTGACCCCTTGCGCTTCCCATACTACTCTTACCATGAACCAGAACTGGTCCGGATCCTCATTTCCTACTCCTCTAAATACGGGTAGCTTAATCGCACTCGCCATGCTAAAATGCAGTGTTGGTAGAGGTGGAGTGGGTGGAGACTGAGGTGAAGGAGGTGAAGTGGGTGGTGGCATGGGTGGGGGTGGTAGCTGCAGAATGTGCTGTCTCATCAAACTAACCACACTTCTCGGAGGGACTCGAGTGAGATCTTCCTCGCTCTCTTGCGAAGGTGAAATTAAGGGACTATTTCCTAATTCCCCGCTACCTTTGTATATCTTTCTGCTCCGCGTCATTCCAAACATTAATGTATTCACATAACAACATCTTAGTCTAGGTATTCAGAGATTTAGTGTACTTACCTCACGGTCCCTTGAGAAAACGTCGTTCTACTTCGCTGTAGCTTACGGTCATGCCTACCGCAAACTTAGTGATAAATCCCCCTATTATCTGGTCAAGCCAATGGTCCACAGCTCGCGCGATCTTATCTTTTGATGCCTCTATTCTGTGCACTAATTTCGAAGTCCACACTATCGGTTGGTTGATCCACTCATACAGTTCAGAAGGAAAGGATGCGAAGAAGATCTCGTGGATTTCTGTATACACGTAGCGATCCAACCACCTTTTCTCAGATACCTGCGGAGTTCTGTTTTCCTGTGTCACAAACTCATGAATCTTCTTGTCCAACCACTCTTCAATTTCCTTCTTTGTTGGGTTCTAGTGGCACGACATTAGACACCCCTTAGGTAGATCCCGATCCCAGCAACGAAACTATTTATTGGCTTGTTGGGGCCTGAGCCAGGTTTAGAATTGATTTAGCTGAACAAATCCCGAAACTACTGACCCTTTCAGCAACATTCTGCAGTGCGCAGAATGAGGTCTCACCCAAGGTAGTATGAAATGGTGTTAGAACCAGGTTTCCACACCCTAGGGATGTCTTGATGAAATCTAAGTTCGCGAACCGAACCTGTGCGCTTGCACTACTCGGCGCAGCCGTCTATCCTTCGCAGTTTGTGCAACTACTTCTGCGCAACTTTGTAAAGAGTGCGAAGAGGTGTTTGTCTAGATCCTTTACCCTTATTGTGCTATTATTATAGATCTTAACTTAATTGTGTGGGCCCAATATTCTCATTAATCATTCAACATTCATAACAAGTGCGTGCAATCATAAAACTATAAAGAGATGCATAAATATAACAGAAGCATAGACACACAATATTTCATAATCAACTTATCTTTTATTTATTCCCTCTCCAAGTACAATCCCAACTCCACCCTGCGCACTCAATTGTAGGGGACTGTGCACACAGCTATAGACTCAGCTGCAGGGGTCTGCGCACACAGCTGCGGACTTAGCGGCAGGGGTCCGTGCACACAGCTGTAGACTCTACTAGGCCTCTGCGCACTTAGCTGCAGAGCCTCTACCTACTTCTATGACCCAATACACTTTAGATTCACTTCTATCTTCTAACCATGCCTTCACATCTATCTATTACTTGTCCAAGACTTAGACTGACTTTACACTTAGAGCCTTGCTCTATTTATACAATCCCATGGTTCGCGGACCATGGGTAGGCTGACATACTTTTCATTAAATTACATTATCTTAGGGCAGACAACCCTAGACTCTTGCACTCCCCGCCCGCATTTCGCGGGGTCTTTATATTGCACTTGACCAAAATTCGGGCTTCAAGCCCCAAAAACATGTTATGGGGGGATCCGCTACCCAACACATCCACAACGAACAACATCCATCTTGTCGTTCTGGAAGCCTCTAGATCATGAAGCTTCTCCTTCAGTTTGGGAAAACCTACCAAAAGGAGGCCACCATGAGTGTATAATTGAGAAACCTACCATCAACACAAGAAGGAAATGGAGAAAAATGCGCTAATGCCATAAATTAGGTTTTAAGGATATTTTCTCCAGAATGATTTCAGGGCAGTTTTCCTTCAATTCTTCAGGGATGTTTTAGTCTGTATATCATGATGGATATTTTTCTCAGTAGTCAATGTTTTGGCACTCCGGGATATGGCACGGGAAGTGAAAAGGAGACGTGACAAAATACTGCGTAACAAGTTGCAAATTTGACATTGGCATTAAATTTCATAAAAGCGGTCACCGTCATGAAGGAATTTTGTGTGATTGGAGTTATTGTGGATGATGATGAATCAAAGGACTCTAAAGAAAATAGTAGGAAGTCACAACCTTATTCTAGTAAGGATAAAGAAAAGGATTCATGAGACATCGAAAACTTAACCAGGATGGTGAAGATACTCACCAATGAAATCTCAGAGCTAATAAGAGGTCAAGTGATACTTCCACTAGCAACAAGCCTCCCAAATCCTTCCTTTTTCAAAGGAGTAATAGTAACAAAAATAATCAATCTGCTAAGTTTGCACAAAGATCAAATGTTGTGATGAACATAGAGAGTATTGGCATGGATAGTTAGCGTTCTTTCCATAAGGAATATCATTCAAAAAATACATTCCCTTAGTGGAATCACAACATTAACACTATGGTTGCACACATTATGGATACTCTATTAGTAGATAAGCATATAGAACAAACAAAAGAAATATAATAACTTGTTGCAACTAAACATAATAACAGTCTAAGGAATAAAGGGCACATCTTTGAACATGAATTGACAAGACATAAATTAAAAGAGAAGCTTCTAAGAAGAATCTAACCATTGTCCAGTCCTTCTTAGAATGCTCAGAGTAAGTCTGGAGATGCATCTAGGTCCAAACCACTTCCTCCAACAGTAAGGGTAAGTCCAACACTCCAGAAGTGTCAAATAAAGCCACTCCTCCAGGCACATTAATATTACTTGTTATAGGTGAAACAATTGATTATAATATGGTGGAAGATATGAATAAGACATGAACCAAAATTTCTATCTATGAGTTCATGAAGATTGCAGGCTAATGTGAACTTATTGTCTAGACCTTTTCACAACCTTCAAAAGGTGATAAAGCTTCATCTTCTCAAAAGGTTCCAGGTAAATCTTTTGGTTATCTTGAATCTGTTGTGAATGCTTTAAAATTAGAAGCCAATACTCCTTACCCTTAGTTTTCATTAACATTTGAAATTATAATGTCCATAATTGTTTAGTCGACTTTGGTGCATCTGTAAATGTAATGCCATTATCTATAACAAAGAAAATAAATGCAAAATGGGAGAAAACTAATGCACAAATTATTCAACTGGATAAGTCTCTTGTGTAGGCTATTGGTGAGGTTAAGATTGTTCTTATCAAACTAACAAAAGATGATTGAGTCCACCAATGTATAAATATTGTAATTTTGGACATACTAGAAGCATATGGTGTTTTCGTTAGTAGAGAATGGTCTAGCAAATTTCAAGGATATTTTGCAACGAACTGGTCACATCTGTCGCTTCCATATAAGGGCAGGAATAATCAAATTTGAGTGAACAATGATCCATACATGAAACACACCATGACACCACTTGAGGGTCATAATGAGCCTCTCAATTTTGCTGATCTAATTTTTGGGAATTGTTTCCTTGAGACTAACCTCGAGTGTTATCAGGCACAACCATCACCCATTCCACCAGATACACAACTGGAGATCCTTCCTTATTCTCCAACTAGTGCAAATGAAACATGTAATATAGATGTACATAATAGTAGTAATAATAGTAATAGTAGTATAGGAAGTAGCTTAGTAGCTCATGATATTTGGACTTTATATTTTGATGGTTCAAAGGCGCAAGATGGTTCAGGAGCTAGTTGTGTTCTTATAGATCCATGCAATAAGAACATGCCACCTGGAGTTTGAGTGTGTCAATAATAATGCCAAATATGAAGCGCTCGTACTTAGATTAAAGAAATCTATTGACCTGAAGATAGAAATTTTGAAAGTAATTGGTGACTCAGAGGTGGTCACTCGTCAGGTACTAGATACTATACATTGTGTTTCACCTCATCTTAAAAAAACCAATAGGAGGTATGGTGTTTGATCAATCATTTCAAATATTTCAATATTGTTTATGTTCCTAGAGTTAGAAATGTTGTAGCAGATGCATTAGAAAATGCAACTTCTAGAATGTCGCCATTGAAAAATGGTTTTTCTATTGAAATTATATATAAACCATCTGTGCTAGACAATGTCACTAACTTACATGTTTTCAATGATGACCAACATATACTGCACTTTATGGCTAATGTTGACATATTCAAAGATGCTTCCATAGAGGAGGATGAGCATGATCAGGATCTATAGGAGGCATCTAATGCAACAAAAGGAAACACTATGCCAAAAGGTGTGGTGTCCCTAGAGAATTTATATGACATGCATAACCAATTTAGAGGGCCAACCAACACAAATACTTAAAGTTCAAAATTAGCATCTGAACATTCAATATGGGAACTCCTGAAGATTTGAAGTATGTCAACCTCAGTACTTGTTGTTCTCCACAAGAACATTAGTCATTTATCCATTTATTAAAAAATTACCGTGATGTGTTCGCATGGACATATGAAAATTTAAAGACTTATGACACTCGTATTATCCAACACGTCATCCCTATAAAAGAAGGGGTGAAATCGTTCCAGTAGAAACTACGGAAAGTTCATCCAACACTAGAACCCCTTATACAAAAGGAATTGAGAAAGCTACTGGATGCTCAGATCATATTTAAACTCAAACATTCCACGTCAGTTTTCAATCTGGTCCCAATCAGAGAGAAGTCTAGAGAGATATGATTATGTGTATATTTTTGCAACCTTAATTGGTCTTATGATAAAGATAACTATCTAGTGCCATCCATGGAGAAGATACTCTAGATAATATCTGTTAGTGTTAGTCCTGTTAGCCTATCACCTAGATCAAATATGCTTTTACAATGCTTATCACGACTATCAAAATCAAAATTTTCATGTCACTAGGTTTACACAGTAGAATTTGGTCATTGTTTGGTCAGTCTAGAAATGAGGCCAGTATTTTGAAAATTCACTCATGCTAGTCACCTATCACATTTTCTATGAAGGTGTCATAATAAAAACAAGTCAGTCATCATCATCATTCCATTTGGTTTTAGGTCATCCATTAGGTCGCTAGGGTTTCCAAGGTCCATCATTTTCATGAATAAATCTAGTGGTGAAAAGACCATGACAAGCAACTCTTTGGTATTTATTTGTGAGTTATCACACATTAATCATGTTTTCATGTTTGAAAAGTTCTAGAAGAAGAAGTTCCAGTACTCAGGATAGTGAAAAGACAACTCAAGTTTCAACATTAAAGGTGACTTTGTTTTCAAAAGTGAAAAAATCAGTTTTCAAAGGTTTGTGGGTCCCATTTCTTTTAAAAAGAGAAATAATTTTTCCTATATAAACTCAAAAGCCCCCAAACTTGGTTCATTTACCTCCTATTCACTCTTCAGTATCGAGCTCTCCCACCCAAAAGAGAGAAAAAGTCAGTTTCTTAGGAAAAATTGGAAAAAAACTTGAGGCACTGCACACAGAGACAAGGTGCTGTGCACAAAGACACTGCGCTGCGCACAAGCACTGTGCATAGCCTAATTGCGTTGCGCATGGGGCAGAGTGTCCAGAAAACGCCCAAATTTCTCCAAAATTTTATTTTTAAGCCTACAAACTTGATTTCATTGCTTTCTAAGACAAGCAACAAGTAAGTACACCATTATTCTTCCTTCTTTGCTTTTCAAAATCATCTCATGCCAATGATTTTTCAAATTAGGGTTTGTAGTGAAATTTCTCATGGGGAATGATAGGTTGATGATGACCATTTTTATTTTTTGGTTTCTAAACATGTAAAATGTTTCCCTACACCTATATACATGTTTAATAAACTATTTTAACCACTCAATCAACCTCAAAGCATAATTTTACCTCTCCAAAAGTGAAACCCTAGTTCATTCCTAGGGATTTTTGGGCACTTTCACTACAAACTTTGTTTTTCCTCCTCACAAGAAAATCACTCCTCCATTGCTTCTCCACTCATTTTCATCAGCTCTCCAAAGTTCATTTCCACCTCTTTCAAACCTCCTTTACCATTTTGTCAAACTCCACCTTCACATCACTTCATTTTCCACTCATACCTCACAATTTTTCTCATTTTCCTACTGCTAGGGTTTTTTGTCATCATGGAGGCAGAATATTCACCAGAGAGGAAGACACATCACAAGGGAGGGAAAATACTTAGACATGAACCATCAAATTGTAGTGAAAACAACTCATGTCCCTTTATCAAACAATGCTTTGAAGATGCACATTGCTTGGATTTCTGCAACAGGGTGAGTGAGGTGGGTTTTCATGAGAAGTTGACAAATTGGGTGGCAACTCAGTTGAAGGGTGAAAATGTTGTTATTATTGGTGTTGAATTCCATTTTTTAGTGGCCTCCATTTCACTTGCTACAAGACTATCGAACAATGGTGAATATTGGTTCAAGGGAATGAACCTAGATCTTGAATATTATAAACCTTTCTTAAAAACACCATACAAGGAAAAACATGCTCACACTATGCCTTTCAGATACTTATTGGAGAAATATGCCCCTTTTATGAAGATTATCATGAATTTATTTACATGTGAAGGAAGATTCTCCAGGTTGTATGCTTATCATTTTCACCTCCTAATGCACTTCACCTCTCAAAAGCCACTCAACATGTGTAACTACCTATTCAGGAGCATTTCCAAAATGTCAGAGAAGATACAAATGAAGAACAAGGAGCACTACCCAAGCCTGTTTCATCATAGTCTGATCAAGACTATAGTCCTTCACCAGCTTGTAGAGAAAGGTATGACTTGGGAAACCTTTTTAGAAACAACCTTGAAATGGCATGAAGCCAATGTAGCAGCTCAAACCTCTAGCATACCAAAAAAACAAATGGAAGTGGGGTTCTCTAGCAAATCAATTAAGAGAACTCAAGCACCTAAGCCTGAGGTGACCAGGATGTACAAGAGAGGACATAGGCTTGTGTTTGCTTCTCATGGTGAGAAAGGGGCCAAGCCTTCTACATCAACAAAGTAGGGATCAACAACGCGGGATAAAGACACAGTTGAGCATGAGTTTGAGCTAGTTGATTTAGAGGCAGAGGATCAGACTTCAAGCATGCAGCAGAAAATCAGAGATAAATACTATCAGATCAAGGAGCTTACAGTCAACATGGCGAGAGCTAGATACATCATTTCATTCCTTGAACAGGAGAATAGTCAGCTCAAAGCAAAGCAATTGATCATGGAAAAAGAGAAAACCAAGTTATTACAATAGGTTGGCAAGGGCAAAGAAATCATAGAGTCAAGTGAGCCTGAAGGAGCAAAAGGGAAAGGTAAGAGGAAAAGGCCAAGAACAAAGGGCCTAAAGAAGGCATTACAAGAAGAGGAAGAACACATCCTGTTGAATGAAGACATAGACCTAGAGGACAAAATTTCTCTTGAGGTCAATCAAGACAAGGAGTATTGGCTCAACAGGGTGAATGAAAACTTGGAGAAGCTCCTTGAGAAGGAAAACAAAGATAATTAGTTTCTTAGGCATATGGCGCACCACTACCAGGCTCAAAACATGATCACCAATGTCAAGGTAAAGTAGCTTGAAAACAAGCTCAAAGAAGCCAAAAAGGACCAAAAGGATGAGGGAAACTTGGAGATTCTTGCTGAAGCATCTATGAAGGTTTAAAATACATAATTTTACAGCTTGTATCCAATTTCGATCAAATTCTGAGCACTTTTGGTTTTTTGTGAATTTTGGAGCGAAATTCAGAAAATCTGTGGCTCCAGAAGCACAGCACCTTGGCGCTGTGCTTTTTCCTCAGGCATCTATTTCAGGAAAAAATTATATTTTGGAAAGCTGTTTCCATCCTCCAAAAACCCATTTTCTCTTATTTTACAGAGGTGGTTCAGTTTTGGAGAAAAGTGGCAAAAAATAGCATTCTGGACCCTTTTTTGACAGGCGTTGCACACTTGGAGCGACCTTGGGAGAATGGAGTTTTGAAGGCCTTCCCTTGGGTCACATTTAAAAATTCAAACTGTTATGGAAACTAGACTTGAAGGTCTAGTTGACCATTCTCTCATACTTGCATTTGGACCTATGGAAGGCACCGGAAAATCAGATCCAAGTCGGAGTTGCGCTTCTGCACTTTTCTGTGTTTTAATTTGTAAATTTCACTATGTAAAATTTATAGTTTCTAGTTTGAATTAGTCAAAGTCAAACCTATTTATGTAATGGCACTAGTTTCGAGGCTAGGTGATGTAGGCATGAATAAATGTACATCATAGGTTGTTTTTGATGTTTATTAAGCCTCATAAAGGAAGAAAACTCATAAACAAACTCTCCAAGAAGTGTTTGAGTTTCACCTTCTCACTCTCACCTATTGGTTGAGAGAATCTTGGAGTCAGTTCTTCCACCAAGGAATTCGAATCCTTAAGGTGGGTAAGTGGTCTAAGAGAGTCTATATGTATCATTTCTCTTTCAGAGAGAAGGGTTGGACTTTTTGTGGAGGGGGCTTGCATGTAATCATCTTTTCAGCTAATACAGAGACAGTTGCAACTATTTTCAAGGAACTCTAGTCCAGTGAGTTCATGGTGTTTTTTCTTCATTCTATTTGTTTTCTAAAGGTTAAAAAATATTTATCTACATGATATCTCTTCTTTCTATAGATGCCTTACAGTGAAATATACAAAATTCTTGTTTCTCAAGCTCTGTTATCTGGTTTTCATAGTTATGTTTATTTCTTCCTAAGCTAATGAAATCATGTTTACTCATGCTCATTAGTTTCTTCTAAATTTTCTCTTCTATACTATACTGAAAATATTATAAATACACCATGGATTTTGATATCTATCTCCTTCTCATATTTTCTCTTGCACTCCTATGACCTAGACCTATTTGTGGCTACAAACTCTAGTTCAACAGACCCTAAAATCCAAAATTTCAAAAACACACAAAAAATATATATATCTAGCCTAAAACTCATTTTCTTTAAAGTCATATCAATGATAAGAGACTTAGAGAGATCCCTCTCATGCTTAGTAGGGCTAGCTACTAAGCTGAAGTGGTTTGAGGTTACTCTTTTCTATTTCCTTTTCAACTTAGGAAATTGTAAGGACTAACATTTTTGGTGCCATTATCGGGGAATGACTGTTAAATCATTCCTGGGAAATATCTAAGAGCTTTCAAATAACTAGTTCTGTTGCTCACAACTTCCAGTATCCAAAGATAGGATAAATTCATAAATTTCATCAGTTTAGGGTTTGTACATTCTGGCTTCTAAAAGGCATACCAGGTCAAACCCTAACCCAAATCCACCCTTCATTGTTGAAGATCCAGAAAGACTACTTAGAAAACTTAAATTACCCATCACTAAAAGTGCAGTTCAAAAAATTAAAAGAAAAACCTCTTTTCCTAAAAATCTGTTTTCCTTTGAGCAAATTCCTTTTGATGAGCAGATAGAATTATCTCTTTCCAGGTCGAAGTCTGAGTACTGTATTTCTCAAGTAACATTAGAGCCTTTAAAGGTCGAAACTCACTCTATTTCTTCAGAATCTTTGTCTGCTAAAACTGATCATGAACTATGGTTTAATTTTGACAAGCTTCAAAGCCTTGCTGAATAACTCTAGATCACTACTGGAAAGGCTTTCATCCAGTATCAACATGAATACTGAGCCATTGCTTCATCTTCTGTTCCGCCTCCAAGCACCCAAGATTTCAGTTTCATCATCTTTCATACCACCTCCATTTGTTCCATCTCTGACTGTACAACCAATTGTAGTAACTCCATCACCCCCAACAATATTGTCATCCTTACCTACACAACCCATTGTAGTACCCCCACCACCTCCAACAATCATGCTCATACTACCTGCTCAACTTTCTGCTTTGCCTCAGAATTATGGTCAAAGACTCCCCTTGTTTGATGGAAGTGTAGAAATCACAACTCAACATCATGTTGATAAATTGATAGATTTTATTGACCTAGAAGAAATTGATGATGATGATGCTAAAATGAGAATCATAGCTCAGAGCTTTTCAGGGGATGTGAAGAAGTGGTTTCACAACCTAGCTGCTAATTCTGTAAATAACTCACAAAGGTTGATTGAATTGTTCCTAGCTCGTTGGCAAGAGAAGAAAAATCCATTGCAAATATTGGCTGAGTATAATTCAATGAAAAGAAATGAAAATGAGATAGTTCAAGAATTTACAACAAGATTCAATTTGGTATACAATTCTATTCCTAATGATATGAAGTGTCCACCCGGTCTAGTGCTTATCCATTATCTCGATGCCTTTGACTCAGATATGGCATATCAGCTCGGAGAGAGAGACCCTACTACTCTTGAAGAAATGCAACAAAATGCAGTAAGTGTTGAAGCCAATTTGCTTATCAAGAAGTATTAATCAAACACTGAGAGGACTGAGAAGAAAGTTGTCTTTAAAGAAGAACCTGCATCATCTTCTGATGTAAATCTTGACAGTCTGATACAAAATATGGAGAGGATGATGGATAGAATATCCATAACTGATCGACAAGCGTAAAATTTAGTGAGGAATCATAACTTTCGCAAACAACAACAACAATAGTTCAGAAATCGACAGAAAGAGCAACGAAACAAAGATCCTCAAGGTCAAGTAAGATCTCCATTTCAGCAAAATTATACTGAAGGCCAGGATGAAGATGAAGAAGAGATTTTGGAAGTGAATCACTTCTTTCAAGAAGACGATCTACCTACTTTCCTAACATAAGAAGATCAATTTTCTGAAGATTTTCTCATACTGAGTGATCAACAACTTGTTCTAGCAAGTGACGATATGTGGGTTGTTCAAATTGAAGAATACCAAAGAGGATATCAGAATGCCCTTAGTCATATCCAAAAGAAGTAAAACTTGAGAAATAGAAATGTACCTATTACCTTGACTCAAAAAAGACAAAATGTACAAAAAGACACACCAAGCAAGGAACCAGCTCCTGCAGGTCATAATAAAGAAAAGGAAATTGTCATACTGAACTGGGACAAAACAAATGAAGCCTCTACCAGCAATGTGAGGAAGGACAAATAATTCCAAATTGAAAGTCACAAGAATCTCAAGTTAAAGGACAAACAAAAATTAAGGAAATCGCTACAAAGGAGGTAGAAAAGCAATCTAACCTTTTTAGTTTGGAAAATGAAATTTCTAAATTGAAGGTTTCTATTCCCCTCACTGAATTAGTGAAGAATGACAAATATAAATTTCAAATTGCAAAAATGCTTAAGGTTGACCAGATGTCAGATATAGTTAATGTAGCTGATGATGAACCAACCAACCTTTTTGGTCTAGCCTTAGAAGGTACTCCTGAACATAGTGAAATCCCTCCTTTTTATCTAAGTCTTAAGCTTCATGATTTTATCCTCTATAATTCCATGCCAGATTTTGGTGCCTCACATAACCTTATGCCTAAATTCATCATGGACAAACTAGGACTAAGTATCACCCAACCCTACCATGATATTTATTCCTTTGATTCCAGGAGAGTGAAATGCCTTGGACTTATTAAAGACTTGGTAGTATCCTTGGACCAAATCCCGGCCAAGAATGTGCTTATGGATTGAGTAGTTGTTGATATTCCCCCTAGGTTTGGCATAGGTCTTGGGGAGAAAAACTAAAGGGCACTCTACATCTTGACTTTTCATATGCCACTATCCTTGTTTTTGGTCAGCTCTGAAAACTTTATAGAGAAAAGGAGATGAAATTCATGATCAACACTAAGGAGAAGCCAGTCAATCATCCTATACATGTCGTCCATACTGATCTTGATTCTTTCATTTTATATAGCAATATGAATTCTGTTGATGATGAAAGTTAGCTAGTGGAAATTTCAAAAGTTCTTAAGGTCATGAGAAACCATGGAAAATTTTAGGGGCTAATGTTCGCCCAGTGGGCTAATTTTCCATGATTTTTCCACAAAAAATATTTGCCAATTTCCAATTTTATAAAAGACGATTCGCCCAAATTTTAAAATATAAAATTATTTTACCTTAAAAATCGTCAACATTATATAGAGACTGTATATAAAATCATTATAAATTTGAATAATTTTACAAATATATCAATAAACATTTTATAATTTTGCATGTTAGGGATTAGTGAGATTCACCAATATTTTTAAACTTTAAGAAAACTTTCCATCCTTAAAATTTTCCTTGGCATGCATGAAGTTATTACAATAGAAGTTAAAGGGGTTAATGAAGAGTGTTTGCAGCTAATGAATCCTATTGAGGAGATAGAAAGGATAGTGCAGAAAAAAGAGAGTCTTGAGACAATTGATCATCTTCCTAAAGAGAAAACAATTCAGTCTTCAGAGATCCTTTTTTCGGATGAAGAAAATGGTCTTTGGACCATGGAGTTCGATGGTGCATCAGGAAGAGAAGGATATGGGATTGGTGTCTGGATACATGGTCTATTGCATCAATCAAATAAAATTCCTCAAAATGTGAGAATGAGTTCTTACAAGTTGGCTTTTGAGTGTTCAAACAATGAGGCAAAGTATGAAGCATTGATTGTTGGCCTCAAAATTCTGAAGAAGTTGGGAGAAAAGAAGATTTCTGTTTATGGAGACTCCAAATTAGTAATCAAAAAAGTTAAAGGGGAATACCAGGCCAAGCATCCAAGAATGAGAGCTTATCGCAATGTTGTACTTGATATCCTCAAGACTTTTTCAGAATACACTTTGTCTCTTATTCCTAGAGCTCAGAATGTCATAGCTGACTCACTCGCCACTGCAACAAGTATGGTGAAGATTCCTATTCATCCCAATCAGAAGTACTCCATCCATGTCAAACATCACCCAACTATTCTAGATAACATGAGATTTTGGCAAGTGTTTGGGGATGATAAACAGATAGATAGTTTTTTGCAATTGGAAGGAGAATTCCATAATTCTCACATTGATGATGCATCCAATATGAATGATCCGGATATCCACTTAGCTGAGATTGGGATATTATAGCTCAAGGAAAATAACATTCCAAGAGGCTTGGTACCTTTGGAAGAGTTGTTTGATCGTGATGATGTCACCAAGAAGCCCACCATGGTCCCTACTGAAAAAGGATTTGAAGATGTAAACATTGGCACAGTTAATAATCCAAAGATGGTTAAGCTATCAAAGTCCTTATCTCCTGAAACAAAAATTAATTATATATCTTTAATGAAATAATTTTCTAATGTATTTGCTTGGGTCTATTTAGATCTAAAGGTTTATGACAAGAGTGTCATTCAACATACCATTCCTATCAAGCCCGATCAAAAGCCATTTCGCGAGAAACTACGAAGGGTCAATCCCAAACTACTACAATTGATTGAGAAACAGGTAAATAGGCTTTATAAGTTTGGTATCATAGTCCCTATTCAATTTTCTGAATGGATGTCTAATCTAGTGCCTGTAAGAAAGAAGATTGGGGAGATTCGTCTATGTATTGATTTCAGAAATTTGAACAAGATATCCCTGAAAGACAATTATCCCCTGCCAAAGATGGATCATATACTTCAGAGGGTGGTTGGGTCCTCTAGGATGTCATTGCTAGATGGATACTCCAGGTACAATCAAATTTTGGTACATAAGGATGATTAGCTCAAGACAACCTTTACAATGCCATGGGGTACATTCATGTATGCCAAGATGCCTTTTGGATTGAAGAATGCAGGAGCTACTTTTCAGTGAGCTATGGACATAGCTTTTGCAAATGAAAAATATGTATTTCTGGTTATCTCTTTAGAGGATCTTACAATTTTTTCAAAATCTAATGAAGATCATTTACATCATTTAAGATTTTTTTTCTTCAGAAATGCAGAAAATTTGGCATCTCACTCAACTCAAAGAAGAGACTATTTGCCATGGAAGAAGGTAAGCTATTGGGACACATCATCTCTAAATATGGCATTCGCATTGATCCTACAAGAGTGGAGGCCATTCAGCAATTAGATTTCCCAAGGAACAAGAAAGAGATTCAGTCTTTCAATGGGAAAATCAATTTTTTGAGAAGATTCATTCCTAATCTAGCTGAGCATTTAAAGGAAATGGCATACATGCTGAAGAAGTATAGAGAGGTAAAGTGGTCTTTAGAGGTTAAGAAATCATTTCATGTAGTGAATTTTTCATTATCTACTGCTCCTATTTTGATTAGTCCAGATTACACTTAAGATTTCATCATCTTTCTTTTGCATCTGAGCATACATTAGTAGCGGTCCTAATGCAAAAGAAAGATCAGAAAAATGAGCAGCCCATAACGTTTTTCAGTTGCACTATAAGAGATGTATCACTAAGATACAATAGCATTAAGAAGCAGGCCTTGGCTTTCGTGAAGTCTCTCAAGGATTTTCGAGTTTATATTCTGCATTCTCACACCATTGCTTATGTTCCTACTACAATAGTTAAAGAAATTCTTATGCAGACAGATCCTGAAGGCAGAAAAGGAAAGTGGATTGTAGCTATGCTAGAATATGACTTGGAGATAAAGCCTACAAATCTCATCAAAGGACAAGGTTTGGCTAAACTCATCACTAAATCAAATCTACATGCAATAGCCATCAATTTGGTTGCTGCACTTTCTAAAGAACAAGAAGAAGATGATCCTTTCCTACAAGTGTCTAACATGTTTATTTCCTCTCCTTGGTATTTCGACATTGTCCATGTCTTGCAACACTTGAATCCTCCACCAGAAGTTCCCAAAGGTAAAGCTAGATCTTTAAAATTGAAGGCTTCAAAATATTGTATTCTAGATGGTGTTTTATATTGGAAAGATCCTGGTGGTGTGCTGCTGAATTGTTTGGTAGAAAATGAAGCCAAGGATGTCATGAAAGATTTCCATAAAGGAGACTGTGGCGGTCATCACTTTTGGAAAACTACAACAAATAAGATCTTAAGAGCTGGCTTCTACTGGCCAACCCTCTTTTCTGATGTATACAAAACAGTGATGAGCTGCCATGAATGTCAGATTTTTCAAGGAAAGAGAAAGCTTTTTCCATTTCCCTTGCAACCTATCTCAATTTTAGCTCCTTTTCAGTAGTGGGGTCTTGATTTCATTGGAAAAATCCATCCTTCATCTTCAACACAACATAAATGGATATTGATAGCCACCAACTACTTCACAAAGTGGATTGAGGCAATCCCAACTAGGCAAGCTACTGATTCTGTTATCATTCAATTCATTGAGTCTAATATCTTGTCTAGATTTGGATGCCCACAAAAAATATTTACTGATAATGTTGTTTGCCTTCAATTCAAAGAGAATGGTGGACTTCTGTACCAAATACCATATTGTTTTAGGACATTCTACTTCTTATCATCCACAGGGGAATGTTCTTGCTGAATCCTCCAATAAAGCCTTGGTTAACATCATCAATAAGGTTCTAGAAGTGAACAAGAAGAACTAGCATAAAAATCTCATCAATGCCTTATGGGTGGACAGGGTCAGCACTAAAAAATCAATAGGTATGTCCCCTTTTCAGCTGGTATATGGGATTGATACAATTTTTCCTTCATCTCTTGCTGTCCCGATCATGAAAATTCTGCAGGAATTGGATAGTGAGACTAATGATATGCAAAGAAGGATAAATTAGATGATTCATTTACAGCAGACAAGGGAAGAGGTTCTTCAAAACACATCTAAACTCCAGGAGAAGATTAAAAATATTTATGATCGCAAGACTAAGGAAGACAATTTCAATCTAGGAGATGTGGTTCTTCGGTGAGATGCTAGAAATGAAGAGAAGGGAAAACATGGAAAATTTGAAAACTTATGGAAGGGACCTTACAAAATTTCTGCTTTTAGAGGAAAGAATGCTTTCTTATTGGAAGAAATGGATGGAGGAGATTATTCAGGAGGAGCGATCAATGGTAGGCTTCTCAAGCACTACTATGTCTGAAAGAGTTCTGAAAATTCATCATCATTGTATATACCGGTGTGTACTTTATTTCCAGCAATCTAAGTAGCTGTCATAGGAGTTTGAAGCCTGAAGAGAAGGCCCTAAGGCTTCTTTGGTCAGTTATTATTTTGGTTTTTATTTTACTCTTCAGTCATTGTCATGTCAAAAAGTCAGTCAGTTTTAAGTCAAAAGTTTTTGTTTTTTTTCTTTTGCATGTTGACTCCATTGCCCAATGGATAAGGCTGCTAGGTCTATGGTGTTCTTGACACCTCCAAGGAGCTTCGATCCCCAGATGGAGCTAATGTTAGTGTCAGTTTTGTTAGCCTATTACCTGGATCAAATATGCTTTTACAATGCTTGTCACGACTATCGAAATCAAATTTTTCATGTCACTAGGTTTACACAGTAAAATTTGGTCACTGTTTGGTCAGTCTAGAAATGAGGTCAGTCTTTTGAAAATTCACTCATTCCAGTCACCTATTACATTTTTAATGAAGGTTTCATAATAAAAGCAAGTCAATCATCATCATCATCATCATTTCATTTAGTTTCAGGTCATCCATTAGGTCGCTAGGATTTCCAAGGTCCATTTTCATGAATAAATCCAGGGGTGAAAAGACCATGACAAGCAGCTCTTTGGTATTGATTTGTGAGTTATCACACGTTCATTATGCTTTCATGTTTGAAAAGTTCCAGAATAAGAAGTTCCAATACTCAGGAAAGTGAAAAGATAGCTCAGGTTTCAGCATTAAAGGTGACTCTGTTTTCAAAAGTGAAAAAATCAGTTTTCAAAGGTTTGTGGGTCCCATTTCTTTTTAAAAATAGAAATAATTTTGCCTATATAAACTCAAAAGCCCCCAAAATTGGTTCATTTACCTCCTATTCACTCTTGAGTATTGAGGTCTCCCACCCAAAAGAGAGAAAAAGTTGGTTTCTTAGGCAAAATTGGAAAAAACCTTGAGGCATTGCGCACAGAGACAAGGTGTTGCGCACAAAGACACAGGCGCAACACACAACCTAACTACGCTGTGCATGGGGCAGAGTGTCTAGAAAATGCCCAAATTTCTCCCAAATTTGATTTTTAAGACTGCAAACTTGATTTCATTTCTTTCTAAGCCAAGAAACAAGTAAGTACACCATTATTCTTCCTTCTTTGCTTTTCAAAATCATCTCAAGCCAATGATGTTTCAAATTAGGTTTTGTAGTGAAATTTCTCACGGGGAATGATAGGTTGATGATGACCATTTTTATTTTTTGGTTTCTAAATATGTAAAATGTTTCCCTACACCTATATACATGTTTAATAAACAATTTTAACCATTCAATCAACCTCAAAGCATAATTTTACCTCTCTAAAAGTGAAACCCTAGTTCATTCCTAGGGATTTTTGGGCACTTTCACTACAAACTTTGTTTTTCATCCTCACAAGCAAATCACTCCTCCATTTCTTCTCCACTCATTTTCACCAGCTCTTCAAAGTTCATTTCCACCTATTTCAAACCTCATTTACCATTTTGTCAAACTCCACCTTCACATGACTTCATTTTCCACTCATACCTCACATGTTTTCTCATTTTCCTACTGCTAGGGTTTTTTGTCATCATGGAGGTAGAATATTCACCAGAGAGGAAGAGAAATCACAAGGGAGGGAAAATCCTTAGATATGAGCCATAAAATTGTAGTGAAATCAACTCATATCCCTTTATCAAACAGTGCTTTAAAGATGCACATTGCTTGGATTTTAGCAACAGGGTGAGTGAGGTGGGTTTTTGTGAGCAGTTGATAGATTGGGTGGCAACTCAGTTGAAAGGTGAAAATGTTGTTATTGCTGGTGTTGAATTCATTTTTTTCAGTGGCCTCCATTTCACTTGCTACAAGGCTACCGAACAATGGTGAATATTGGTTCAAGGGAATGAACCTAGATCTTGAATATTATAAACCTTTCTTAAAAACACCATATAGGGAAAAACATGCTCACACTATGCCTTTCAGATACTTATTAGAGAAATATGCCCTTTTGATGAAGATTATCATGAAGTTATTTACATGTGAAGGAAGATTCTCCAGGTTGTACATGTGTAACTACCTATTCAAGAGCATTTCAAAAATGTTAGATAATATACAAATGAAGAACAAGGAGCACTAGCCAAGCCTGTTTCATCATAGTCGGATCAAGACTATAGTCCTTCACCAGCTTGCAGAGAAAGGTATGACTTAGGAAACCCTTTTAGAAACAACCCTGAAATGGCATGAAGTCAATGTAGCAGCTCAAACCTCTAGCATACCAAAACAACAAATGGAAGTGGGGTTCTCTAGCAAATCAATTGAGAGAACTCATGCACCTAAGCATGAGGTGACCAGGATGTACAAGAGAGGACATAGGCTTGTGTTTTCTTCTCATGGTGAGAAAGGGGCCAAGCCTTTTACATCAACAAAGTAGGGATCAACAATGCGGGATAAAGACACAGTTGAGCGTGAGTTTGAACTAGTTGATTTAGAGGTAGAGGATCAAACTTCAAGCATGCAACATCCAATCATAGATAAAGGCTATCAGATCAAGGAGATTACAATCAACATGGTAAAATCTAGATACATCATTTCATTCCTTGAACAAGAGAATAGTCAGCTCAAAGCAAAGCAATTGATCATGGAAAAAGAGCAAACGAAGTTATTACAGCAGGTTGGTAAGGGAAAATAAATCATAGAGTCAAGTGAGCCTAAATAAGAAAAAGGGAAAGGTAAGAGGAAAAGGCCAAGAAAAAAGGGCCCAAAGAAGGCATTACAAGAAGAGTAGGAACACATCCTTGTTACACTAAAAAATGTCACCATGACTATTGACAGTTAGTATGGCTCTATCAACAGTCATGCTATCCTCCTGGGCAAGTCTTATGCCTCTGCTCTCCATGTCAAACTCCAAAAAAGAGAGAAAGTCTTTGTAAATGTGTTTATCTCTGGGTACGCAGATTCTCTTGGCCTTACCTGCGTATACGCACCTAATGTCCACAAAAGCTGCGTACTTGTACGCTCTGTATGTAAAGGAGCAGGTGCGTACCCCTGTAAAGGTCAAAAGGCGCGAGTTTCATCTTTAAAAAGTTACTTGTGGTCATTTTTAGAGCATTCTAGAAGGTTGTTCGACATGTATTGAGCGCCTCCAGATGGTTCATGTACCCCTATGAAAGAGGAACTTATCCCATCAAGAGAGGAGCTATCCCATCCAAAGAGGGGATTATCCCATTGATGGTGGACCTGATTAACTTCCTCTTGAGCACTATAAATACAGGCATTGGGCCAGAAGGAGGAGAGGTTGAAAGCTAAACATTTCTAAGGGTAGATGCTGCTGGAATTAGGACTCCCATTTAGAAGCTTGTGAGGAGAGATTGTCATCTTTGCTTGTTCTATTTTGGAAGTGGGTGAGCTTTGTCAAAGTAAAGGAGAACTCTTGATGGACCTTGGGAGGGACTTGCACAACACCAAGGCTCAGGTTGTAATTGTTCCTTTTGTTTCCTATTAATGCAAATGAGTCCATTCTTCTCAATAACTTGTTATTTATGAGTTGTTTCATGTACTCCTTGGTCTATATGTTAAATATGTTTTATTTTATGAGATTATCAAGTGCTATTTAATCGTTTGATTGTTAGTGAATGCAGGTTTCGAAGTGAAGGAGGAGCTCATCCGGATCAGCGAGATTGGACTACTACAACAGCGTTGGACTACAGGTAGGATCTAAACACTTGATTTCTTGTATGGTAAATGCATGTTTAGAGAAGGATTGCTCTTGTTTGTCTTGTTTGTCACTAGAGAGTCTTTGACTCCTAGGGAGGTTGGTTGTGTCCGCACTATCGACTCTTTCCGCCTGAAAAAATGGCGACTCCACTGGGGAATCCATTGATGTGAAAGTTTTTTCCTTTGTATGCAACTTTGATCTGAGAAAAGTCATTTATTTTCTGGTTTTTGGCTGTGTGACTTTGTATTTGGGTGGGCTAGCTTAGGGTTAAATTAGATTTAGTTTTTCTTGGTTTTTCCAGTAGTACGCACCCTCTGAGTGTTGCACAGTGCGTACTTGTACGCACTGTTTCTGTATGCACAGAGCGGGCCCGCACTTGGCTTAACAGGTTGCCTGCGTACCCTGCTAAAAATCAAGAAATTTCCATTTTTTACATTTTTCCTCTTAGGTTTTGCTTTTTCTTAGTTTTTACTGCCCAGATCCATTAGTCCCCTGTCAAAGATCTTCACCTGAACTTGTTTCGATAGCATTGAGTGTTTTAGTGGATTTCATAGAAGTTTAAGCCCTAGGGTTTGATTTTTGAGTAGGTCCTGTAGTGACTTTGGCGGTAGAAGTTGTCAAGCCTTAGATCTCTCTGGTTTTGTCAGCCTTCTTAGGAGTTGGACCTGTCATAAAAGTCTACCTGTGAGAGCGACTTACCTTTGAGTTGTCTCTTTGGCGAATTTCGAAGTGCTTGTTGATTGAGTATTGAATTCCATTTTACAAAAAGAACAAAAAGATTTGAGTTTTGTTTTGACTGGTTTTTTGATTCTGCATTAGCTGGTCCTTGGCTTGATTGTGGTCAAGTAAAACAACCTAGAATCATCCTTGTAGGCTTTTGCCTCGTTAGGTTTGCTTTAGAGTAAATTTTCTTTTGATTTGCTTGTGAGTCAATTTGTCATAGATTTTATAGATTTTGAGATTGTTTTTTGTTAAAATAGATTTATATGCTTTATTAAATAAGGAAAATACAAAAACATCTCCTTTGAAAAGTTTTGTTTCAAGTAGCTTTTGGAGTATTTTGAAAGAGAAAGAATTTTTCGTGCACGTAATGAGTGGTCATGTTTGTATGCTTGGAAAGATAAAGAGTTTTATTTCTCTGATTTTCGTTGCCAAGAGAGTTGTTTTTATATAAATTTGCATTCTCTAAACTTTCTTAGCTAAGAATTTCATTGAAAAAGAAAAGTAGTGTAAATCATCCTAAGTGCATCTTTGTAGTGGTTTGAGTCGAGTCTACACACCATTGGTTTCATTTCCGCTACCCTTTGTCTTAAGGAAACCATAAAATTAACGCTTAAAGTAAAATCAACGTAGTAATTTTTATTTACTAGGGCTCTGAAACACCAATATAGATCAGGCTAGTGTCTTGGAGTAGGAGAGTAATTAACTCTCCAAGATAGCAAAACCAAACAAGTAGCTTATCTTGTGGTAGGATAAATCCAACTGTTGCATTTATACTCTGGGAAAGCTCCTCTTAAAGGAGAAGCACGAGCTCGTGTCCGAACCAGTGAGGGGATCAATCCTCCCTCATTGGGAACGACGCCAGACACGCACGTATTACAAACGGTAAACCTCGGATTAACCATTGTCGAGGAGCCAGGGGTCACTTATCGGTAAACCTTGGATTGTTGTCAAGGAGCCGGTAAGGGGATTGAGCTTGATACTCTGCCCTTGCGTGCTGTCGGAGTTTAGACTGTTCCCCCAGGTGTATTTTCCGCTGTTGGTAACCTTAGTGGCCATAATCTTAGGATTCTACCCAAGGTGACGGTGGAGGGAAGATCCCACTGTACCTGGAGCAGACGTCGGCTAGACTCACTTGGATTTTCCGGGGGGTTCACTTCACTCGAGACGGTTAAAGTGGAGGAACTTGTGCTGGTCTATTCATTAAACAGGTTTTCAGGGTAACTGTTCCACCCTCCACTTCTGTACTGAATTCGGCGATGTTGGGTTTCATCTCCAACTAGTGTTTTCAGTCCGGAAGGCTACTGTTTGTGCATGGTTTGACGCCCTAGATTCTTTAGGCGTGTGATTCAAATTTGTTTGGTTCTTTAGCGACTTTAGGTGGTTTGATTTGAAATTTTACTTTGTTTTCGTGTGTAGTAGTTAAAAGTTTTTAGCTGTGGCGGAATTACCGAGACAGTCCCGTAGACTTCGGGGCAAGTCACCTGAGATTGTTACCGGAACTGATTTGTTGAGGAAACTCCGTAGATCGCGGGGTGGACCTCCTGAAGACGTCCCGGGGCAGTACGAAGGATTGAAGGTCCTTGTAACTCCTCCTAGCGGCAGTAGAGTTGGATCACCTGAAGAAGGAGAGTCTTCCTTGGTAGTCCATCCAGATTACCAAAGTCTAGAGACAGGTTATAATCCCGAAGCTGTTACAGTTTCCGAGCTTGCTGGTAGTTTTTCATCTACTAGTGATTTAGGTGAGGAACCTGAAATATCTGAGCCTGTTACTCCAACTTCTAGTGTTCCAGATTCACCAAGAGTAGAACGAGTTATCACCGAAAATCTTCCTACTGGTTTGATTGCCATTGAAGAACTTGCTCCAGAGGAAGAAATAGGCGTCTCTAACCTTGAAGATCAACTTACTATTGATCTAAGGGAGCGTGAATCTATCTTTTACAGTCCTCTTAGAAGTACTACTTGGTACCTTTCGTTAACTAACTATTTAGACAACTCAGGGTTAAGTTTTTCTCCACCTCGTACTCCTTTTCCACCTGGAGGTATCTATACTCCTGTAAATATGTCTGGTCAGTCGTCCGTGTTCACTCAATCTTCTGAATCTTTCTTACACGACGGTCCTTCTGTTCCCACCGGGTATCAGTCACTTTCTGGTACCTTTGCAGGGGCATCTCCTCAACCCGTTGATCATGGGTTATTAGCTGGAAACAATGGTAATAGACCGTTGGGTGTAGGGGACATTTACATGATGTCAGGATCAGTTCCCGTTTCTCAACCTCAAGGTGGCCAATTACCGCCTGGGGGGCAGCCTCAATTAACGCCTGGGGGGCAACCTCAAGGTACACAAATTGTGTCTGGGGGGCAACCTCAAGGCCAGTATGTACCTATGGTACAATACATGCCTCAAGGTCAACCCCAGCCTCAATATGTACCCCAGGGTCAACCTCAGTATCAATATTTACCTCAAGGGTATCAACCTCAAGGGTATCACCCTCAAGGTCAAGGTCAACCCCAGTATCAGTATTTACCCCAAGGTTATCAACCTCAAGGTCAATACTCGAGTCAAGGTTATCAACCACCTCAGGGTCAGTCTTATGTTCAAGGTCCGGGAAATGTACCTTTCAATTATCAACCCTACCCTCAACCTGGTTACGGATCTCAGTATCCTCAACCTATTACGGGTCAATACCCCGGAATGATAGTGTGGGATCCATCACAAGGTCAACAAGTGTTGCAGCCAAGTATATAGTCGTTACCTCAAACTGGACAACCTGTAGTTTCTGGTCCACCCTAGCAACCGCAACCTGTCCAGTTAAATGTTCAAACTTCTGTAACTTCGGTAGTTACTCAGCCGCCAATCGCACCTAGTACTCCATCTCAAACGGCTGCTGCAACTACCGCAACATCTACCACACTTACTTCTGGAGTATCGACAGCTCCGGTTTCTACTGTCTCTGCAACCACCCCTCAGACATCTGTACCGTTGTCCGGATCTACGATTCAAACCACGGTCCAGATGCCTGTAGGGCAGCCTAGTTTAAGTACTGTTGTAACAAGTAAACCAAAATTTACTTATCAACAGCACCAGGGACAGTACCAATACGGGCCTGCTGTCCAACAACCGGTTTACCAGTATCAACCGTATCCTGGGTATACTTATCAACAACCTCAACAACCCCAGTACGGTCTGGTTAATCCTGGTTTTCCAGGAGGATATAATATCCCGAATGCGATTCCTGTTCCAAGTTATCCTGGATATCCTCCTCCTGGAGCTGGTCTTGTGACCCAAAGTTTTAGAGATCCTAACCGACAATTTCCGTTTATCGCAACTTTGGATTTACCCGACTTGACGCGCCTAACGAACGATCCAATAAATTATCTTCCGTTCTGGCCGCCAATGCCAAATAAGTTGCCCAGCGATATACCCAAGTTCGAAGGTAAGTCTGGAGAGGATCCATCAAATCACGTGATGACTTACCACCTCTGGTGTGCTTCGAATTCTATCTCGGATGATTCGATCCGCTTACGTCTTTTCCAGCGTACACTCATTGGTCTCGCGGCCAAGTGGTACATTGAGTTACCACGGGCCTCTTTTTACAATTTTAGCCAGTTAGCTACCTCGTTCTTAACTCACTTTCAGTTGCCGGTCAGATACGATAACGGTACTGAGTTATTAACTTCATTAAAACAATCGACGTCCACTTATATTTCTGATCATATCCATGAATGGAGACGTCGAAGACGTTTAGTGAAAGTTTTTATCCCGGACCAGATCTTAGCTGAATGGTTTGTCAAATCATTATTACCGAAGATTACTGAAGATGTAGCTAAGGCCGGAGTAGTTACTGAGGAGCAAGTCATTGCTCAAGCCTAGTATCTTGACTTAGTTTACACTCAGTCGGGTACGTTACACGAGAAGATCCCAGATCTTCCAAAGTCAAACCAAATCGCTGCTGCTCCTTCGGGATCTCATGCCGCTGATGGTATGATTGGTACGGTGAACACAAAGAGTAAGAAGAAGTCTTCCAAGAATTCTGCTACTCCTATAATCACCTTGCCTGATTCCCCGACAGGAGAGTCTTCTCCTGAACTTTCCGCCGATATTCATGCTGTAGAGTCATCTACGGCCAAATCAAAAAATGGTGGAAAGAAGAAAGGAAAGAAGAAGACTAAAGCTGACAAGGCTCTGAAGGAGAAAACATAAAAGTCGGAAACCAATGACGAAAAGCACAAACCTCGATATCCTTGTCTTATTTGTGAAGAAGATCATTTTACAAGAGATTGCCCTCATCGGGCCAAGGTTGTGAAAATAGTCAAAGGTTCTCCCACTCCTGCTGTGTTGAAAGATCCTTTTCCAAAGCAGGAGAGTAAGATGATAGGTTCTTCCTCGACTGCCAGTGAAGAACCCATTTTGATGATGTCTCATGTGAGGATTGTGACTCGGTCGCAAGATTATGGTAGTAAGAATCCTGTTGATGGTAAAGAAGCAGAATCTTCTCATTCTAATCCATCAACCTCAGCTCCTGGTTCCGATCCACTACAGATCGAAAAACCTAACCCAGACTTAGTAATCAAACCGCCCGCCAAGGGTGTACTTCGGAGGTCTGCTTTCAATCCACATGCGAGAGCGGCCTAGAATTACAACGTTGTTGAGGACTTAGCTGTTTCACCCTCAGCAATGTCGGCTTTAGAAGTGCTGCAATCATGCCTAGCACAACGAAAATTACTTTTGTCGGCTATAGGAGCTGTTGATATTCAGGACCCGAACCTGATAATCTTCGATCTAGAAAATAGTACACCGCACCTACCCCATCAAATGGCTTTCCAGATTCCAGTGATAGTAAAAAACAGACCTATCCATCGGACTGTAATTGATGAGGGAGCTTCCACGTGTATTATGTCGATTTAGTGTTGCAGATCGCTTGGTTCTCCTTCGCTGAACCAATCCCCGACCATACTTAAGGCCTTTGATGGCCGTGGGTTCCGTCCGTTTGGTATTCTACAGGAATTTCCTATAGGGGTAGAAGGTAAAACCGTTAGTCTGGATGTGGAGGTGGTTGATGCCCCTCTAGACTACAACCTTCTTTTGGGTCGAAGTTGGTCATATGCTATGACAGCGGTCGTTTCATCGGTCTTCAGAGTAATAAAGTTTCCACATAACGACAAGATCGTGACAATTGATCAGTTGACATACTTTTCATCCGACCCAGCCTCTTCAGAGAGTATTCAGCATGTCGGTAAGACGACAATCCCTTATAGGGACGTTGATGTAGGTTTAGTTAAAGATTCCGGTTTTCTAGGAACTTTTCCTTTCCCTCCAATCAATGCAGACCCTTCATTTCAATCAATTCATATGATTACATCAGACACCATTATTTACGACGATCCTTGGATTGTCCCATCTGAATCTAAGATAGACTCATTCGGTGATGCTATGCCTTTGAGTCCATATGAAATTTCTTATGAAGCCGTCGTGTCTTTTACCGACTCGCGTTCAACCCAAATCGACCAAATGAATGTGGTCAGTGAGGAATCACTTTTCACACCAACCTCAGAACGGATAGCGTTTCCCGAAGTCGTGTCATCTGACGAACAACTTCGCGAAATCCTAAGTGTAGACGATCTACCATGGGAAGATCTCCATCATAGATCTTCGTTTTTACCTGAGGGTGATGCTTTTGAAAATGATTTTTCATCTATTTTTACCGCTGAATATGTCAAAGACGCTCAGAATCCAACGAAACATCCTGATTCAGAGTTGAATTTAGGGAATATTTCTCGCACTATTCCCATTGACATTTCAGTGAAGCCCGGAATTGAGGAGAACATTCATATAGGTGCCTCGTGTACAGATGATGAAATTCAAAGTTACAAGGCCCTATTCCAAGAATTCCGTGACGTGTTTGCCTGGTCCTACGAGGAAATGCCAGGAATCGATCCCGCTATTGTTGTCCATGAAATCAAGACCTACCCGGATGCTAAACCCGTCCGGCAACGGTTGCGTCAGATTCACCCTCGAAAAGCAGCTGCCATTAAAGCAGAAGTCGAAAAGCTGTTGAAAGCAGGTTTCATTTATCCGATCCCATTAACGGATTGGGTATCGAATATTGTTCCGGTTAACAAGAAACAAGGAACAATAAGAATCTGTATCGACTATAGGGATATCAATCGAGCTTGTCCAAAAGACAACTATCCTACACCCTATATCGATCAAATAATTGATGATTGTGCCAGAAGTGAAATGTTTTCCTTTATGGATGGTTTTTCGGGCTATAATCAAATCAATATTCTACCTGCCGATCAACCAAAAACGACATTCATTTGTCCATGGGGGACATTTGCTTACTGCAAATTACCTTTTGGGCTTAAGAATGCCGGAGCCACTTTTCAACAGGCGATGTCTTATGCATTTCATGACATCAAGCACATTGTGCAACCGTACCTCGATGATTTGCCTGCTCATTCTTTACATCGAGCTGATCACCTTGTCCACTTACGAGCAATCTTTATGAGGTGTCGGCATTATCGTATTCGGTTGAATCCGCACAAGTGTGTTTTCTGTATAGAAGCGGGTCGATTGCTGGGATTTGTTGTTTCAAAAGTCGGCATTCGCGTCGATCCCTCGAAGGTCGAAGCCATCATCAAATTGCCTCCTCCTTCGAGTTTGCGCCAACTCCAAAGTTTGCAAGGGAAAGCAAACTTTTTCTGCCGATTCATTCCAAACTACGCCGAGGTCACTAAGGGTTTTACACGGTTGTTGAAACAGAACGCTCAATTCTTTTGGGACGAGATTGCCCAACAATCTTTTGATGCACTTAAGCACGCGTTGACCCATGCACCATTGCTGCATCCTCCCAACTACAACCAGGACTACTTCTTATACCTCGCAGCTTCGCATTCCACTATTGGAATGGTGTTAGTTCAAGAAGATGAATTCGGAATGGAACATGTGATATATTATCTTAGTAGGACGTTAAATCCCACTGAGCTAAAATATTCGCATGTGGAGAAATTGGCCCTGGCAGCTGTTCAAGCTGTCCAGCGTTTTCGTCACTACATTCTTCTCCGTAAAACTACAGTTATTTCGGATTGCAACCCTATGATTTATATTTTGACTAAACAACTGCTAGGGGGCAAGTACTCTAAATGGATCGTTATCCTACAAGAGTTCGACTTGGAGTTTGAGAAGTCCAAGTCTAAGAAATCCTTAGTTTTTGCGGAATTGATGTGTGATTTCCCGCGTGTTGACACAGAAACTGTGGCAGAGGAGTCCATTGCGGACGAATATTTGTTTCTTATCAGTACTTTAGATCCGTGGTACGGGGATATAATCATCTATCTCCAAACCCAAACCTTTCGGCCTGAAGCTTCAAAGTCGGAACGTCGAAAAATTCGGTTTCAATCCCAGCAATACAAAATTATTGGAGATACACTTTATCGCCGGGGGGCAGACTTAGTTTTTCGACGTTGTTTAACTCACAAAGAGGCTGAGAGGGTTTTGAATGATTATCACTCTGGAGCATGTGGCGGTCATATGTCTGGGTATGTCACAGCTCAGAAGGTGTTGCGCGCTGGCTATTTCTGGCCGTCCATGTTTAAAGATTGTATCATTGCGGTCCGAAAGTGCCACAACTGTCAAGTGTTTGATCGCAAGATGCACACACCACCTACTCCTCTCCATCCTATAATTGCCGTTGGTCCATTCGCCAAATGGGGTATCGATTTTATTACTTGTAACCCTCACTCGGCCGGGGGGCATGCGTATATCATCCTCGCGGTTGATTATTTTACTAAATGGGCCGAGGCGATGCCTACATTCGACGCAAGCGGCAAAACAACTGCAGTTTTCGTATTCAATCACATTATAACTAGGTTTGGTGTCCCGCAAGCGATCATCACTGACCATGGGAGCCATTTTTGAAACATCATGATGACTGAGCTTACAAGCCAGCTTGGTTTGCGCCACGATAGCTCTACTCCTTATTATCCGCAAGCCAACGGTTTGGTTGAGTCTATCAACAAAGTTCTGGTTATCATGATCCGACGAATCATTGGCATTCATCGGTCGAATTGGCACAACATGTTATTTTCAGCGCTATGGGCATACCGAACTTCAGTGAAAACTTCAACAGGGTTCACTCCTTTCCAGCTAGTTTATGGCTTGGAAGCTGTGTTACCCATTGAATGCGAAATCCCATCACTTCAAATGGCTGTCGAATTACTCCCAGCTACTTCCAAAGAGGAGAAACGTTTATTATACTTAGCTCAATTGGATGAGACTCGTCGTGACACTGCATTGGCAATTGAGACTCACGTGAAGCGAATGAAAGCTCAGTATGATAGAAATGTGACCCCTCGAAGTTTTTCGGAGGGAGACCTAGTGCTATTATATGATCAAGCTAACGATAAGCTAGGTGCTGGAAAATTCGTTCCTATGTGGCATGGACCCTACATTGTAAAGCGAAAGCTAGCAAAAGGGGCCTATGAGCTGGTAGATTTTGATGGGGACTCTTTGGGTAAACCCAGAAATGGACTTTACCTCAAGAGGTATTATGCTTAAATGATGGGTATGGAGAATTTTTAGTTAGGTTAGGTTTTCTTTCTAGCTAGTATGTTTGTTAGTTTAGATAGTGTGCTTAGCTTAGAAAGTGTGTTTTTTCGTCGTTATTTCTGGCTTATCTTGGTTTTACTCTTGATATTGCAGATGTCGACGCCTCTCCAAACGTACATTGGATTTGCCGATGGTGCTTGTCGTAGTACACGGAATATCTCTTCCGCAGCTTGGGTTATCTATTCGCCCTCTGACGAGTTAGTTTCTATGCATGGGGTGAGCCTCGGTCAAACAACGAACAACATTGCAGAATACAGTGCAGTGGTTGAATTATTGTCTGAATCTATTTCATTTGGAATTCGATGTTTGATAGTGAGGTTAGATTCTGAACTCGTTGTATTACAGCTTAATAGAGTATATGCCATTAGAAATCCTGTGTTATTAAGGTTGTTTTTGAGAGTGCGTCTCTTGGAACGTGAATTTGATTACATTGAATATCAACATATTCCAAGGTCTTTAAATACATTAGCAGATGCAATTGCTTCTCGAATGTTGGACAGATATTTGCGATAATCATGCAAGTAAATTTAAAAACATTTCATCACATATGTTAAACGAGATAAGCCGGTAATAATAATATATAGATAGGAGTGTGTCAAAAATATACATCGTCTTCGATCATAGGTTGAAAAACACCTTATGATCGGCAAAAATGATAAGTACAAAAAACCAAAAATGTCATATGTGTCTACAAAAGTGACTAGTCAATCACTGGTGATGCTCTCTATACGACACCACTGCACGGGCTACTCTACACAAAAAACTCCTAAAAGGTCCTGGGACTGCGACTACATAGCGCTGCAATCTGATAGGAATGTCATCTATAGTCGTCTCTGGTATACCCGCCGTCAGACGCTCTAGATCCTGCTCCAACTCAGCTAGTGTCTCTGCAGCCGCGTCCTGTGGGGCCGGTGCTGGTGCAACTGGCTGTCTCCTCTCAAAAGCCCGGAGATTGGCTGGACGCCGTGGACCTACATCTGCATTTTGAAACATTTTACTGTCAGTTTGAGACGATATATATAAAAAAAAAAAATAGATAATTTAAAAAATTGTGAAAAATGAAAGTACCTCTGTCATCCCATTGTTCTCCCTGTGGAAGAACCATGTCCGGATCATTCTGAAAATCCATTCCGGCATAGGGAAAATCCTGAATAGCAAAGACCTGGCCCTCTAGCCAGTGAAAGTAACCATCAGGAAATCGAACAACTGCCGCGCCCTCATCAGAATGCCGGGCCATTACCGCAACCCATCTCGTCAACTTAGGCTCCCGAGGAGCCCCAACTGGGACAGTAAGATGCTGGGGGATCAGCATTGGAACTCTCTCTAGGGCAAAGCTCACAACCAAAGGCCCATATCCAAAGGTCTTCAATCGTCCGATCTTTGCCCTAGTCAGTTGGCCCTTCATATTGGCCAACACAGCATCGCACCAGTTGAAAATGGTGCCTTGGAAGCAATCTATCGCCATCCGCATTTGGGACCCGGTGGCATTGTGCAAAGCGGCTGCGCCGCAAAGTCTGGTAACAGTAAAGGCTATCACCATAAGTTCAGGTCGGGATATGTATTTGATTTCTATCCCCTTCTCCTGGTTTTGATTGTTGCACCACTCTAGCCGGAGGCTAGCAAGGGATTGGCCACCTGGCCTAGTCCCGGACAGAGTCAGTTGCTCGCCCCTATTAGGCAAGCCAGTGAGAAAATATATGTCGGAGGACTCTATCTCGAGCTGGTTCTCTCCGATGTAGAAACATTGATCCTGAATATTCCACCTTTCAACCAGCCACTCAAGGAATGCTACCTGGCCCCTCATGCCAGGTATGGCCCAGTATTTATACAGACCGCATGCTTTTAACGCATCAATAGAAGGTTGATGATTTATTGCAGCCAAATCAACGTCCTCGTGTTCTCTTTCTCTCCAATCTAGCATGGTGACTGCCCTACACACCAAGAAACAATAGTTAGAATTCATAATTTTAAATTTGGTTGGTTGATTTGGGAGATTGGGGTTTCAAAACATATGTTTCGCGGGGTACGCACCCCGCGTTCAGCACACAGAGCGACGGTACACAGCTGGGCTGAAGGCGGGCTGCGTACCCCGACCTTTTTCCTATGTAGAAAAAAGGTCGGGGCCCGTGGGTCACCCATAGGGCACTTGCATACCCCGAGAAACATACCTCAAAACCCTAAACCCCCTAAAAAATAAAATGAAAACTGGAAATGAAATTCTAAATGGATGAAATTGAAGAGGAGGATGTTGTGGAATACCTGAAAGAGACGGCGTTCGATTCTGACGGTCGGATTCTCCGCAATGTCCACGGGAAGTTTCTTGCCAAAAGCCCTTTTCTCAACCTCAACAGTGAAATGGTAAAAATGACATGGTAAAAGGTCTTTTTATAGGTTTTTTGGATGAATGAATGCTAGGTTTGTTTATTTTTTACCATGGAAAGATGTTTTTCAATGTATTTTTGCCCATCTTAAACAGGTATGAGTAATGTGTTGTTTTTGTGCAGGACAAAGGGACTTTAGGGTAAATTATCATTTTTCATGTCAGAGTCATCTTTTAAGCCCTTTTCTGACTCCTAAAATATGAAAAGATTGCCGAGCGTTTCTTTTACACTCGTTAAAACATAATTAAAAGACGGTCCCCTTATAGCCCTTTTCTGACCGTAAAAACACGAAAAGATTGCTGGGTTTTTGTCATTTCAAACTCGATATTGGAAATAAAACGACGTGTCCTTGGTCGATTTTTACTTTTCAGGTCAATGACACTAGCATGAAAGTACTCCTTGGTCGCAAGATCAAGCGGTTCTCTCAGGTATTATTTTATACTTTTTCGGGCTTGAGAGACACAAATTTACGAAAAAGTTCACCTTGGAGTCTTCTTAAGTTTTTTCAGACTCTCTAAAATTGAAAAACGCCGAGTTTCTCCTATACTGGACTCGTTAAAATTTCACAGTAAAGGACCTGTTCGATTACAAACAGGAACGGACCACTCCTTCTTAGGGTCCGGATCTAAACTAAGTTGGACTCATCCGAAGGATGAGCTTATAATCAAGCATATGTTATCCTCCTCAAGCTTGTTAAAAATAAAGAGGTACTTGCCAGAAATGGTGGGGGAAAAGAGAGAAGAATGAGCCTATTTGTTATCTTTTGTCTCAGAAGAAACCTTATTACCACTCTTGAACACGACACTTTTCATTCACCTGGGTTGGGAAGTCCTTTGCTTCACAGTTGATCAAACCACATTGAAAGTCTTCAGCCGGGTTCCAGGGATTAACTTTGAGTCATTTGTTACCAAACCATCTGTTGTGTCGTTATGTGTTCAAGAGGTCTGCAAATAAAACTTTCATCTGCAAAATACTTGTCATCCATTTTGACCATCCCTGAGTCAGTCCTTACAACAATATTTCTTCAGCTTGAACTATGATTTCGTGTTGCAGGCTTGCCTGCAACGGGTCGCTTTCTATCGACATCAGCACATTATCTAGAAAGATGACTTAGAGATCGTCAATACCTTGAAGTCTGCATGCATCAATGGCAGGTTTCTCGCCTTTGACGTCAGTTTACATCATTGACTTTCGATCGAAGGATTCCGTGAAATGTTCGACATCAACTCATTCATTCACATCTCATGGATTGTACTGGGTACTTTGAGAACCATTGACATTACTGGTGGTCTCTCTCACACTTGTTAACAGTTTACATCATCGACTGGTAATCAAGTGGTTTCTACCATGTTCGACATCAACTCATTTATTCACATGGCTAGAATCGTACCAATTCGGGAAGTAGAAATGAAGACCCTGGATCTAGTTTCCACCATCCAGGCTGCGAGGAGTTTTGTATTCATTATCTAGTAGACTAATCATAAACAGATGGCTGCGTCCATACTGTGTCTACAGAAAGTCTACGATTATGATGTACTGCAAGATCATTCCTGTATCAGAATAGTTAGTCTGTTAGTTAAAATTTTGATCTGAGTATGGGAATGCCTACCTCAGCGATGATATAATCTTATACATGTATTTTGTGTTGAAAATTGCAGGTTCTGACCAGGCTCTCCACGAGATAATTCTTGAAATGATAAAGCGCTTCACCCTTCCTAGATAATACAAAACCCTAATCTACTACAGGCTTCGCACTTTAGGGGGCAATCTGTTACACTAAAAAATGTCACCATGACTATTCACAGTTAGTATGGCTCTATCAACAGTCATGCTATCCTCCTGGGCAAGTCTTATGCCTCTGCTCTCCATGTCAAACTCCAAAAAAGAGAGAAAGTCTTTGTAAATGTGTTTATCTCTGGGTACGCAGATTCTCTTGGCCTTACCTGCGTATACGCACCTAATGTTCACAAAAGCTGCGTACTTGTACGCTCTGTATGTAAAGGAGCAGGTGCGTACCCCTGTAAAGGTCAAAAGGCGCGAGTTTCATCTTTAAAAAGTTACTTGTGGTCATTTCTAGAGCATTCTAGAAGGTTGTTCGACATGTATTGAGCGCCTCCAGATGGTTCATGTACCCCTATGAAAGAGGAACTTATCCCATCAAGAGAGGAGCTATCCCATCCAAAGAGGGGATTATCCCATTGATGGTGGACCTGATTAACTTCCTCTTGAGCACTATAAATACAGGCATTGGGCCAGAAGGAGGAGAGGTTGAAAGCTAAACATTTCTAAGGGTAGATGCTGCTGGAATTAGGACTCCCATTTAGAAGCTTGTGAGGAGAGATTGTCATCTTTGCTTGTTCTATTTTGGAAGTGGGTGAGCTTTGTCAAAGTAAAGGAGAACTCTTGATGGACCCTGGGAGGGACTTGCACAACACCAAGGCTCAGGTTGTAATTGTTCCTTTTGTTTCCTATTAATGCAAATGAGTCCATTCTTCTCAATAACTTGTTATTTATGAGTTGTTTCATGTACTCCTTGGTCTATATGTTAAATATGTTTTATTTTATGAGATTATCAAGTGCTATTTAATCGTTTGATTGTTAGTGAATGCAGGTTTCGAAGTGAAGGAGGAGCTCATTCGGATCAGCGAGACTAGACTACTACAACAGCGTTGGACTATAGGTAGGATCTAAACACTTGATTTCTTGTATGGTAAATGCATGTTTAGAGAAGGATTGCTCTTGTTTGTCTTGTTTGTCACTAGAGAGTCTTAGACTCCTAGGGAGGTTGGTTGTGTCTGCACTATCGACTCTTTCCGCCTGACAATCCTGTTGAATGAAGACATAAACCTAGAGGATAGAATTGCTCTTGAGGTTAATCAAGACAAGGAGTATTGGATAAACAGGGTGAATGAACACTTGGAGAAGCTCCTTGAGAAGGAAAATAGAGACAATCAGTTGCGTAGGCATATGGCGCACCAGTACGAGGCTCAAAACATGATCACTAATGTCAAGGTAAAGAAACTTGAAAACAAGCTCAAAGAAGCCAAAAAGGACCAAAAGGATGAGGGAAACTTGGAGATGCTTTCTGAAGCATCTATGAAGGTTTAACATACATAATTTTACAGCTTCTAGCCAATTTTGAGCAAATTCTGAGCACTTTTGGTTTTTGTGAATTTTGGAGCTAAATTTAGAAAATTAGCGGCTCCAGAAGGCATTGCGCTTTTTCCTCAGGCATCTATTTTAGGAAAAAATTATATTTTTGGAAAGCTCTTGCCATCCTCTAAAAACCCATTTGCTCAGATTTTATAGAGGTGGCTCAGTTTTGGAGAAAAGTGCAAAAAAGTGGCAAAAAACTAGCATTCTAGACCCTTTTTTGACAGGCGCTGCGCACCTAGAGCGACCTTGGGAGAATGGATTTTTGAAGGCCTTCCCATGGGTCAAATTCAAAAATTAAAATTGTTCTGGAAACTAGACTTTCATATCTAGTTGACCGTTCTCTCATAATCTTATTGGGACCTGTAGAAGGCATCATAAAATCAGCTCAAAGTTGGCGCTATGCTTATGAACTTTTCTGTGTTTTAATTTGTAAATTTCAGTGTGTAAAATTTCTAGTTTCCAGTTTGACTTAGTCAAAGTCAAAACTCTTTATGTAATGGAACTAGTTTCGAGGCTAGGTGATGTAGGCATGAATAAATGTACATAATAGGTTTTTTTTGATGTTTATTAGGCCTCGTAAAGGAAACAAACTCCTAAACAAACTCTCCAAGAAGTGTTTGAGTTTCACCTTCTCACTCTCACCTGTTGGTTGAGAGAATCTTGGAGTCAGTTCCTCCACCAAGGAATTCGACTCCTGAAGGTGGGAAAGTGGTCTAAGAGAGTCTATATGTATCATTTCTCTTTCAAAGAGAAGGGTTGGACTTTTTGTGGAGGAGGCTTGCATGTAATCATCTTTTCAGCTAATACAGAGACAATTGCAGCTATTTTCAAGGAACTCTAGCCCAATGATTTCATGGTGTTTGTTCTTCATTATATTTTTTTTCTAAAGGCTAAAACATATTTATATACATGATATCTATTCTTTCTATGGATGCCTTATAGTGAAATATATAGAATTCTTGTTTCCCAAGCTATGTTATCTGGTTTTCATAGTTATGTTTATTTCTTCCTAAGCTAATGAAATCATGTTTACTCATGCTCATTAGTTTCTTCTACATTTTCTCTTCTATAATACACTGAAAATATTCTAAATACACCATGGATTTTGATATCTAGCTCCTTCTCATATGTTCTCTTGCACTCCTACAACCTAGATCTATTTGTGGCTCCAAACCCTAGTTTAACAAACACTAAAACCCAAATTTTCACAAACACACAAACAAATATAAATATCTAGCCTAAAACTCATTTTATTTAAAGTCATATCAATGATAAGAGACTTAAATAGATCCCTCTCATGCTCAGTAGGGCTAGCTACTGAGCCGAAGTGGCTTGAGGTTACCCTTCTCAATTTCCTTTTCAGCCTAGGAAATTGTAAGGACTAACAATATCTAGGTCTAAAATGTTTTTGCTACTAGGTGGTTTCCTTGGTTATAATCAAGTGCTAATAGAGGAACTAGACAAATTAAAAACTACCTTACAGACCAAATGGGGGACATTCACTTTCAAGAGGATGTCATTTGGACTTATAAATGCAGGTGCAACTTTCCAAAGAGAAATGGACATCACCTTTCTTGGCTTGATAGGGCAGAGCATTGTTGTCCATTTGGATGATGTTACTATGTTGTCCAAGAAAATATTAGATCATGTGTGTCATTTGAAATAGATTTTTGAGTGATGTTGAAAGTATGGGATTTATATTAATCCATAAGAGTGTATCCAGTGTGTCCGAAGGGATTCTATTGGGGCACATCATTGAAAAGATCATAATTAAAATTGATCTCGAGAAGGTCAAAGGAATCACGTAGATCCCATTCCTGGTGAATAAGAAAACTATGTAGTCTTTCTTAGGAAAAAATATTTTCCTGAGAAAATTCATCTCTGATTATGCTCATATAGTCAAACCCATATAGGAGATGACCAAGAAAGATGTAGTATACAAATGGCATAAACGAGAAAAGGATGCTTTCACTCAGATTAAGTATTACTGATGCACCCATGCTTTTCAGTCCAGATTATGGCAAAGATTTCCTTCTCTATACGTTTGCTTCTAATTCGTCGATTGCGGCCGTATTGAATCACAAAGATATTGAAGAAAATGAGCGGCCTATCTCTTTTATGAACGCTGGTCTACAAGGTCCCGAGTTAAATTATCCTACCTTTGACAAATAAGCATATGCAATATACAATGCAGTTAAGTACTTCATGCCCTACTTATTGTAATCTCACACAATCATATTTGTACCTCATCCAGTAGTAAGAACACTATTCATGCAACAAGAGCTCGGTGAAAAGAGGGCTAACTAGATGAAATATCTTCAATAATATGACGTAGAGTTCAAACCACTTCATACCATAAAGGGTCATGGCTTGTGTAAACTAGCTGTCGAAGCAAGATAAACTCCCGAACAAGATATTTCAGGATGGGAGAAGGAGATCGAAATGTATAACATTGAACATGTTCCTTAGTCCACGTTTATAGCTCCATGGTATGTAGACCTACTACAATTTGGAGCATGGCACCTCGCCCTTGCACTTATAAAATAAGAAGAAATGAGCAATCTGGCTAAAATATATATCTTACTAATTGGTTCATGGAGTGCTTTCCAAAAGCACCAGAATGGTGTCCTATGGAGGTGCCTTGAGCCATAGGGTATAAAGAAAGTCCTGGAATATTTACACGATGGATTGAAAGGTGGCCACTATTGATGAGCCTCATCATTGGGTAATTATATGGGCCTTAATTCACGTCCTAACTTAGTCAAACCAACTTTTCTCACAACTTATTACATGTTTTTGATTATATTTTGTTTATGAGATGAGTTAGAGTGGGATATCATGCCTAGTGGACAAATATGCATTGAATGCAAGTTTGAAGGACAAAATCAAGGAATTTTGGCAAACACTAAGGTTGAAACTCGAATGGGACAAGGGAGAGGGATTGTAGGAGGTAAATCCTCCTCATTTACTTCTCCCCCATTCGAATATTCCTCTATTTATCACACCAGCTAGGAGTGCAAGCAACCAATTCATGAGGATTAGAAGGCAGCCGAGCAAGTGAGAGACAAAGAGCTAGTTTATTTCAAGTTTTGGAGCCAAGCCTCCCTAATTTTAAGGAATTCATTGGGGACTTTAGTTTTATAAGTAGAGAGGCCTAGAGCCTCATTAGGATTCAAATTATTGTTGTAAAACTCTATGTTATTTTTGAGCTCTAGACTTGTGGAAGATTTTGATGTAATTTTTTGTTTTGGTAATAAGAATGAGTTTTGTTTTGAGCCATCAATGAGTTAAATCAGAGGGATGAAGCTCTTGGGTTAGGGCCCAACCCTAGCTGCCAAGGGTCCTCTTTTTTTATCTATATGTTTAGCTTAGTTTCACAACTTCATCGTTAATTTTTCTTTAGAGGTATTTTCATTGCAAGTAGTGTAGATTTGATTTGTTGCTTATTAGTTTGCTTCCATTTGTGCCTTACTTCAATAGCAGGTTGGTAGGGATAAAAGAAGAACCACAAAGATGTCAATAGGCGTCTTGGCCTCACTTCTTCCTTCTGGGATCATGATTTGAGGAAGAGACCCTTATGCAGCCCAAAAGGATAGATTTCCGTTTCCTTCATGTTATTTCAAATTTGCTGTACTTAAGCTAGCATTTGATTAGTTTTGTAAAGTAGTATTCGATTGCCATCTCTTCTATATTAATTCTTGCAGTAGATCTCATCCATGACTCCATGTTATTCAACAATTTCTTCATGCATAAGGTAGACAATTAGTTCATTATATTTTGATTTTCTAGTTCATGATAATTCTTCTTGTTTACATGACTTTTTGGAAATTACACATGTTTGATGCAGAGCAGGCACTTTAGAAGTAGACAAAGATCTCATAGAAACCAACCACCTTCCAACTTCATTCAACCATAGGCATTCCTAGTTTCCATCAAAACCTTCATCAATTTCATCATTTTACATATAAATTTCCTCAAGCATTTTGAGCGAATCCAACCATATTCTAAACTTGGTTTTGGGTTCTGAGTGATCCTAGGCCTCTTCTCACTCCATTCCACCCATAAAACACCTTCCCTAAGCTTTCCATCACCTCCAACACCCATCATTTTTCTCATGGCTGCATCATGTAGAAATTCAGCGAATTGTGTAGGTTTCTAGTACATCTTGTAGGTTTTCTTGTAGTGGCCTGTTTTGAGGCCGAATTGAGGGAAAACCTATAGGAAGCCCAAAAGTGTCACCCAATGGTCTCCCACACCATCCATCCATCTCCTAAACCATCCCTAAACCACCTTCCACATCACCACAAGAGATTAGTTTGCATATTTGATTTTTCATGAAAAGAACAACAAGACAAAAACATAGTTATTTTAGTCCCTTTACTTGCACAATAGTGATGTTTGATGCTTTTAAATTCCATGCTTAGACAATAGCATTTGGTTCATGTTAATTTAGCATTATTTCAAAGCATATTTTCTTAGCAGTTAATTAGGAAATGATGTGATTTAGCATTGAATTTCGGTCTTTTTCATTATTGCAATAGATCAGCTCTCTTAGATTTCCCTTTCTCTCATCAAGAAACCGAGCTTCTTCTGAATCCATAAAAGTTTGGTTTGAAAACCCCCAGTGGTCTCTCGCCAGATGAACAAGTGAAAAAGGCAGAACCATCACTTTTACTTGTGTATATGGCACCATCACCTCCAAGTTTGTACAAACCTTGGGTTGATAAAGTAAAGTTGGTAGCCTAGGAGTTGCAACATTTTTGCTACAATACTAGTGCTCATCACTTTTTGGCGCTGTTGCGAGGAAGGTGTCTGAGAAATATGTGATTACTGCTTTCTTTCTTCTACTTCTTGTTTCTACTATTCTTTCATTAGTTTCATTTATGCAAAAGTAATTTATTTTGCTTTTCATTCTGCATTCTTTGCTTTCCCTTCCATTCTGCAAGTTAGATTTCAAGAAATTAGCTATTCTTTTCATTTAGTCAGCAGTTCCCATTCTTTGACTTCTTCACATATCTAATCCTGATGATGAATCACGGAGGATGGTTCGAAACGTTGATACATAAAACAGTGAAATGCGATGGATCCAGAAGACATAACCACACAGTTCTCATTCAGTTTGCAATTTTAATTTTGTAAGTTAGATTTCAATTCAACAATTAGTTTTTCATTCAGTTAGTAGTTTTCATTCAATCTGTAAATTCAATTCTACAAAGAACTTTCAAAATTTGAAAAAAATCACAAAACCAAACCAAAAACATTTCCTTTCATGCCTTTTAGGAATAGGGATAACTTGGGAAATTTTAGCCAAATACCCCCATTGCATCCAACATCCAACCTTCCCTCTTCATCAGTGTCTATGAACTGGAGGAACCCTTAGGTGAGAAACAAGACATATTTGAAGAACCTACAGGGGAAGAAGAAGAACCCATTCCTACCAAGCTAAGGCTTAAAATAGAAATGACAAAGAGAATAGAGAGAGAGTTGAGGATGCCTTCCCCATTAGGGAAACCAATGGGGACACTAAGATGAAAAATATAAGCCCCTCTTCCCTTCCTCATTTCCATGGCCTGATCACAGAAGACCCCGACCCTTTCCTATTTGAGTTTGTTGTTATATGATGAACCTATGACCATACAAATGATGAGCAGAAGTTGAAACTATTTCCATCTACGCTTAAGGATGTAGCTCTGCGCTAGTTCATGGGTTTACGTGGGGATAACATCACAACTTGGGCTCAAATGCAACAAGCCTTCAACAATAAGTATCGAGGCTACTGTAGGTCTATGGATACTAAAGAAGAAATTTTTAGGATGACCTTAGGTAATGATGAATCCCTAGAGGATTATGAAGAAAGGTTCCAGCTTAGTTACAAAAGGGCCAGGTGCACACTTGACCCTGAGTCACTGAAGCTGGTCCTGCTTAGAGGAGTAAGGGAGGACCTTTTGGATACTCTACACTTGTTAGCAGGAGGAGATATATACCGGTTACCCTATGAGGATATCAAGACTGCTTTCAGAAACCATTCTAGGGAAGCTAGGAAAAAGGGTAGGGGAAGTCAACCTATGGTCAGTACATCGTCTTCCAATTCATCCATCAAGGGTGCAATTGGAAACATGCTGGAAGATTTCAAGAGTGAGATGATGCAAACCCTTGCCTTACATATGGACACGGTGAAAATCACGAGAAAGAAGGAGGAAGTCGGGATAACCTTGGCCATTTTCTGTCCTAGATGCACCAAGAGGCACCCCAGGAATGAATGTCCATTGAATTCTATTGAAATTTTCTCAGTTTGTGAAGAAAACCACTCCATAGACAAGTGCCCTTCTTTGCCTGGACTCAAAGCTATATATCAAGGAGCTGAAGGGGTCACTGAGCAGCTCTGTTACATAAACCAAAGGAGACCTCATGGGCCTAGGCCATACTAGCAGGGCATGCAAGGGTCATCCCATGCATATTATAACCCAACCAGACCACATTCATACCTTTTTGGGGACCCCCTGCTCATTCTTCCTGGTCTACACCTCATCCTTGGTCCTTTGCATCTCAGTATCATTCCTAGCTAGCTAGCTAGTCATTTCAATCATATGCTCTGCCACAACCTCAATGGAATGCACCACCCCAGGGTTGGAGGCCCTTGTACAAAAATGTTCTAGATTTATTGCCTTTACCACCTGCCCAACCACAACTGTTACACTCTGCTCCATCGAAACAACCCCAGATGCCTGCCCAGCCAAATCCGAACCCGAACAAAAGACATGCACAACAAGTATACAGTGGAGAGACTTCATATCCAGCTTATTCTGTGGAGATCCAAGAAATTAACTTGAGATCTGGGAGAGTTCTCCCGAATAACCAACCTCCACCTCCACCTAGGGAGGTTGAAGAAGAAAGAGAGGAAAGAATTCTTAAATCCACCCTTTCCTGAGAGCTTGACTCAACCATCCCAACCTACCCCAGAAGAGACTGAACTTCTGGGAGAATTGAAAAACCTATGTGTCAAGATTACACTTCTCCAAGCCATCAAAGATGTGCCTATTTACAATAATTTGATCAAGAAGAAGTGCTTCAAGCATCCAGGGAGGCGAAGAAGAGATACCCCTACCATTAATGTCATTGGACAACTGTTCGACTTAATGCTGGGGCAGGTAATTTGTCCAAAGTATTTGGACCCTAGAAGCCTTGTAGTGGATGTGCACATCAATGGCACCATTGTCCCACACACTTTGATCGATCTTGGGGCTGCCATTAATGTGATGACTAAGGACACCATGCTCAAGATTAACCTCCAAGGTTCATTGAGGAATACCACAACAATTCTGCAACTTGCAGACCACTCCAGAGTGACTCCTAAGGGGATTGTGGAGGATGTGATGGTCTCCATCGACTCTTGGGAGTACCCTGTAGATTTCTTAGTTCTCCAGCCTAAGGCTAAGCTTACTAGTTACCCTCTCATCCTTGGGAGGCCTTAGTTGGCCACTATCGATGCTTACATCAGCTACAGAGCTGGGAATATGACCATAATGAATGGGCATGTGTCCAAGCAGTTATTCCTATACCCTCCTGCGCAACCATCTCTAGAACATGATTTACCTTTATGGATGGAAGAGGAGGAAGAAGATGAAGTTTATACTACCCAACTGTATACTTTAGGAACAACCATAGGAGGAGGACCAAAACATAAAGAAAATTTGATTGAACACCTTCTCCAAAGTCCAACTCCCAATACATTGTACCTAGAAGAAGTAGTAAAGGAAACCCAGAACGATCATCCAATTGATCTGTCTGTACTTAGACAATTCCAATCCTCTCCGTGTCAAAACCATAGAATTCAGCCTTGAGAAAACTTTGAAAATAAATTCATCTCTTTCTGTTCTTGTTGGGTCATGAGAGTCATCAGGGGGAAGGCCCTGTGTTTGGGCACAGGAGGCCAACAATGGTCCCCTGTAGTCTAGGACAGTGCCGACATTTTCACCTTACCCCAAAGGGAAAGGAGTCTCACACGAGGCATGCCATGACCAAAAGGGAGAAGCGTTCAACATGGAGTCACGAAAGTCTTAACCGGGTTGAATTCGATCAAATACATGGATAAATTATATAAAACGCAGAGGTAACATCATACTCATGATATCACAAGAGACTACCGATTACATGTAATTGTTAAGACATTCAAAAAAATTAAAGATCCATCATACAAAGGGCCTTGATACATAATAAGATGCAACTGATCTTAACAGAGCCTTATATTAATCATAACAATCAAACATTACAATTTCACTCGGCTTCCACTGTAAATAACTACATGAAATACCCAACTCAGTTCCACGGGTTCTGCACAACTTCACGGCCCATGTCTTCTCGGCTCGTGCAACCTTCCCTCTGTCTGCCACAACATGGGTCATTTCACCTTCTCTTAACCTCACCCAATCTAACCCCACTCCTTTCTTGGTCTTCTCCTTTTATATCCATCTCTATTACTTAGACTACTAGTTCTTCCCCTCGGCTACTTCTGCACCTTCCCACCCCCTTGGCTGCCTTTGCCTTCCGCTGCCACCTTGCCATAACTCTTGTGAAACTACTTGTTTTTCCAACCAACCATTGCTGCCACCCATTTCCTTCTCATCCCTTGGTCAACCAAAATTGGTCAAAACCTTTTCAAAATTTAAACGAAGTCCTCAATAGGCTCTGACCACAATTCATTGACTCGTCCTCGAGTCAAATCATTTCATCCTCTGTCGGTCCTGCTGATCCTGCGACTATTGTTTGTACTATTGCCTGCACTGGTTCTTCTATCTGTTGTGTAGGTGCTTCTTCTACTTCGATCATTTCTTGTGGGGTGGAATTTGCTCTATTGTGCCTTCTCGCTCTTGCTGTTCCTCCATTCCAAACGAAGGCTCCAAATCCGGGACAGAGGCTGTTGTCAGCTGCCCGAACACTGTGTAATTTTGAACGGTGGTGTCCTATCAGGAGAAAACTTCATCGGTGGCCTAAGTAAACATTTTGGCTGAGTGCGATGTTAGTTCAGTTGGTTGCTGGCCTTTAATGTCGCTCCTTGCTGCCCGCTGGAGTCGCGCACCTCCTTTAAAAGCAACAGTTGCATTTAGAACAATGGCTACATATTCCTGATGATATTCTTCATCCTCACGGACTCCTCATCTATACTATCAACCTGAGCCTGGACAGTGTCCATTCGATCATTAATTTGTTACAGTTGGGCGGGGTCTATGCAGTCTTTTGTGCTGGAAAGCAGAGTCTGTATTTGCTCTTACAGGGGGTAGACCAAGTGGTTCTTCAGTTCCAGACTGCCAGACTAGTCATGGACCTTGTTCATTAGGGTATATCTGTTAGTGAAGGCATCAACTAAAGATTTCTTCTTGGCTTCTAGTTCCCTGACCTTCCCCTCAATTGTCCTTGTGTAAATTTCCACTGGATCTAGTAATGCAGATCTCACCCTATCCAATTTCCTCTTCATCTCGGCATTGCTAGCTGCCAGGCGCGAGGATGCAGCCTAGATGTGGTCACAGTAGCTGACCAGCATGCAGTTAGCCATGTATGCCATTACTTCGGCATCCGCCTCGGTGATGGTCTGCCATAGTGATCTGAATCACTGTGTGACTTGGTTGACATGAGCCTACAATCCAGGGTTTTCTTGTTGCAAGTGATCACACTCTTTGGTCACCATCTGCAACTCCTTCGTTTGTTGTTCATGCTCCTGGGCTAGGTCCTCATGGAGCCTTTTGGCCCTGTGTGCTGCCTACTGAATGAATGAAAATAATTGGGTTGACGACCAGTGCTGGAGCGTCTCGACTTGCATTGTGTTAGGGTCTGGGAACTGCTGCTATAGGGGTAGGCCGCTAGTGATGGATTTATCGGAATGGGAGGCAGGCGAATGGGCTTGCTGTGATGGTGGGGTGAACTGTGGAGTGGGTGGAATGATGCTAGGAATCGGGTAGACTGTGAGACTTATAGGGAAGGGTGGCAAGTATGGCTCAACCCTTTCCCCCTGCAGAGTAGAATCTAAGTTTCCCCCTTCTGTGGGTTCAACCCAAGCATCAGGAATATGGTGAGTTCTGTAGGTTGTGTCCTAGTGGTATGAACGGTGCCCTCTGCCTGCCCGATTGACTGGACTTCTACTTCCACAGTTGTCCCTCATCAACTAGGATGAAGGGTTTCGGATAAAGTCACAGAGGTTGATGCAGTGTGCAGGGACAACTCCTGCGACTGGTGTAATGCAGTGGAGGTGGTGGTGGGGATATCTTCAATGACGGTGGTTGCGGGGATTGATTTCTTGATCTCCATAGTGAGGTCGACGATCGTAGCTTGCAGAGTAACTTCCGGTTTCTTGACAGTTGGGGTTTAGACGACTCGCTTTTTCTTGGGCTTGGGGACCATGGGCTAAGAGGGGGCTCGTGCTACTCTTGTTGGGAGCTTCATGGTTAGCGGCATCATGATGAAAGGTGTAAACATGGTGGAGCCCTGAAATATGGCAGGGTAGCTGCTCTCACTTGACTCAAAGCTAACGATTGTTTCGTCAGAGCTTGAACATCCTTTCCTCCATCTGGAGCACCATCGACTCGATTTCGTCCTCGGCTGGCCGCTTCCTGCTACTCTCGACCCCATATTCCCCTTGCCCCTACGGAGTCAGTGCTCCAAAGAGGTACTTGTGCTTGCCTTCTGTTATCTCGCAGGCCACTCCCGACCATGAGCCCACTTCTCTGTGTAGCACTTCCTCAGTTAGGACAAACCTTAGAGGTCTCATTTTAAATGTTTGAGGGTGGGCGCACCTTGGTCTCATGTACGTATGCGCGTGGGAGGCATCGAACCATAGGTATTCTAAGAATTTGTCTAACAGAACCTTGGGTATCCTCTCTGTCAACCTAATGGTGTTCAGCATCTGCTTGTACCAATCCCGAGGCTATCTTGTTGATATCCTTTGTGTTGGGGTCTCCTGATGCCTTCCATGGGTCATACCAGAGTGCAATTGGCTGTCCCTCGAGGATGGGTTCCATTTGCCTCTCCTTCGGTGGCCTCCATTTCCACATTGCTAGTGACATCAAAATATATCCAAACACGAACCCAGTACCCCTTCTATACATGTCCTCACATGCCTCAAATAACTCATTAAGAACATAGGCTAACCAGTTGAGCACCTCCCCTTGGTAGCAATGTTCTGCAACTGAGATTTCATCCAAGGTGCATTTGTTATTTGTGAAGTGCTGCATTTTTTTTCCTGCAATGAGGTAACAGGAAAATTTAATGTCATCCTTGTTGATCTTATCTAACTTTTCTCCTCTCTCGCCCCGCTTGGTCCCATATCTGGCTTAAATGTTGTCTTCACTCTGCTTCTTGCCTTGCTTAGACCCTACCTAGAATGCGGTGCTAACTGCATATCCACCCTCAGACAGTCCTATGAGTCGACTGATATTTTCCATGTGGATAGGGTACTCCTTATCTAGCCATAGTGAACGTCCATGCATCCTGCTCACTAGCAGCTTGGAACACTGCATCGCGGCAAATTGAGTGCCGAACATAGGTAGGCTCCTCAAATGGAGGATTGTTAATCTCTGTAATCCCTTGAATTATTCCCTAACCCTCGAGGACTTAGTGCCATCCTCATTTAGGAAATCCTCTGTCTAAAATTCTCTCTTCATTGCCGGGAACTGGAAACAGTCTATGAAGTCATTGCCTTGTCGTACTTGCCATATAAATTATTCACTGCTTTGATTCGTGCATCCAATGCATCTTGTAGAATTGATACAAGTCCTTTGGCCATCTCCTTTCTCTTGTGATAAACTATCTACACTAGAGGCTTCTTGCTTCTCTGTCTCTGCACTTGTTCTTTAGAGCGAACTTGTAACTCTTCTGTTGTCTGCAATTGGAATTCTGGAATTCCCTTCATTCTTCTACGACTTAAGTAGCCGGTCCTGACACGATGTTCCCTGACTGACGAGGCCTTAATAACTAATTACTCCATCGATCTTCCCATGTGTTTTAGCTAGACCTTGCTGCCGCTGGCCAACTTGGACGTGACAACCCTGACGTGGACTCGAAAGTACAGAGTGGGCTGCATGGCGTATTCATTTTGCTGTGATGGGTTTATTTATTAACTAAATTTATGCTTAATGGGAAAAGATATTGCGGCTCCTACTCTGACAACTGCTTATTTATTTACTTAATCAGGAAATGGCCACTGGTATGGCGGATGGGATGGGTATCTATGTGGTCATAAATGTTGGAAAAAGTGCATGCCTATGTGTATTCTGCTGATTAGGATTACATATGTGGTCACTGACTGTACTAACTGGGACACTAGCCCCCCAATGACTTTACTGACGAGGACTACATGTGTGCCCACTAACGCTACTTCTCCCCCTCGACCACAAATGGGTTGCGGTAAGAGAAAACTTTTCCGCAACCTTATTGATATCTACCACCCATTATATTTATATTTTATTTTATTTTTTTATTTTTTAATTTAATTTGATTCTTTATTTATTTTTTATTTTTTATTATTTATTTTATTTTATTTTTAATTTAATTTAATTTTTTTAATATTAATTATTATTATTATTATTATTTTTTTTTTTAATTTTTTAATTTTTTAATTTTATTTATTATTATTATTATTTTTATTATTTTTATTTATTTATTTATTTTATTATTATTATTATTATTATTTATTTATTTATTTTTATTTATTTTATTTATTTATTTATTTATTTTTTCATTCAGTTGTGGAAGGGCTTTAGGTGTGCGCCATTCACCCATCCATGCAGTAAGACTCCATCCAGTTGTGCAAGCCTTACCACACCCGAATCTCATATTTCTATTACTATGAATGGACCCAACCAGTGCATCTGCAATTTCCCTGGGAACTTCTGGAACTTGCTGTCATAAAGGAGCACTTGTTCCCCTACTTCAAATGACTTCCTCTTGATATGCCTATCGTGCCAAGCTTTTTGCCTTCGCTGCTCCATTGATTGATGGAATTTTGCTAAAAACCGGGTTTCATCAAGTTCCATTAGCTGGTTTAGTCTGTCTTGTAAGGCACTGTTGTCTATCATTCCTATTGCCTCTAAGATGAACATGCTAGGTAGTATAAATTATGTTGGTACTACCACTTCCCTTCCATATACAAGTTGAAATGGATTTTTCTTATGGAGTCTTTTAACTATAGTCCTCTTTTTTTGGGAAGTTTTAGTGTCTACAGATAAACGCTTAAACCCCTAGACTAGTAGCTAAGTCTAGAACAACAGTGCAAAGCATTCTCTACTTTTTCTATGACCAATAGATTAAATAAGAGGTAAAGAAGCCTACCTGAAGTTTTCACTTACTCCTTATCTCCCTTGACCAATTCTATTGCTCCTTTCCGTACTTAATCCGCTTGAAGAGTACCTGCACACAGATAGAAGACAAAAACTGATCGAAGCATATGATAATGATCTATTGATTAAACATAGTATGGAATCAAGTACATAGTACACATATGAAAGCATCATTGAATAACACATGCATATGGAAAAAGTTTTGAACACTTTATTAGTAAAAGGAAGAGTTACAACCCAATTTTCTTGATTCAACATCACTCCTCTAGTTCAATCCCATCCTCTCGTCATAACAAGCAAGACATTTTGACATCATTACAATACTTGAAATCAACTCAAGTCTCATACTAACATCATCTCCCTATAATTCAATGATTTCTAGCTCTTGATCACTTAGATGAGTGGACTTTTTATCGGTGAATGAAGGAAGTTATGCCATAAATGGTGACAATGAATTCCCTGCCAAACTTAGAATTTAGTTCCATGGATGAAGGGATAAAGGGATTGATGTTCCTTAACTCCCTACCTCATCCAAATTCGATCTCAAAGGAGTAGATAAACTTGGGAAACTTCTAGATGCATCCAATGGATAAGTATATTCCAAAACCCCAATGCAATTTTGCTCAAATTCACCCAGTGCAGGCCAAAGAGGGCTCAAGTGTGCTGCATAGCACCCTATCAGTGTATGGATTGCACTGCAACGCACCTTAATGAAGGCCTGCCTGTGATGATATTCTTAGAGGCAGTTTTTGGATGATTTCAGTCATGGAACTTCTTGGAACCTAGGCATTCTGATGGTTGACTTCTTTAGGGCATGTAACAACTGAATTAGGGTATGATGGGCCCTAAAACTACTGATATGTAAGTCGGGGTTGATGTGCCCAAATGGATTTGTAACAGTTGCCCCCTAAAACATGAAGTCGTAAATATGTATGTTGAGTGAAATGCTTTATCATGTGGAGAGGAGGTTTCAAAGCAAAAGGTGACCTGCATCAATTACAATACATATATCATGATAATTTGATTTTTTCTCATGAACCTACTGAGGGAAGGCATACCCATGCTCGACTTATAAACTTCCATTACATGTACAAATATAGTCGTCTACAGATATAGACCCATGAATGGATGACCATGAATGTAAGGCCATTGTACATTTGATTTAGTACTCTTGAAAATATCGCAGCTCGGATGGATGAAACTAGATTTGGGGTCTTCAATCCCGTTCAATATTTCGCTCAAGTACAAGTCTAACCATGTGAATAGATGATCTGAAGTTGAACATGGGAAGACATCGTCTGATTACCAGCCAATGATGTAAGCTGTTAACAGACACGAGAGGAATCACCGATAATGATAATGACCCTCAAGGTACTACAGTACATTTCGCATGGTGTGAATAAATGATTTGATGTCGAACACCATACAAAGTCTTTCAGTCGAAGGCCAGTGATGTCAACCTATCGCCAGAAGTGAGAAACCTGCCATTGATGTATGCAAGCCTCAAGGTACTAAAGGGGTGTTTCTAAGTAAACTTCTTGGATGATGTGCTAATGTTGACAAGAAGTGACTCGTCGTAGGAAGGCCTTGATGTATCCCACATCAACAACACGAAATGAGGTAAATGATTTTGGAGATGAAAAATTGACTAATGACAGAAGGTTTAGGAATGGTGGTCATGAAAATGAAGGTTTATAATATTGCAAGGATGAAGTTTGAACTGAATGACTTCTCTTGAACATGTCGGCGACACTAAGATGAATTGGTAGAATTGACCCAAAACAAAGTAATGGATAGTATTATAGACCAATGGTGTGATAACCATCAAGCTGAATGACCCAACCCACATAGTCACAGTGATGAGGTGAAAGTGTCATGTTCAAGAGCGACTTGCTATCATAAAGTGTTTTCCCCCCTTTTCCAGTTTTACCCAGTCATTGCTGACCAATACCTCTTTATTTTTATCAAGCTTGAGGCGGATAACATATGCTTGTTGTATAATTCCACCCTTCAGGTGAATCCATCGCTATTTGATGCTTTAACAAGTCTAGCAAAGGTGAAACTCGGTCTTGTTTAGATGGACAAGTTTGTCGCTATTTGATGTTTTTAACGAGTTTAATGACAAAGATAACTCGGTCCTTTTCATGTTTAGAGAGTTTGAAAAGCGACAAAAAGAAAACTCCATAATTTCTTTTTCGTAAATTAATCACTCAAGCCCAAAAAAGCATAAAATAATATAAGAGAGATATCATTTCCAATCCGTTAACGAGCTGGAAAGGACAAGCGCTCGCCAATATTTGCATATTTAGAGAGTCTAAAAAGAGCTTAAAGAGGACACCACTTTGAGGAACGAGTGGTGTATAGGATAGCAACTGGTTCCGATGATGTTTGAACTTCTCAAAACATGTTGATTTATGTGAAGAGGCCGGCTAATAAGACCACTCATTGCAACTATTCCTCAAAAAGGGTAAAACAACCAAGTGAAAGCGTATGATCGGCCAAAGGGATGGTGGCGATGGGATGAAAACAACCAAGGCTAATCTGATGAAAGAGGCTGATAGAATGGCAATCACGAGGGTTAAAATGGAAATGGGTTCATTTTTAGACAAGCTTGAACCATATGGAACTATGCTTGGATTTAGCTTCATGTTTACACAAGCTTGAAACAAAAACTATGCTTGATTTCAAGTTCCTTTTTACACAAGCTTGAAACAAAGAACTATGCTTGAGATTGGTTTACATGCCCCCAACATGATGAAAGGGAGAGTCTCCTGTAACCAGATGGAAGTCGCTGCGGTGAAGTAGGACAATTATCCAACACCTTTTTGGCTTCGTCTAGATAGGGACAAAGATGAATGGGGTGATTCCCTTCACATAACCTATAGGGAAACTTAACTTTACCATTAGGTACGTGCCCCCTAAGCTTCATTACATTCACCTAAGTAGACTACTTGCGGCTATCAGGTGGATGGAATGAAGGTTCATATACAAGATCAAGTGAAAGACTCGATTGGGATTTTACGAGTTCTACTCAAAGACTCGACTTCGAACTTTGCTCCAGGGGACCTTGTTTCATTTTCTAATGAGCTTGACACAAGAAAAGGAACTCTACTCAGATTCCTTGTTTCATTTTTTAATGATCTTGACACAAGACAAGGAACTATGCTCATATTCATTGTTTCGTTTTTTAACGAGGTTGATACAAGACAAGGAAATATCTTCATGGGGCCTGTTTCATTTTTATAATGAGGTTGACACAATAAAAGAACTATCCTCATATTCCTTGTTTCAATTTTTAACAAGGTTGACACAAGACAACGAATTATTCTTGTGGGGCCTGTTTCATTTTTTTAATGAGGTTGACACAGTAAAAGAAATATCCTCATATTCCTTGTTTCATTTTTTAATGAGGTTGACACAAGACAATGAACTATCCTCGTATTCTTGGATCACAACTCATAATAAGTCATGAAGGAGAGATTTGGTTCTAATGCCCCCAGTACATGATGTACAACATCACTGAATTGATCGTCAGTTGATGTAGGTATGGAACAGGTTGCCACATAATTAACCTGTGGCAAGGATGATACCATTGGTACAAAAGTGCCATTTAGGGAATATGGTTGACTGGAATCCATATTTGGACCGGGAAATGAAAGCTGGTCAACGGTGACAATTTTTCCTTCATGTGGGAAACAAATCACTCAAAAGAGTGTTGAAACAATAGCTCCCATGTCATATATATAGTCGCGCTGAAGAAGTAAATTGTAATCTAAAGGGCCTGGGACTACCATCACATTCAGATAAATGATTTTTCATCCCAATGTAATAGGAAACTAAGGAAGGATCCCTAATGGTCGACTGGTTCCTCTGTTAAAAGCCAACAGATTCTAGGTAACTGGCACAAGCGGTGGCGGACCGAGCGCTTGCCAAGCAGTTGAGGAAAGGATACTCACAAATGCACCTTCATCTATAATAGTGCCAGATACAATAATATTACAAACTTGTACTATGATCTAGAAAGGCACATAAGAAGGAAGACAAAATCCTGCCAGTCGGTTCCAATCAAAGGAAGTGACTAGACTACTTGGAGGGGGTATCGTAGAAACAGGAAAAATAACCCCTTGAGTTATGAGAGCAGCAGGATTTTCCTCCTGTCTTGATGGAACAGTAGGATTTCCCCCAAGCTCATTTGAATTTGAAGAAACAAAAAGAACTTGAGTGGTATCATATTCACTCTCTTCGGGAAAGGTACGATTTACTAAAGGTGAAATCGGGTCAACTATTACCTCGACCTATTGATTTGGGTTGGGTATAGACTCATAGGATTCACTTTCAGAGAGATTGGTTTTGACCGATGGTTGATTTGAGTCAGTCAATTCATCAACTAGTGAAGGATTTAGGGAGAGTTTCCTGTAACCAGATGGAAGTCATTGCGATGAAGCAGGACGGTTATCCAACACTCTTTTGGCTTCATCCAGATAGGGACAAAGGTGAATGGGGTGATTCCCTTCACATAACCTACAAGGAAACTTGATTTTTCCCTTATTTCCATGAACTTTACTACCACTAGTTGATGGTGTGTCATCAACATGATCTCGAGAAGTTGATGACACAGGATGATGTGAACGGGAAGACCATTCTTCTAAGATCTGAGGAATATCAGGACAATTTCGAAGAAGATGGTCTCCCGCACAAAGTTTGCATGGATATCAAACTTTGTGAGGCTTGATGGACAATTTCTCATCAGATATTTAAACCAATGGTTGTTTGGTTGTCCCTCTGCTGAATTTGCTTCTTCTTCTTCTTCTTCCCTTTCTTCTTCTTCTTAGCCACTTGGTTACTAGTACCAATACTTTCACCAGGCGAAGAGGAAGAAGGGGAGGAAGAAACAACTGAGGAAGAAGGCAAAGGGTCAACTTTAGGATCAATTGGAGATTGATTTTGTCTAGTTGGAGGTGTACTTGATTGCGAAGAAATAACGACATTTTGAACCAAGGAGGTTGAAAACAACCATACTGGAAAGCCAATGGTAAATCTCGGAAGGGACAACGTAGCCATATAAGGAGCACCAATATTTCTGAAAGGAGGAAAAGGACTAGGATTCCCATCAAAAGGATTTCTTTGATCGGTGGAGTCCAGATTTGTCGCCACATGTTTCAACCTAAGATCAACTAAGGAGCGAGTGTGGATGATGTTATCCACAGTCAATTAATTTATTTTAATCAAAGTAACATAACAAATACAAAAGAGGGATAATCTAGGCAAAAGGTTTACCAAGCAACTTTGAAATGCAGAATACCTCTTGGTGAACCAAGAAGTATGGGCAGGAAATCTCCCCAAATGCTGTGTTCGGTGTTCACAGTTTACAAGGTGCCTGAATCGGTTATTTAAGGATGAATAGCAACCTAGAGTTTTCCTCCCATATATACCCGAAGGTACATGGAGGCCCAGTCTGTATAAGCCATGTCTAATGCAAAACCACATAGTGAGAGCATTCCCATATACTTTACGTACTGTAACACCACCCTATATACTCGAAGGTACATGGACGAGCTATAATTTACTCATGTACGTGGAATGAGGTATCACACTCGGGATGTATTGTAGACAAGTTAGTGACAGTTGCTTTGTTTCATGACGCTGGAACACGTCTCTAGCCTAGACCTATAAATGTTTTTAGTTAAGTGACAATGATCCATCAGGTAAATTCAGATGAATTTTAAGTTAATCTTTTTTAGTATTTACCTTTCAAGTTTCACCACGTGATGTATGTTTGCAATTCCTAAAATGCAACTAATATGATAAGCATTCTTTCCATTCAATTTAACAATGAAAATCCCTAGCTAGTAAGGGATAGAGCAATCAAATTTTTGACAAAGAGCAAAGAGCATATCTAATGCAATTTCCCTACACTATTTCTACCAGCACACACAAACTTTTTCAATGAAACATGCATGTATTTATTTTCGATTTCCCTTAATGTGAATGAAAAAAAAGGAAAACTAATGCACAATCGATCAATAAACTCTTTTCATAAAAATGACGATTTTGCAACAATTTCTTTTCAAGGAAAGGAAGAGTTTACAACACTTTCGTTTTCAAAGAAATGAGGAATTATGGCACTTTCAATGAAAAGACAAATCATATGCACACACCAATCAATCAATATTTCATGAATGAAGACTTTATGACAATTCAATTTTCGAACGAAAAGATGATTTTACGACAGTTTCTTTCGACAAAGATCAATCAACCAAAACACTAACTTTCGACTAAAGATTGAAAATGACAAAGTAAATAAATAAGAAACATTTATCAATCCTAGTCTAAGTAGGGCCAACTAAGGAGGTGAAAAACTATTTTCAGAGGCAAGACATCATTGACATTTAGCAAATCATTCAAACAGGAGAAAATTGGTAAAAAACATCAGCTCCTAGATGGGAAACTGACCCTTAAGGGATTAGTGCAAGTAGCAGTGAGAGACAGTGCACTTCAATGCATTGGCTCTATGTGGGAAGTGCATTGTAGCACACTGTGTCCTTCATTGGGCTGCGCTGGTGACAATAAGCCATTTTGAAGGCAATTTTGACACAATTTTGACTCAATTTTCAATGAAAGAAGACTGAAATTCAATGAACGACCACAGGTACAGTAAGTAGAAATGTCTTAAGAGGTTGATAAGCTACTAAGATGGATGATCGCTCCCTAGCAGAGTCACCAATTTGTTTTGGGAAGTTTTAGTGTCTACGGATAAATGCTTAAACCCCTAGACTAGTAGCTAAGTCTAGAACAATAGTGCAAATCATTCTCTACTTTTTCTATGACCAATAGATTAAATAAGAGGTAAAGAAGCCTCCCTGAAGTTTTCGCTTACTCCTTATCTCCCTTTGACCAATTTTGTCGCTTCTTTTCGTACTTAATCTGCTTGAAGATTACTTGCACACAAACAAAAGACAAAAACTGATCAAAGCATATGATAATGATCTATTGATTAAACATAGTATGGAATCAAGTACATAGTACAAATATGAAAGCATCAATGAATAACACAAGCATATGGAAAAAGATTTAAACAATTTATTAGTAAAAGGAAGAGTTACAACCCAATTTTCTTGATTCAGCATCACTCCTCTAGTTCAATCCCATCCTCTCCTCATAACAAGCAAGACATTTTGACATCATTACAATACTTGAAATCAACTCAAGTCTCATACTAACAGCATCTCCCTATAATTCAATGATTTCTAGCCCTTGATCACTTAGATGAGTGGTCTTTTTATAGGTGAATGAAGGAAGTTATGCCATAAATGGCGACAATGAATACCCTCACAAACTTAGAATTTAGTTCCACGGAGGAAGGGATAAAGGGATTGATGTTCCTTAACTCCCTACCTCATCCAAATTCAAGCTCAAAGGAGTAGATAAACTTGGGAAACTTCTAGATGCATCCAATGGATAAGAATATTCCAAAACCCCAATGCAATTTTGCTCAAATTCACCCAGCACAGGACAAACAGGGCTCAAGTGCACTACATAGCACCCTATCAGTGTATGGATTGCACTGTAGCGCACCCTAATGAAGGCCTGCCTGCGTTGATCTTCTTAGAGGCAGTTTTTGGATAATTTCAGTCATGGAACTTCTTGGAAGCTAGGAATTTTGATGGTTGACTTATTTAGGGCATGTAACAACTGAATTAGGGTTTGATGGGCCCTAAAAGTACTAATATGTAAGTCAGGGTTGATGTGCCCAAATGGATCTATAACACCTATATGCCCATAGGGTCGTGGGTATTCTTTCATCCCAGTCATCCCTATTGGCAGATATGACTTTCATGAGTCCTTTCTACAGTATCTTATAAACACTTCTACTACACCATTGGCTTGTGGGTGGTACGGGTTGCTGTTGTTGTGTTGAACCATGAATGTATTTAGCAGAGGCTCAATGGTCTCGTTTAGGAAATGCGTGCCTTGGTCGCTTGGGAGGCTCCTCGGGCATTCGAACCATGAAATGATGTTCTCAAATATGAACCTTGCTGTTGTTGCTGCTATGGAGTCCATACAGGTGCTGCTTCTACCCACCTTGTGAGGTATTCTGTTTCTTTTATGATGTACCTTGCTTGCGAATGCCTCGCTGGTGGAGAAATGAGTCCAATGAAGTCTACCACCCACTTATCAAAGATTTTCACTGTTTGGACCATGTGTATAGGCATCTCATCACGTCTCGACGACTTTTCGACCCTTTGACAGATGTTGCATGTCTTGGCAAATTCTTTAGAATCCTTATGGATAGTTGGCCACCATAGTCTTGCATGGAGTATCTTTCTTGCTATGGCCTTCCCTCCTACATGACCTCCTGCGACCCCTGCATAGCACTCCCATAAGACATAATTCCTTTCATGCTGAAGGACACAACACCTCAGTATTTGATCTAAGCCCATATTATAAAGCTATCGTGCAAGCAGCTAGTAATCTGTTGCCATAACTACTAAGTGATGTCTCTGTGCTGCTGTGTATTTTGCTGGGCAGTGACCAGTTGTTAAGAATGAAGCAATTTGTTCCAGGAGGTCTAGGATTTCCTCTACTTTGAATAAATCAACATCGGGCAACCAATCATCTACTGCTCCTTCATTTTCCCCTGTTTCCAACAGCAACAAGTGGTTTGGTCCCACATTGAGTCTACCAGGCTTTACCACTAATTCAAACGTGAATTCCTGGAACAGCAACAACCATCGGCATATTATCCCTTCTAGCACTGACTTGTTTACTAAATACTTGAGCGCATAATGGTTTGTGAAGAATTTGAATGGCGCGCCCAGTAAGTAGTGTCTGGACTTTTGGAGAGAGTAAACCATTACCAAGGGCTTGTCTTTCAGTTGTTGTGTAGTTTTTTTCTGTAGTAGACAACTTTTTGCTAACATAGTACACTGGATGGTCCATGTTTTTCTCCCCTAGTTGTGCTAAGAGTGCTCCTAGAGCTATTCCTAACGCATCAATGTGCACATGGAACATTTGTTCCAAGTAGGATACACCAATATAGGGGTGCTTGCTAGACTTTCTTTTAAGTTATTTAGGGCTGTCTGGAAATCCGCAGTCCAAATGAACTCTTCTATTTTCTTTAGTAAATTTCTCCATTGGAGCCGTGATGGATGCATAATTTCTGATAAATCGCCTATAGTACCCCGTATGCCCCAGAGTTGCTCTTAGTTGTTTAACATTGCGTGGTGGTTCCATGTGGATAATTGCCGCAACCTTTGCAGGGTCTACACATACTCCATCCTTGTAGACGATATGGCCTAGTAGATTTCCAAAGGGGACTACGAAGATACATTTCTTGAGGTTTAAGGAGATCTACAATTGTCTGCACCTTTCGAACATTATTCTCAATAGGCTGGTGTGCTTTTTCAACAGACTGTATATTGTCCAGTCATCCATGTAAACTTCTAGGAACTTATGAATATAATCTCTGAATGCAGCTATGATGATCCTTGAGAAGACTGTTGGTGCATTATTTAGTATGAATGGCATCACATTGTAGGCATGTGACCCCCAATCCATGGTGAATGTTGTTTTCCTTTTATCTTCTTCGACTATTTTGACTTGGTGGTAACCTGAGAATCCATCTGTGAATGAATATGCTTCGTTCCCCACAACATTGTCTAGGACCTCATCACTAAAGGGCATGGGAAACGGGTCATGCATGCATGTGTTATTCAGGCTCCTGTAGTCGACACATACTCTGATTTTAGTTGCGTCCTTCTTGTTCTGAATAACTATCATAATTATCCATTCAACTTCATCCATTGGGAAGCTGATTCATGCTTCCAAGATTTTGTCAATTTCCTTATTAACTTTCTCTTTCACCCTTGGTTTTAATCTATGTGGTTTTTGTTTCATCGGTTGGGCATCCAGTATCAAGACGATTTTCATTTCCCCAAGGTTTCTTTTTATTCCCTTCAGTTCTACCACTGAAGCTACGAATAGGTCTTGATATTCGTGCAATCGGTAAAAAATTTCTTTGGTGGTTTGCTCATCCTAGTAGTCCCCTCACTGATGCTATCTTGGGCTTATCCTCTGACCCAACGTTTTTATTCCTCAGCTTCATGGGTAGAAGGTGAGCACCTTCCATTAGGGGGCTCTCTGGATGTGCTCTTCCTAGTAGCTCCTCACCGATGCTATCATGGGCTTATCCTCTGGCCCAACATTTTGCTTCCTCAGCTTCATGGGTAGAAGGTGAGCACCTTCCGTTAGGGGGCTCTCCTGGATGTCCCTCTCCCCTTCCGTTTCCCTGAAGGCTAGATGTCTTAGTCCATACAAAATGTCATTTTCATCTGGTCCAACGTCTACCCTGTCACACACTGCATATCCCGGTGAGTCGATTTCATACAAATATTGTAGAAAAATTTCATTGGGACCTCCCTCAACGAACATATCTGGTGTGAAAAGAACTCCCTTTATTACTTGGATTGGTCCTGTCATTTTGTCACAGAACCATTTTGGCACATCAACCCCAACCTACAGATAGATATTATTAGGGCCCATCAACCCCTAATGCAGTTGTTACATGCCCTAAAGGAATTTAAACATCAAAATGGCTCAATTCCCAAGAAGTTTCATCACTGAAAACATCCAAAAACTACCTCTAAGAAGATCAGCACAGGTAGGCCTTCATTAGGGTGTGCTGCAATGCAAACCATACACTGTCAGGGTGCTATGCAGTGCACTTGGTCCCTCTTTGGCCTGCGATGGGCGAATTTGAGCAAACTTCTATGAGGGTTTGAAAGATTCCTTATCCATTGGATGCATCTAGAAGTTTCTCAAAACTACCCACTCCTTTGAGTTATCATTTGGATGAGGAAGGGAGTTAAGGAACATTAATCCCCTTATCCCTCCTTCCATGGAACTGATTTCTAAAAATAGGAGGGTATTCAATATCACCATTAATGGCATAACCTCCTTCATTCACCTATAAAAAGACCACTCATCTAAGTGATCATGGGATAGAAATTATTGAATTGTAGGGAGATGCTATTGATATTAGATTAGTGTTGATTGCAAGTATTGTAATGATGTCAAAGTGTCTTGCTTGTTGTGAGGAGAGGATGGGATTGAACTGGAGGAATGATGCTGAATCATGAAAATTGGGTTGTAATTCTTCCTTTTACTAATAAAGTGTTCATATATGTTTCCATATGCTTGTATTGTCTTTTGATGCTTTCATATGCTTATCATGTACTTGATTCCATGCTATGTTTAAATAATAGATCATTATCATATGCTTTGATGGATTTTTGTTTCAGTTTGTGTGCATGTACTTCTCAAGCGGCTTAAGTACGAGAAGGAGCAACAGAATCAGTCAAGGGAGATAAGGAACAAGCGAAAGCTACAAGTAGGTTCTTTGTTCTCTTATTTTATCTATTGTTTATAGAAAAGGTATAGAATGCTTTGTGCTGTTGTTTCTAGATTAAGCTACTAGTCTAGAGGACATTGATTATCCATCTTAGTAGCTTATCAACCTCTTAAGAAATTTTTACATACTGTACTTGTGGTCATTGATTGTTTTCAGTCCTCTTTCATTGAAAATTGAGTTGAAATTGTGTCAAAATTGCCTTCAAAATTACTTATTGTCACCAGTGCAGTTTAATGAAGGACACAGTGCATTGCAGTGCACTTCTCACATAGATCTAGTGTGATTCAGTGCACTGTCTCTAACTACTACCCGCGCTGATGCCTTGAGGGTCAGTTTCCCATCTAGGAATTGAAAGTTTTTGCCAATTTTCTCTTGTTTGAATGAGTTGCTGAATGTTAATGATGTTTTTTCTCTGAAAATAGTTTTTCATCTCCTTAATTTGGCCCTACTTAGGCTAATATTGATAAATTTTTCTTATGTATTTACTTCGTCATTTTCAATCTATAGTCGAAAGTTAGTTTAATCAATTGATCTTAAGCGAAAGAAAGTGTCGTAAAATCGTCTTTTCCTTGGAAAGTTGAATTGTTGTCAAATCTTCATTCATGAAAGATTGATTGGTTGATATGTGCATATGATTAGTAGTCTCATTGAAAGTGTCGTAATTCCTCATTTCTTTGAAAACGAAAGTGTCATAGAGTTTTCCTTTCCTTGAAAAGAAATTGTCGCAAAATCATTATTTTGATGAAAAGAGTTTGCTGATCATTTGTGCATTAGTTTTCCTTTTTGAATCATTCACATTAAGGGAAATTTAAAAGAAATACATGCATCTTGCATTGAAACGAGTTTGTGTGTGCTAAATGGAATAGTGTAGGGAATTTACATTTAGATTGTGCTCTTTGCTTTTTGATAAAAAGAAATCTGATTACTCTATCCCTAAGTAGCTAAGATTTTCATTGTTAAAAATGAATGGAAAGAATGCTTATCATGATATTTGCATTCCTAGGAATTTCAGAATACATTATGTGGTCAACTTGAAAGACAAATTCTTAAGCAAGATCAACTTAAAATAAACATCAATTTACCTAATGGAGCATTGTCATTAATGAAAACATTTAGTGGTTTCTAGGCTAGAGACGTGTTCCGATGTAGTTAAACCAAGCACCTGTCGCTAACTTGTCTGCAATACATTCCGAATGTGATACCTCATTCCATGTACGTGAATATATCGTAGCTCATCCACATACCTTCGGGTATATAGGGCAGTGTTACAGTACATAAAGTATATGGGAATGCTCTCATTGTGCAGTTTTGCATTAGACATTGCTTATACAGACTGTGCCTCCACGTACCTTAGGTTATATATGGGAGGACAACACTAGGTTTCTATCCATCTTTAAGTAATCGAGTCGGCCACCTTGTACACTGTGATACACCGAACACAACATTCGGGGAGATTTCCTGCCCATACTTCTTGGTTCACCAGGAGCTATTTTGCTGTTCACAGTTGCTTGGTAAACCTTTTTGTCTAGATTATCCCTCTTTTGTTTTGTTATGTTACTTTGATTAAAATAAAATTAATTGACCATGGATAACATCCTCCTCGCTCGCTACTTAGTTTATCTTAGGTTCAAACATATGGCGACAAATCTAGATTCCACTAATCAAGGAATTCCTTTTGATGGGAATCCTAGTATTTTTCCTCCTTTTGGAAATATTGGTGCTCCTTATATGGCTACATTGTCCCTTCCGGGGTTGACCATTGGCTTGCTAGTATGGTTGTTTTCAACCTCCTCAGTTCAAAATGTCGTGATTTCTCTGCAATTGAGTACACCTCCAACTGGACAAAATCAACCTCCAGTTGATCCTAAAGTTGACCCTTTGCCTTCTTCCTCATTTGTTTCTTCCTCCCCTTATTCCTCTTCACATGGTGAAAGTATTGGTACTAGTTACCAGGTGGCTAAGAAGAAGAAGAAAGGGAAGAAGAAGAAGAATAAGCAAATTCATCAAAAGGGCAACTAAGCAATCGTTTCTTTGAATGCAACATCTGATGAGAAATCATCCATCAAGCCTCACAAAGTTCGATATCCATGCAAACTTTGTGCAGGAGACCATATTCTTTGAAATTGTCCTAATATTCCTCATATCTTAGAAGAATGGTCTTCTCGTTCACATCATCCTGTGTCATCAACTTCCGGAGATCATGTTGGTGACACACCATCAACTAGTGATAGTAAATTTCATGGAAACAAGGGTAAAGTTAAGCTTCCTTGTAGCTTATGTGAAGGGAATCACCCCATTCACCTTTTTCCCTATCCCGATGAAGCCAAAAAAGTGTTGGATAACCATCCAGCTTCACCGCATCAATTTCCATCTGGTTATAGGAGACTAGCCCTTTGATGAATTGACTGACTCAAATCAACCATTGGTCAAACCCACTCTCTCTGAAAGTGAATCCTCAGAGTCTATAGCCGAACCAAATCAATAGGTCAAGGTAACAGTTGACCTGATTTCACCTTCAGCTAATTGTACCTTTCCCAAAGAGAGTGAAAATGATACCACTCAAGTACTTTTTGTTTCTTCAGATTCTAATGAACTTGGGGGAAATCTTCATGTTCCATCAAGAAAAGAGGAAATCCTCCAGTTATCGTAACTCAAGGGGTTAATTCTCCTGTTTCTATGGTACCCACTCCAAGTAGTCTGGTCACTTCCTTTGATTGGAATTAGCTAGATGGATTTCATCTTCCTTCTTATGTGCCCTTCCAGATCATAGTACAAGTTTGTAATATGATTGTACCCGACACTATTATAGATGAAGGTGCATCAGTGAGTATCCTTTCCTCAACTGCTTGGCAAGCACTCGGCTTGCCGCCACTTGTGCCAATTACCCAGAATATGTTGGATTTTAATAGAGGAACTAGTAAACCATTAGGGATCCTTCGACAGTTACCTATTACTTTGGGAGGAAAAATCATTTATCTGAACGTGATTGTAGTGCCAGGCCCTTTAGATTACAATTTGCTTCTTGGGCGTGACTATGTTTATGACATGGGAGCTATTGTTTCAACACTCTTTTGAGTAATTTGTTTCCCACATGAAGGAAAGATTGTCATCGTTGACCAAATTTCATTTCCCGGTCCAAATGTGGCTTCTAGTCAACTAGCTTCCCTAATTGGTCCTTTTGTACCAATGGTATCATCCCTGCCACAGGTCAATTATGTGGCAACTTGTTCCATACCTACATCAACTGACAATCAATTCAGTGATGTTGTACATCATGTACTGGGGGCATTGGAACCAAATCTCTCCTCCATGACTTCTTATGAGTTGTGATCCAAGGAAATGAGGATAGTTACTGGTCTTATGTCAACCTCGTTAAAAAATGAAACAAGGGTCTATGAGGATAGTTCTTTTACTGTGTCAACCTCGTTAAAAAATGAAACAGGTCCATGAGGATGGTTCTTTGTCTTGTGTCTACCTCGTTAAAAAATGAAACAAGGAATATGAGGATAGTTCTTTTACTGTGTCAACCTCGTTAAAAAAGGAAACAAGGGTCTATGAGCATAGTTCCTTGTCTTCTTTCAAGATCGTTAAAAAATGAAACAAGGAATCTGAGCATAGTTCCTTGTCTTGTGTCAAGCTCATTAAAAAATGAAACAAGGTCCCAAGTTCCAAGTTGAGTCTTTGATTAGATCTCGTAAAATCCTAGTCGAGTCTTTCACTTGATCTCGTAAAAGAACCTTCATTCCATCTGTTATCACTTAAGAATTCCAATTCCCAAATTGCTCGCATTAGTTTGATGGTAAAGGTTCAGTGCTAGTCTAGGTTTGATTTTTTTGTTTGCCTTAGAGTTTGGGTCTTAGGAGTCTTGATGGTATACTTAAATAAAGGTCAACTATGCATTCTCATTCATCACTGGTCTCATAACTCACACAATTTCCATGTGTCAGCTTTGTTCAAAGGTTATTATGTGCTACAAAGCTCTTTAGGTGATTTCGTAGTGCATAAATCATGTTTAGGTGTTTTCGCAGCGCATAAATCCTTTTTAGGTGTTTCCGCAGTGCAACATGTTTTAGGTGATTTCATAGTGCATAATCTAGATTTTACACTGGTTGTGCTACGAAATCGGAGATTTGTGAAATCCATAGCAAATCTTTCCTAACTGTCAAATCTTTCAAGTTCAGTTATGGTTGCATCATTCATTGTCAGCTTATACACTCCACATATCATGTCCAACCACTTATCTCCATCATTACAGTCGCTAGGTACCTTGGTACACTCAGATTGCAAGTTCCAAGAAAAGCCAGGTATTCACAGTCTTAATTATGATTGTATTCATTGCATAAGGAACAGATCTACAAATGTTCAATTTGAATGCATTGTATATCAAGCGAGGCAGTTATCAAGCGAGGCAGCCATTCAAGCGAGGCAGAGATTGAAGATTGAGCAGTGCTAGTATATCTAACCTTCATTACGCTGAAGTCTCATGGAAGGATCTATAGAAAGGAAAGAGCACAGATCAGGGAGATGTTTGAGGAATGAACCTGAAGGTTTAGACCTTATCTTGAAGAACAAAGAAGTTGAGCATGCGTTCAAGCAGGTTGGATGTTGGAATTTTTGCGAGAAACTCCAGGGAGGTCATGCACAAATCACCAAGGAATTTGCTTTGAATTTCACAGGACTGAATTCAAAGGTTGGGATGCTCGAATTGCAAGTCTCACCAGAGGTAATATCCACAGTTACTGAGATTCCAAGGGGACAAGAAACTTGGTTTAAGAATTTCAAATCTGATATGACCCCTTGCAAAGAATTTCTGAAGCCCGAGTCTATTGACTCAGATTTAAACAAGTCTGTGCCTAGAAATTATGTCAAGGACTCATATGCCAATTTGCTTACCTACATACAGAGGTACCTTACCTGTGAAGGGAGATACAATAAGGTGTATTCATATCATTTTAAGCTTCTGTTGCATTTCACAGGAAAAATATCTCTTGATTTACCTTTCTACTTATTTCGTAGCTTAAGAAAAATGTGTGACAAGGTGCAGCTAAGGAAAGAAGCCTGTGAGACCTCATTGTTTCACCACGGCTTAGTTAAGTTGATCGTGCTACATGAACTCCAGAAAGTAGGTAGGGACTAGCCCACATTCATGTTTATGTCTAGTTTCAAGAATGAGACTAGTCTCAGTCCTCAAGCTGCAAAAGATCTTCCAACAACAACTGGTCATCAGGAAGAAACAAGATCCAGGAGGTTTGCAAAGTTGAAGGCTAGGAAACAAGTAAAGGAATCCACCAAGCCACTGATTATCCAAGATACACCCCAGCAGTCCCTTAAAGAGAAAAATCAGATTAAAGAAGGTGAACATGAATCAAACACAGGTGAAGGAATCCAAAGAAGGACTAGGAGCCAGGTAGCTAAAGAAAAAAGCAAGTCAGTGATTATTGAGGAAAGCCCTGTTTCAAAGGGAGACTTGAATGATTTACTGCAAGCCATTGATATTGAAGAATCTCCCCTGGTTCAAGTAGATTTGATAGAGTCAGGAAAAGACAAGGCTAAGAGAGTCAAAGCCTCGAAAAAACTCAAGTTTGATGATCAGGTTGCTCAATTTGTCTTTAAGCCAAGAAGACCCATAATGAGAAATTTCAAACACATACAAGAGGTACTTCCAGGAGCAGATGAAACAGAATAGATAAGACAGTCTCATGAAGGAAAAGATAAAGGTAAAGCAGTTACCCTTCAAGAAGAAGATAGTGTTGAAGAGTTGAAAAGGAAGTTGGAATTGGCAAACTTTGAAATTGCTAGACTGAAGAAAGCCTCCAGGAAACATGCAATCAAGGAGGCTTATTTTAACCAAATGCAAGCTCGGTGGGAGGACAAAACATTTCAAATACCCGAGGTGGTTGATTGTAATGTTCAATTCCGTAGCTGGACTGTCCCTGCAATAAAGGAAGCACAATTCATCAGAAAGGTCAATACAAAGCTGAGAGCTGGGATCAGAGTCATGAAGAAACAAATTGAGGACTTAAAGATGCAGTTAAGCCAGCAGAAAGAATCTCCTTAAGGAAGTCACACATCAAGTAAGGTTATGTTCCAAATTTTGATGGTTTTCCTTGTTATAATCTTTCTTGAAGAATCATACATTTCCACTCAGTTTTGAAAAGCTTTGGAGCAATTGAAAAGAATGTTTAAATATAAAGAAGCTCAAGATAGAAAATTTTTGGTATTAGGCTGTGTTTTGGTGATTACACAGCAGTTTCGTAGCGCGCTACGAAACTGTTGTAGCTACATAATTAAAACTCAGTCAACCAATTTTGAGGGACCGAGGGGAAATTTTTGAAAAAGGAATCTCTTCAAAGGATCATATAACAAGTGTCAACATTCAACAAAGGAAGAAACAGGTGGAAAAAACCTATATTCGAACTCTAAACTTTTTGTTATAAAGTGATTAGAGTTGCTATAGTTCATGATATGTCAGACAGCTTGGAGGAGGTCTTGTCTTCACACATGGAAAAGGTTGACAACACATCAAGGATGTGGCATTCTAATATATTTTTGTATAATCAAAGAAGAAGGGCATGGTTCATTGGTTTCGAATATCTTTGAGGAAAACCAAAAGCAGATAAACAGGGGCAGTTTCCTACTTTTTAGGAGCAATGGAGAAGATGTGACATTAAGGGCCAGCAGGCAGCTACAAACACCTACCACAGCCAAACTAAAAAAGACCACTTGTCAAAGAATGAGAATTGATTGTAATTAAGGCTATTATTAGCATGATATGGAGTTAGACTCCTATTTGCCTTAGATCTCTAAAAAGTCTAGTTAGCAGTTTGTTACATTTAATAGGTATTTAAAATTTGAATAGGTGTCATAAGAAGTAGAATTCGAGTTCCCCTCATGTTGGAGGAGGAATCTCAGCCTTGTAAAAGAATTCTATATATAGGAGAAAGAGCAATGTACCAAGGGTTGGAAATTTATTAAAAAAAAAAGCTCTGATATTTGGCTTTATGTAAAGACTCTGTTTTAGTAATACAAGATTGGCTTTGCTTCTCAGGACTCAGGAGGGATTCGATATTCAGAATGTGTTGTATTGTTCTTTTCCCAATATTTGCAGCAGTATGAATGTGTAATCACTTAGAACTCACTCATGGTGCTCTAATTTCCTGTATACATTCATAGACTGTGTGGTCCTATATGTTTCTGGTATGTTCTAAATGTGATGAATCATGAATGCCCTGACTTCTATGTAAGGTTGATACCTTTGTTATACTGAAATGATGTTGACTCCATAAGCCCAATGGATAGTTTCTAATTGTGTTTCCACCACTCACATTTTACCTTTGTTTCACAAGAGTTAGCCATCTTAATCATAATAAAAAACAATAATCCTTTGAGAGAGCCCTCTCAGGTTGAGGAGGCTAAGCCTCAGCCTAAAGCATGTTTGAAATAGTTACTTAAGGTCTTCCTGGTCAGCAGCCTTCCAGGGTCTGATTTTGAGATAACACCATCCACCTGATAGTCACGAGTAGTCTACTTAGGTGAGTGTAATGAAGCTTGGGGGGGCATGCACCTAATGGTAAATTTAAGTTTCCTTGTAGGCTATGTGAAGGGAATCACCCCATTCACCTTTGTCCCTATCTGGACGAAGCCAAATAGGTGTTGGATAACCGTCCTGCTTCACTGCAACGACTTCCATCTGGTTACAGGAGACTTTCCCTTTCATCATGCTGGGGGCATGTAAACTAATCCAAGCATAGTTTTTCATTTTAAGCTTGCGTAAAAATGAAACTGAATCCAAGCATAGTTTTTCATTTCAAGCTTGTGTAAACATGAAACTGAATCCAAGCATAGTTCCCTATGGTTCAAGCTTGTGTAAAAATGAACCCATTTACATTTTAACCCTTGTGATTGCCATTCTATCAGCCTTTTCTATCATATGAGCCTTGGCTATTTCATTCCATCACCACCATCTTCTTGGCCGATCATACGCTTTCACTTGGTTGTTTTACCTTTTTTGAGGAATAGTTGCAATGAGTGGTCTTATTAGCCAGCCTCTTCACATAAATCAACATGTTTTGAGAAGTTCCAACATAACCAGAACCATATGCTATCCTAGACATCACTCATTCCTCAAAATGGAGTCCTCTTTAAAGCTCTTTTTAGACTCTCTAAATATGAAAAGATTGCTGAGCGCTTGTCTTTTCTAGCTCGTTAAAGGATTGGAAACGATATCTCCCTTGTATTATTTTACGCTTTTTCGGACTTGAAAGATTATTTTAGGAAAAAGAAATTGTGGATTTTCCTTTTCATCCCTTTTCAAACTCTCTAAACGTGAAAAGGACCGAGTTGTCTTTGTTGCTAGACTCATTAAAAACATCAAATAGTGACAAACTTGTCCATCTAGACAAGGCCAAGTTTCACCTTCACTAGACTTGTTAAAGCATCAAATAGTGATGGATTTGCCTGAAGGTTGAAATTATACAACAAGAATATGTTATCATATTCAAGCTTGATAAAAAATAAAGAGGTACTAGTCAGCAATGACTGGGGAAAAGGAAAAAGCTGAGAAAACTTTATGGTAGCAAGTCGCTCTTGAACATGACACTTTCACCTCATCACCATGACTGTGTGGGTTGGGTCATTCAGCTTGATGGTTTTACATCGTTGGTCTATCATACCATCCATTACTTTGTTTTGGGTCAATTCTACCAATCCATCTTAGTGTCACTGACATGTTCAAGAGAAGTCATTCAGTTCAAAACTGCATCCTTTGCAATACCGTAAACCTTCATTTTTATGACTGCCCTTCCTAAACCTTGTGTCGTCAGTTGATTTTTCATCTCCAAAATCATTTACCTCATTCTGTGTCATTGATGTGGGATACATCAAGGCCCTCCTGCAATGAGCCACTTCTTTTTAACATCAACACATCATCCAAGAAGTTGACTTAGAAACACCCCTTCATTACCTTGAAGCTTGCATACATCAATCGAAGGTTTCTCGCTTTCGGCGATAGGTAGACATCATTGACCTTCGACCAAAAGACTTTGTATGGTGTTCGACATAAAATCATTTGTTCACACCATGCGAAATGCACTATAGTACCTTGAGGGTCATTATCATTATCGGTGATTCCTCTCGCTTCTGTTAACGACTTACATCATTAGTTGGTATTAATTAGACGATGTCTTTCCATGTTCTACTTTAGAACATCTATTCAAATCGTTAGACTTGTACTTGACCAAAATATTGAACAAGATTGAAGACCCTAGACCTAGTTTCATCCATCTGGGCTACGATATTTTCAGGAGTACTAAATCAAATGTACAATGGCCTTACATTCATGGTCAACCGTTCATGAGTCTATATCTGTAGATGTCTATATTTGTACATGTAATGAAAGTTTATAAGCTGAGAATGGGTATGCCTTCCCTTAGCTAGTTCATGAGAAAAATCAAATTATCATGATATATGTATTGTAATTGATGCAGGTCACCTTTCGTTTCAAAACCTCCTCTCCTCGTGATAAAGCATTTCACTTGACATATATATTTACAACTTCATGCTTTAGGGGGCAACTATTACAGATCCATTTTGGCACATCAACCCCAACTTACAGATTGATATTATTAGGGCCCATCAACCCCTAATGCAGTTGTTACATGCCCTAAAAGAAGTTAAACATTAGAATGCCTCACTTCCCAAGAAGTTCCATCACTGAAAACATCCAAAAACTACCTCTAAGAAGATTAGCGTAGGTAGGCCTTCATTAGGGTGCATTGTAATGAAAACCATACACTGTCAGGGTTCTTTGCAACGCACTTGGTCCCTCTTTGACCTGCGCTAGGTGAATTTGAGCAAACTTCCATGAGGGTTTGAAAGATTCCTTATCCATTGGATGCCTCTATATGTTTCTCAAAACTACCCACTCCTTTGAGTTCACATTTGGATGAGGAAGGGAGTTAAGGAAAATCAATCTCCTTATCCCTTCGTCCATGGAACTGATTTCTAAAAATAGTAGGGCATTCATTATCACCTTTAATGGCATAACCTCCTTCATTGACCTATAAAAAGACCACTCATCTAAGTGATCAGGGGCTGTAAATTATTGAATTGTAGGGAGATGCTGTTGATATGAGATCAGTGTTGATTGCAAGTATTGTAATGATGTCAAAGTGTCTTGCTTGTTGTGAGGAGAGGATGAGATTGAATTGGAGGAATGATGCTGAATTAGGCAAATTGGGTTGTAATTCTTCCTTTTACTAATAAAGTGTTCAAAGCTTTTTCCATATGCTTGTATTGTCTTTTGATGCTTTCATATGCTTATCATGTACTTGATTCCATGCTATGTTTAATCAATAGATCATTATCATATGCTTTGATGGGTTTTTGTTTCTGTCTATGTGTAGGTACTTCTCAAGCAGCTTAAGTATGGGAAGGAGCAACAAAATTGGCCAAGGGAGATAAGGAACAAGCGGAAGCTACAAGTAGGTTCTCTATTCTCTTATTTTATCTATTGTTTATAGAAAAGGTAGAGAATGCTTTGTGCTGTTGTTTCTAGATTAAGCTACTAGTCTAGAGGGATTAGGCGTTTATCCAAGAACACTAAAACTTCCTAAAACACATTTGTGCCTCGTCCCCTTTGAATTAGAAGTTTTTGAAAAACTGTACCTCCATGGTATCCCAATCTGTTATCTGCCGACGGAGCTCCTCTTGGACATACTAAGCTTAGGGAACAGTTCCGAGGGTGTGTATAAATGTGTGTACCCACCGATCCTTCGACATTCCTTTACTTTTCCAATTGATTATGCAATCCTTGATGTGCTCCTCAGGACTTGAATCCACCTTGTATTTTTCCCTATCCTATGGCTGATCTTCATCCAGGGAAAACCTTTCCTTCATGGCTTGTTTGACACTCGCCCAGTCTCTTAGTGTATTGCAATGCGTTCTCCACCATCTTGTTGGAGTTTCCATGAGGCCAATATTTAGTTAGGAGATAATTTGATCCTCTGTTACTTCCCAGTCCACTCTGTCTAAGAAGGTATCCACTGCTCCAAGGCCAAGGTATCTTGGGTAGTCAACTATCTCCGTTTCTCCCTAGTTTAGTTGAATTATCATCGCACACCATCTAGTGGTTTGTTTGTATCCCCCCTGCTGCCATGCATCCCATGCATCTTCCGAGCCCATTTCCGAGCTTTGGATACTTCACCAGCTTACTGATCCTCTAACCGTGGGGTTGATGTAGTCCTCCCTCTTCCCTACTATGAGCATGTATATTTGGTCTAACACTCTTGTCTCATCCCTGTCATCTGCTAGTTCTGTGAACCTAGGTCCTTGTTAGGGGTCTAATGGTTGGATCACCCTTAGCCCATCTGCTTCAAAAATCATTAGTTCCTTCTTCAGGCCTATGACCGCATAGTTCTTGTATGCCCAATCAATCCCCAAGAGTGTCGGGTATGGGTCCTTATCCCCCATGATGTCAATCACCTCGAATTTTGTGTGTGTCTTCACCCCCGCCACATCAACCTCTACATTCTCCAATCTCCCAATTGGTAGTATGCAGTACTGATTTTCCATTCTTAGTTGAATTGGCGAGTATTTTAGTTGAGGCTTCCCCATTTCCTCCCAAGTTTTCCTAGGTAGGATGTTTACATCCGACATGGTGTCCGTTATCTGGAAGCCTGCAACTTGTGCATTGATTCAGAATTCCTTGCCACTTCTTCTCTTGTTCCATTTCACTCTTCTAGAAGCCTTCTCTGGCAACGATGTGCCTGGTCGATCCACTTCCTCTTCCTCCATGGATGCCGCATCCTTTAGACTTTGTATCAACTCCTTAATCATGCCTTCATCCTCGAAAATTTTCAAGAATAGTCTAAACCATTCTCTAATTGGCTGGGTGTGATCAAGCATGTGGTCTCGCGGTCTTTTAGTATCCTTCTCCATGGTCATACCTTCAAACAACTTAGCTACTTCCTGATAGTATTGCTTTTAGCATTCAGGCTGATACGCCTTCTGTGGAGATGTCACTTTAAGGATTAAGGGGGGTCCTCTGTGTAGCAGTCCTCCCCTGTCTTCTTCCCTCCCCGGTGACTATATTATTATTGGTTGTAGGGAGGCCATCATCGGTTCGTGGTTCAACATTCACCAAGTTTTCCTGTCTCCATCTGGTCCTTTCTCCCCACTTTGCAATGAGTTCCAGACAGTCCTTTGTTGCATGGGTATTAATTCAACATTGCGAGCACTAGGGTCTCCTCAACAGCAGGCATTCTTTGGAAACATGCCCTTCCTAATCATAGTTGTAACACCTCACAAGCCCTCTTCCTCATGTTCTTCCTCCTCACCCATTTCATCCTCATCCCCCCCAATTTGACTCATTGATCCTAAACGTGGATCTGTCCAGCCTTTTTGCCAGACCATCCAATGCTCGACACTGATCGGTGTAATGCATCGTTGATGCAAAAAACTCACAGTAGGTGTTATTGGGGATGTTATAGTACTCTTTCAAAATGGGGCACATCTGTGGCAGGTGTCCATATGCTTTGCAGACTTCACAAAAGTCTTGATTATTCCTCCCTGGGAAGGCCCCTTGTGCTCCCACTGCCGCAACTCTTACAGTTGGTGGGGCTCCTGACGACCCTGCAACCCCACCTGTATGATTAATCCCTCGTAACCTCGGGAATTCTGTCATGACGTGCCCCTCCACCATGTAGCGGGTACACCAAACATTGGGTCTGGCTAGACGCATTAGCTGAAGATCTTTTAGTTTCTCCATCAAGGTCACAATCTGGTTCTGCAAGTCTAAAATCAATGGATCTTGCAGGCTCGACCCTCCCCTGTACTCATGCAGGTATCCTGCCATAGCTTCTATGTGTGATGCTTGTTCCAACGCATCCTAGAGGGTTCCTATCTTCAGTTGTGTTATGGCATTATGGTCAAAGGAAATAGTGCCTTAATGAACTAGTCCTGCTGGTGGTTTGGGTCCAGAGTGTAACTCAACTTGGCAATGGCATCCTTAGACCTTTGCATGAGCTCCCAAGTCGTCTCCCCTTCCCTCTGCTTAATTTCCCAAAGTTTCTATAGCCCTTGCTAATCCGTCTGTGGTACCTTGAACTCCTGCACAAATCCTCTCTTGATATCATCTACCAGGGGGTTCTGATTATGCTCCACCCACTTTATGAACCAGCACAGAGCCCTTTTCCTCAACATGGTTTGGAATTCTACTGCCCTTACATTATCTGGAGTCTAACGGGCCCTCCAAATAGCTTCATAAAGATACCAGTGCTGCTCTACATCCTCGTTTCCTCTTCCCACAAATTTGAGATATCTAGTAAAAGATCCCACCATACTTATCTGAGTAGGGGATATCAGCATGAAACCTTTGCTCCCGACTACTAGGATCCATGTAATCCTAAGTTACTAATATTACTAGTTCCTGTGCTGCTCCCAATGTTTAACTTGACTCGGTATTTCTCTTGTGTGCTATATACCTGCACTGCCTTAGCTAAGCTAATAATAAATTCCTCCAGATTGTCATAAAGTACCAAGGGAAGATCAGGGGAAACTCTGTCTATGTCTTGGGGTCATTGCTGTTAACTCTTAATGAATGCTTCCTCTTCACTGAATAATCTCCTCATCACCTTGCCCATATCCTCTTTGCTTCCTTCTTCATGCCCATGTGGCCTCTTCTCTTGCGACCTGTCTGTCACAACCTGTACTTGTGATACGACTTCCACAACTTGTAGGGAAGGTCCGTCCTCATTTCTCCAACTCTTCCATCTTCCTTCACCGCTCTTGGTTTGTCTAGTGCCTTCTTCTCCTTCCTCTTCGACTTGGGGTTTTCCCTTCACCGCTTCTACTTGGTGGGGCCCCATCCTTTTCTTCCCTAGAGTCTGAATCACTCTTGCTTGCCACTTATCCGCTAGCAGTGCCCTTCTTTGAGCCCTAACATCTCTTACTTTCTTTAGTTCTTCAACATCCATCCCTTCAGAATCATCTTTATCCCTCAACTGGCAACATTCCCCCCTCTACGTCTTCCCTCGGTACTGGGGATTTACGCTGCCATCCCCATAGTGGGTGAAAACAATAGTCCTTCCTCCACCATAAACATATTGATCCACATCGAGACTTCCCTCATCAACTCACCTCTCATTCCCGAGCCAAACACAACTTTTGCTTTTGATAAAGACTGATAACTCTGTGGAAAACTCAACTACGTATCCCTCCACTATAGTCCTTACCCAAAAGTTGTCTGCTCTAGTCATATCATTATACAACTGTTGCAGCAGGGTGACCTCCGATGGAGTCTAGCTCTGGCAAGATGTCACCGACCCACTTGGCTGAGTCTGTCCCTTCAACCTTCTTAACCAATTGTACAAGTCCTCCGGGAACATACACCAAAAAATTTCATACTGATCATTAGTGCTATCAGCATATAAAATTTCCTTGCTTACCTTACTGATCGGTTGACTTCTATGGGTAGCCTACTCTACTACAAACTGATCTAATCTATGGTTCAACTAATCTTTGATCTCTCTTTTAAATATCCTTGACACCATAGTCTGAACTAGTTCTTGTACCTTCAAGTCCCAACAACGAAACCATTTGTTGGGTCATGAGAGTCATTAGGGGGAAGACCCTGGGTTCGGGCATAGGAGGCCGACAATGGTCTGATGTAGTTTAGAATAGCACCAACATTTTCACCTTACCCCAAAGGTCAAGGAGTCTCACCCAAAGTGCATCGCGACCAAAAGGGAGAAGGGTTCAACATGGAGTTGCCAAAGTCTTAATCAGGTTACATTCGATCAAATACATGGATACATTATATAAAACATAGAGGTAAAAACATACTCATAATATCACATGGACTACCAATTACATGCAATTGTTAAGACATTCAAAAAAATTAAAGATCCATCATACATAGGGCCCTAATACATAATAAGTCGCAACTGATCTTAGAAGATCCTTATATTAATAATAGGAATCAAACATTACAATATCGCTCGGCTTCCACCACAAACAACTACATGAAATACCTGGCTCAGTTCCATGGGTTCTACGCAGTTTCACGGACCATGTCTTCTTGGATCCTACAACCTTCCCTCCATTTTCCGCAACATGGGTCCTTTCACCTCCTCTTAACCTCGCCCAATCTAACCTCGCTCCTTTCCTAGTCTTCTCCTTTAATATCCCTCTCTATTACTTGGACTGCCAGTTCTTCCCCTTGGCTGCTTCTGGACCTTCCCACCCCCTCGCCCATCTTTACCTTCCGCTGCCACCTTTCCGCAACTCTTGTGCAATTGATTGTTCCTCCAACCAACCGTTGCTGCCACCCGTTTCCTTCTTGTCCCTTGGTCTGCCAAAATTGGTGAAAACCTTTTCAAAATTTAAATGAAGACCCCAACAATTGTCCAAGAGGAGAATTTGTGCAACATGCTAAAGGAACATTTGGATGCCTTCACTTGGAGTTACAAAGAAATGAAGGGAGTACACCCCTTAGTGTGTACTCACCATATTTATATCAAGGAAGGTTGCAAGCCAGTCTGACAATCCTAAAGGAGGATGAATCCAACTCTTAAAGATATAGTCAAAGAAGAACTGCAAAAATTGCTAGATGCAGGATTCATTTATCCTATCTCCAACAGTGAGTGGGTCTCCCCTCTGGTGTTAGTTCCTAATAAAAATGGTAAGTGGAGGATTTGTGTCGATTATAAGGAACTGAACAAAACCACAAAGAAGGATCATTTTCCTCTACCTTTCATCGACCAAGTGCTAGATGGCCTGGCAGGGAAATTTTTTTTCTCTTTCCTAGATGGATTCAATGGGTACAACCAAATCCATATTAGTCCAGAAGACTAGGATAAAACCACCTTCACTTGTCCTTGGGGTACTTTTTCCTATAGGGTCCTTCCTTTTGGCCTATACAATGCTCCTGCCACCTTTTAGAGATCAGTCCTGAGTATCTTTGCTGAGTTGGTCCATGATGTGGTAGAAATCTATATGGATGATTTCACACCTTATGGGGGTGATTTCGAGGTGGCTTTGTCCAACTTAGGTATGGTAATGCAAAAATGCATTGAGATGAACCTATCTCTTAGTCTCGAGAAATGTGAATTCTTGATGACTGAAGGGACCATGATGGGTCATTCAATATCTCAACAAGGACTATAGGTGCACCCCAACAAAATAACTATTATCCAAAGGGTCCCACCTCCTCAGAAGCAGAGGGATGTCAGAAGTTTCCTAGGATTAGCTGGATACTACAAAAGGTTCACAAAGGACTTCAACCAGTTGGCCTCTGCTTTATTTGGGTTGTTGGCCAAGGACTCTGAGTTTATATGGTCAAAAAGATGTCAAGAGGCATTGGTAATCTTGAAGAACAAGTTAACCATTGCCCCAATTCTCTGAGGCCCAAATTGGGCCCTTCCTTTTCACATTCATGTTGATGCCTCACACAAAGTCATAGGAGTAGCCCTAGGTCAGATAGATGAAAAATTGCCTTATGCCATTTACTTTATCAGGAAGAATTTGTCAAAGGCAAAACTGAACTACACAATGATCGAAAAAGAGCTCCTGGATGTTGTGCATTCATTGAACAAATTTAGGCATTATATTACAGGCTATCAAACATTTGTCCATACTGACCATGCTGCAATCAAATATTTAATGAATAAACCCAATGTGAATGCTCATATTATAAGATGGTTGCTTTCATTACAACAATTTGATCTAACTATTGTTGATAAGCCTAGTAAGGAAAATGTTGTTGCAGACTTTTTGTCTAGATTCTCTTTGCCTACAGGTGAAGAGGGAATGGTTGATGACCAGTTACCAGATGAGAACTTGTTTGCCATTTCAGTTCTCTCTCCATGGTTTGCTGACATAGAAAACTATTTGGTATCTGCACAATTCCCACCAAAATTTTCTTCTGAAGAGAAAAGCAACATTATAAGGAAGAGTACCCCCTTCACTTGGATTGGGGGCAATCTCTTCAAACTTGGCCTAGATCAAATCTTGAGAAGGTGTGTCAAGGAGGAGGAAGTCTTTGACATCCTTCTAACCTTTCATGATGGGCATTGTGGAGGTCACTTTGTAGCAAAGAGGACAACATTCAAAGTGTTATATGCGGGCTATTATTGGCCCACTCTTCATCAAGATGTGAAAAGATATACTAGTCAATGTGATCGGTGCCAAAGGATGGGAAAGCCTACTCCAAGGGATGAAATGCCTATGAAACCTCAAGTGACTTTCGAGCCATTTGACAAGTGGGGCATGGACTTCATTGGACTTATTGACCCTCCTTCCAAGAAAAAATAGTACATTAGTGTGTGCACTGACTATCTGACTAAGTGGGTTGAAACCAAGGCAATTAAGGCAACAACAGAAGAGAAGGTCATTGAGTTCTTAAGGGAGAATTTATTTTAAAAAATTGGGTACCCTAGAGAACTGGTCATTGATCAAGGCAGCCAATTTACCTCCAACATGATTGAAGACTTGCCCAGCCATCACAAGATCAAGCATAGGATCTCCACTCCCTATCACCCACAAGCTAATGGGGAAGTGGAGGTGACCAACAGAGCACTGGAGGGAATCTTTACCAAAGTGGTTAACAATAACAGGAAAGATTGGGAAGATAGACTAGTTGAGGCCACCTAGGCCTATAATACCACTTGGAAGACTACCACTAGATTCACACCCTATGAGCTGGTCTATGGGAAAAAGTCCATGTTGTCCATTGAGTTTGAGTATAACACACTAAGGATGGCAGCCCAACTAGATCTAGATCTTAGCAGTGCAAAAAAAGAGATATTGCTACAGTTAAATGGTTTAGATGAGTTCAGAATGCAGGCCCTCCTACACACAGAGGTAACCCAACTTCAGAGGAAGATATGACATGATAAAACATCAAGGATAAATAATTTCAAGAAGATAATTGGGCCTTGTTATATGATTCCAGATATAAAGACTTTAAGGGCAAGTTGAGGAAAAGATGGTTAGGAACTTATGTTATAGAGAAATGTCATGATAATGGTTTAGTGTAGATCAGAACCATAGATGAAGAGGCCATTCCTTTACTTGTTGATGGACACTGATTAAAAGTTTACAAAAGACCATTGTCAAAGCAAGAGTTCATTGATTGTATCAATAAAATAGTGATGGTAGTGGAGCAAGTTTAAGCTCTTGCCTCATCAAATCATTGAGAAAAAAGAAAATAAAAATGAGGACTCAAGTGAAAACCTCCATGAGGCACCGGACTCCCACTATTGGGTTGAAAACCTCTTGGGGTGACCCAATGGTGTCAAAAAAGAAAAAATAAAAAAGGAAAATAAAAAGATCCCTGGGTGAAAACCTCTCTTGAGGTGCCCAGGGCAAACAACTAGGATGAAAACCTCTCAGAGGCAACCTAGTTGTTTTTAGAAAAAAATAAAAAATAAAAGAAAAAATTCATGAAAATTTCTATTTGCAGGTTAGCAAGGAGGATGATCAGACAACAAAGGAGGATAAAAAAGGGACCTATGTCACTCACATTTTTATTTTTTCACTCATTGTCATTCATCACTCCACCATTTCTTCCATTTTTTCACTCCTTTGCTTCAGTTTACAAGGGGATTGTGTTTTCTACAGGATCCCCTGAAAACCTACAAGATGATCCTATAGGAATTACAGTGGCTCGGGAATCCTATAGGAAGTGACCCTAGGGAAAAAAAATGCCCTGCTATGTCAAAGAAATAACACCCCTACATCAAAATTTCATTACCATACCTATGTCTACTTTCATCACTCTTGCAGTACCATAAAAAAAAAAAAATTTGAAAAAAGATATATTTGTCACAGTATTCAAGAAAAAAAAGAAAAAAAATAGAAAAAAACATGAAACAAAGAGCAGAAGGGAGCAACACTTGAGTATGTCTCACACTCCTAGTCTTCCTCTCAATCCAGGTCACCATCCTCAAAATCCCAACAGAGTGTATGATTAATATTTCTGAGGGAGAAGCAGCTATAGGACATCCTGTAGGAAATCTTGTAGTAGCCTATCCCACATAATACAAATCATGATTGCAGCAAGCTTCCAACATAATAATCCAAGAGCAGAAGGAGCTCCAAAGTAGCAGCAACACCAACATCTTCAACACCAGGTACTTGCACATCAAAGGAATCATAAGAAAGCAATAAAAAAAAGGAAAAAAATAGCATGCAACCTACACACAGCAAACACCTCCGGTCTTCAACAACTACAACAAGGGTTAGCACCACAGGTAAGTATCTCGCTCACTCTCTCATTTGCATAATGTAGTCAAAAGATGTAAATGTTACGAGTAAGTTAGTTTATAATTGAAAGGTGGCCAGTTAACTTGGCCACCTTCGTTCAGTCGATGAAGACAAAACAGTTGGTCCTCCCACACGTGGCAACAGTCAAGTCAAAAATAAGAGAAGAGCAGGACAAAAATAGTTAAGTCTACAGAGGCATGAACTAGGAGTTGATTACAAGGAGGGGGAAATGATGAGCTGGTAGTGGGGACCAACAGTCCAAAAATAGAAAATGTACCTCCGCTGCTAGCACACCAGCTCACATAACTCGGCCATAAGAAGAAATATTTGTTGATCCCCATGCACTCATGCATGCATTTCCTCGAGGCTCACTCTTACAAAAGTCACTCTCATACCTAGGAAACCTACAGAAGAGGAAAACTCCATCGTTTTTTAACATAGGACTTCCTATAGAATTGCACAAGAAATCCTACAGGATTGCACACAGGTTTCCTACTGGATACACAAAGACAGTGTAGAGGATTGGCCGAGAGGAGTTTTAGAGGGGAAAACATAGGGGTTGGCCATAACAAACACTATGAAGAGGTAGGCTCTATAATTACTTCCCTTTTTCCAATTGAATTGAACAAGAAATCCTCTAGTTTGAGTGAATTTGTCAGCTGTGTAAGGGAATTGTCCACATAGTCATTTCGATTACTTACTACTGCATTTAAAATTTTTATCAACCATCTCATTTCATCAAACTTCACAAACCAAGATGATAGGAAGGTTTAATAGAAGGGATCCCATTAACACTGTGAGAATTCAGCAACACCTTCAGGTGCAAGAAATCTTCACAAGGCATAATTGGATGGGGTATTTCAAAAAATTAAGAGGGTATGATGATGAAGTGGCCCGAGAGTTTTCTCTCTCCCTCATTCCACTTACCAGAGTCCATGCCATTGTTGTGGTAAGAGGCCTCTCCATATATCTCACCCCTGAACTCATCAACAAATTTACCACACTTCCCCTAGGAGTACCATGGAGGAAGGAAGACAAGGAAGATATCCATATTTCCAAGAGGAAATTCTTTTTAGAAGGTGAGGAATCCATTGTGGACAAGAATGGAGTAAGAAAAGCAAGCCTGCCATATCCTTGGAATGAGGTGAGCTACCAACTTATCAAATACATATCATGTGAGGGTAGGTATAGTGTGGTCTATGTCTACCACTTTAGGCTTCTTGAAGAGTTGAGGTTTGGAGTACAAACACCTCCTCACCATAAGCTCAACATACCATACTTCTGTAATCACTGATAGGCACAAGCATAAAGGTGCAAGAGGGAAATTCCCAACAATTAGCTCATCATGGGTTAATCAGAATCATCATAGAAGATGCCCTCCAAAACCTAGGAATTCCTATCTAATGTCAATTTTCGGAGACATGCAAATAGAGGAGGACATCAATGCTCTCACATATGATGTTAGTCCTACCATTAGTGAAAAGGATGAGGAAAATACTGAAGAAGAGGAAGAAGAAGTAGTGAAGGATGAAGATGAGATAGATGAGGAGGAAGATGAAGAAGAAGAGGAGAAAGAGAAAGAGAATGATGAGGAAATAGAGGAAGATGACTGTTATGCTCTTAACCTGCAAAGCGATACCCAAACAGAGAATTTGTGAAGAAAAGATACCGAGAACACAAAATATGCGAAGAAAAGATACCCAGAGCACAGAATAGCAATGATTTTATTATCCAGAGAGAAATGTTCACAGGCCTCTTCGAGGGGGCAACCTCCAATAGAGCAGAACTCGATTACAAAACAAGACACAATACTCCTCGCAGGGAGTCTCTATCCTTTATATATGACTCATACATGCAATACCACGAGCCAATATCGTGGATTTTATTAATACCATCTATCTAATACTACCGCCCATTTACCATCTAACTAATACTTCCGCCCATTTGCAACTAACTGTGGTCCCGTCATTAATTGCGGGTTAACCACTTACAATTATTAATATGGGCTTTATTGACTCTTGACTATGACGTGATCCCATGACATGAATAAGGGGGTTAGGGTGGGACCCTAACATGCCCTCCCCCTTAAGACTAGCCTTGTCCTCAAGGCTGAAGCTGCGGAAACTGCTGAAGAATAGCGGCTGGTTCCCAAGTTGCATCTTCCGGCGAGGTGTCTTTCCATTTGACTAGGACCTCCTTAATCACGCGGCCATGCAGGTGCTTGTCTCGTGTGTCTAGAACCTGTTCAGGTTGAAGCCAGATTGATCCTTCTTCATCCAATTTAGGTAGACTGGTTTGAACTCGGCAATTGTTCCCAATCACTTTCTTGAGGCACGATACATGGAAAACTGGGTGGATTTTTGCTGTAGGTGGCAAAGCCAGCTTGTAAGCCACTTCTCCAATGCGCTGAAGTACTTGATATGGTCTGTAGAATTTTGGAGAGAGCTTTTGACAGCCCTTGTCTTTGAGTGATGTTTGCTTATATGGTTGTAGCTTCAAAAAGACCTGATCCCCTTCTTGAAATTGGCGCTCTGAGCGATGTTGGTCAACCTGTTGCTTCATACGGTTCTGAGCTCGATGAAGATTCTCGCGCAAGTGGGCCAGCATGGTTGCACGGTGTTGTAAGAGTTGATCCACTGCTTGTACTTTGGAGCACCCCGTGAGATAAGAAGTAGGGGACGGCGGAAGTTGTCCATAGACTGCTTCATAGGGAGTCATTTTGGTGGTGGCATGATAGTTGGTGTTATACCACCATTCCGCCAGAGGTAACCATTGTGCCCAAAGGTGTTGTTTTTCTGAAGTGAAACACCTCAGGTAGGTTTCTAGGCATTTGTTGACGGCTTCGGTTTGACCATCTGTTTGCGGATGATATGAAGTACTGAGTTTGAGTTGAGTGCCTTGTAGTCTGAAGAGCTCCTGCCAAAAATTACTGGTGAAGATTGGGTCGCGGTCGGACACAATCGAAGTGGGCATGCCATGCAATTTGAAGATTTGATCCATGAAAGTTTGAGCAACCAAAGTAGGTGTGAATGGTTGGGGTAGAGCGCAGAAATGAGCATACTTCGATAGTCGGTCCACAACCACCATGATGACTGATTTGTTCCCAGACTTTGGAAGACCTGTAATGAAATCCATGGAGACCTCCATCCAAATTGACGCCGGAATGGGCAATGGTTGTAATGTGCCTGGTGTGTTGACGGTTTCCCCTTTGTGGCGTTAACAGACGTCACATTCTGCTACAAAAGTAAGGATGTCCTGTTTCATGCCGGTCCAAAAAAATGATCTTCTGGTGCGAGCGTATGTCTTCTGAAAGCCCGAATGTCCTGCAATGGGAGAGGAGTGCAATTCTGCCAAAATGCGACTTTTGAGGGTGGATGTTGGTGATATGACGACTCTGTCCTTGTAGCGAAGAATATCATTCTGCCACGAGTAGCCCTTGCTGGAATTAGGATCTGCCTATAATTGAGAAATGAGTTGGGAGAGCTCAGGATGTGAAAACCATTCCCCGCGAGCCTCTTCAATCCAGTCTGGAATGGGGAGGGATATTGCGAGCAGAGTACTTTCCTCCTCAAATTGGCGTGACAATGCATCTGCTACCCTGTTGTCTTTCCCTTTCTTGTAAATGATCTCATAATCATAACCCAGCATTTTGGCTAACCATTTATTTTGTTGGGGGGAAGATAGGTGTTGCTCCAAAAAATATTTAAGACTGTGATGATCTGTGCGGATTTGGAAACATCGCCCCAACAAGTAAGGCCGCCAGGTCTCAACTGCATGTAAGATGGCCATCATTTCCTTCTCATAGGTAGATTGGCCCAAGTTCTTCCCACTTAGTTGTTGGCTGGTGAAGGCCAATGGTCGCCCTTCCTGCATTAAGACTGCTCCAATACCTGTTCCCGAAGCATCAGATTCAATGACAAATGTTTTGGTGAAGTCCGGTAGTGCTAAGACCGGAGTGGAACACATGGCGGTTTTGAGAGCGGTAAATGCCTGTTGTGCTTCTTCGTTCCAGAAGAAGGAATTTTTCTTGAGAAGTTGCGTCAGGGGCTTCGCTATGCGGCCATAGTTGCGGACAAATTTACGATAATAGCCCGTGAGACCCAAAAATCCTCTCAAGCTTTTCAAGGTCTTAGGTTGAGGCCATTCTTGCATTGCCTGGATCTTTTTGGGATCAACCTTGACACCTTCACGGCCCACAATGTGGCCTAAATACTCAACTTCTTCCATGCCAAACGCACACTTAGACATTTTGACAAATAGTTTATGCTTGTTGAGCAGTTGCAAGAGGATATCTACATGCTTAAGATGTGCCGCCCAAGTGCCACTATAGATGAGGATGTCATCGAAGAAGGCCAGGACAAATTTTCTGAGATATGGTCTGAGGAGGTGATTCATAAGGCTCTGAAAAGTAGAGGGGGCATTACAGAGACCAAATGGCATGACCAAGAACTCATAATGGCCTTCATGCGTTCTGAAAGTTGTCTTGGGAATGTCAACTTCCTTCATGCGAATTTGGTGGTAGCCTGAGCGAAGATCCAATTTAGTGAAGAATTGAGCCCCATTGAGTTCGTCCAGCAAATCGTCAACCACTGGGATGGGAAATTTATCTTTGACTGTTAACTTATTGAGGGCCCTGAAGTCTGGACACATCCGCCACTCCCCATCTTTCTTGAGGACCATGACGACTGGAGATGAGTAAGGACTAATACTAGGACGAATGACACCTGCTTCCAACAATTCCTTGATGATTTTTTCTATTTCATTCTTTTGGGTGAACGGATGTCTGTATGGCCGCACATTTGGGGGTTGGGCCCCTGGGACCAATGTGATGCTATGATCATGTTCCCCTCGCGAGGGTGGAAGTTCATGAGGTTTGTCAAAGACCGTCCGATGTTTATTCAAAATCTGTTGCATCTCAGGATGAATTGGCGAAGACATGGTATCTACTACCTGGATGGCATTAAATTGAGCTACTACTCCATGATGGCCCTTTTTTAACAATTTTTCCATACGATGCGAGCTTATGATAGAAGGGGCTCCCGCTTGTAGCCCACGGAGGGTATGTGTGTAGTCGTTCTGCTTAAAACTCATATATAACTCCTGGAAATCCATTGTGATTGGCCCAAGAGTGCGGAGCCATTCCGCACCTAGGACAATGTCGCAACCCCCCATGTGTATTGCAAACATGTGGGTTTTCAATTGATAATCCCCCATTTGAATTTTGACATTTTCACAGCGACCTTCACATTTCATTGTGCCTCCATCTGCAATCTGGACTTGGAAGTTAGAAACTGCTCGGACATAACAATGTGCTGCTTCAGCGATCTTTTGGTGGATGAAATTATGGGTACTTCCACTATCAATCAAAACTATTACTGGCCGATGTTTAAGAAAACCCCTGATTTTGAGAGTTTGAGGTGAAGAAATTCCTGCCAATGCATGTAGCGAAATCATTGGTTCATCAGATACCATCTCCTGTTGGTTATCTTCTTCGGTCGCCTCTGTTTCCTCAAGTGGTGGATCTTCCTCGGTGGAGCTGTAGTCAGTGGCATCTATTTGAAAAAACTTGTGCTCTTTGCATTTATGACCCGGGGAATATTTTTCATCACAGTAGTAACATAGTCCTTGCTTCCTTCTTTCGGCCATTTCTGCAGGTGACACCTTTTGAATCTTAAGCGTTTGGGTCATATTGGGAGCCTGTGAGGGACAACCTTTAGCGGGAAAGTTGGGGCGGCTGGACTGAGCTGCTAATGCCCGTTCCACCTTACGGGCTACCTGGCAAGCCTCGTTCCATGTGGGGGGATGGTGGAGTAGAACCTGAGCTTTGATGGCTTCTTTAAGACCACTGATAAAGCATTCCATGTAGAATTCATCTGTGAGACCCTTAGTGCGGAAGGCTAAGGCTTCAAAAGCGGTAATATATTCATCCACTGTACCCGTCTGTCGGAGCTTAGTGAGACGCCCCAAAAAAGAGTCTTCCTGTTCAAAGCGATTTTGAAGAGCTTTGGTAAATTGGCCCCAATTCTTAAATTGTCCATTGCAACGCTGATACCATTCCTTCCATTGCCATCGTTCACTGTCCAAGTACATGGTGCCCACCATAAGCTTAGTCCCCTCATCTATGATATGATTCAATTGAAAATATTGCTCCATTTGTGCTAGCCATGCGGACGTGTGAGAACCATCAAATTTATGCATATCCAACTTGGGAGGTCTCTGATTGGGTGGTGGATGGGTGTGCCAGATGTGAGGAGAGTGGCTAGACTCCCCCTCATGGTATTCATGACCCTTATACGCCTCCTCGTGGGCTGGCTCCTTGCCCTTGTCCTGTAGTAGGCAATGTAATCCTTTAAGATGATTTTCGATCCTTTCCACCACAGAGTGGAGGGAGTGCACCTCTTCTTCTAGTTTTTCTACCCTTTCATTGGCCATTACTTGAGCGCGAGTTTCTACCATACACCCGTCTGACGAAAATTTGGGACCGCCGAAATTTTTTTTACTAAGAATTGAATGGTACCACCTTGCTCAGCTCGTCGTCCTGATTCTGATGGGCTAGGTCACCAATAAGCGCCCTGGAAGATCTCAGACTTTTTTTTTTTTTTTTGAAAACTCTTAACGGAGTTTTACTCCTTTTTGATCAATACTGCAGTCGCCAAATCCTCAAAATGTCAATGCCACCAAAAGTCCTGCGAAAATTATATCCAGGTACAGGAACCCTTTCCCACTACTCCGATCTGGCGAATCTGGGAGATCTGAATGGTGGAACAACTGCTGCTGCTGATCTGGAATGTCCGATCTGGCGAATCTGGGAGATCTGAATGGTGGAACAACTGCTGCTGCTGATCTGGAATGTCCGATCTGGTGGATCTGAGAGATCTGAATGGTGGAACAACTGCTACCGCTGATCTGGAGATGATGTGTGATCCCTCGAGAGAAAGGGAACTATGGTCTTGGGGAGTGTCAGGTGCTACAGATCGCAATATACATAAGGGTCTGACAGTAGTACTCGGCCCAATGTTTCAGGGCTCTAACTAAGGAGGATCGACCGTACCCTTAGCCGTACAACCCGACTACCCTATCGTACGGGCGAGTAATCTCTCCGAGTGCTGTTCTCGGTGTACTGTAGCCACAAGACGGCCGAAGTTTTTATCTATGGCGAGGTTTCAAGGGAGCTAGGGGGCTTCCTATATACCCAGAGGGTACGTGGAAGACAGTCCGTGCGCGGTTCTGTCTAATGCGCTACTACTCGAAGGGGTACCCACAGGGGTTACAAGGGAGTCCAACAGACGTGACCACCTCTTGTATTTCCTGCGTGCATGCCTCCCCAAATCCGCAGGTTTATGCGCTTAATGACAGATCCCGTGGTTTAAAGACGCCGGAACACGTCTCTAGCCTAAAAAAATTTTGCTAAAATTTGGAGATCCCACCGAGCCCTGGAAAGTGCTCTAATACCACTTGTTATGCTCTTAACCTGCAAAGCGATACCCAAACAGAGAATTTGCGAAGAAAAGATACCGAGAACACAAAATATGCGAAGAAAAGATACCCAGAGCACAGAATAGCAATGATTTTATTATCCAGAGAGAAATGTTCACAGGCCTCTTCGAGGGGGCAACCTCCAATAGAGTAGAGCTCGATTACAAAACAAGACACAATACTCCTCGCAGGGAGTCTCTATCCTTTATATATGACTCATACATGCAATACCACGAGCCAATATCGTGGATTTTATTAATACCATCTATCTAATACTACCGCCCATTTACCATCTAACTAATACTTCCGCCCATTTGCAACTAACTGTGGTCCCGTCATTAATTGCGGGTTAACCACTTACAATTATTAATATGGGCTTTATTGACTCTTGACTATGACGTGATCCCATGACATAAATAAGGGGGTTAGGGTGGGACCCTAACAATGACAAAGAAGAGACTGATAAACAAGATTAGGAGCTAGAAGGAGAAGAGGAGAGGAAAAATAGAGAGGAATTGGAAAATGAAAAAGTGGAGGCAAAAGACAAGGAGGAGTCACCTAGGGTGTCTCCAGAGGCCACTGAGAGAGAAGCAACAACTGCCCTCACTACTCTTAGCACCCCTATCAAACAGAAAGGCAAAAGATAGAGGCAGACCCCCTTATATTTCAAGACAAGGAAAAGCACAAGGATAAGGTAGGGGAAACCCCAAACACCAACCAAAATTCCCATTGTGATTGAGGAATCACCTAAACAGTAGGATAAAATGCCTCCTCCTAAGTCTCCTATCACCTATGTGAGAAGGCCTATAACTAGATCCACCTCATACATAGGAAAAACAATCCTACAAGATACATTGCAGGACCTACAAGAAGCTAAAGCAGTCTTACAGGATACTCTATTAAACCTACAGGAGACTAAAAAATTGGATAAAGAGGGAAGCCTACAACAAGAAACTAAGAAAGAGGACCTAGAGTTAAAGGAACCTAGCCCCCAACCTAACCTCGACTCTTACTACAGATTTATTGAAGGTGTAGGGTCATTCCACAAAAAATTGCTATTCCACTATTATTTGAGCTTGAGAAGAAGAGAGCCAGAACTCATCGATGGATGCAGATTTCCAAATCCAAGGGGGTGGAAGACATTTTTCAGATGGAGGAGAAGATCAAGGAGATGGGCAGAGAATTAAGTAGCTTGAGAGATAGAGAGGCCATAATGAGAAATCAATTAGAGATAGAAAATGCATGGTTGAAAGGACAACTGCAAGAAAGAGAGAACCAATTGGCATGTATGGCCAATCTCTCTTTGGAAGAAATCTAGTGTAGGATGCCAGCTAAATCCTATGCCCTATACCTCAAGGAACAATGGTTGTAGTTCCAGATCAAGACCCTAGCACAGAGAGGCACTATGCCATTTCAGGATTATAGACAGTTCATTGATCTTTGTGATCAAAGTACATTGGAAGACAGGGCCAAGATGTTTGAGTTTTATTTTCATAACATGGCCTTAACATACATGAATGTATGGGACCCTAATGCCAAGCTAGGAGATTTATAGTTGATGGCTTTGGCATCATGGATGAACCATGAGGAAGCAAGGGCTACAAAAATGAAGAAGATATTAGCAAAAGAACAAACATAGCCCCTTATGATCAGAGCTGAGTAGTCCAATCCAATGGCCCTCATCAACATGCATAATTTAATTGCAAATGATCCTCAACTTGCACCTAGGTATCTTGTTTCCCAAGAGCAAGCAATTTCAAATTTTGAGGACATGTTCAGGTTGTTAGGGGATGATAACATACATGCTTGCCTCAGGAGATGGAACACATTGCCATACAATTTAAAGATAAGAGAGTACCACTCCCCTCAAAGAATGAGAGAAGCATTGAATAGGACAACCACATACAAGAAATCGATGCAAAGGCTCAAAGTCAATTGGATTGGCTTGAAACTCAGTCCACCACTACTCTTAGGAATGCTAGAAGGAATGCGGGGAGAAGAAGAAAAGAGGCAGTGGGAGGAGGTAGAAAATAAAGCAGGTTTTTGTGAGCAAGAAGAGAAAACCACAATAGAGGCATGGGATGTTAGGGAGGCCACTAGAGCCATGAAGGATATGGATATTGATTGAGTTGCTCAGAGGATGAGCAACAATTTCAGTAGGGGGTGATGATGAGCCTCATCATTGGGTAATTATATGGGTCTTAATTCACCTCCTAGCTTAGTCAAACCAACGTTTCTCACAACTTATTACATGTTTTTGATTATATTTTGTTTATGAGATGAGTTAGAGTGGGATATCATGCCTAGTGGACTAATATGCATTGAATGCAGGTTTGAAGGAGAAAATCAAGGAATTTTGGCAAAGACTAAGGTTGAAACTCGAATGGGACAAGGGAGAGGGATTGTAGGAGGTAAATCCTCCTCATTTACTTCTCCCCCATTCGAATATTCCTCCATTTATCACACCAACTCAAAGTGCAAGCAACCAAGTCATGAGGATTAGAAGGCAACTGAGCAAGTGAGAGACAAAGAGCTAGTTTATCTCAAGTTTGGGAGCCGAGCCTCCCTAATTTTAAGGAAGTCATTGGGGACTTCAATTGTATAAGTAGAGAGGCCTAGAGCCTCATTTTGATTCGAATTTTTGTTGTAAAAGTTATTTTCAAGCTCCAGACTTATGGAAGATTTTTGATGTAATTTTCTGTCTTGGTAATAAGAATGAGTTTTGTTTTGAGCTAGCACTGAGTTAACTCAGAGGGCTAAAGCTCTTGGGTTAGGGCCCAACCCTAGCAGCCAAGGCTCCTCTTTTTGTATCTGTATGTTTAGCTTAGTTTCATAGCTTCATTGTTAATTTGTCTTTAGAGGTATTTTCATTGCAAATAGTGTAGATTTGATTAGTTGTTTATTAGTTTGCTTCCATTTGTGCCTTACTTCAGTAGAAATTTGGCAGGGATAAAAGAAGCACCACAAAGATGTCAGTAGGTATTGAAAATGAAATTAACTCAAAGAGATTACAGAAAAACACACATAAAAATCAGACACAAAATATTGGCGGAAAAAGGCTGAAGCCTCATGCTTCCTCAGGTATTCTCACTCTCATTCTCATTCATTAAAATAATTGAATATAGTGTTACAAATAAATAGATGAGAGATAGTGTTCTCAAGATAGTGCGTGCTATCTTAGACACTTTTGGTTGAGATAATTTCTCCTTTGGTTGAGATAATTTCTCACCAGACACACACCAATATAGGAGTTATCTAAACTAACTCCTATCTTAGAGGAACAACCCAAGAGTTAGGCACAAATTCCTAACTTGGAATATTTAATTAATTAATTTATTTTGGATTTATTATTGTTTTATGAGAGAGGCTAACATTCCCCCCTTCAATGATAAATCCAAAATAAGAATGAGGAACCATCTTCCAAGTTCTCATGTTGATCCTCAAAAATATTACCTGAAAAAAACCGCCAAATCTGGATTCTGAAGAAACTGCAATATGAAGAGACTGAGTCAGCTGAATGACTGATTCATCTCGGAAGGATGCTTGACAACTCCATCATGTGCCAAGCCGCAAAAGGATCCAACTGTCCTTTGCTTGAAAACAGCATCCGGTGTCCACTGACACAATTTGATGAACGCCCACTGGTGTATTTGCTGATGATGATCGCCCACTGGCTGAAGATGTCGAAAAACAACTCAACGTTGCTTTTGCTATGATGAAAGCTGCTCACTGCTGCTTTGGCTGTTGATTGCCCACTGGCAAATTTGCTGATGCTCACTGCTGATGACAAATGCCCATTGGCTGATGAAGATGCCCATTGGCTGCTTCGCTGATGTTGTCAAGACTTTCAGTCTGACAACCACTTGTCAATTTCATTGACATTTTCCCCCCTTTGTCAGCTGAAAGGAGAGACAATCTTCTCCAAAATATATTTGAACTCCCCCCCTTCAAGTGTAGGAGAGTTTCACTGTTGTACTCCCTCGTTCAACTGCATAAGAGTACCATCATTGGTTCACTGCTGGCTGCACTATGTGTGATTGTAGTCGGTTGTAGAACTGAGACAATCTTTTGACTGTGGATGACCATTCCCAAGGATTGATCCATTCATAATGTATCTTCAATTTGGCTGATTTTTGTTGGTTGCTACATTTTTCTGAGGAATGATTGGGCTTGCCACAATGGCAACACGGATGGAGATCAAAACATTGATCTTCCATATGACCCGTTCTTTGACAATGAGAACATTTCGGTTGGACATTAACTTTAGGTTGCGTGCAATTCTGTTTGTCTGCAATTTTCTCAGAACCTACTGAGGTGAGTTGTTTAAGAAATCCTGCACTCACAAACTTAATTGGCTTGGAATAATTTGGGATATGTAAGTTGGTGTCATCAGTGACATATCCTAAGCCTCGTCGATTCTTGTTATTATGAATCTCTTCCCAGGGCTTGATGATGGGTTTGGAAGAAATTTGAATTTGATCATGAACAAATTCGACACTTGAAGTTGTTTGGATGAGTGATTTGGAATCAACATCTTTATCTTCATCTGTATGGTTGAATGACCTCGAAGAAGCACTCTTTTGTTGCAGCTCATCTCTTTGTAGTTGCGACTCTAGTTGAAGAAACTCAATGGTTTCATGTGTTTGCTGTAGATGCCGTGAAAGATCAGCAAGAGTTTCTTTGCTGATGTGAACCATGTCTTCATCACTGGAGATGATCAAACTATGAAGAATGTTTAACCACTGAATATGTTGCGCCATCTGAACTTGCTCACTTGAAGTCAGGCTCTCTTGTCGTAGATGTCGTGCTTTGAACTGTTTCACTTGATTTTGTTACTTGAATGACAGGCTCGCTTGCTATGGGACTTGAATGGCATGCTCGCTTGATTTGTTGCTTATTGCACTTACTGGGAACACTTGCTAGAGTTGTAGAACTTTCTTACTTAGACTCTGGAATTCACGCTCGCTTGATGACGATCGCGTTTGTGTGAATGCTCACTTGCCTTACTTGATGACTTCACGCTCACTTGAAGGAATAGCCACGCTCGCTTGATGTCGATCTCAACTTGCTTGATTGGTGTTAGAGTTGAACTTGTTTGGTTGCTTTGATGGTTGCTGCAATGAACTTCACTCTGGCTCGCTTGAAGGTTTGAACTTTGTACTGTTTTGACGCAAATTGCTTGAATGAATACTCACGCTCGCTTGTAGGAGATGTGAACTTGTTGTTTGTTTCATTTAGAGTTAAAACTCATGGACTCACTTGAGTGTGCTTTAAAGGAAGGGTGTTGAACACTATCGAAAATTCACCCAAAAAAGCTTACAATGATTTCAATGACTCATTACAATGAATTCAATTTGACTCAATTCAAGACTTGGGTGTCGGTTTCAACCGAGAATGCACCCTTACAATTCAATGTAATTTGAGTTTGATTACAAGTTCAATAATGTTGATGTAGACTGTGCTCTGAAACGTTGAAGTTTACAGATTCATTAACTTGATTGTAGTGATGTAGACTTTGCTTTGAAATGCTGGAGTTTGCAGATTCATGAACTTGATTGTATTGAGTGAATTTGTTTGTTGAGGTAGAATGCCGATGTTGAAAACTGTGATTATTTGTTGTAGTGATGCAAATGCATGTGTTGAGTTTAATTATCCTTCCTTGAAGCTATTTTGTTACAAGTGTTGTGCTTGCTTGCATTGAACTTTATGTGTGTTAAATGAGATCATATATGTGTCAAAACTAGACACAATTCAAAAAGCAACAACATGAAGCATGCACCATCATCAACACACTCTTCGTGTACCTAAGATCCCCTTATTCAATTTCGGGTGGATCTAGGACATGATCACCACAAAAAGATATGTTTTTATTAATTACTGGAGTACAACAATCTTCAATGTCACAACTGCAAACTTTGTCTTCAAAAATGACCTGCACTGACTCAATCGCTCTCAAAGTAAAAAATTACTTTGAATTACAATAATGACTTTCACATGTCACTCCAAATTACAAAATATACCATATCTCTCCACACCTTATTTCTCCAAATCACAACTTATTACTCCAAATACAAAAATATTTATAACTCCAAAATTACAAAATATACTCCTTATCTCTCCAAAATAAAAAATTTAATGCATCTCTCTTAAAAAAATACCTTATTTCTCCACACCTTACATACTCCCCAATTTCTTCACACCTTATCTCTCCATTAAAAAACCTTTATAATCACTTTTACATACTCCCCATTAAAACAAATTAATATTTTTTTTATTAAATTACTTTATAAAAGTAATTTAACGAGCGTTAAAAATTTTAAAACTTGTATGCATGTAAAAGTGAAACTTTTATGTACTCATGGTAGTGCCTACTGTAAAAGAACCATGCGAGGACCTTGTCAAAGAGTTTCGGCAGATGCCACTGAAGGTGAGGTCAAGATGTGTTGGTCCTGGTCTCGCTATGTGTCTTTAATCAAGTCCTCCTCCATGTTGGACACTTTCACCACAACAAATTTAACGCAGATTTTCATGAACCTTCCACAGACCTTCATGCAAAGCTCTTCAACAGGGCTTCTTTTCCACACAGGTTCTATAATCCACGTAGATCCTTTAAAGTTGCTTCCTTGCTTAGAAGTCACATGTCGACGGTGGTTCTGCTTCCATTCTAGCACATTATGGTGCCATTAAATATTTAAAAAAACTCTTTCAAATGCGTAATTGGAGAATATGTGACTTCTTTTTCGATGATTCTAAAACCGTTCTTTTGGCAGACACATAAATGGATTTCGACAATACTTGAATAGAATTCAAGGGCCAAAAATGTGGCACACCACAATAGCTTTCTAGACAGATCAAATGCAATGATACGCCAGAGGGTTGTTCGAGGGTCTTATTCTGACTTTACAAAGGGAAGTACTTGGAAATGTTGTTATGTTTGGTGTGTATGGGGGTGTGTTCGAAGGCCTGCTTGAATAACACTCTTAACAACATCAATTGAGAATACAAATAACCAGAAATCCACACTAGGAATCTGACCAGCTGTAAGCCACTGTTTCATACAAGCGAGACACTATCGAACCACGGGGATAGACACTGAGGACCACCAAGAGAATTACACTGAGGGGATTATGTTGGGAAATTCACTCAAAAAATTGGCAAGATTTGCTTGGGGATTCAGTCGAGATTTATTTTGTCACAGAGCGTGGTGCACATGGATCAAAACTGGTTTGGTATTTCTTTCACATGGAATCTCTGTAACAATTATGTCATTTCTGCAAACAACTAACAGTGGAATTCTATCTCAAACAACAAAATGCAATTAATTGTGCAACGAATAAAAAATCTCCATCCATCCAACAACTTCTTGTCGCTTAGCACAGGTCAAAGAATAACAGGACACGCTCAAAGAACCAGATCTGCTGGCTTCGCTAGAAATGTAGACATTTATAAAGCACCATCAAGGGGTTTCTTTTAGTGAACTTACCACGCTATTCTCACTATAGATGCCCTTTGCTGCAAATTGCCTCAGTATTGAATGGGTTTCTCCCACGCAATAGTTCCTTCAATGTCAAATAAAAACGCAACAACAATCACACCGCAGAACTTTTGATTACTCCTAAGCAGCTGGGCCGGCCTAGGAAGCTTGCAGCCATCAAGGGAATAACATTAAACACCACCAATCTACGATTTCATGTCGTGGAGCTCACAAATATCACCATGGCTCTGATCCAGGACAGAGCGTACGACAAATTCTCTCAACAGTGACAAATACATAGAACCAAGACGCAGCTCTGATACCACATATTGAAAATGAAATTAACTCAAACAGATTACAGAAAAACACACATAAAAATCAGACACAAAATATTGGCGGAAAAAGGCTGAAGCCTCATGCTTCCTCAGGTATTCTCACTCTCATTCTCATTCATTAAAATAATTGAATATAGTGTTACAAATAAATAGATGAGAGAAAGTGTTCTCAATATAGTGCGTGCTATCTTAGACACTTTTGGTTGAGATATTTTCTCCTTTGGTTGAGATAATTTCTCACCAGACACACACCAATATAGGAGTTATCTAAACTAACTCCTATCTTAGAGGAACAACCCAAGAGTTAGGCACAAATTCCTAACTTGGAATATTTAATTAATTAATTTATTTTGGATTTATTATTGTTTTATGAGAGAGGCTAACAGTAGGTGTCTTTGCCTCACTTCTTCCTTCTGGGATCATGATTTGAGGAAGAGACCCTTATGTAGACCAAAAAGACAGATTTCCATTTCCTTCATGATATTTCGATTTTGCTGTACTTAAGCTAGCATTTGATCAGTTTTTCAAAGTAGGATTTCATTTCCATCTCTTCTATCTTAATTCTTGCAGTAGATCTCATCGATGAATTCATGTTATTCAGCAATTTCTTCATGCATAAGGTAGACAGTTAGTTCATTAACTTTTGCTTTTCTAGTTCATGAGAATTCTTCTTGTTTACATGACTTTTTGGAAATTACACATGTTTGATGCAAAGAAGGCACTTCAGAAGTAGACAGAGATCTCATAGCAAGAAACCACCTTCCAACTTCATTCACCTATAGGCATTCCTAGTTTCCATCAAAATCTTCACCAATTTCATAATTTTACATACAAATTTCCTCAAGCACTTTGATCGAATCCAACCATCTCCTAAACTTGGTTTTTGGTTCTGAGTGATCCTAAGCCTCTTATCACTCCATTCCACCCATCAACCACCTTCCATAAGCTTCCATCACCTCCAACACCCATAACTTTGCTCATGGCTACATCTTGTAGAAATACCGGGAATCTTATAGGTTTCTAGTACATCCTGTAGGTTTTCCTGTAGTGGCCTGTTTTGAGGCTGAATTGAGGGAAAACCTCTAGGAAGCTCCCAAAGGTCACCCAAGGGTCTCCCACACCATCCAGCCATCTCCTAAACCTTCCATCCATCCTCAACCATCCCTAAACCACCTACCACATTACCACAAGAGATTAGTTTGGATATTTGATTTTGCATAAAAAGAACAAAAAGACAAAAATAGAGTTATTTCAGTCCCTTTACTTGCACAATAGTGATGTTTGATGCTTTTAACTTCCATGCTTAGATAGTAGCATTTGGTTCATGTTAATTTAACATTATTTCAAAGCATAGTTTCTTAGCAGTTAATTAGGAAATGATGTGATTTAGCATTGAATTTCGGTCTTTTTCGTTATTGCAATATATCAACTCTCTCTTAGAGTAGATTTTCCTTTCTCTCATCAAGAAAATGAGCTTCTTCTGAATCCATAGAAGTCTGGCTTGAAAACCCCTAGTGGTCTCTCGCTAGCTGAACAAGTGACAAAAGGCAGAACCATCACTTTTACTTGTGTATACAACACTATCACCTCCAAGTTTGTACGAACCCCGGGTTGATAAAGTAAAGTTGGTAGCCTAGGAGTTGCAACATTCTTGCTACAATACTGGTGCTCATCAACTATGCGAGTGACACTATGACACATAAGGTTATGAGGGATGGATATTATTGGCCCACTCTATATAAGGATGCTCATGCTTATTTCTTCAAGTACCAAGCATTCCAGAGAAAAGTCGATTGTGATTAGAGGTTAGCCGCCCCACTGCTACCAGTAGTGGTTGAAGAACCATTCCAACAGTGGGGCCTTGATGTTATTGGTGATATTTTTCCTCATTTGTCAAAGAAACACTGATATATCTTAACAGTGACATATTACTTCACTTGGTCGTCAGAAGTAGTTCCTCTCAAATAAGTAAATGACTAGGAAGTCATCCACTTTTTGCAACAAAATATTATAACTAGGTTTGGCATTCCTACATCACTTGTCTTTGATAATGCGACATATTTTTCATCATTAAAACTTTATGAATTCACATTAGAAAATGGAATTATATTGAAACATGCATCTAATTATTATATGCGGGGAAATGGTTTGGCCGAATCCACAAACAAGAATTTTATCTACATAATCAAGAAAACCATCTTCTCTGAACAGAGGAACTAAAATAAATCTTTAACCAATGCTCAAAGATTAGTTATTTCATGGATTTTATAACTAAATATTGTTTAATTTAATAAAATTCTTATCACATATTCCTAAATAATTTTGTTTCACCAATGACTAATTTGAACGACTTACCCTGAACATTGATGCATCCTTGCTATTTATTCTCTCAGATCGATTGGTTTCTCACCTTGTCTTGAGGATGAACCACATTAGTTGGTTCGATATGTCGACCCAATCCTTACGATGTGATTAATATGAAAGACTATTCTCTACAATGCTCTTTGGGCTGACTGTGTAACTCTAAAGCCTTCCCTGAGAACTTCGTCATATTTCCTAGTTTATGATAAATAAGCTATCTTTCTCTTGAAACTGTATCTTCTTTCTTTGGAACTCTCTCAAGAGTCATAAGGTAGACCTTGCCTTCCTATTCATAGTAGGATAAATATGCTACTTAAACTTAAGGAAGAAAGGCATAAGGCCAAAGACAGATTTGCTGCACATCAGAACCATGTAAAACCCTAGTTTGATAAGAAGTCCATAAGGGAAGAGATTTGATGTGGGTGACCTAATCTTGAAGTGGGATAAACCCCATGAAGAAAAGGGGAAACACACAAAGTTCCAACCTTTGTGGATTTGACCATTTTTGTTAATGAAAATCTTGGCCACAATTCTCTCAAGCTGAAATCATTAGATGGGAGGATTTACCCCCTCCCCATAAGAGACCAAGATCTAAAGCAGTACTTTCGTTAGTACATACAAGCTGCACTTCCTGTATAGCTGTCTTGATTCTCTTTGTTTTTTCTTTATCTGTTGTTCATATTTTATGTAATTCATGTCTTGTTGTGTCTTGTTGGTTGGTCAGTGTACATAAATAAGACCCTTGTGTAAAGTGCATGGCTCAAAAGGCTTTGTAGTGTAATAAAAGAGGAGTGTGACAACCACAATGCTTGGATTTCTATTGTTCTCCTTCTTTGTTTGGAAAAATTCCATAGGTTGAGCTAAGTCTAGATGGAAAATATGATTTGTCCAATAGGAGAACCTTGAGGGAACCTATTAGATCCATGCCTATGTTGGTATCTAAACTGCTCAACTTGGTGTAAATCTACTTGTGTGTTAATGCTTGTCCAATCTAGTAGAGAAGAGATAAGGGGGAGATTTAAAGTGAGAAAACTAATATCAGAGGTCTTAAAAATACTTCTTTGAAGGGGCAACCTCCTCTACTCTCAATAATTCAGGATCCTTCTTTCGCCTATTGAAAATAATAAGTTCTAATGCATAGTTATATTAATTAAAATAAATAAATAAAGGGTGAAAGAAGTGTTATCACCTAAAAAAAGATCACCTAGCCATTTCTCACTAGGTGGATCAAAATACACCATGTAGGATCAATTTACCCATAGTAAAACCGCTTTCACCATAGGAAATGATTTAGTTGAACCACTTTTATTGAATTATTTCCTGATTAAATTTAGAAAACCCCGTGAGAATAATTGAATAACTCATTATTTATTAAATTTTCTCTAGGAATAACTATTAAATCATTATTCGATAATTATTCCTTGTCACATTTGACTAAGTCACCTTGCAATAATTAAATAAATCACCATTTATTTATTATTCCTTAATTTTATTTTTGGATTAATTATTAAATCATATTTAATAATTATTTCAAATTCACACCTTTCTTAATCATTGCAAAGTGATTAATAAATCATTTTATTTATTTATTATTTTTAAATAAAAATATTTGACTGTTTTGAATATATTTTACCTCTCCAAAAAATATAATAAAGTATTCCTAATGGTTAGATCTTGATTTGGTCAATATTATTTTATTATTTTCCATTTTTGAGATCAACGCAATACTTTGTTATAAATAAGAAGGTTTTCCATTCTTCACCATGATCATTATCATTGTCATCACTATCGTCTTCTCACATTCGAGCTCCCACTTGAGTTCCATTCTTTGTTTTGGGTTTTTCACACATTGAGAGAGAGAAAGATCACTGAAGTGCAAGGACATCAAAGGACCCATCCCATGGAGGGGGATTTGCAGACCCTTGTTATAGATCTCCTTCACCAGGTGTATTTAATAAAAATATTCTTCATTTAAAAAGTCTTCGTCTATTAGGTTATCGCATAAGTTTTTCTTTTTGTTTCATGTTTTGGATCGCATACAATCTCTTTGCTGTAGGGTTTTATCATTTTATTATTGAAGATATGAAGCGTAAAAAATCACATATTGTTGTTAGGGTCACTTGTCATCAGTGACTTAAGTGAAGAATTTTTGGTACATCTTTCTGAAATCATTACACTAACAAATGACGACTCCATTGGTGTAGTAATTCATGTCCTTGGTGACTATCATTTCAGTGGTTTTCAATATTTTATTTAAATGTTTTTAGCATCTCAATTTCTATTTTTAGCTCTCCTTTCATTTTTTGTCAAATTTTTGGATTCTGTTGGTTTTCAAGTTCTTTCCACAGATCCCAGGTACTAACTGAGCAGGAGACGTAAAATATGGGCAAGATCTATCGACCAATAGTACCAATATAAAAACACACTTTTCAACCCCTTATCTGTGTTATGGAATTCACTTTTGGCCAATTTTCTTGCATTCTACATTCTTTCTAGGTTAGAACATGCATTTTTCACTTTTTTTTTTCAAAAATATTTTTATATATTTTTTTTAAGATTTGTCGACTATGCTATGTGTGTACTGGGAAGGATTATTGTTATTTCTAGAGTCACCCCTAGTCCTATATTCTCTTAGAAATTTCTCGTTAAGGAAGAAAAAACTCCCCAGGGTTTAGAGTACACCTTTATCATTTAGAAGCAGATTTGCTAAGTTGAGGAGTTTAGGGTACACCACTTTCAACCTCTGATTTCTAGGGTTTTTCCACTATTTTACAACCCTATTGGATATGTCTATTCACCCTTTTACTCCATTTAGAGTTTGGTTTTTCCCTTTTCCGCTTAGGATCCCGATGAGTATCCTAGGTTTTGGAGCTTCTTTCCTATCCTCTGCAATATTTTTCACCTATGACTTTTGTTGTTTGTCTGCACCATTTACAATAGATTTGTGCCTTTATATCATAGTCCATTAGAAATTATATCCTTTGGACATTTATGTGTCTTTGAGTATATTTTTTTCCTTCTCTTGTTTAGTTTCTTTCTAGCCTTCTTAGGTGGGGTTTTTAGTGCTTGATTTTTTTTTTTCCTATACATTTTCAACATTATTTAAAGTATTTAAACACTTTATTTTTAGCAGTAAATGGCATAATAAAACATGCTCAATGAACTCATCCACTTGACACATCATTTTCACACAATCACACCCTAATCGAACATGAGCTTGGTTAACATCACTAAGCCAAGACTTGAAACACCACAACTTAATAATTCAACACACATAGATTAAGCCCAGTTGGGCACTAGGGCCAAAAAATTTGTGTAGTTAGGTGTAGAATAGGTAGGATAAGATTCCAATAACGCCCATCGATCGCTTACATTGAGACATATAAGTTTACTTAGTAGGGAGGTTAAAATCCCTCACCATCCCATGGTCCAAAGTTGGAGTGCGTCAGAAGCCTGATTCAGAGGGGGTTAGGTTAGGTCCTTGTACAAGTAGTTCTCCTCAGGGCTACCCGACCCATGGTAGGTAATCTCGTGTGATGGCTAATCACCGAGAAGCTCAATACTCGACCACCCTTGTGGAATGAAGGTAACCATAGTGACCAATCTTAGGAAAACACCCTATAGTATTGGCTATGGGCAGCAATTGGTTCTTTACCCCACCTTTCTCTGGACAAATCTGCTTGCAGGGATAAAATTCCGTCAAGTAAGAAGTCTTTTGGAAGGCCATATGAAACAATAGATTTAAGAATTATTTGAGGATTTAGATCACTTATAGGCTAGAGGTCATTTTTGTTTGAATTAGAGTAACATCTTAATGTAGTTAGTTTACACTTGGCACCACTACATTAGGTGTTTATTTGTTGTTTGTTGCTCTTTTTCTCATATCATCCTCTTTAATTCTATTGAGTCATATATGTCTTGACATCATTGCGCCCCTTGGGCATTTGTCATGGAGCCTTCGTGGCCTTTTCCCCCAATTTCCTTTAGGACATATTACTCCTCCCCATCGAGTTTGATTTCATCCTCCTAGTCCTCCATTGAGTCCTAATTTTGACTCTAGTTCTGCTAATTCTTCTAGTTATTCCTTTGATTCCACGTATTCCCAACCCTGTAGTGCCACCATGTCTGGCACCAATGTGGATGCGGGAAACCAAGGTAACCCCACAAATGGAACCTCTACCAGTATGATCACTCCTACTCCATTTCTTCCCTTTATGGTTGGTTTAAGCCTCCTTGATTTAGCCAACTCATCAATTAACCTCTTCGCCATGACTCTAATTGTCATGCTATGCCTACCAAGCTTCCCTTCAGACATCCCTAAGTTTGAAGGTAATTGTTACACTAAAATTTGTCACCATGACTATTTGCAGTCAGTATGGCTCCATCAATAACCATACTGTCCTCCTTGGCAAGTCTTATACCTCTGCTCCTCATGTCAAACTCCAAAAAAGAGAGAAAGCCTTTAAAAAATCAATATAACTCTGGTTCCGCACTTTCTCTTACTCTTACCTGCGGGCACGCACCTCAAGTACATAATACTTGCGTACTTGTACGCTCTGTCTGTAAAGGGGTGGGTGCGTACCCCTGTAAAAGTCAAAAGGCGCAAGTTTTACTTCAAAAAAATTACTTGCGGTCGATTCTAGAGCATTCTAGAAGATGGTTTGACATGGATTGAGCGCCTCCAGATGGTTCATGCATCCCAATGAAAGAGGAACTTATCCCATGAAGAAGGGAGCTATCCCTTTGAAAGAGGGGCTTATCCCATTGATGGTGGACCTGTTTAACTTCCTCCAAAGCATTATAAATACAGGCATTGGGCCAGAGGCAAGGGAGGTTGAAAGTTGAACATTCCTAAGGGTAGATGTTGCTGAAATTAGGACTCCCTTATAGAGCTTGAGAGGAGAGATCCCATTCCTTTCTTAGCTTCAATTGGAAGTGGGTGAGCTGATCAAAGTAGAGGAGAACTCTTGCTGGACCCTGGGAGGGACTTGCACAACACCAAGGCACTGGTTGTAATGGTTTCTTTTGTTTCCAATTAATACAATTAAGTTCATTTTTCTCAACAAGTTGTTATATATAATTTGTTTCATAAACTCCTTGGTATTTATGATGAATATGTTTTATTATATGAGTTATTCAGGTGCTATGTAATTGTTTGCTTGTTTGTGTATGCAGGCTTCAAGGAGAGGAGCTCATTTGGATCGAAGAGGCTTGGCCGCTACAAACAGCGTTGGACTAAAGGTAAGCCTTAAACACCTGGTTGCTTTTATTTTAAATGCATATTTAGGGAAAGATAGTGCTTGATTGTTTTGTTTGTCACTAGAAAAGCCTTAGTTTCTAGGGAGGTCGGTTTTGTCCGCAAAATTGACTCTTTCCGCATGACAAAATGGCGACTCCACTGGGGAATCCATGGATTTGATTGATTTCTCTTTTGATTGATACTTTGATTTGAGAAACATTGATTTGTTTCTGTTTTTGACTTGATGATTGTGGGATTGGGTGAATTTAGTTAATTTTGAGTTAGTTTTTATTTTTCATAGTTTTGGGAGAGGTACGCACCCTCTGAGTTAAGCACAGTGCGTACCTGTACGCACTTTTGCTTTGTGCACAGAGCGTGACCGCACTTGTGTAAACAGGCTGCCTGCGTACCCTGTCAAAATTTTGAGAAATTTTAAATTTTTCTCTTTTTTATCAGTTTATAATTTGTTTATAGGTTTTAGCCATTGCCCAGACCTGCTTATTCCTTGTCAAAAACTTTCCTTGGTTAATTTCATTGGCATTCCTGCTTTAAGCTTTTATCAATTGGGTGTTTTGAGTCTCTTTTTTGAGAAATTCTAAATTTGATTTCCTTTGGTCATTACTTGGAGGTTTGTCTCAGTCTTTTCACAATTTTGCATCTTTTTGCTTTTGTTTTTGCAAAAAAATTTCCCCCTCATTCGCCGGGGGGGGGGGGGGGCTAAATTGTGTATGAGTGTTAATCGCCTTTGAGTGTTTTTTATTTTTTGATCTTTGGAACTCTCACCCAATTTTCTCGACTTGCACTTGCTTGGTTCTTAGATTACATTAGAATCATCTTGTGTTTGAGAATTCTCTTGCATAGATCACATTTGCATAATTAGAATTCTGATTTTCAGAATATAAATGAAAAATGTGCATAGATTACATTTGCATACTTTTCAAGTGAATTGTGCATAGATTACAATTGCATAGTTTACATTCTGAAAAATCAATCGTAGATTTAGATCAGGTTTCTTTGATTTGAATTTACATATTTTTATGCTTGTTCTTTAACACATAAAAATAAAAATAAAAATAAAAATAAAAATAAAAATAAACTATTTTGGAATTGATTTGCATTAGTTTTTCTTGATTAAATTAGTGCATTAGAGAATTTGTTATATTTTCTCTTAGTGATCAATTTCTTGCATTGTTGGAAGTGAATGGAAACTCTCTCCTTACCTTAGTTAGGATTCATCGAATTGAAAAGATTACATTATCATATTCGATTGCATTCAGTTTTGAGTTGGGTCATAACACCATTGGTTTCGTATCCATTTACCCATTTGAGTAATAACAGCCTTAATAACACATCGCTTAATTAAAATTCATCTAGTAATTTTTACATTTCTAGGGCTCTTTCCACCAATCTAGCTTAGGCTAGTGTCTTGGAATAGGTTTTAGTTAACTCTCCAAGACAGTAAAAACAAACAAGTAGTTGTATCTTGTGGTAGGAAGAAATCCAATTGTTGCATTTATGCTCTGAGAAAGCTCCTCTTAAAGGAGAAGCACGAGATCGTGTCTGAACCAGTGTGGGAATCAATCCTTCCTCATTGGGAACGACACCAGATATTCACGTATTAAAAATGGTAAACCTCGGATTAACCATTGTCGAGGAGCCTAGGGTCACTTGTTGGTAAACCTTGGATTATGTCAAGGAGCCTTCAAGGGGATTGAGCTTGCTACTCTGCCCTTGCGTGCGTATCAGATCATAGACTGTTCCCCCAGGTATATTTGTTTCGGTTGGTAACCTTAGTGACCATATTATTTAGGATTCTTCCTAAGGTGACAGTGGTGGGAAGATCCCACTGTACCTGAAGTAGATGTCGGCTAGACTCACTTGGATTTTCTGGGGGGTTCTCTTCACTCGAGACGGTTAAGTGGAGAAACTTGTGCCAGTCTATTCATTAAGTAGGTTGCCGGGGTAACTGTTCCAACCGCCATTTCTGTATTGAACTCTGCGACGTTGGATTTCATCACCAACTAGTGTTTTCAGTACGGAAAGTTACTATTTGTGTGTGGTTTGACTCCTAGATTTGATAGTGCGTGTTAATTTGTTTGTTTTTACTTTTAGGGACCATAGGTGTGAATTGTGAATTTTAATTGTCAGGTGTAAATTGTGAATTGTTAATTTTAGTTTTAAATTGTTAATAAAATTCACTGAAGTTGAATATAATGGCAACTGTTCCGGAATTTACCAACCTAGGAACCCCTCTTAACGAGGATCCTAGTACTTTTCCTTTCTTTGGAAATGTTGGTCCTCCTTATATGGCTACTTTTTCATTACCTGGATTTACAATAGGATTACTGATATGGTTATTTTCAACTTCGTTGGCCCCAAATACTCCAATTGTTCCACCTCAACCGAATGCTTCACCTCAACAGAGTTCACCATCTCAACATCACCAACCTTCTGTTGATCCTTTATCTTCTTCGCCTAATTTTTCTTCCTCCATTTCTTCCTCTTCACTTAGTAAAAGCCTTGACGCTAGTAACCAGGTGTCTAAGAAGAAGAAGAAAGGGAAGAAGAAAAAGAAGAAGAAGCAAGATAAGAAAGAGGTCAACCAACCAACCACGACTGTAAGTGTTAGTTGTGTTGAGGAAAACTCTGACATGCATCGTAAACCCAAATACCCTTGCAGGCTTTGTAAGGGTGACCACTTCCTTGTCAAATGTCCTGGTATTCCAAAGGTCTTGGAAGTATGGTCAGGAAAATCTCATCAACTTTCCATTGATCCATCAACCAGTGATAGTCAGGTTCCTGGGAAAAAGGGTAAAGTTAGGTTTCCTTGTAAGTTATGCAAAGGGAGTCATCAAACTCACATTTGCCCTCACATGGATGAAGCCTCAAAATTGTTGGAAAACCTTACTGTTACACAGTAAGAATTTCCAACTGGTTATCGTAAAATTTCTCCCAACCTACCGTCAACTGATGGAGTGATTGATCTAATTTCAAGTACAGTCGATCACACTCTTCCGTTGGAGAGTGAAACTCATGTCACTCAGGTTGATAATCCATTAGTTGATCAAGTGGTCGATTCAATTTCACATTCAGTCGATCCCACTTTCCCTTTAGAGAGTAAACTTCATACCGCTCAGGTTCTTTTTGTTACATCAGATTCTTCTACGCTGGGGGGCATTTCACCTATTTCTACAGAACCCCCTCCAAGTACTGAGGTATTTTCCTTTGATTGGAATAGACTGACAGAACCTCGTCTTCCTTCCTCCATCCCTTTCCAAATCATTGTCAAGGCTGGTGGTAGGGACATACATCGTACTCAGGTAGATGAAGGTGCTTCTGTTAGTATTTTATCCTCAACTGTTTGGAAAGCTTTGGGTTCCCCTCAGCTTGCGCCTATTACGCAGAATTTGAAAGCTTTTAACAGAACCATTAGTGAACCTTTAGGGATCCTTCCTAAGTTTTCTATTACCTTGGAAGGTAAAACTGTCTGTATTGATCTTATGGTAGTTCGAGGTCCCTTGGATTTCAATTTACTCCTTGGGCGAGACTATGTTTATGCAATGAAAGCTGTCGTATCGACACTCTTTCACGTGATGTCTTTCCCTCACAATGGAAGTATTGTGACTGTAGACCAACTTTCGTTCCCTAGTCTTGTTTCAACTACCAATAATATGACACCCCTAAATGTTCCTGATTCTAAAGTGGTATCTACCCTGCCACGGGTTAATTATGTGGCAACTGGTCCAATGTTTTCAGTTACCGATGTAAGTGAGCCTCTCACTGTTTGCTCATCTTCCTTTGATTTAGATCCGGTAATTGACATGGAAAACTCTATGGGATTACTTGAACACGATGTTCTTATCCCTTTTGAGTCCCTTGACATGTGTTCCTTCCAGAGAAGTATTCTTCCTTCTGATGAAGACCTCTTGGAAGCCATGATCAAGGTGTGTCCATTGACATGTCTTTCTTCCAGTTGGAAGCCATGATCAATGTTACGAGGAAAGTTCCTTTTACTGTGTCGACCTCGTTAAAAAATGAATCAGTGAGTATGAGGATAGTTCTTTTCCTGTGTCAACCTCGTTAAAAAATGAATCAGTTGTTTGAGGAAAGTTCCTGTTACTGAGTCAACCTCGTTAAAAAATGAATCAGGTTAGAGCATAGTTCCTTGTCTTGTGTCAAGCTCATTAAAAAATGAAACAAGGATTTTAGAGCATAGTTCCTTGTCTTGTGTCAAGCTCGTTAAAAAAGGAAACAAGGCGTCATGAGCATAGTTCCTTGTCTTGTGTCAAGCTCGTTAAAAAATGAATCAAGGTTTTTAGAGTAGAATTTTTGTTAGGTAGATTGTAGAGAGTAGAAGCGAGGATAGTTTGTTCCTCTCTCAACCTCGTTAAAAAATGAAATTGGATGTTTCAAGGAAAGTTCCTGTTACTGAGTCAACCTCGTTAAAAAATGAATCAGGTTCGAGGATATTTCCTTGTCTTGTGTCAACCTCGTTAAAAAATGAAACAAGGATAGGTTATATAGGTAGATTGTAGAGAGTAGTTATGAGCATAGTTCCTTATCTTGTGTCAAGCTCGTTTAAAAAATGAAACAAGGGTTTTGAGGATAGTTCTTTTCCTGTGTCAACCTCACTAAAAAATGAAACAACTCCCACGAGTCTTTCCAAGATTTCGAAAGTAAACCTTCATTTCATCCACCTGGTTGAATGCAATGAAGCTTGGGGGGCATGTACCTTGATTTGCATCATTATGCTGGGGGCATGCGAACTTATAACAAGCATAGTTTTTTGTTTCAAGCTTGCGTAAACATGAAATTGAATCCGAGCATAGTTCTTTTCCTGTGTCAAGCTCATTAAAAAAATGAAACAAATCCTCCTCTAATTGGGTCGAGAGTTTGACTAGATCTCATAAATGTTAAGTTGTATATTTAGGTTAGTCATTTCAGTTTTTTGCATAATTTTCTTACAGTTTTAGGTCGAGTCTTTCAAATGATCTCGTAATTCAACCTTCATTTCATCCAACTGGTTGAATGAAATGAAGCTAGGGGGCATGCGCTCTAGCAGTTATGCTTAGGGGGCATGGGCATCAAGCACAGTTTTCTCTCTGTTTCAAGCTTGTGTAAAAATGAAACTACTTTGAAGCATAGTTTTTCACTGTTTCAAGCTTTTGTAAAAATGAAACCCATTTCGAGTCAATTTCAGTTATTTTCAAGACTCGTTAAACTCATGAAAATACCGAGATTATTTTTCTATCTTTCATTCTCGTAAAACAAATGAAAATGCCGAGTTCTTTCCGTCTTTTCCTGCTCATAAATTAAATTGAAAGTCGGCCATATGGGTACATTTTTATCATTTTTTCGAACTCATTAAAACTTACGAAAAAGTGAAAACCATGAGTACATTTTTGTCATTTTTTCAAACTCGTTAAAACTTACGAAAAAATGAATCCTTGGAGTTCTCTTTTAAGCCCTTTTCAGACTCTCAAAATATGAGAAGATTGCCGAGTTTTTCTTTTTAAACTCGTTAAAACGGAATTAAAAAGACGATCCTCTTACAACCCTTTTCTGACCGTAAAAACATGAAAAGGTTGCCGGATTTTTGTCGTTTCAAATTCGATATTGGAAATAAAATGACGTGTCCTTGATTGCTTTCTACTTTTCAGATCAGAGACACTAATCATGAAAGTACTCCTTGGTCGTAAAGATCAAGCGGTTCTCTCAAGTATTATTTTATACTTTTTCGGGCTTGGGAGACACAAATTTACGAAAAAGGTCAACCCTGGAGTCTTCTTAAGTTTTTCAGACTCTCTAAAATTGAAAAACACCGAGTTTCTCCTATACTGGACTCGTTAAAATTTCACAGTAAAGGACCTGTTCAATTACAAATAGGAACGGACCACTCCTTCTTAGGGTTCGAATCTAAACTAAGTTGGACTCATCCGAAGGATGAGCTTATAATCAAGCAAATGTTATCCTCCTCAAGCTTGTAAAAAATAAAGAGGTACTTGCCAGAAATGGTGGGGGAAAAGAGAGGAAAATGAGCCTATTTTTCATACTTTGTAACCACTCTTGAACACGACACTTTTATTCACCTGGGTTGGGAAATCCTTTGCCTGACAGTTGATCAAACCACATTGAAAGTCTTCAGCCTGTTTTTGGGTATTAACTTTGGGTCAATTGTCACCAAGCCATCTGTTGTGTCGTTATGTGTTCAAGAGGTCACTGCCAATAAGCCATTCATCTGCAAAATATCTGTCATCCATCTTGACCATCCCTGAGTGAGTCCTTACAGCTACATTTCTTCAACTTGATCTATGATTTCATGTTGTGGGCTTGCCTGCAACGGATCGCTTTCTATCGACTTCAGTTCATTATCTAGAAAGATGATCTAGAAATCATCAGTACCTTGGGATCTGCATGCCTCAATGGCAGGTTTCTCGCCTTTGACGACAGGTTACATTAATGACCTTCGATCAAGGGATTCTGTGACATGTTCGACATCAACACATTCGTTCACATCTCATGGATTGTACTGGGTACTTTGAGAGCCATTGACATCACTGGTGGTCTCTCTCACACGTGTTAACAGTTTACATCATTGACTGGTAATCAAGTGGTTTCTACCATGTTCGACATCAACTCATTTATTCGCATGGATAGAATCGTACTATTTCGGGAAGCAGAAATGAAGACCCTGGATCTAGTTTCCGCCATCCAGGCTGCGAGGAGTTTTGTATTCATTATACAGTAGACTAATTATAAATAGATGGGTGCGTCCATACTGTGTCTACATGAGTCTATAATTATGATGTATTGCGAAATCATTCCTATATCAGAGCAGTAGTTAGTTTGTTAGTTAAGTTTTTGATATGAGTATGGGAATGCCTACCTCAGCGATGATATGATCTCATATATGTATTTTGTGTTGAATATTTGCAGGTTCCGACTAGGCTCTCCACAAGATAATCCTCGAAATGATAAAGTGCTTCACCCTTCCTAGATGATATAAAACCCTGATCTACTACAGACCTCGCACTTTAGGGGGCAATCTGTTACACTAAAATTTGTCACCATGACTATTTGCAGTCAGTATGGCTCCATCAATAACCATACTGTCCTCCTTGGCAAGTCTTATACCTCTGCTCCTCATGTCAAACTCCAAAAAAGAGAGAAAGCCTTTAAAAAATCAATATAACTCTGGTTCCGCACTTTCTCTTACTCTTACATGCAGGCACGCACCTCAAGTTCATAATACCTGCGTACTTGTACGCTCTGTCTGTAAAGGGGTGGGTGCGTACCCCTGTAAAAGTCAAAAGGCGCAAGTTTTACTTCAAAAAACTTACTTGCGGTCGATTCTAGAGCATTCTAGAAGATGGTTTGACGTGGATTGAGCGCCTCCAGATGGTTCATGCATCCCAATGAAAGAGGAACTTATCCCATGAAGAAGGGAGCTATCCCTTTGAAAGAGGGGCTTATCCCATTGATGGTGGACCTGTTTAACTTCCTCCAAAGCATTATAAATACAGGCATTGGGCCAGAGGCAAGGGAGGTTGAAAGCTGAACATTCCTAAGGGTAGATGCTGCTGAAATTAGGACTCCCTTATAGAGCTTGAGAGGAGAGATCCTATTCCTTTCTTAGCTTCAATTGGAAGTGGGTGAGCTGATCAAAGTAGAGGAGAACTCTTGCTGGACCCTGGGAGGGACCTACACAACACCAAGGCACTGGTTGTAATGGTTTCTTTTGTTTCCAATTAATACAATTAAGTTCATTTTTCTCAACAAGTTGTTATATATAATTTGTTTCATAAACTTCTTGGTCTTTATGATGAATATGTTTTATTATATGAGTTATTCAGGTGCTATGTAATCGTTTGCTTGTTTGTGTATGCAGGCTTCAAGGAGAGGAGCTCATCTGGATCGAAGAGGCTTGGCCGCTACAAATAGCGTTGGACTAAAGGTAAGCCTTAAACACCTGGTTGCTTTTATTTTAAATGCATATTTAGGGAAAGATAGTGCTTGATTGTTTTGTTTGTCACTAGAAAAGCCTTAGTTTCTAGGGAGGTCCGTTTTGTCCGCAAAATTGACTCTTTCCGCATGACAGTAATCCTAGAGAAGATCCCATAAATCATGTTCGCTCATTTCATATGTTGTGTTCATCTAATTCCATCACTGAAGACTCCATTCATCTTCGTTTGTTCCAACACACCCTTATTGGAGCTGCTACCAAGTGGCTTGTGGACCAACCACATGCTTCCCATTCCACCTCCATAACTCTAGCCAAAGTTTTTATTTCATACTTCCATTTACCCCTCCACTATGAAATTGGTAATGAACTCTTGACCTCTTTCTATCAAACTTTTTCCACTCGCCTATTTGACCATGTTTAAGAATGGTGTAGAAGGAGGAGCATATGTAAAGCTCTTGAATTTGAAGACCGTGTCTATATGGATTGGTTCCTTAGATCTCTTTTGGCCCCCATTGGTAAAGATGTCGCCTCCCACTTCCCCCAATCTGAGGAAGATGCGATCCAAGTAGCTTTGAAATATGACCTAATCTATGCACATCATAATATGTTTATACTGTCATTCCAGAACTGCCTCGACCTGGTGTTGCTAGTGCACCGAGGGCATTTCATGTCGCTAATGGTATCGTTGGATCCATATCACACCCTCCACATCCACCATATCCTTAACCTCGCATGAGTTATGGTCAACCCCAGGGGGGGCATTACACTTACACTTATCCCCCTCTTGCTTCTTCTCATGGAAACCTTTACCATAGTTCAAGCACATCATACACATATCCCCATCTGCATCAGTTGATGCCAGGGCCAATTGTTGCTTCACCCAGTTTTCACAATGTTTCCACCAATCCTTTCTATCCTTAAGCACCGACTAGCGCTCCAGCCTCCCCAACACCAATGCCCTAGCCTCCCATGCCTCCTCCACCTCTATCACAACAACAACCTCCACCTCAAGGTCAAGTGTTATGATCAACAGAGTGAAACCAATCCCCCCAACCCCAAGAGAAATAATAAGGGGAAGGGTAACCAAAACCAACCATCTCAAGGTAACCAAGGCAATCAGGGTCCACCACTTAATGCCCCTTAGGGTGACCAACCTACTCCCGCAACCCAGCAACAGGGTGCACAACCTAAGAAAAACAAGGCTCTTCATATGAATAAACCTTATGCTTATTGTGGAGTTTATGGCCATTATACTCATGAATGTGCCCTCTTACCTTAGATGCTTCTAGAGGACCTCAACCCATAGCTCCACCTCCTCCCCCTCCTACTTCATCACAATTGACTGTGCTTATGAATCCTTTTCCTCATCAGGTATATATAACTGCCCAACCCACACAGGGTAATACAGCTCCTTCACCTACACAATCTAGACCAAACCATTACCATATTCTCATGATGAATTTTGATGAAGTCAACACTGAACAAGTCAACCTACAAACTTAGTTGCACCAATATGACAAGCCCCCTCCAAAGTCAATGCATGATTCCCAAACCACAACATCGACCGAGTCTCTGTCGTCACCAAATGGCACCTAATAGATCCCTCCACCTAAATTCAAGGTTCCCCTCAAGATCCCTAAAGGTCCATTATATCGAAATGTTGCTTCTGCTAAATCCACCCATACCTATAACATAGTAGATGACTTGGCACAGTCCCCCGCTACCATGTCAATACTGGAAGTCCTCTAGACATGCCCATCCCAACATAAAGCTCTACTCTCTACTTTAGGCACTGTGGATCCATATTTCGACCGTCTACTCATATTTAAAGTTGACAAAGTGGAACATATCCCCCTTCCTTTGTCAATTGTTTTTAAAATACCAGTCTGCATAAAGAACACCACAATCCAGTAGTGTATCATAGATGAAGGCACCTCCAGATGTTTAATGGCTACTAGTGTTTGGAAGCAACTTGGTTCCCCTAATTTGTCCCCATCCATTATCACTCTTCATGCTTGGGAAGATCATCCCTTGTAGCCCCTCGGTTTATATCGTAACTATTCTATCATTGTTTCTAGAAAGACTATCTTAATTGATATAGAAGTCATTGATGCCCCATTAAATTATAATATCTTGTTGGGTTGTAGTTACACCTATGCCATGTTTGCAGTCGCATTCTGTTGTCTATCACTTCCTTTAACGATGTGCCTCCTGGAGTCTTTAAATATTCCATGCTACTTGGGGATTATTATGGCCCATCGCCTACTCCTTCTGAGCCTAGCTCGTCCAATGTTTGCATGCTTCAAAAATCACAGGCTACTAAAAAATGATCTTGTACACTTTCACAATAGCCAACTCCTCTGCATCCTCCTGCTCCTAACTCAACCCAACCTTAAGGTACAATTCCTCCTAGCTCATTTCCTTCTATTGGTATTTCTCCTAACCCTTTTTAGCCCATAACCATTCCCCCAAGTCTTAACCATCTCATAGCAATTCCCTGAGGCCATTGCCCATCTAGTCAACTACCTTTCTTATTCCCACCTTCTGGAATCTATTCTACCCCTATCATGGCTATGTTGGTTTAATAAACATTACCTTGGGTATCCCAATCTAGTACATTGATCCTCCTGCAAACAATCCTCCTAATCAACTCAATCCTTAGGCAAATTTGACCCTAGTTCAACCAGTTATTCCTACCCCTTCCTTTGATTTAGTTTTGCAACAACCTCAACAGGAAGTCGATCTTGTTATGAAAGAATATGGCGAGGGGGGAAGCCCAAAAAAGGGGAACCAAATACAAGCACCCCAATCCACTCCAGCTCCTGCTAAACCTCCAAAGCCTACCTTCCATTCACTTTGTGTGATGTTTTTGGGCATGCTACCAATAATTTTCCTAAAATCCCTCATATAAAAACTGTGGTGTCTGATACCTTTCCTGATTCTAACATTCCTCATGTCCATGTCACCTTACCCAAGTCAGCTAAGAAGAATAGATCCTTGCGCACAAATCACCCTTTTTCTTTGTGTGATAACTATGGCCATTTTTCCCATAATTGTCCCCGTCTCGAAGATTTTCGTGATACACTTCAAGTGCTTTGTAATTTGGAAGTCAGTCGTAGTGATTCCACTTCCCCTCTACCTGAGGGTTCTAGTCCTACTCTTATGCCGGAATACGAGGTCTCTCAACCACCCATTGTGATCCCTCTTCCTGACGTCAAGATGACAAATATTTCAACTCCAATTATATACCTGTCATCATCCATGGGATCGATCTATTTAGAATCTCTTGATGTTTCCTATTGTGAGTCTATTGAACCTTCTTTTATGAACACTTCAATATCAACATCGGTAGATGTCACATATACTACTCATATGTCTCCCCTAGTTGACGATGTGCATGTGAACCTTGTATCCCATGATGATGATTGGTCCCATCACCCCTTACTTTGAACCCATAAATTTGAACCACATCAACCTTGTGGCTCTTACATTACCACACAATGTTTGATTAAGGGGAATCCACTTTTGAGAGTCTAGGAGAAGCAATTCTCCCAAACCCTCCTAGTGCATCTGGTAACGTTGACTCTAATACTATTATCCTTCCCCATTTAGAAGAACCTCTAGAGTCTCATATCACTTCAGATCACTCTAGGGATGGTCCAGTTAATCATTCCTCCATCTTACATCAATAACCCAGTCCCTTGGACATTATTGTTGTTTAACCACCATGTCGTGCAGGTGAGCATTAGTTCATTATATCTGAAGCCACTCTTTGGTATAATGACACCATGTATGTGAACCCATAAATTTAGTCTATTTGATTCATATATGTAGTGCCAAATGATATAGGTAATCCACCATTTCCTTTCTCTTATTGCACCCTTTATCTGTTCTTCCCACAAGAAGACATCCATAAAATAAATAAATGGCAAATAGTATCATCAAAATGTGTTTAGAAACCATTATTGTAAATACACTCTGCATGTCCATAGCATGCTATAACCATCCATATAAAAATGGGGGGCGCCTTTACCCCTACATTTACTCATCATCCTCTGGAGGATCTCATGCTAGTTGGGCTGAATGCTCGAACCCATTATTTGAGCACTTGGACCACAATGGTGCTCCAAAACCTCATCCATCTAAGGGCATCATTCCCGCTTTTTCATACCCAATCAATCCCCTCCATCACATATGTTGGGGGGAAGTATCCCATGCTTGGGGGCATGATTCCCTCCTAGCCATATTCTAACTATATCAATATCAATCTTGGCCTAGATCCCAACGATTTAGGTATGGTTAATTATCCTTTCATTCTTTAGATAGTTTTTCCTACTGGTCTCTTCGACAAGCCATATACACATCACATATCATAAATCCTGATACCATATATTCAAACACTCTAATCTATGTGATGCCACACTTGAAAATTAGCCCCCATGTTTGACTTGGTGGGTGGGGATGATCCTAGACATTTTCTAGTAGGTTATTCTTGTATTCCTTTCTTACCTTGATTATTCACTAGGAACCATCCTTCCAAGAAGATTTAAGGCCATTTTAGACATGTAAGGCCACCTGCCTAAAAGTCGTAGATCGAAAATTCCAATGGTTGATTTTTCCACTATGATCTCCTCACGATTTAGGGCCTCACCTCATCTCCAAATTATCCAAGAACACACTATGCAAATTAATTGGATTTGGGGGATAAGAAGCCCTTTTCTAGGAAAACCCTATTTTTTTCATTTCAACCAAACTGTAGCTCGGTTTGACGAACTATTAACACCATTAGAAAGCTCTCATTGAGTCCTATAATGGGTGTCTCTTAGTTCTTGGTAAGTTGAAAATTCACCAGGAAGCCATGTTTTCCACTAGTTCTCACTTTGTTGCCTCTTAAAATTTAATTTCTTCATATGAGCCACTTGTACTTTGGTACCACTTTAGCTTTGCACTCGATTACCCATGTGTCAATTTTCATCATGATCAACCATTTTACTCATGTTTTTATGGTCTCCTTTGGGCATCCCACCATGTGGCAGCATCATCGAGTCACCCTTGTTTAAAGCATTAGAGATGAGTCACCCTAGTATCTATGGACTCTATTACAAGTCCCCTTGAGTCTAGTTATAATGTTCAATACATATTTTTGTCGCATTCATCCCATCATGCTCATATTTGGACTCCATCTAAACTGCTCCATCTTTGAAAATCCCTCGTCTGAGTAATTAACCATCCCCTCTGGAATCGAGTCAGTCACTGCCAGGTCAACCATGCATATCATGCTATGACAAGGGAAGTCATCAGTTTTCCTCTCATTTTATATCCTTCCATCATCATCCTTGGTGTCAGTCCATCAGTCACATTTACTATAACCCTCATGCCTTTGGTGAGGAATCCTCATTGCCTCACCTCTGACAGGCCCTATTCTATTGACATTAACACATTTATTATAGGAGAATGGTCTAGAGGGTGGTGTACCTTGGTTCCAACTATCATCATTGTTCGATGCATCATTTAAATGAAAGGGAATCATCATTTCCCTTTGACTTCATTGTTTCTCGCACGCTCAACTCCAACTCATTATCGAACAACCGAGAATCATACACTTAATGGTTCGATGATCATGATATTGTACCAACCTTTCCTTGGTGTGTGTGAGATTTTTTAGACCTCATGAGGGGGTGGCCCTTCAGGTATCCCCCCACATGCCCAAATGTTAGCAGATTGTGATCCCACCTTATATGTAGTTTCGCTGATTTGATGGGTTCAGTTTCAGCCACTTGTAGTGCCCACAACATGCGTTTCTCCTTCAAATGATCCATTTATTTATTCTGAGCCTTTTAGTATTTAACAGGGATTATTTGGTTGTGATTCCCCCTCACCATGTCAACTTGAGGGGAATTATGTCTCATGTACTATGATGTTATTGTATTCAGTCCTAGCCTATGTCTTTTCAAGCACATTATGTATATGAGACTCATTGTATTATTGTATCACTTTTTGGCCCATTGATGCTAGCATACCATGTATCATGTACTTTGTAGCTCAGTCCCACACTGTTGGGCTTATCATTATTCTTTGTACTCAGTTATATCGATGGGTATGGGTCTACCTCCCTCGCCTCATTTGAGATTATGTACTCTAAAATAAAAGGAGACTCATATCAATTTAGTAGGTCTTGCCCCATCCATTCCTCCATCCTTCCTTTCCTTTCTTCAACTATCCTTCTCTCTCTCCCTCTTTGATTCCCATTTGATGCCTTGTGGAAGTGTATCTTACAATGTATTTCAATCATACGATTTTTTCCTTACACTCATACATTGGGGGGCATTTTGTTATCACCTAACAATTTCTGATTAGGTGGATCGAAATACACCATGTAGGATTAATTTTACCATAGTAAAATCGCTTTCACCATAGGAAATGATTTAGTAAACCACTTTTATTAAATTATTTTCTAATTAAAATTAGAAAACCCCATGAGAATAATTGAATAAATGATTATTTATTCAATTTTCTCTAGGAATAACTATTACATCACTATTTGATAATTATTCATTGTCACATTTGACTAAATCACCTTGGAAAATTTAAATAAATCACTATTTATTTATTATTCCTTAATTTTATTTTTGGAATAATTGTTAAATCACTATTTAATAATTATTTCAAATTCACACCTTTCTTAATCCTCGTGAAGTGATTAATGTTATCGGGAAAACTAGTGTCCATTTAGAGCTGCTAGTCCCACTAAGATGGGTAGCTATCTTAGAAACAAACAAACTAAAGTTACTTGTGTTTTCCTTTATGAGAGATAGATGAGAGAGAAGCAGAGAGTACCAACCTCAGTCTTTCACTAGTCTCCTTGCTCGTTTCCTCTCTCCCTTGATAGAGATTTTGCCACTCCTTTCTCACGTGTCCCGCTTCAAAGAACAACTGTAGAGTCAAGGTAGCAAAATACCATCAAAGCGTAGAGATCTATAACCATAAACAATGTAGGATTAGATATACATTAACCATATAAATGCATATACAAATACAAGATTCAAAGATATACAAGCATATGGAGGAAAACTCAAATAGCTTTATTGATAGAAGTAGTAGAAGAGAGGATTACAACCAAGCTATCTGATCCAGCATCATCCTCCCAGCATGAAAGCCCTCTTCACCTCATACAAAGCAACATCACCCAACAATGTCTTCAAAGAGAAACCAACAACACTTCCTTGCAAATTACAAAATTCTTGCCTCTCGATCTCTTGGATGAGGGATCCATATATAGATGTTTATAAGAGAGTGATTCAGCTTCTATGATTTTGATTAGTGTAATTTCACTGATAGTTCTTGGTTCCACTTGGAGATTTCAGATCTCTTACTCATCCCTGGGCGAATTCAGAGAAGCAAGTGTCATATGATCAGTTTCTAGAAGATTCTCTGGGTTTCCACCTAGAAAACTGCTTCTTCCATTTGTCTGCTCTCACTCATTGCACCTTATAGAAGGGCTTTCCACTATGCATCACACCCCTCGTGTGTAATAGGTGAGATGCATCACACCCTATGGATGGAGCAATCTGTATGGTCAAGTTTTGACCAGTTCTGAGTAGTTTTTCATGGAGAACTTATGGGAGATGATCTAATCAGCTGACCTTGTTCCTTTAGGGTATGAAACATAACTTTTAGGCGTTTAGAAGCCCTTGGTTTATGGACATATGTGATTGGGGTTGCAGTGCCCAAATATGTCTATAACAGTTGCCCCCTAAAGCATGAGGTCGTAAATCTTTTGATGTCGGGTGAAATGCTTTATCATGAGGATCCGAGGTTTTTCGAACTGGAAGGTGACCTGTAATAAGATATAAAACAATACATTATCTTCACAATATTTTCACGATCTAGATGAGGTGGGAATTCCCATGCTCAGCTTTATAAATTCATATTCATGTACATAAGATAGACAATTATCTGTGTGGCAGACCGATGATTCTAGTAGAGCCATCATCCTTTAGTTTGGATGATTATCTGTGCAGCTGTGATGTACATTTGATGTATTTATCTTCCTAAATATATCACAGCCCAGATGGATGAAACTAGATCCTGGGTCTTCTAATTCGTTCAATCTTCACTCGAAGTACAAGTCGATCCATGTGAAAAGATGTTCTGATGTCGAACATGGACAAACATCGCCTGATTACCAGCCAATGATGTAAGCTATTAACAGGCGTGAGAGGAATCATCGATAATGATGATGACCCTCAAGATACTGCAGTACAATTCATGTGGTGTGAATACATGAGTTGATGTTGAACACCATGTAAAATATTTCGGTCGAAGGCCATTGATGTAAACCTATCGCCGGAAGTGAGAAACTTGCCATTGAGGCATGCAAGCTTCAAAGTATTGAAAGGGTTGTCCCTAAGTCAACTTCTTGGATAATGAGCTAATGTCGACAAGAAGTGACCCATCGTAGGAGGGCCTTAATGAATCCTACATCTACAACACGTAACGAAGAAAATGATTTTGTGGAGGTGAAAACAATCTAATGATACAAGGCTCAGGGTGGCAGTCATGAAAAATGGAGAGTGAAGGTATTGTAGCAGATGAGATGTTAGCTAGGTTGGTGAATTCTCTAAGTGACTTCTCTTGAACATATCGGCGACACTAAAATGGATTGGTAGCATTAACCCCAAAAATTGATGGTATGGTGGACCAATGGTGATATGACCGGTGAACGGAATAACCCAACCCGACTCAATCATGGTGACAGAGTGAAAGTGTCATGTTCAAGAGTGACCTGCTACCAATGAAAGTTATTCATGTTTTCTTCCCCTTTTCCCCTAGTCATTGCTGACCAATACCTCTTTATTTTTGTCAAGCTTGAGGAGGATAACATATGCTTGTTCTATAATTTTCCCTTCGGGCAAACCTGTCGCTATGTTTTAAAGAGCCTAGCGATAGTGAAAGCCTTTGGATCTCTTAGATGAGGGATCCATATATAGATGTTTATAGGAGAGTGAGTCAGCGTCTAGGATTTTGATTAGTGTCATTTCACTGATAGTTCTTGGTTCCACTTGGAGATTTTGGATCTCTTACTCATCCCTGGGCGAATTCAGAGAGGCAAGTGTCATATGAGCAGTTTCTAGAAGATTCTCTAGGTTTCCACCTAGAAAACTTCTTCTGCCATTTGTCTGTTCTCACTCATCACACCCTACAAAAGGGCTTTCTAGTATGCATCACACCCCTTGTGTGTAATAGGTGAGATGCATCGCACCCTATGCATGGAGCAGTTTGTATGGTCTAGTTTTAACCAGTTCTGAGTAGTTTTTCATGGAGAACTTCTGGGAGATGATGTAATTAGCTGACCTTGCTCCTTTAGGGTATGAAACAACACTTTTAGGGGTTTAGAAGCCTTTGGTTTATGGACATATGTGATTGGGGTTGCAGTGCCCAAATATGTCTATAACAATTAATAAATCATTTTATTTATTAATTATTTCTAAATAAAGATATTTGACCATTTTGAATATCTTTTCCCTCTCCAAAATGTAACGTCCTCCTCCCACATTTACCCAAGCTAACCGGTCCACTGGGGTAAACATGTGATTAAGAGTTACTATGATATGATTTAACCTCCTAGATCACCTTAAGGAAGTGGAATTGACACAAGAAAAACCTACTGACCTTCCTTAGGAGCTACATGATCCATAGGAGCTAAACCACCCCTTCAGGTGCCCAAGCCCTGAGTCAAATTCCCTTTTCACTAAAAGAAATCCCAGTCACTCCCATGACATGGGCATGCATGTGATTGGGGCCCTCTAATCGCTCCCACAATGCCCACAAGAGAGAGACTACAACCTTTTTCAGCCAGTTTTGTGCCAGAAACTGTGATATTTAAGCTACTTTTTCAAGGCTAGTCTCCAAACCACTACTCGGAACTTGATGATTCTTTCCAAGACAATAATTGAAACCAAGACAAAGCCTCTAACACAAAACTTGATAAAGGACTTTACCTAACCAAGCCTCACCATGATAGACATTTCGTCGAACACATCATGAACAAGTAATCTACAAGTCATTATAACAAATATGAGCATAGGAATCTCATACTTATATGAGAATCGCTAAGAAGAATTGAGGCCTTGTCACCTTAGTTGCTTTACCATATATTAGGTCATATATTCATTCATTTACAAATAAAACATGACAAGAGTGACACATTATCATTATAATAAAACATAACCAGGATACAACAACCATAAAATTCACGTATGAACTAGTACATTTACACATGAAATACCAAAGAGAAGGAACTCTTATTAATGAATGCAAAAGACAATCAAGTTTGGGACTTCCACGTACCACCTGACCATAGATTGGCTGAACCAAATATTTCTTTCAGGAAATCACCCCCATGTCATATTCTAGGCATGAATGTGGGACTCATAACCAAAAGAACCAATGAGGGCTTCCCGAGGCTAAACCACCTCACCCTCATCAATAGAATCAGTCTTTACCGTAATCCTCACCAGATCACTAGGTCATAAATAAGAATGGATACCACCAAATTTCTCCACCTACCTTGTGAGGAATTTTCCTGTCTCCTAGTCTCTAGGCTTTACCGCAATCCACAGTCTAATTCAGGGATCACTAGTCCATAATCGAAACACCATTCTTCACGCTTTACCATAATCCAAACCGGATCATTAAGCCCTAACTGAGACACCATTCTCCAGGCTTTACCATAATTGAAACAAGATCATTAAGCCCTAACTGAGACTCGACTTTCTAGGCTTTACTGTATATCCCATCATGAGATTCCTAGGCTTGATGAAGAGCACCCAACTCTAGGATTTATTGTATATCTTGTCATTCACTGGTCAAGGATTCCTAGGCCCATCGAGGCACACAATACATGGATTTACCGCAACCCATAATCCAGTTCAGGGGTTACTAGGCTAGTGGTTTTACCGCGACCCTCAGTCTGGTTCAAGGATCACTAGGCCATGTGTTCTTTTCTTTCAGAGATCCATCTCACTCAAATTCAAATCCATTTGATAATATAGCTCAACCAAAACATGAGAACCCCATCACACCATGGCTTTCTAGAAATCGAAAGGCTAGGTTGAAAATCACTATCACACCTAGAAAAACCCATGCCAATGACAACAAGAGAACCAAATACACACATGCATAACCAAGCATGCCAAACATATTAAGGAAACCATACATGAAACTCAATACCTACAAAGAATCTTGTTGTAGCTACTTGATCTTGCTCTTCCTTTCTTGATCTTTACTTCCTCTTTCTTTCTTTGATTTTCTTGATCCAATGCTGAAGTGCTCCAAGAAAACTCTAAGTGACCAAGAGTGTGTGAGAGAGAGAATAGAGAGAGAGAGCTCCAAAACTAAATTGACAAAAGCCATGAACTGATCCTCAGAAGCCTTTTTATCAATGAGGCCTCTAATTTCTTCATTTTCCATTATTTTTCCTTCATTTTCCTCCTCACATGCAACCTGTGACCTTTCACCTTCCTTTTCTCCTATTTTCCATTTTTTCATAAATAAAATGTCAATAATGGCTCTTTTTCTTTCCAAATTCCTTTGCCATTACCTTTTCCATTTTACTTTAGCCATAATAACCGAAATGAGAAACCACTAGGATGTTTTGTCCACTATTCAACTTTGAATACATGTCGCATGACATGGAATTTTGACCAGGGCTGTTACAAAACCCTCCCCCTTAGGGGAACACCGTCCTCGATGTTCAATGACACATACAACCGACAAGACTGTTGAAAGCAAAACATATTGCCCATGGAGACTTATAACACAACTCGTTGTAGGATTTACAATGATCACTTGTTGAACACATGAAAATCATACCGTTTATTGGAGATTTATAACACAACTCATTACGTTATTTATATTAATAACCACATTTTCTCAACCAACAAATAAGTATACTGTTTATGGAGCTTTATAATTCTTGCTCGATACAATATTTACAATAATAGACAGATATACACATATGCACATTTTATCAGTCAACAAATAAAATGATACGATACTCGTATTAGCAACAAGGGAATCCAAATGCTTACGCTGTCATCCTCAAAATTAGTATCAGGATTCACCTCCTTCCCAGGAAGTCCATAATCCACTGCCAAATTCAAAGCTACATCCAATGTCCAATCCTACAATCCTACGCTGCTGTCCTTGTAGTGAAAAATTATCAGCTCATTATTCCAAGGCACACTCCTAATGTGCATATGATTCAATTTTGTAATTCTAATGACAAAAAAAAATCCATCCCTGGACTTCCATTCTCTGGTACACAGTTCTTCATGAAATTCAGTCACCCCCTTCCGTGTAGTTACTCACCTTCCCAGTTCCCCGACATCTCCTATCCTAGGCGATCCATCCCTTCACAACGTTTCCTTGCATCGGAAGGTAAACAACCAAGCCATATACCTACCTCTAACCATCATACTAGTCATAACATGCTCATGGAAATCAATGGACACTATTGGGCACCAGTGTCCCATAATGTCCCTGCTCCTGAAGTGCTTTACCAACATACTGCTGCTTGTTTGAATTCCTTTTTCTACTGCTGTTAATTATTGCAGTCGGTTTCTTTCACCCAATTGGGAATTTCTGTGCTTCCTGTAACAAGCACATAACTTCCATTAGATTTAAAATAAATTGAAATAAATTCACATAATACCTCATCGATAACTCATCAATAGGGTGCACTTGCAATCCTATTTACTTCCTATCACAACAAGTCAAACTAGTTGTTTAATCAAATCATGACGTATAAACATATCACAATCGGTTAGGTCAAAATGAAACCATCATAATAGATCACATGGAACCATCATAAACAAGAATCATAGATCACATGCATAATAAAATCGAATGACATGCTAATACTTATCCTTCATTCGATCCTTTGCTTCTACCTTTGTTCTTTTCGTACACACTCTATATCGTTTAGCACACCTAGCAAGCATCCAGTTCCTTTTCTTCTCTTCAATCACATATACATATGCACAATGTACACCACAGGCATACAACCACACACAACATACAACACCATACAATACATGCACCTACACCTGATGTACACCACAACACATACACTTGCATCCGGTGTATGACACAACACCTACACCTACACCCAGTGTATGACACAACATAATACATACACCTACATTCGGTGTACAACACAAAACGACACATACACCTATACCTGGTGTATAACATGACACAATACATACACAAAGTACAACACAATGAATACACATATCTTGATAACACAACTACACAATACACATACAAGTAGCACATTCCTGCAACACAACATGAATGACATGCACACAATACCACAAGTACACCAATACCATATGTACAACATGTACATAGTACCACCTGTACACAACACCACTTGCACAACGTGTGCATGACATCACATGTACACGATGCCACGTGCACAATGTGTACACAATGACACATGTACACCGCACCACCTGTACAACATGTACACAATACCACATGTACATAGCACCACATGCACGACATGTACAAAAAACCACATGTACACAACACCACCTGCACACAAAACCACATGCACAACATGTACACAACAGCACATGCAGAGAACACCAGATGTACAATCATGCACACAACATCATATGTACATAGCACCACATGTACAATGTGCACACAACACCATATGTACATAACACTGTATATACAACATGTACACAACACCACATATCCAACATTCGCACAACACCATATGCACACAACATCGCATATCCATCATGCGCACAGTACAATATTTACACAATAATGCATATTCGACATGTACATAGCACCATCTATACCTAATGCTACATATGCAATATGCACACAAGTACATAACATTTCATAAAAAACATGTACACACATTTTATATACACAACACCACATGCACACAACATCATAGATGAAACATGTACAACATATACAACCTATGCAGTAGTAGTACCACACATTCAGAGACCACACTGTCTCTACCAGGCAACCTTATTTCAAGTGTCTTTACACCATCTATGCTTATCCAAACATGTTGCATATCACACTACTTTCATTCTGTTGATGTACCCCTCAACATTGCCTGCCATAACATAGACATAATATAATCACATAATATCAATTCATATCCACATGATACTGACCTCATAGATTTTTCAGGGCTACTATTTTGAATTGATTCCTTGTAAGACCAGGAACCCCTTCATGCCATTTACCTACATAAGATAATTCCTCTACAAGAATGATCCCTAATGGCCTTGTTAAACAAAAACATACATACATATATATGTACATATAAACATATCGAAACATCAATGTAATCAGAGTCACAACACAATTACCAGATGTCATAAGGTCAAGGTTACGAGAACTTCCTTTATCTGTACACACTATGCACAACATTGAGAACAACCATTCCCAACATAGGCAAGGCATCTGACACCTTAAATCCATTTACTTTCCTTTCCTGTTACCTTTATCATGACTGTCCTGCCATCGTCCATTTCCACCAATGGACTCAACCAATCCAACTAGTTGTCATATTATTGCCTTCAACTACCCTTATACATGCACTAGGCTTCATTGAGGTCTCACATTACTTATTGGGTTTCATTCAAATCTCCCGAGCTCCATAAAATTCCCTGACCCTCTTCCCAAACTAATTCCCAAGACCCTCAAGCATAAAAAGAAAGAAGAAGAAACAAACAAGAAGCAAACCATGAAAGACCAATAACAATACAACGCCACAAACAAAGTGGCATGACCATGCACAAGAGACAAAAAAATTTCAAATCAAGCCCAAGAAAATAAAAAAAGCACCGAAAGCATAAGACTAGCAACAAACTTCATGTCTTAATCCCATGGTTCCCAAAGCCTCCAAGGGAAATCTCAACCTAAGCCTTCTTCAAGACTTCATGGCAGTCTCTTTTTCCATGCAATCCCCCACATGATACTGCCATAAACACATAATTGTCAGTGCATAAATAAACAAAACAATACACCAATTACCTTATCTTGTTGTGCCAAGCATTCTTCCTTGTATCCAAACACATCCGTGCCATCTCTCAATAGACTCCAATTCCTTGACAGATCCAGCTATAACTAGAAACTAGCTGATATATCTGTCAAATACATGTTCATGAATATAACACATATCTGCAGAATATCAGACAAAATCACTATTAAGAAGACTTCCTATATGCAAAGCACTCATTCGTTTGGAATTATGGTTTCCAAACATAGCCAAAGGAATTCTGACCCAATTCCTTTTTTTTACATTTTTACCTTGTTGCAATTGAGTCTTATTACATATTGTCACCTCACCCAACTGTTAGTTATATATACACATCAACTATTACCTTGTCACACTAATACCAAGCATGTTTCCCTGCAACTGCTCACACATGTCGATCACATGTTCCAAAGATCAATACAACATATCTATTAATCTAAAATCAACCTTTACCAAGTCTAACAACCATGTCATAATCAACAATCAACTCACATTCATGAGTCATAATACATAATGCTACAAATATCACCTACTTACACTCAAGTACATATCAATAGTCTCAACACATGCATTAGTACAACCATCTTAAAACAAGATCATTTATTAATGCAATCTTATAGACACATACTCATATCATGCAATTAATCAAACATTCAAACAACAAATAAATGACATAATCAAACATTCAAGCACCAAGTAGACAACATAAGCAAACTCATACCTTAATGTATATCAGGGGAGGATATCTTTTTTGCACAATCAATCTAGATTAGCATGATATAACTTCACAACACATCAACTCAAACATAAATAAGGTCATGATATCCATGACAATAACTAGCTAACATGTTCACATCATAAGCTCAAAAACAATTGTCATTCATACATAACAATCACATATACACGATCAAACTAGATTAGTATGAAATAATATCACAATATATTAACTCATACATGAATGTCATAACCATATTCATCTACATAGGTCAATCAAAATTAGTATAAAACATAATAACATCAAGACCTCAGTTGCAATGACCATAATAATCAGGCATATGACCACAATGCATACAACAACATGTTACTATCATTCATGACTATGCGACGTATGTACATGTGATCAAACTGACTCACTAACATCTATCATACATGTAACCATAACAAAAATATAATGACAAACATGCATATAACCCTAATTCATATAAAAATCCATTAACTAACAAACCTGTATGCCTGACATACAAACTTGTATGACGATCTTCTCTTACCTCAACGTCCAGTGCCACAACTTCATTTGATGATATGCATCTCCTGCTTTATCTCAACCAACACATTAGCATCATAACATACCAATAACATCATGAGACATAATTAAATGCAATGACATCATGATGCATGTATAACTTACGATACATGCATAACCATAACCATGAAAATGCATGCATAACAACATATAGACATTGACATGCATACCAAATGCATATACAACCAACATGCATTCATGACTAACACATCCCAACAACAATCATCAACTCCTACATGGAAACAAAACTGTAACAATGACTACCACCATGCATACATAACAATCACATATACATCCTTCATGCATGCATGAAAAACAGATTTCGCACATCTAGTCCAAGTGTTGAACCATGCTTTGATATCACTCTGTAGTGTCCTCCTCCCACATTTACCCAAGCTAAATGGTCCACTGGAGTAAACATGTGAAAAGAGTTATTATGATATTATTCAACCTCCTAGATCACCTTAAGGAAGTGGAATTAGCACAAGAAAACCCTACTGACCTTCCTTAGGAGCTATAGGACCCACAAGAGTTAAACCACCCCTCTAGGTGCCCAAGCCCTGATTCAAATTTCCTTTTCACTAAAAACACCCCTATTCTCTCCCATCACATGGGCATGCATGAGACTGGGACCCTCCAGTCACTCCCATAATGTATGCAAGAGAGAGATTGTAGTCTTTTTTAGCTTATTGTGTGCCAGAGACTGTAATATTTAAACCACTTTTTCAAGGCTAGTCTCCAAACCATTGCCCGAAACTTGATGAGACTTTCCAAGACAATAAATGATAGCAAGACAAAGCCTCTAACACAAAAATTGATCAAGGAATTGACCTAACTAAGCCTCACCATGAAATACATTTCGTCAAACACATCATGAACAAGTAATCTACAGGTCATAATAACAAATCCAAGCATAGGAAGCTGTTCGTACGGGGCTAGGGTAAAACCCTAGGGTTGTTACAGTTACTGCAGACATACGTCTCTGTTCCGACACCGTGCTTTGTTTACACTGCCATTTCCATTCGCACACTCGTCACTTTCAGTTATAGACCTCTGGCTGGAATATGGGGGACAATATGGAGGTTGAAGCGGTGGATTATTCCGAGGAGCCTTTCCCGGATCGCGTTATTTTTGGAAACCCTAGTTTCTCCCACACTCTGCCACTTGACTCCGCTATTTCGCTGTCTGTCCCGGAACCGCCTTTGTCCTCGCCTGTCGTCTCCTTTCCTCAGCATTGCTCGGCTCCCCCACCCTCTGGGTCGCATTCTGTGGATTCTCCGGGCTTCAAAGTCCCTCCTCTGTCACCGGGCACCCTCCACATCTTATCCTCGCACACACCCCCCTCGCCCTCTTTTGACCCTCATTCATCTTTCTTCACTGTTCCCTCTATTGACATCCCGGTTACCGCAGCAGCCCATCAACCCCCCTGCTCGGGAGCTCGACCATCTGGCTATTTCGAGACCCCTGCGGTTAAGGTTAGACCGACAAAACAAAACCCTCCGGAAGGCGTCCCAAACCCTTTGGTGGACCACCCATCGGCTCCTCGCACCAGCAAAAGGAAGACTAAGTGCGTCAAGGCGACCTCAAAGGATATCACCATCAGATTTGGCGAGACCTCGGCTATTGGTGAATTTGCTATCATGGCATGCATGGTGCTGGTTGGACATGTCCGTGGTCGGGCGTATTCAGCCAACAGGCTGTCTCAGTGGGTTAAGGAGATTTGGGGAGGGTTACTGAAGGAGCTACCAGAGGTTCATGTTTTGCCCAGGGGTTGGTTCTCCCTGCATTTTGCAAAGGAAAACTACACGGATTTGGTACTGGCCAGGTACTGGCACATTGAGATGGCCCCAGTCCTTCTCAAACGGTGGAGCCCTTTATTCGACCCTGAACGTGAACAAATTGGGGTAGGTCCGCTTTGGGTGCGCTTGCCAGGGCTTCCACTACAGTTCTGGAGTGAGGAGGTTTTTATCAGGATTGGCAATGCTCTGGGCACATACTTAGATCATGACCGTACCTTTGTGGAGTCCAAAAACAGAACCCTCGCACGCATTTTGGTCCACTTGGATACCCGTGAGGGCTTGGAGGAAAAGATTACTCTACAGTGGGGGAAGTACATCAGAGTCCAGATCTTGGATTACGAAGGGGTGCCATTTCGCTGCAGACGATGTCACAAGGTAGGGAATCTCTTCAAAGAATGCCCTCTCAATCGGAGAACAGAGGACTCACCTAAAATCACGCCTGCACCTTCCAGGGTAAATTCTCCGGTCGGTTCGCGCCCCTCGCCCTCGGGTCCAGCACTAGCGGTTATCTCTCCAATCTCAAAGACAGTGGACAGAGGAACCAGACAGTCCTCGCCACCGATGACCAGGGCCCGCTCTGCCGCGGAAGCCACGATTGCTTCGGGTACCTCTCTGAACCCTCCTCTCTCATCATTTGATTTTACCTCTTATATGGCAGCCTCACCGATTCAGACTTCAATGGCTCAATGTATCATGTCTACTCCTCCGCTCATTGTCACTACCGCCCCCTCATTGTCCGCTCCTTCCACATCCTTTGTATCACCGTCATCCTCAGGGTTATCACCCCCTCACCAATATTTCCTTCGCTCCAGGTCCCACACCAAGGAACTCCCGGTCCGTCAGACTGGTCTAGGTCTTTTGATGCCTGGTGCCATCCCCCTATCATCCAGGGGTAGGAAGTCAGATCTCTCCAAGGCAATCAGGAGGGCTGGGGCAGAGGTCACTTCTGGTCACCAATCTACTATTGATGGGGTCCTTAGAGCAGGACATACCCCGCGCGGTGTCCCTCCATGAAGTGCTTGTCTTTTAATTGCAGGGGTTTGGCTAGTGCCTCTAAGAAACTAGCCTTGAGGAGACTCATCGAGACCGAACCGATTGACATAATTTTACTTCAAGAAACTCTGGGTATGGCTGATCAAATCTCCCATACTCTTCAATCTATGATCCCGAGCTGGACATTTGTTGCCCTAGATGCTGCTGGGAGGTCTGGGGGTCTGGCTATAGGATACAACCCTCGAACAATTCGGGTTGATGCTTCTTGGGGGGGATCGGGATACTTGGGACTGGATATTTTCTCTGCTGATCTTGGTATGATTCTCAGGATTGTGAATGTGTATGGACCCTGTCATCAAAGGGAACAATTTTGGCAGCGTCTACTAAACCTCTCCCTTCTGGACTCTGAACATACTATTATCGGAGGGGATCTAAATTTTTCTCTGGGGTTCAGAGAATCATGGGGGTCTGCGGCTCAAATTGATGCTATCACTGACCATATGATTAATCTGCTGGAACAGACCGATTTTATCGATGTCCCCATGCAAAAACCGCTACCCACCTGGAGGAACAGAAGGGTGGGTGATGCAGCACTGGCTCATAGACTTGACAAATTCTTAATGAAAGGACCTCTCTTACAGCAGCTGCATCACTACAAACAATGGGTGGGTACGGGGGGTGTATCGGACCACTCACCCATTTATCTGGAAATCCAGGGGCCTTTCAAAAAGCCGAAAGCCCCATTCAAATTCAACCATGTCTGGCTGAGTGACCCTTCTTACATCAAGATGGTTTCCGACTTCTGGAATGCAAACCCTATTAACCGAGCAGAGTCCTTCGCAAAAGGGTTTTGCAACAATCTCTCTGAGATTAAACACCTCTCTATTAAATGGGCCAGGGAGAAACATTCATGGGAAACCTCACAACTCACTAATATTGAAGCTGAGCTGAGCTCTTTACTTGATGATCGAAGTTTGGGATTCATTTCTACAGAGGAAAAGATTCGACTGATTGAGCTTGAAAATCAGAAGGCCAACATCCTAAAGGAGCGCGAGGAATCCCAGAGGCTGAGGAGTAGAGCTATATGGTTAAGAGCTGGGGATGATAATACGAGGTTCTTTCAAAACTATGCCAAGGGATGAAAGGTATCTAACACCATTTGGAATCTTCCCATGCTTGAGGGAGGCTTGGCCGATACCTTCAATAAGCTAGCCCACCTTGGTACTTCACATTTCAGGAACCTTTACAAATGCCCCCGCGAAGCAAATCTTCCTGATATTATAAATGTGGCAGGACACTTTCCAAGGTTTGTCAATGAGGATGAAGCAGAAGAGCTCTTCGCACCAGTCAACTCGGGTGAACTCGAAGGCACGTTAAAATGGTTCAAAAAAGATAAGAGCCCAGGCCCAGATGGATGGACCATTTAATTCTACCTGGCATTTTATGAGCTGCTGGGGCAGGACCTATTGAAAGTAGTGGAGGAGAGTAGAATTTCGGGTTCCCTATACCATGCCATCAACTCGACCTTCATCGCCCTCATACCAAAGTCTGATGCCCCTTCCTCTTTTGATGATTATAGGCCTATTTCCTTATGCAACTGCCTATATAAGATTATTTCTAAGATAATCGCAAATCGACTCAGGCCGATCCTCTCCAGACATATTGCTCCTCAACAATTCGCCTTCCTCGAATCCAGACAGATCCACGAAGCCATTGGTTCGGCACAGGAAGCCATCCACTCCATCTGGACCAAGCATCTAAAAAGCATCATTCTCAAGATTGACTTATCCAAAGCTTTTGACTGGGTCAGCTGGCTTTATATTAAGATGTTGCTGATTCATTTGGGCTTCCCTCACAATTACATCACTTGGATCATGGCCTGCATCACCACACCCTCCTTCAGTGTCCTCATCAATGGCTCAGCCTCACACTTCTTTCACTCTGAAAGGGGGCTAAGGCAGGGCTGCCCTTTATCCCCACTTCTATTTCTTATTGTCATGGAGGGTCTAAGTCGTTTGATTGCATCTGCCAAAAGGGATGGAGATATCTGTGGACTCAAGATCACAGAGGACTGTTTCCTCACACATCTCCTATTTGTGGATGATGTGCTTATTTTTCTGGATGGCAGCATTCAGGATTCCAGATATTTTTCCAAGATTCTCCTTCTCTTCTCGTCCGCTACTGGAATGCTTGCCAACCAATCCAAATCCACCATAACCTTTACTCGTACCTCTGTTCATGAATCCCAATTTGCACACCAGGTCTTTCCCTACAGTATCCACCCCTTGGATAGAGGTCTCAAATATCTGGGTTATTGGCTTAAACCTACTTGCCACAGAATCACAGATTGGGTCTGGCTGGTTACAAAACTGGAGAAGAAACTATCCATCTGGAGTCATAGATATTTATCCAGGGTGGGCAGATTGGTGCTTATCAAATCGGTCCTGGAAGCTACTCCGGTTTACTGGATGGCACTTGCATGGATTCCCAGGAATATTCTATCTCGATTGAAACAATTATGTAACAGATACCTCTGGAACGGGAATCAGGATAAAAGATTATTTGCATGGATCAGTTGGCAAAAAATTGCATTACCAAAGAAATGGGGAGGTTGGGGACTGAAAGATCTCCCCCTTTTTTCCCAAGCCTTAGCTGCCAAAATGGGATGGACATTGTTGACAGGTCAGAATCTATAGACTCACATCTCATACCATAAATATATCTGGCCACAAAACCTGCTGGACTGGGCACGCCTTCCCACATGGCCGTCGATGGGTAGCTCATTGGTATCGAAGGCATTGCTCCACTCCATACCCCATATAAGAGACAACCTAGCGTGGTGAATTAATGATGGCTCCCTGGGCAGGATCGAGCTGGATCTATGGATTGGTTGTGGAGGAAGACACATACTATCCAGAGACCTCATCGCATATCTATATGCACATGAGATCAAGTTTTTCTCGCACATTACTGACCAACAAAATTCGAATATATTTTCTCAAGCTTGGAAATCGGCACAGCATATCGACCTTCCTCCTTGATGGCACCAGGAATGGAACGATTATGTCCAAGCACTATTGGAATCCCACATCAGGATAAAAGAGGGGCCTGATGAATTAGTTTGGAGTCTGGAAGACAATGGTATTTATTCCCCAAAGTCAGGTTATAGCACACTTATACATCACAAAAAACCAGAACATATTTTGAATTGGTGGAGTCACATTTGGAAGCGTACTACACCCCCGTGTACTCGAATTTTCTTCTGGTGCATTCTTAAAGACATAGTTCCCATGGGGGAGCATCTTACTCACAGAGCTATTTTTGGACCAACCTGGTGCATACTGTGTAAATGCGAATCGGAATCCATGGAACATATCTTCTTACTCTGCACGGCTACACAAGCTCTCTGGCGGAACATATCCTCATCTATCAGTTTCACGGGGTTATGGTCTGGTAATGATCTTAACAGCACATGGGAGGATTGGTCTGGGAGACACAAGGGAACTAAACTCTAGTGCCTTCCCTTGCTTGTCAGTTGGTCTGTCTGGTAGGCATGCAACCGAAACATATTTGATAACAAATCTGTGTGTTGGCCACACATGGAGGCTGGAATTATCTCTGCATATCATGAATTGCCGGATCCTATACCTCCTAGAGAGCGCCGCACTCACCCACCCCCCAGCATTGACAAAGCCACCCCCTGGGCCTTCTTTGATGGGGCTGCAAATCAACAGGGCTGTGGAGGTGGCTTCATTCTTTTCATAAATGAACATCATTTTTACAAAGTAAAGATGGGATTAGGAGCTGGCACCAACAATTACGCGGAACTCATTACCCTCCGTCACCTATTGCATTTCTCCTTGGGACATCAGTGCTACAATTTAAATATATTTGGGGACTCAAAGATTATTGTTAACTGGTTCAATAACATATCTGTTTGCCACATACACACACTCAACATTATATTAAACGAAGTGAATATATTCAAGGCGGAATTTAACAATATCTCTTGTAATCACATTTACAAGGAGCATAACAGCAGCACTGACCAACTATCCAAGGAGGCCATGTCATTACCCAGAGGAGAATGGGTGATACAAGAGTAGAGGGGGGCTGATGAATTTCGTTATTTTCATCGGCCGTATATAGATCAACATTATCAGGGGGACCCTAGTCCCTGATCTACAAATGTTTTTGTAAAGAACTATAAAAACTCAAATTTTTGAAACTTTTTTGATATTATACATATGAGATATCATACTGGAAGGGGTCCTGCGAGGCCTATGTACAGGCGTAAACAGATATATAACAGTATATAAACAGTTGTTTTTTTTGTTAGGCAGATCACCCTGCGTGGTGTATCTAATCAGCTCAGAGTCTCTCATGATAGACTCAGATTACAGCATATGCAAAAGCATTTACAATATGTAATTTTCTCTATAATTTAATGAAAATTATGGATTTTTCCAGTGGAAAAAAAAATAAAAAAATCCAAGCATAGGAATCTCAGACTTATATGAGAATCACTAAGAAGAATTGATGACTTTTCACATTAGCTACATTATCATATATTAGGTCATATATTCATTGTTCATTCATTTACAAATCAAAACATGATGAGAGCCATACATTATCACTATCATAAAACATGCTCATAAACAACATATAACAAAGAAAAGTAACAAGGATACAACAACCATAACTACCTCGTACGAACCAATACATTTACACATGAAATACCAAAGAGAATGAACTCTTATTAATGAATTCATAAGATAAACAAGTTTGGTACTTTCACATACCACCCGACCATAGATTGGCTGACCCAAATATTTCTTTCAACCAATCACCCCCATGCCATATTCCACGCATGAATGTGGGACTCATAACCAAAAGAACCAACCAAGGCTTCTCAAGGGTAAACCACCTCACCCTCATCAATAGAATCAGGCTTTACCACAATCCTCATGGGATCACTAAGCCATAAGTAAGTTTGGATGCCACCAAATTTCTCCACCTACCCTGTTTGGAATTTTCTTGTCTCCTAGTCTCTAGGAATTACTGCAATCCACAGTCTGATTCAGGGATCACTATGCGATAATCGAGACACTAGTCTCTGGGCTTTACCGCAATCCACACCGGAACATTAGGCCCTAACAGAGACTTCACCCTCTATGCTCTACCATATATCCCATCATGGGATTCCTAAGCCTATTGAAGAGCACCCACCTCTAGGCTTTATTGTGTATCCCTCCATTCACTAGTCAAGGATTCCTAGGCCTATCGAGGCACACAATACATGGATTTATTGCAATCCATAAGTTGATTCAAGGGTTACTAGGCCAGTGGATTTACTGCAACTCTTAGTTCGGTTCAGGGTTCACTATGCCATGTGCTCTTTTCTTTAGCAGATTCATCTCACTCAACTTCAAATCCATCTGACAATCTAGCTCAACCAAAAAATGAGAACCCCATCACACCATTGCTATCCAAAAATGTCAAGGCTAGGTTGAAAAACACTGTCACACTTGGCAAAACCCATGCCAATGATAATAAGAGAACCAAATACAAACATGAATAACCATGCATGCCAAAACTAGCAAGGAAACCATACATGCAACTCAATACTTGCAAAGAATTTTGATGTATCCACTTGATCCTTCTCTTCCTTTCTTGTTCTTTACTTCCTCTTGCCTTCTTTGATTTTCTTGATCCAATGTTGAAGTGCTCCAAGAAAAATCTAAGTGTCCAAGAGTGACAGAGAGAGAATAGAGAGAGAGAGCTCCAACACTGAATTGACAAAAGCCATGAAATGATCCCCAGAATCCTTTTTATCAATGAGGCCTCTAATTTATTCATTTTCTTTTATTTTTCCTTCATTTTCCTCTTCACATGCAACCTCTGACCTTTCACCTTCCTTTTCTCCTATTTTCCATTTTTTCATAAATAAAATGTCAATAACGCCTCTTTGCCTTTCCAAATGCCTTTTCCATTGCCTTTGCCATTTTCCTTTAACCATAATAACCAAAATGAACACCCAGTAGGATGTTTTTCCCACCATTTAGTTGGAATACGTGTCCCATAACCTTGGTCTTATTTTTTCCTTTATTAACTTTTACATGGAATTTTGACCAAGGCTGTTACGTAAAAAATATAATAAAGTATTTCTAATGGTTATATCTTGATTTGGACAATATTATTTTATAATTTTCCATTTTCAAGATTAACCTAATATTTTGTTGTAAATAAGATGGTTTTACATTCATTCTTCACCATGATCATTATCATTTTCATCACTATCTTCTTCTCACATTCGAGCTCCCACTTGAGTTCCATTCTTTGTTTTGGGTTTTTCACACATTGAGAGAGAGAAAAGATCGGTGAAGCACAAGGACATCAAAGGACCCATCCCACAAAGGGGGATTTTTAGACCGTTGTTATATATCTCCTTCACTAGGTGTATTTAATAAAAATATTCTTCATTTAAAAAGTCTTTTTCTATTGGGTTATCACATCAATTTTTTTTGTTGTTTCATGTTTTGGATCGCATACAATCTCTTTGCTATAGGGTTTTATTATTTTATTATTGTAGCTCCGAAGCGTGACTTAAGTGAAGCGCTTTTGGTACCTCTTTCCAAAATATTTACGCTAACAAGAAGAGAAAGGCTTCCTGCGCAGGGAGGTGAAGTAAGCGACTTTGCTGAGGTATTGACCAAACTCGTTGGTAGCAAAGAAATGTTTGTGCCCCTGAAGTGACTCCACCAGGGTACTATCCATGCTTGTTGGTAGTGAAGCAACACCAGAGATGAAATCTCATACTTTGAATATCATAAACTCATTGCGCACATTACCATTTCCTGTATTGAAACAAATGTGATATGGTGTATCTTATGTGTGTGTCTCAACCAAGTTGACAAAAGTGAGATGTTATTTGTAAAACTAGGTTGAAAAGGGGAAATCTAGGCAATCAATAATTCCTAAAGTTTTGACCCTTAACCAAAATCTATTCCCAAATAATGAAGCTAAAGTTTGATTACTGTGTCACCAAGTGTTGTCGCTTCTACAACACCCTCTAAAATTTCGCTACATTTGAATTTTGGAACCTACTATCGCTATCGAATCTAGAGTCGCTATCACCAAATTCCGTTTCATGTTATTTATGTGTTTCAAGTGTCATCGCATTTATCAAAACATCTTTTGGTGTATTTTGTGATCATAACATCTTTCTTGTCATAAAATGAGACTTTTGGGTTGCAGTCGCACACACTACACTCGTTGCACTTGGGGAATGTGTATAAAGTAGTTTTGATGTATATTAATCATTATGCAAGTTTGTATAGGTTTTCTTGATGATTTGGTATGTTTCAAACATGGTTCAATGTCTAAACTCATCCTGTTCACCCCTCGCCTCATATTTGAAACTTAGAAAAACATTTGGTTTCAAAGAGAACTCATTAAGGCTAAGAGATTATGAGCACACTCCAAAGACTTGATGGGGAATCCTTCAATTATAAAAAATGCACCATGCACCCTCCAATGGTGCAAGGCACACTCCTTAACCCTCTTACCTCTTCCTTACTCTGAATTACACCCTCCTAAAGACTAAGCCTTCCTTGAGCTCACTCTTTCATCTAGAAGAAGTGCGTCCTCTTGGAGCGCATAGGTGCACCCCGAAGGCATTAAGCTTCACCTTTAACCTTCTATAATGTGCCATGTGCCATATTGTATCCTTTGAATGCATGAGAGTACTCCAAAGGAACAAAGCACAAGTCTTCACCCTTCAGGAGTGCGCCCTGTGCCCTCTTGGACCTCTTGAGCTCATGAGAACACCCCAAAGGGTTGAATCCTTCACCCTTAAACCTTTAGGAGTGCACCCTATTCTCGCCATGTCTCCCTTGAGTGCACAATACACTTGGAAAGCCCGAATCCTTCCCCTTCGTCCTTTAGACTTCTCACATGCGCCCTGTCTTGACTGTCTCCCTCTCTTGAACGCATGTGGAAGCCCCGAAGCCTTCCATCTTCAACCCTTTAGCCTTCAAAGTGTACCCATGCACCCTGAAGTCCATTTTGTCCCTATTGAGTGTGCCCAAAAGGAATGAACATAAAATATGCATGAAACATGGTAGAATATGAGATTTTAACGTTGATGGTTGCTTGTCATGAGTGATTTGCAGATATAATTATTCCAGAAAAATTGTTGCATGCACACATGAGGAAGATCGGGCAAGGAGAATAAATAAAGGAATATCAAAACAATGGAGAACATGCTTGAACCTTGATGATCAAGGCACCTCGAATAATCCATTTGGTCAGAGATCCTTTGGAGGGTAAACGACATCAACAATTGAAATTGAATGAATAATGAAGAATGAAGATACACTTGGAAATGAGTCACCACAGGAGAGAGTCCATGTCATTAGCCGCTATTAGTCCCATTCATAAAACATAGTGACATATCAAGTATCATCACACGATGATGTGGAAGTCATGGTGTATTGTTGTACTTAGTGTAAAAGAAAAATAAGTGCAATTCCAAGAGTCATGGAAGTCCAAAAGATATGTAATACTAAAATTCACATGTAATTCCAAAGGTTGTATAAGTCTAAAGGTCACTAGAAGTTATAAAGTCAAGAATTATGAGAATTTGAGAGGTCATCCCTCAAGTTATAAATAGATCCTCATTTCTCATGTAAATGAATTTAAACCTTGGCTTCTCCTACAAGGCATTAGAGAGAAATAGTTAATACTTTTGGGGAGTAAGCAATGGCTCTAACGCTCCACTATTGGAGCTAGTGGTGTTCATTGTATTTATGTATCTTGGGACTTTTGCTTAATATTGAAGCCTTCCAGGCTAGCACATTTCCACAAATGTATTGTGAATGTTTCTAAGACTATTATTTGAATGTTTATGGTTCATGTTTTCTTTCATTAGTATTGGAGTAATTGAACTATTTCAGACTTTAGTGCTTCTTGTTGGAAATGTGTTGTTATGTTTATAATGATCATCACATCCTTGTGAACTATTTCTCTTGATGTTAGATGAATGTTTCTCTTTTACATGTGTCTCCATTATGGTAGTACTATTACTTCTCTCTTAGATTCTCACTTCATTTTCCCATAATTAGTAAGAGAACCTTGATACATCTACTATTGAAAATCCACAAGGCGCACTAGCTTGCTCATTCAAAAGGAGATTTTCACTTCTCTCTCGTGTTGAAAACTAAAGCCATGGCATATCTTTAAGTAAATGATAGCTAGTTTATATTCCATATGGGACTCCTACAACAGATTGTGTAAGGTCTAATTGGGACCTTATATCGGGGAGATCCCCTATATGTTGGCAGTTCTAGTGTCGTCAACATATCCTCCCTTACTCCTACTCGCTACTCATATGGAATATACAAAGGTGAAGGTAGAAAATATCAATTTTTTTTTTTTTAAATGGGGACATAGCAATAGAAGTGTGGATTGTTGTGTTATAAGAGTGTTGTGTATATAAATTTTTTCATCCCAATGTTGGGTGTGGAGCCTGATTATCTTCTTATTTCAGAGGTCTTGTTTTCAATCTGGCGTATACCCCAGGAAGACTATATACTCCTCCATGTCTAAGGAGGGGAGGTTGTCCCCCTCGGCTGGGGGGCCCAGGGGTAGCACCCTCGAAGCTAAAAATAGATGAAAAATTTCCTTGTAAAATATTGTAATTTCGTAGTCAATCCAGGCCATTCATTAGGCGGATGATTTGATAGTAGAAGTTATGTTAATCTAGGTTTTTCTTTCCTATAAGGAAACTCTTAGTTTATATGAGGGAATTGTATTGTGGCCATGTATTATGATTTTGAGTGAGAAAGAGAGAGGAGACTGCGTGAGAGCGAAGAGGGGAAATTACATCTAATATACTGTAGGTTTTATATCTTCATTTTGTTGGATAATATAAAAGGAAGGACTGGTTGTTTTTCCGTGGATGTAGCCCAAATTGGGTGAACCACGTATATTTGTGTCTCTCTTGTTTTATGCGTTTTTGTGTTTTTGTTTCCACAATATTTTATGTGTTCCATTGCTCTGTTATTTAATTTTCTAACAATTGGTATAAGAACCAAAGGTCTATTTCACTGATAAACTTGTAAGAATGAAGGTTTCTTAGTTCGAGTGGGAAAAATGGCAGAAGATGGTAGGTTTAGGGTTGAGAAATTCAACGACCAAAACTACCAACTATGGAAGATGAAAATGGAGGATTATTTGTATCAAAAATATATTTACCTACCACTGAGCATAAAAACAAAGAAGTCAACGAGTATGATAGATGCAGAATGGGGGATTCTCGATAGAAAGGCATTGGGAATAATACAACTATGGCAGATCGGTGGAATTCAACATTTCAAAGGAAACAAAAAAAGTTTTAACGACAACATTGGCCAAACTATATGAAAAATCCTTGGCCCCAAATAAGGTATTTCTTATGAAGCAGTTATTTAATATGAATATGTCAATGGATTTAACAAGGTTACCAGTCAATTAAGTTTTGTAGGCATAAATTTTGATGATCACGTTAGGGATTTGTTGTTTATGTTCTCATTGCTATAAAATTAGAATGGATTACTTATGTATATTAGTAAATCTATATATGGATCTAGTACTTTAAAGTTTGATGATGTTGTTAGTGCCATCCTTAGCAAGGAAATGAGATGGAAAAACTATGGTGAGACATTAGGTAATTCTTTGACTGCAAATACTAGGGGAATAAAATTGGAAAGAGGAAGGAGACCAAGAAATCACAGTAAGTCAAGGAAAGGAAGATCCAAATCTAGATTAGGGATAGTGTGCTAGAAATGTGGGAAGAAGGGAAACTTGAAGAAATATTACAAATCTCAAGAGTGAAAAGAAGATGGAAAGCAAGTGAAAAATCATGAAGCGAATGTGAAAGGCGATGTGTTGCAAGATGCTTTGATTCTTTCATTATAGAATATTATTGATGCTTGGGAGGTAGATTCAGGGGCTTCATTCCATCCCACACCTGATAGGAAACATTTTCATGACTATGTTCAAGGATAAGTTTGGACAGGTTTGTTTGGGTTATGTTAAACCCTATAAAATAATTGGCGAATGGGTAAGGTTTTTATAAAGCAACAAAATGGAAACCAACGTCTATTGAAGGAGGTAAGGCATGTTCCATATCTGAAGAAAATCTAATTTTAACAGGGTAGTTAGGTGGTGAAGGCTGTGTAACTATATTCACAAACAAAACTTAGAAGGGCACTAAAGGAGCCTTAGCAATAGAAAAAGGAGAAAAGGTTGGTACATTTTATTTATGCAATGCTATTTCTAATTCTCTTAGTGATTTAACCTCCATTGGAGTAGATTCGACATTGTGGCATCATAGAGTCGGGCATATGAGTGAGAAAGGGATGCAGATTCTTCACTCATGAAATTTGTTGCCAGGTTTGAAGCATGTTGATTTGAATTTTTGCAAAAATTATGTTTATGTAAAGCATAAGAGAGTCATATTTATCAGAGTTGGGAAGGAAAAGAAGAGCAAAAAACTAGAGCTTGTGCATACATATGTATGGGGAATTTCTCAAGTATCATCTCTTGGTGGCTCTCACTATTATGTTACTTTAATTGATGATGCTACTAGGAAAACCTAAATTTATTGTATTCAAAATAATTCTAATGTATTTGATATTTTCAAGAAATGGAAATCTTTTGTTGAGAATGAAACAAAAAAGAAGTTGAAGTGTCTCATATAAGATAGTGGAGGTGAATATTGAAACAAAGTGTTTTATAACTATTATTCAGAGCATGAAATTTGTAGAGAGAAGACAGCTCTAGGAACACCATAGGAAAATGGTGTGTCAGAAAGGATAAATAGAACAATCATGGAGCGTGCTAAGTGCATGAGATTGGATGTAGGATTTCCCTTACAATTTTGGGCAGATGCTGTAGATATTACTATTTATCTAATAAACAGAGAGCCTTCAAGTTCCTTGGATGGTGGTATTCCAGAGGAGGCATGGACAGGTAAAAAGGTAAACTAGTTTTTTAAAGACTTTTAATTGTGAAGCCTTTATCCACATCAATAAACAAAATAGAACAAAGCTTGAGGCAAAATCAAAGAAATGTACCTTTACTGGATATGGTGTTAATGATTTTGGTTATCGCTTATATGATTATGAAAATTACAAATTAATTAGGAGTAGATATGTCACATTCAATGAAAAGGCCTTGTATAAGGATCAGATGCAGGGAAAGAAACAGGAAAATGAAAACAAAGAATACACAGTGATTGATGAGATCACAAAAAAGTAAATGTGCCTGATAATTATAATGATCAACAACCAAAACAACAACAGCAACAACAACAACAATAGGAATAAGCACCTCAAACACCTAAAAGTGGTGTTAGAAGATCTATCAGGATAAGTAGACCCTTTGAATGATGCTCTCCTTCATTATATTATGCATTGTTGACTGATTCTGATGAACTGGAAAGATATGAAGCGGCAATGCAGGTAGAAACTAGGAAGAAGTGGGAGCAAGCCATGGAAGAAGAGATGGACTCTTGATGGATAACCAAACTTGGGACTTAGTCAAGTTCAAGGAAAATTTGAAGGATGAAATTTTGTCTTAAAGTGTAACAAAATTGGCGAATCTTACTAGTCCCTAATATCCAAATTTTAAAATGTTTGATGATAATTTTGTAAAAATGTTTAGATTTCTAATTATTTTATATTATACAATATATAATATTGGTGATTTTTAAGGTAAAATAATTTTATACTATAAAATTTGGGCGAATTAATTTTTAGAAAAATGGAAATTGGTGAATCTTTGTTTTGGAAAAAGCATGGAATATTATCCCACCTACGAATACTAGCCCCTCAAATTTTCCATGGTCAAGTTGCATGAAGTTAAAACAACATTGAAAATAAATGGGTTTACAGGTTCAAGGAAGAAGATGGAGGTAGACACAAGTATAAGTTTAGACTTATGGGGAAGGGGTTTGCAAAAAAGAAAGGTATAGTCCCCAATGAATTTTTTTCTCCTGTTGTTAAAATGACTTCAATCAGGTACAGTGATATGGGGTTTAACGGTAAGTTTCGCTGGGTGAAACCCACGAGATGGAGGTTCAAATCTCGTTGAGTACATGGCCTGTTGTGTCTTGGCTAGAAGAGTAGGCGACCCCAGAGTGGACGTCTCGGCTCTTGTTGAGGCATAAGTTAATTGCTATTGTGTGCGGCTTGCAGGCTGTTGCACCTAGCCTAGGTTTATAGTGGCAGCCAGTTGGATTTGATCCTGGGTCTGTTCAGGATAACTCTCACCAGTTACCGATTATCCTAGATTTAAAAAAAAAAAAAAATGACTTCAATCAGAACTATTTTAAGTCTAGTGGTATCAAAAGATTTACATCTTGAGTAGATAGATGTAAAGATAACCTTTCTCCACGGGCATTTGGAGGAAGAAATATATATGCAGCAACCACAAGGGTATGAGGTCAAAAGGAAAGAGAAGTTAGTGTGCAAATTGAAGAAGAGATTATATAGATTAAAACAGGTTCCAAGGAAGTGGTATATAAATATTGACAGGTTTATGTATGAACGGGGTTATACTAGATGTCACTCTGACCATTGTGTTTATCTTAAAAAGAAAAAAAGATGGAAAATATATTATATTGCTATTCTATGTATATGACATGCTTGTTGCACATTCTAACATGTGGGAAATAAATGTTCTCAAAGGAAAATTGGAAAATTCATTTGCAATGAAGGATCTAGGTGTTGCAAAACAAATCCTTGGTATAAGAATAACTAGAGATAGGAAAAATCCCAAATTAACATTGTCTTAGAGTGAGTACATAGAAAATGTGTTGGAAAGATTTAATATGCAAAATGCAAGACCAGTTAGTACACCTTTGGCTAGCCATTTCAAGCTAAGGAGATGTGTCCCAAGACTCAAGAAGAGATGGATTACATGTGTAAAGTTCCATATGCAGCAACAATTGGAAGCTTAATGTATGCAACAGTATGCATAAGTCCTGATATTGCACATGCAGTGGGAGTTATAAGTAGGTATATGAAAAATTCAGGAAGAAAACATTGGATGGCAGTGAAGTGGATTCTCAGGTATTTGAGAGGTACCAAAAATCAGGCATTATGCTTTGGTGTTTCAAACATTTTTCTACAAGGATATGTTGATGAAAATATGGAAGGCGATAGAGATAACGTAAGGAGAACCATAGGTTATGTGTTTACTATAGGTGGAAAAACTGTCAGTTGGGTTTGAAAATTGCAAAACTTTATTTCACTTTGAACAATGGAAGCATAATATGTTGCTGCTACAAAGGCTAGTAAAGAAATGATCTGGTTACAAAGGTTTATGGATGAATTGGGAAAGAAGTAGGAGATGGGAAAGTTATACAATGATAGCCAGATTACCATTCATCTTGAAAAGAATTCAACATTTCATTCCAATACTAAACATATACAACTCAAGTACCATTTCATACGGTTAATGTTGGAATATGGACAATTGAAGTTGGAAAAAATACACACTAGCCAGAATCTTGTAGATATCTTAGCAAAATTTGTAGCCATGGAGAAGCTGAGATTCAACTTAGTTTCAATTTTTCTTCAATTATGATGATGAAGATGAGAAAAAACCAAGTCTGAAGGGGAAGCCTTGTCCAACAAGTGAAGCAATGGTCAAGTTGCTAAAATCAGTCTCCAACTAGGAGATTGTTGGGTGTGGAGCCTAATTATCTTCCTGATTTAGAGGTCTTGTTTTTAGATGGGTGTATACCGTAGGAGGAATATACACCCCTCCATGTGGGGGCCTGCATGGGGGGGTTGTCCCCCTGGATGGGGGGTAGTAGGCCCTCGGTAGGGGTTTGGGGGCAGTTCCCCTAGAGCTAAAAATAGATGAAAAAATGCCTTGTAAAATATTGTAATTTCATAGTCAATCTAGGTCGTTCATTAGGCAGATTATCTAATGGTAGAATTTATGTTAATTTATGGTTTTTATCCCTAGAAGGAAACCCTCAGTTTATATGAGGAAATTATATTGCAAATGTGTATTATGATTCTTCAATAAAGAGAGAGGAGATTTTGTGAGAGAGAAGAGGAAATTACAATGAATATGTTGTTGGTTGGAGAGACTTCATTTTGCTGGATAATATAAAAGGAAGGACTAGCTGTTTCTCCCTGGATGTATCCCAAATTGGGTGAACCATATATTTATATATGTCTCTCTTGTTTTATGCATTTCTTTGTTTTTGTTTCCACAATATTTTGTGTGTTCCATTGATCTGTTATTTAATTTTCTAACACCCAAGTATTTGGATACTTTTGATTATAACCCATCAAAATACACACCAAAGTCATATTAACTACTTATGTTTACCCATTTTTGTATGGATGGAATGTTGTAGATATCATTAACTTCGTGTCCTATTCTCCCATAATGTAGTCCAAAATGCATTGAGGAATATTGTATTCCTTATGAAATGATGTTCCTTCGTATTCCAAGGTGCACCCAGATCTATCCAATGAACAAGTTTGTTGTTTCTTTCCCATTAATGGAATTTTTACATGGAATTAGAACACATCTTTCTAAACCTATCAACTGCCATGAATAGGTAGTCATGTCCCTTCCATGTTGTTGGTAAAACTCCCACAAAGTCCATGGAAATTCTTTCCCAAGGATGATAGGGTATTGGTAAGGGATGATGCATAACTTATTTCCTATTAATAGGGTTGTTGGTATAACCAATCATGCATCGTATTATGAACCTAGCTCTTTCATCTTGGGCCAATACACATACATCTGCAAGTTGGGTACTATCTTCCCTACACCAATGTGACCTGTATTCTTAAAGGTGCTAGCCTCTCTAATAATCTATAATCACTCACCTTTAGGAACACATAACTTATCCAACATGTAGATTAACCCATCATGGATATGGTAGTCAATTTTTTTGTCACCATCATGCACATCACTCTAGCTCTACAAATGATGAAACAACACCTTGAAGTCTTCATCCTTTCAATATGTCTCTCTGTTTGCATCAAGGATGAATGGATCCATGTGCATAAGATCTCCCAAAGCTCCGAGCTTTGATGTGGGTGGCCTTGAAAGTATGTTGACCAACTTGTTTGTGCTACCCTTCTTATACTTGATCATTAAATGAAGCTGCTATAGAAACTCCATCCACTTGTAATGCTTGGTTTGTTGTATCTTACTCTGGGCCTATAGGTATTGCAGTGACTAGTGATCTATGTGGATTACTATCTCCTTTCCCATTAAATAGCATTTTCACTTCTTCATATCTTGTACTAAGGCATAAATATCCTTTCCATAGGTAGGGTAGTGATTCGAAATGGATCCTTGAAAATTATCAGAGTTCTAAGACTGTTTCAAATTATGACAGACTTCAAAATCTTGTGAACAATGAGCTATCAGGAAGGACCTCTTGACAACAACAATTTGTAGCCAGCATGGAACGATGAGGACCTCGGTCAAAGCATGTTGACCAAGGCCCATGGAGAACACACAGTGGCACAAACTAGCAATTGGGAAATCCAAATCAGGAAATGAAGGTTGTTTTTGATACACTGCCGCACCGCTGGGCAAAACCCATCGTGAAGGAAAAGCCCCAAGCGCTTGGTCACAAGGGGAACCAAAAAACCGTGGGAAAAGCACTGAAATGACAAGTGGGTATCACGCTCCAAAACCGGTAGAATATCGGAGGCATTTCGGGCGGTAAGCGGGTTTGGCCAATGACCCAGCGATTCCATACATTGGATGACGCGTGTCCGGTGGATGAGAGAGAAAACTACTCTCATTGCAGGCTAACGTTCGAGAAAGTCACCCATGCAATAAGAGAGATAATCGTAGGATCTGGAGGCCCCATATCTAACAGTGGAGATTGCACCCGATGGGAGACTGGATTTGGCAGAAGAATAAGCTAAGGCACATGAAGGTTTGAACATTGATTTGACCGCTGAGTTGGTAGATGAATCATTTCACAAAGTAATCGAAATAACAAACCATTCGAGGAAGAGTTGGCACTCAGTTCGTGAGAGGACAAGTGGCCACCTCCCTAGTGGGAGTCTGTGCACTCTAGTGGCTTGGGGAATCCAAGAACCACCCGACTAAGCATCATCTATTTCAGGAGACTCAAATTGAGCTCCTCATTGTAAAAACTCTACTTAAAGACACAATAGAAAAGGCCACCACTAAATGCTAGATCAGAGACGTAGCCCAGGATGATTGGGTGAACTCCTTATTAAATTGTTATGTTTTGCATTTTTCTTGTTGTGTTTCTCTTAATGTTTTCCAGTGTCTGTGTATTTTGCAATCTTATCGATCCGTTTCCTAAGATAACATAGACACACACTAGCACATGAGTCTGTAATACTTGCATTAATTAATTTATTGGGATCATACATAAGTGATTTTCAGTTCAAGTGGTATCAGAGCTCTAGGTTGTTAAGGTTAGACAAGCTTGTGCTGGATTTAGTTGTTGAATGCTAACTAGATCAAAGCTCAAATTAGGAGAAGTAGAGTTGGTCGAAACTAATCCTGAAATTGGGAGAGTCTATCCTCAGAAGACAATGTCGGAGGAAGGTTCTATGGGGTGAGACCCTTAATTTATAGATAGTTTCCTAGCCATAAGGTCCATGGTAGAGGAAATGTATAAGGACTTTAGAAAACATAAAGATGAAGATTCATCATGCTCTAGACAAGATAAAGGAGAAGAAGAGTCTCTCCTCCATGACCACTCAAAAGGCAAAGGGAAAGAGGAAAGCTTTCTGACACCTCCTAATAGCTCTAAACATAAAAAGAAGACATCTTTGATTAAACTAGATGTTAAGTTTGATTTACCAATATATGATGGAGAGTTGAATGCAGAAAAATTGGACAATTGGATTAGACAAATTGATGTTTATTACAAAGTGTAGAGTATTGATTCAGACAAGAGAAAGATTCAGCTGGCAAGCCTACGCCTTGGAGGCACTGCCTTAGTTTGGTTGGAAGGCGGGACCCAAGCTGACATGAAGAGACATGGTAAGACTCTTTCTGTCTGGAGTGAATTTGTTTTTGCAATAAAAAAGAAGTTCTATCCACTGGCCTACATGCAGCAAGACATGATGATATGGAAAACTCTTTGGCAGTTGAAAGGGTAAAGTGTATAAGGTTACACCCAAGAATTTAGGAAGAGAGCATTGATTCTAGGAATCTCATTAGACTCACCTGAGACTCTGTTGAAGTACATTGGTGGTCTACACAGCTACATGAGGCACACTATCCTCATGTTTAATCCCACTAGTATATATGAGGTATCTGTTCAAGCTATGCATCTAGAAGCTAGAGGAAAGAATGGAAACCCAGAAGTTGGGGGATCATCCCAACCCACTGCAGGCAAGAATAAGGAGAATAGAAAATAGAAATGGAAAGCAGCCAACACTGCACAGAAAAGCAAGTCTTCATGCACTCACTATAAGAAGGATGGGCATGATGATATGCACTACTAGATTCTGCATCCGGAGCTGAGACCTAAGAAGTTCGAGGGCAAAAGGAAGAAGACTGCTGCAGCTATTCAGAAAGATTTGGCGTCGGACTTAGATGATGAAACAACCATTGCAACCACAGGTATAAAAGGTTGTCCAGTTTAGAGAATCCAGAAATCGAGAAGTAGGTGCAGGAGTTGCTCGAGAAGGGGTTCACCAGACCTAGCACATCACCATGTGGGTCACCAATCGTTTTTGTGAGAAAGAAGGATGGCTTGTGGAGAATGTGCATTGATTACCAAGCACTGAATAAGATAACAATAAAAAATCGATCCCATTCCTCGCATAGATGATCTATTAGATCAATTGAAAGAAGCTGTTTATTTTTCCAAGTTAGACTTGCATATTGGATATCATCAGGTCAGAGTTGTAGAACAAGATGCATGGAAGACTGCTTTCAAAACAAAGCAGGGATTGTATGAGTGGCTGGTTATGCCTTTTGGCTTAACTAATGCTCCTGCTACTTTCATGAGAATAATGAATGATGTACTCAGGCCTTTTCTTGATGATTTTGTTATTGTGTATCTGGATGAAATTATGATATTTAGCAAAACATGGGAAGAACATTTAAAGCATGTTAAGCAGACACTAGATGTTTTGAAAAGAGAAAAAAATTATGTTAAACTCTCAAAATGTGAATTTAGCAAAACATATTTGAATTATTTGGGACATATAGTAGGGGGTGGTGAATTGAAGATAGATCCCTCTAAGGTGGAAGTCATTGTAAATTGGCCTAAACCCAAATCTGCTACAGAAGTTAGGAGCTTCTTAGGAGAAAAAAAATATTGGAGAAAGTTCATTTCTAACTTTTCCTTAATTGCAGCTCCCTTACATGCTTTAACAGGATTGAACAAGGTGTTTCAGTGGGGAGGAAAATAGTAGAAAGCCTTCGACACCTTGAAAGAAAAGATTAGTACAACACCAGTACTAGCACTGCCTGATCTTCAAAGACCATTTGAGATTCAAACGAATGCTAGTGACTATGCCATGGGAACAGTGTTGACACAACATGGTAAACCCATATGTTATCATTCCGAGACATTTAATTCTGTAGTAGTTAACTATCCTACATATGATAAAGAATTGTATGCACTAGTACAGAGTGTGAAAAAGTGGAAACATTACTTAATGGGCAAAGAGACAGCAATACATACTGATCATCAACCACTTCAATATCTACACTTCCAAACTAAGTTGCAGCAATCAAGACACTATAGATGGATGGGTTTTCTACAACAGTTTCATTTAGTCATCAGATATAAAAAGGGCATACACAATAAAGTTGCAGATATGTTATCTAGACCCATTATAAATGCATCTACTATACTTAAGCATAATTCTCTGTTACATGAGAGCTACATTGAACAATATGCTCAAGATATAGACTTTAAGGATGTATATGCAACTTTAAGTCAAGGAAAACGAGTAGAAGAATTGGATTATCATGTAAAGGACCGACACCTATATCATTGTGGGAAGCTATACATTCCACAAATTGAAAGAGTAAAGATAATTTGATAAGCACACACTTCTCTAATATCAGGTCACTTTGGGATAAGTAAAACAATTGCGCAGCTCCAAATATTTTGTTAATGGCCAAAAATGAACGAGATAGTTTCTAGATATGTAAGAGGGTGTACTATGTGTGCTAAAAGTAAGCCCAAAAATAGAAAACTAGGCTTGTACACTCCATTACCAGTTTCTTCTCATCCTTGGGAAAGTATTTCCATGGATTTTGTTGGAGGACTGCCTAAATCTAGGAAATGTCATGATTATCTGTATGTTGTTGTGGATAGGTTCAAAAAAATGTGTATTTTGATACCTTATAATAAACAGATTACAACTGAACAAATTTCAAAACTGTTCTTTCAACATGTATGGGTTCATTTTGGATTACCCACTTCCATTGTATCTGATCTAGATACCCGATTTGTGGGGAAGTTTTGGTCAAGTCCGTGGGAACTGATGGAAACCAAACTGAAGAAAAGCATAACTTTCCATCCACAAACTGATGGCTAGACAGAAGTAGTCAACAGGACAGTGATCCTATTACTCAGGGGATATTGCAGTAAACATCCTAAGCTTTGGGATGAACATTCGTGTTATGTGCAGCATGCTTACAACCGAGCCAAACACTCTTCTACACAGAGATCTCCTTTTGAGACCTATTTTAGTTTCACACCAAGGTCTCCTTTGGATTTTGTCTTTGGTAAGGACACAACAGTTGAGGGACACAGTGATGTGGAAAGGGCAACTAGGTTCACTAAACAAATCCAAGAGATCCACCAGGCAGTATAGGAACAAATGGAAACGAGCTAAGCCAAATAAAAGGCAAGGCATGAAAAACATCGGATGGAGCATAGTTTCCAAGTTGGTGATCAAGTCTGGTTGTATATCAGCAAGGAAAGGATGCAAGGTGAAGGTAAAAAGCTAAAGCCTATCAAGTATGGACCTTTCAAGATACTTGAGAAGATTGGTGAGAATGCTTTTCACCTTGATCTACCAGCTTACATGCACATCTACTCAGTTGTAAATGCAGATAGCTTGAGATTATTTGAACCTTCATTAATTGAGGATCCTAAAGAAGAGAGTCAATTGCCTTCTATTGATGACCTTCTACTTGAATATCTTAATGAATTGCAGGAAGACACAGTTCTGGATAGGAAGGTGAGAAAGACACACAGGGGAGATGTTGAGTACCTCAGAATTGGGCTCAAGGGTTCAAAGCCAAGCAGTGCAAAATGGATAGAGATTTGACAGGTGAGAAAATTGTATCCTCACGTAGTTGATGCTTGAAAACCAACTTTTGGTGGTCCAAAAGCTTTTTCAGTGGGAAGGTTGTGATCCGAATTGGATCCTTGAAAGTTATCAGAGTTATATGACTATTTCAAATTATGAAAGACTTCAAAATCTTATGAAAAATGAGCTATTACGAAGGACCTCTGGACAGTGGTAGTTTGTAGCTAGCACAGAACGACGAGGACCTCGGTCAAAGCACACTGACCGAGGCCCATGGAGATTGCGGAGTGGTGCAAACTAGCAATTGGGAAATCTAGATCAGGAAACAGAGGTTGTTTCTGATGCGCAATTAGCGCAAAGCTGGGAAAAACCCATCAAGAAGGAAAATCCCCGAGCGCTCGGTCACAAGGGGAACCGGAAAAACGTGGGAAAAGCGTTGAAATGACAAGCGGGTCCCACGCTCCAAAACTGACAGAATATCGGAGGCATTTCGGGCGATAAGCGGGTTTGGCCGATGACCTAGCGATTCCATATGTTGGATGACGCATGTTCGGCGGATGAGAGAGAAAACCGCTCTCATCGTGGGCTAACGTTCAAGAAAGTCACCCATGTGATAAGAGCAATAACCATAGGATCTGGATGCCTTAGATCTAATGGCAGAAATTGCACCCAATGAGAGACCAGATTTGGCGGAAGAAAAAGCTGAGGCACATGAAGGTTTGAAGTCCGATTTGACTGCTGAGCTGGCAGATGAATCATTTCACAAAGTAACCGAAATAATGAACCATTCAAGGAAGAGTTGGCACTCAGTTCATGAGAGGACAAGTGGCCACCTCCTTGTGAAACATTACATAGTGGAGATGACACAAAAGCAGGGAATTCCAAGTGGACAGAGGCAGGTGAACCTAAGAGACGGAAGGGGAAGTGAACAGTTGAGGGACAGATTGGCTCTAAGCCATGAATAGACAAAGAACAGAGACAGGTGAGACAGAGGAGACAGAACAGAGGGTGAAGCAAGAAGCAGAGAACAGAGAGTCGAGCTAACCTGCAGAGCTAAGGCAACATCGAGCAGACAAAACCAAGAAGGCTTGAGAGGTTCAAGCAATCCTTGAGGGGATATCTGTTAGGAACTGAGTACCAAATTGGAATCATCCCATTAAGACCAGTTGAGGTCGAGACTTAGTAAGGGGGAGTCTGTGCACTCTAGTGGCTTGGGGAATCCAAGGACCACCCTACTAAGCATCATCTATTTCAGGAGACTCAAATTGAGCTCCTCATTGTAAAAAATTTGCTTAAAGACACAATAGAAAAGGCCACCATTGAAAGCTAGACCAGAGACATATCCCAGGAGGATTGGGTGAACTCCTTATTAAATTGTTGTGTTTTTCATTTTGCTTGCTGTGTTTCTCTTACTGTTTTCCAGTGTCTGTGTATTTTGCAATCTTATCGATCCGTTGCCTAAGATAACATAGACACACACCAGCACATGAGTCTGTAATACCTACATTAATTAATTTACTGAGATCATACATAAGTGATTTTCAGATCAGGTAGTTAAGAACTACCCATGAAATAATTTAGAATGGTAGCATATAGGCCTTCCTTCCTGCATCAAGACCACTCCTAAGGCAAACTCACTCATATTTTCCCCACTTCGAAGCACTGCTACATGTTCAGTAACGGTAGAACTGGTGTGCGATTTTACTTCTTTTTTATCTTTTAAAAGTCCCTATGATGACTCTTTCCCCACTGAAAATATTACCACTTGCTGTAATGGTGAGGAGTGATGCTCCTATTCTTGAAAATGAGGCTATGAATTTCCTCAGGTACTATGCTTCCCCAAAAAAACTCTTGACATCAAAAACATTAGAAGGCATTGACTACTTCATGATGGTTTCCATCTTAGAAGGATTTATCTTCAACTCTTCACCATGTATCACATATGCTAGATACACTAAATAAAGCTATGCAAACCCACACTTCTTGAGATTCACCAACAAATAATGATTATTTAATGTCTCTAGCATCTACATCAAATGTGAGATATGCTCCTCCTAGGTAACAATGTATGCCATTATATCATCAAATAGATAATAACAAATGAATCTATAAAAGGGCACAATATATCATTCATTAACCTCGTAAACATAACTGGTGCATTGCATAGGACAAATGGCATAACTAACCACTCATACAAATATTTCCTAGTTTTGAAGGTGGTCTTGCAGGCATCTTCTATTTTGACTAGGACTCAATGATATCTAGACTTGAAGTCCATCTTGGTGAAGTATTTGGCTTGCTGCAACTGGTCCAAAAATCATCTATCCATGGTAGAGGGTACCTATTCTTGAGCGTAATTTTGTTTAATGTCCTATAATTGATACACATTCGTCAAGTCCCATCCTTCTTTGGAATAATGATGATGGTTGAACCACATGGTGAGGTACTTGGTCGAATGACACCCTATACTAGTAGCTGTTGCAATTGCTTCTTCACCTCACTTGCTTCTATAATGAACTACCAGTACATCCCAATGTTTGGTAATAGGTAGTCCGAAAATAGCAGTGTCTCTTTAGGTACATAGAACACATCCCTATATTCTTATATAAACTCTTCCAGTTGCTAATTCTATTTCATAGTACACCCCTCTTGGGATAAATTTTCTCTCACTGACTCTTCTATAGACTAATTTTGTCTTAAACATTGTAAAACATAATTCTTTCTAGAACTGATCAGTTTCTTGGCTTGATTAACACTTACCAGTGGAAGTTTGGACTTGCCCCTGTGTACATTGATGACAAAGGATTTTCCATCCTTTATGATGCAATACTAGTTGTCTCTTCACATGAATATTTCATCCTAAATGTACATATAGGTACTTCTAAACACCACTTCACATACATAAAGGGGAACCACATTTAGTTCTACATCACCAATAAAATTAACACTAACAAAAAATATGATTTGACACTATTTGGTTACCTTTATTTCTACATACTTATTTACCCATCCCAATGGATATGGACTTGCATGATCATGTATTTCTAATCCCAGTTTTTTGAAAATATCTTCTACAATGATATTTTTCTATCATCCAGAGTCAAACAAAGCATCATTTTTTGTCTTTTTGACCTATATCTTTATATGAAAGAGTATTTTTCTCATTCTATTCGCATTATTGAAGGCTACTTATATTCACCTCCTTATGCACTGATGTGAAAGCGATCTTCTCATCCACATATGAGCTTATTTAAACCTGATTTCTCAAATAAGTGGCCATAAGGTTCTTCTTCTTTGCATATTTTCTTTTGTTCTCTAGGTTAAGCTCTTGACACAAATTCCAACACTTCTCCTCCATATGACTGTCAATGTTATAGTGGTTACAATGGTTGCTGAGATCTTTACACTAGTGTTTTGGGACTACCACATTTTTATATTCCCCCCCTTTCCACTTATTCTTCCCCTCCTTAGAAGCACTCTGGTGCTCTTGCTTCAACCTACTTGATTTCCTTTTCTTTTATCACATGTTCTCTAGGTACCATGTGTGTAAAATGTAACACTCCATCCCACCCCCTTATAATTCCCAAACTAAATGGGAGGTGTTACATTGGCCTAACCCAAATTCTATGGCCTCGTTATGGAAATGGAGTTATAAAATTTCTCCCTTTCCAAAGTTAGTGGAATCGAGTTTGGATGACACTATCACGTTAAGTTCATCAATAGATTTCCAATTGTATAAACCTTGTCAAAATCTGACATATGTATCAATAGCTATGGCCATTCAAAATTTTTCCTCAATAACCCTACCACATTAGCAAAGCTAGCACATGGCGCTATCTTTAATCCCATGTGGATTTTCCATAGCAACATTGACCACCATGTGTTCTGCCAGAGAGTTGTGGGTTGTGCCATGTTATCATACCCCACCTTCAAATCAAAACACAAAATAGGTAATGTCATGAGGGTCTACGATGTGAACAAGAATTATTCACATTATTTTCCATACAATTGTTCATTCCCTAGCCCCTACCCAATTGTGACCTCCATGTAACACATTCACGTAGCGAGGGACTCTCCAAGTGTGTAATAGACACTTCCCCATTTGTTGCTGAGAATATTTCCCATCCCCTAGCCCCATCAATCATGACTAAAGCCATTTGATACCCCGAAATTAGACCTTGAGAACATGATGACATATCCTACATGATTTTCTGACGTCACACTGGCATCATGAAGGTGTCATCCCACCACGTGGCCCCTTCTGAGAATGCCACATGTCTCTAAAAATGCAGGCCACTTAGCCCTCCATAAGGCCTCCTGTTCGTGCCATGTGTCACACCTTCCACATGCCACATTATCTTCTCATCCATGTCATTATTCCATGTCAACCCCATCATGGGCCCACGAAGGTGCAAAGCCTTGTGCAAAACAACACTTTTCCTTTATAAGAGTTTTCATTGTCCATTATTGTTATGACTATGTTTGCACAACCACTAGGAGATATTGATCTATAGTCTCAGCCCTGAGAATAATACCAGACATAGGAGTATATGTAATGTGAAAAGAAGTATATAATTAAATAGATCCCCAAACCATGCAAGCAAATCAATCATCCATGCATAGATTTTTCGATCTAGGATTTGAATTTAGTACTCGAGATCCACATAGGTTTATGGAAAGTGTTGGATCCAATGTAAATAATTCCTACTCCATCCAAGAGATATTGTCCTTTACAATAGATATGAATCCTACACACAATCACTACCAAATTAAGCACATTAATAGCCTTCCACAGAGGACTGTCAACTTGTAGAATTCCTATAGAAACTCTGATAGATCTAGAATTCTAGTTAAATTAAACACAAGTAATTTGCTGATATTCAGGAGAGGAGAGAAAGAATTTGCTACATAAAATCAACGTATTAAATTAATGAACAATAGTAATACATGAGCAACCAAACCTCTAATCCCAAAGGGAGGTGGTTATATAGAAATTGTTGAATCTAGAAAACTAGGAAAAAACTAGTAGAAAACTAGAAAAGGCTAAGAAAAGCTAAAGAGAGGCCTAAAATAACAAAAATTACTCAAGACAACCTATGCCAACTATTAGCCACTAGGAAAGCATGAGGAGGGGCACATTTCCCAAGGAAGGAAACTTTAAAACATGCTAAAATGGTCCGGGTGACCAAATCCCTTGATTTAAGGGGAAATCTTCATGTGGGGCACCAATCCTCAAATAACTCAAGTGGATGAGGTGTGGTTAGGTGTGAACATGTACTTAGATGTCTAAATGGTTTAGGAAAGTGGTTGGACCAATATTTCCATAATATTAAGCCTTTAAAGGGAAAAAACAAGGGAAAGTTGGTCCACTGAGCTAGTTTACCAAAAACCAAGTGTGAACATGATTTTTAGTGCATGTGGCTAAGTCAAGGATACTTAGGCTAAAAAATAAATGTATATGTTAGGATTATATTCCAACACAACTCAAACAAGTCAACATGAACAATCGATTATAAACATAGATTTAATGGAAGGGAATATTTACTTCTATTAATCATGGAATGAAATAGATAAAAATAATGTTATACGTTTAAATATAGATATTCTCCTCTAGACTCTGGTAGAGTCTCCCATTCTCCAAGAAATATGACCTTGAGACAAAAAGAGCTCACAATATCTTGCAAAATCAGGATAAAAGAATGACTCTCTAACTCTCCAAAAGTAGGTTGATCCTCAAGGATGGACCAATATATAAAGACCCAGAGGGATTCTAAGGAAGAAAAATGTATATGCTTAAGGTGAAGAGAAGTTCAAAAGCTTCTCTAATAATGAACCCAAGCCAAATCAAAGAAATAAGATATGATGTGGCTTCAAATTGATCTCCTAGGTAAAGTAAGCCTCTAGAACATGATATAGGGTTGCAGGGGTTGAACTGAGAAACTTTGACTCTAGTCACTATAAAAAATGGTGCTCCATGTGACTGGAAGGCTAGAATCACTTTTCCAAACACTAAGTCCCACCTACTATGGATAAAACTAGGTCAAAAGGCAAGTCAAATATCAAACAAGTGGTCAATAGTAAAAGGACTTATGAGTACTTGTTTGGTCAATTCAATGTCCTTGAATTGTCAATCATAAATTGTCGACCAAGGTGCGTAGACTGATGAAGTACAGGTGCACAATATGTGCTTAGAAGTTATTCATTAGGTCTTTATGTATTTGTTAAGATCTAAACTTGAGATGGGGGTGGTGTTTGTCAATTATATTAGTGTCATAATTCTTAGGGATGTTGATTAAGTTTCCTAGGAATTAATCTCTATCCAATTAGGTTGTAGATGATGTGAGAGTGGTGTTACTTATGTTAGATTGTTTGAAATTTTTGATATTGAATCTCTACGCTGCAGCTCCTAATTCTCTAAGTACAAAAAGAAACTTATTCTATCAGCTATGAAGGAATAGTGTTGAACTCAATCATTTAGGAGAGGGCTTATCACTTATTCAAGTTTTGCTCAAACAAAGTAACCCAAGCAACATCTATATTGTGAATTGAACACACTTCAATTATGCTGGATAATAAGCAAAGGAAAGGACCATTTTGTACCAGATATAAAGCAAATTAAATAATAGTATAAACTAGGTATAAAGAAAATTAAAGTTATTATGCAGATAACAACCCGATGGCGAGATCATTATGCTGCATTGTCACACAAAATAGAGCAATTGAAGAATTAAAGGAAATCATATTGTAATTGATTAAAACCAGACACTGTTTGTAGGTCCCCTCCACATAGCAATTCAGAGCTTCCAATCGACATACCACTTGCACATAAAAAACCAATTCTATTCACATGGAATTCACAAACTGTTCACAATTATATCATTTGGTGCACACCCAAATAACAATTCGTCCATTAGTTTTATAGCAGGTCTCTTGGAATAACTGTATGAATATTTCAAGCCTAATATCTCTAACCTATCTAGACTTATATCGCTAAACCGTCGTTTTACTATTCCGAAAGAAAAATGATAAGGTTTCAACTGATTTCAGGTTCTATTCATCGTTAATTTGGTGGTTGACTTGGAGTTTGACCGTGATCTCCTATGCTTCTCTTAGAAAATAGTTTCAAGTGGATAGGGATGTATTCATGAGGGAGTCATCCTCTATCCATCTGCACCTTTTGCTACTGACCTAGAACTCTATAACCTTGCGAACAATGAATACCACTGAAGAAACCTGGATTAGCTATGGAAACAAATTGATTCAGTAGCTAATTGCAACTTTGACAAAACAATAGGGTATAACGTTAAATATGAACAAGAAGACATATTATTGCATACCTTCATCAAAACCTAGTAGATATGGCTTTATTTAAGTAGTAAATATATAGGAAAAAGAGAGGATCATTAGGAAAAAAGGATGTCATGGTAGGACAATATTCAGACTCTACATTCCTCCAGACTAGAGATGTTGTATGTCCTCATACACTTCTTCCTTGTCTTTTGCTTGTGCTTCTTGTTTGTCATCTCCATGTTTCATTGTTTTCTTGTTTTTGGCAAAGATTAGCATTCTAGGCTTCCTCATTAGAATTTTGTACTTTAAACTGATTATCTCTATCTGCATAATTCTATTTTGTTTCATTTGCTTCTTGTTTTTCTTATACCACAAGCTTAGATGTAGGATTAGATTGTCACTCTTGGCAATCTGTATCTCACTCTGTGTCTTCAAGGCTTGATTTTCATTTTTGAGATATCGATTAAGTGTTTCTAGTTCAAAGATCTCCTGCTTCAAGATGTTTGAGGTTGATTGCTCATTTACCTGGTTGCTTCCTTCTCTAGGGCTCTGAATGGTTTCCTTTGTTGTTGCCTCCTTCCTTTCCAGTGACTCTATGCAGTCATATATTTCCTGTTGAGCGGGATCAATACCCAGACTATGTATCAAGCTTCCTAGAGGTGAGCTGTAAGGCTATGGTGATGATCTTGGTGAACCCTTTGGAGAATTCTCAGGGCTTTCAGTTGGCTCATCCTCTATTGGCTCATTCTCTATTGGCTCAATCTCTGTTGGCTCCTCTTTAGTTGGTTCCTACTCATTTTCCTCAAGATTAATGTATTCTGTAGTTTTTGAGGTTGTTTGTGGAATCATGCTCAACCTCGTGCTCCTTCTCAACCCTGGGGTTTGTGTTTTCTACACTTTCCTCCTTTTATTCTCTGATTTTTCTTCTAGAGGAGAGCTTTTAGTTTGTGAGAATTCTTCTTTACTTGGGCTGGCTTTCTTTCTTCTAGGATTTCCCCTCTTCATTCTCTGCAAAATTTTTACTATTGGCAGCTCTTGTTCTGTTACCTCTATCTGAGTTTGAGATGCCTGTTCCTTTATCATTTCTATGGTTTGCTTTCTTCCTCTGAGGGTCCTGCTGCTACTTGGTTTTTCTGGGTATTTTTCCTCGAAATGGTTCCTTATTAGGAAACTCTCCCAGTTATCCCCTGTACTTCGGAGATGAAATTCGACTAATATTTTTACTAGACCATGATGATACATGGTGTTTTCTATTCGTTGAATTTTATTCTGAATATTTGTAGCCATTTTTGTGAGGCTATTCAATAGGAAATAGAGGAGGTTCATCTGATGATCCTCAAGGAAGTGCATCATCATTCTAACATGATAAAAATACATTTGCCCAAACCTACCCTCACAAGTGATAAACTTCTGAAGCATAAGTAATAAGTTTCTCCATTTTCTTTTAAGATCAGATTTGGGAATACCTTTTTTGTAGACCGTAGTGTCCATGTTTGGTTTCTTTAGGAAGACCTTCCATTCCTTGCTGTCAATCCCTTTGATTTTAAATCATTTTTCTCCATTTCTTGGCAGCTCGGTGGCCTCAACGATCATAGAATCTGTTACTGTGAGCTTTATGTCCCCAATTTCGGCCTCCATTACATCGAATGAGCATGCAAATGTCTTGGTTACCTCCTTGTGGAAACCGTTAAATTTCTCAATGAACTGCAACCATTGTCTTCTTTGCAGTAGCTCCCTAGTTTGTGGGTACCCCTCTAGGAATTGCTTCCATGCTGGCTCAATTCGAGCAATTACCCCCATTCCAAAGGATGCTTTGCCTCGAAGATTGGCTACCTTGATAGGAAAACGGGACTGATAGGGTTTGATAGCTGGTAGAAACATGGACTGGCTATGAAAGATTAGAGGAGTGTAAGAATAGGGAAGAACAAATGGGTTATCATAAGGATTATGGGAATGAATATGACCTTTAGGCCCATTCAAACTTATGATTTGGTAATTAATTTGGAAGATTTGGAATAAGGTCATGACATGACTTTTAAAGTGGTGGCATATGATATTTTGTTAGGTAGCCATTACCCTTAGGTTATAATGATTGCACTTTAGTACTATATCCTCTTAATCATACATGCTATATAACCTTCCCTATTGTTAAATTAAAGCAGCATGTACCTTTAATTTTCTGTTGCTAACCTTATTTTTTGTCCTTTAATCTCCTGCAGGTGCCTTGCTGTCAACTATCCTTTAATCCAGATCACCAAGCATCCTTATAGACTTTGAAATTATTAGGCTGCAAAAATTTGTTTAGTTGCGGAAACTTGTCCAAGTTACGGAAAGTTGTCCAAGCTGCAGAATTTTGTCCAAGCTGCGGAAAGTTGTTGATTCTGCAGCTTAAGAGAAAGAAGGCTTTAGTAGATGAACTTTATTGTTTTTTTTCTTTTGAAAAGAAAATTTGAAGTGCCAACAAATTGGTTTTCACTTTAAATTTTCTGTATAAACATGCCAACAACATGTTGGTTTTCATGTTTATACATTTTTTTTTCTTCATATTATTATATGTATATATATATTCATATATATGCATATAATTTATTTATTATATTTTATTATTATTATTATTATTATTATTTTATTGAAGAACAAAGTGAATGAAAATTTCTTAGGTGGAAAAGAAGAAGAATTCTTCTTGACCATCTTCAGTTCTGAATTATATTGAAACATTTTAACAAATTACTCTCTTGTTAATGGTTTTTGGTAAAGCTGGAGTCGATGTCCATTTACTAATAGAGGATTTCTCTCTTCGTCAATAATCTTGATTCTAACTGCACCATTGTCAAAGACATTCTCAACCTCATAAGGTCCAAGCCAATGGGTTTGGAATTTCCCTTGAAAATTTTTGAATTTTGAATCAAAGAGCAATGCCCAATCTTTCGAATGAAACTTCCTTTCTTTAATGTACTTATCATGCCATCTTGACCTCTGTTGTTACATTAAGCTGGTCCTCTAGAATGTCTCTTGTCTGATTTCATCGAGCTCATTTAATTGTGTCATCCTTTATTTTTGGGCTGTTGACAAGTCAAGATCTAACTGGACTATTGTCATATAGGTTTGGATCTGGAACTCTATTGGAAGTAAGACTTGCTTCCCATAAACAAGTTCATAGGGAGTATGTCGTGTAGTATTCCTCCATGTAGTCCTATAGGCCCATAAGGCTTCAGGAAGCTTTTCCACCTAGTCTTTCTTGTGTAGATGTATAGTCTTTGTAAGGATAGCCCCGATCACCTTATTTGTGGACTCAACTTCTCCATTGGCATGTGGATGGTATGGATTTGACTTCCGATGTTTTATCTTGTATTGGTCCATAAGCTTCTGCACTAGTCTGGATGTGAACTGTGTCCCTTGATCTGTTACAATTTCTCTTGGAACACCAAAACGAGTAAAAATATCCTCAAAAAGAAATGAAACTACAATATTTTCATTAGAAAATCGAAGTGATTTAGCTTCTACCCATTTAGTGACATAATCATTACATACTAGAATATACTTATTTTTCTTTGAAGGTGGGTTGATTGGTCCAACAAAATCCAGTGCCCATTTTTCAAATGGTTCGATAAGTACCTATGGTTGTAGTGGCATCTCATTTGAAAGAGTAGGTTTGCCCATTCTCTGACAACTGTCACATCTTTTAACATATTCCTTGGTTTCCCTAAAAATGGAAGGCCAATAATATCCTAAAAGCAGGATTTTGTAAGTAGTTCTCTTGTTAGAAAAATGTCCTCCACATGGCTCATCATGACAAGATTTTAGTATCTCTGGTATTTCGTCCTCCCGAACACATCTTTTGATGATGAGGTCTGGTCCTGTCTTGTATAATTCCTCATTTATCCATGAATAGGATGTGCTATTGTGGAATATTCGTCTTTTTCCTCTAGGAGATAAATGAAATGGAATTTTTCCTATGGCAAAATAGTTAGCAATATCTGCATACCAAGGTGATTTAGTAGATACTACAAAAATATATTTATTAGGAAATTTATCTTCTACGGGTTGATCATTGTTTTCATTTTGTATTCTAGATAGAAAATCGCCAATTGTGTTCTGTTTTCTTGGCCTATCTAGAATGGTTATGTTGACTTATTGTAAAAGTAGGAGCCATCTAGTTATTCTTCCATTAGTGACTGGTTTATTCATTAGGTATCTAATGGTAGAATGATCTGTGTGGACAAAAGTTTCATAGCTAGTTATATAATGTCTGAATTTATTAGTGGCATGATTTACAGCTAATAACTCCTTTTCGGTTACAGTGTAATTTAACTCTGTAGGGGTTAAATTTTTACTAGTATAATAAATGGCATAAGGAGTGAGATATTTTTTGTCCTAAAACAACTCCTAAGGTGAAAGGAAATTTCTAGTTAGGTCCTTTTAAGATGGGTGCTTCAGAAATTCTCTTTTTCAAAGTTTCAAAAGCAACTTGACATTTAGAATCCCAATTGAATTCACAGTCTTTGGTGAGTAATTTAAAGAGTGGGGATGCAATTTTTGTGAAGTTTTCTATAAATCTTCTATAGTATCTAGTAAAACCAAGAAAACTTGTAACATCCTTTTGAAAACATGGCACTGACAACTTGGAAATGACTTCCACCTTAGATGAGTCTACCTTAATTCCATCTCCGGAAATATGGTGACCTAAAACAATTCCCTCGTTAAACATCATGAAACATTTTTCATGACTTAATGAGAGGTTTTTTTCTTGACATATTATTAAGACTTTTTCCAAGTTTTCTAGTGCTTCATTGAAAGAATCCCCATAGACTGTGAAATCATCCATGTACACTTCCACACAATCATGGATAAGGTCAAAGAAAATGCTGAGGACTGCCCTTTGGAATGTTGCTGGAGCATTACATAACCCAAAGGGAAGTACCCAGTAAGCATAAGTTCCCCATGGACAAGTGAATGTGGTTTTATCTTGATCTTCAAGAGCTACCAGAATCTGGTTATATCCACTGAACCCATCCAAAAAGGAAAAATATTTTTTTCTTGCTAAAGTATCTAAGACTTGGTCTATGAAAGGTAATGGAAAGTGGTCTTTTAATGTTTCTTTGATTAATTCCCTGTAATCAATGCATACTCTCCATTTTCAATTATTTTTAGGGACGATTATGAGGGGTGAAACCCATTGAGTGTTAGATATTGGATAGATGAAATTTACATTTAATAATTTCTGCAATTCTTCCTTAACAATTTCATTTAGATTTGGGTTCATTCTTCGCTAAGGTTGTCAAACTGGTCTTGCATTTTGTTCAATGTAGATATGATGTATGAAAGTTTTAGGATCAATCCCTCTCATGTTAGTGTATTCCCATGCAAAAGCAGAAGAATGTTTATGTAAAATTTCTATCAATTGTTTCTTTTGCATGTCTTCCAAGTTTTCATTGACATTCAAGGTTTTTCTTGGAAATATTTCTATCGAGGAATTCCCAAATTTTTCCATGGACAACAATGATACTTTTTTTAGAGGAGAGGTATTCATTTCGACTACGCTCATAATGTGAGGAAGATTCATTATTTTCTAGTAAATTTAGAAGTTTGTCTTTCTATTTTACTTGTTCAGTGACAAAAATAGGTTGTATATCTTCTCCATCTTCTATCCATTCTTTAGTTTCTGTATCTATTGTTGTTCTTACAGGGGGGTATAATGTAAATTTCTTTGTAGAATTTCCATTTGAGATAAACATATCACCTGATCTACAGCCAATAAAATCATCAGCTATAGCCAACCAAGGTCTTCCTAGAATTAATGGATGTCCTCCTAGATTATTCTTGGGAGTTAAGACCATGAAATCAACAGGATATTCCTAAGAATCTAAAGATACACAAACATCCTCTAACACACCATCTGGTTTAATAACAAATCTATCTGCTAATTGCAATAGGGTTGGTGTGTATTGAAGGTTAGGAAGCCTAAGTGTGTCCATAACTTGTTTGCTCATTATGTTTATGGCTGCTCCTAGGTCAATCAGTGTGTTTGGTATTTCAGTTTCATTGATGTGAATTTTTACAATGGGGTTTCTGGGGTCTAAATATTTTTGAATTGTTGTCTTTCCCATCATAATGTCTATAATTTTTCTGACTAATTGAATTCTTTTTATATCCTTTCTTCTTCTCCCTGATCATTGTGTACTTAATCCCTTAATTGTTTTTGCAAAATTTGGTATTTCCTTTATGGATTGTAATAAAGGAATCTTAATACAAACATTTCTCAATTCATCCATCATATTGTAATCAGGCAAGATAATTTGTTTCTCTACTCCTTCATCGATTTTCAACCTTTCTGGGAAAGGTGGTTTAACTGATATTGAAGGTTGTTCTATGATAGGAGCATCTATTGGAATTTATTCTGTTTGTTTATTTTCTTTTTGAGGGAGAGAAGTCTCCCCTTCTTCTGATTGATTTTTATGTTTTTGAAGATCAAATTTTGTTTTTTGAATGAAAACAGGAGGGTTTTTTGGTAATACTCTTCCAGAACTTAATTGGACATTGTTTAAGTATAGTGGGTTTATTACATAAGTTTGAGGATTATAAGCCTCCATGTTGTATACTGGGTGTTGTGGTATCTTATTATTAAGATTTGGAAGTGGTTGAGTTAGTAGTTGATTTTATTTTTTTGGAAATGGTAGGGAAAGCTGGGATTTTGATTCTGAACTGGGACTTGTGGAAATTGATTAGTTTTAGGAATTTGATTAGATAGGGGTAAGAATTGTGGTGGAAGGTAGGATGAGGAGTATTGTTGATATTGAGCATAGGCTCCATAAGAATTTTTCCATCCTTGATTCCAAGGTTGTGATTGTGGTAGAGCCCAAGGTTACCGGGCTCAATTCATTTTACTTTGTGAAGGCTGGTGTTATAGCTCTAAATCTCACTCTTGATGTTTGTGATGCTGTAATAATGGCCTAGGGCAACCCCTCCTTCTAGACCTGGTCCAAATACTTAAAAAATAGTGATTTACTCCCTATACGCGACATTGCCCTGAGCTAAATGTGTGTGTACGTGGGTCTTTGTATACCCAACCCACGTATATGTCTTAAAACACTTAAAAAATTAAATATCTTCAATTTTGGGCAAATATCACGGGTTTTACCTGTTGATTACCTATTAGTGCCCATGCCCCGACTGTTCCCAACGAATTCCCAACTAAAAAACTACTTTGGGAGAAGTATAAAAAGTCTTCAATGGGAAGGCCTAGAGGAGGAGAGAATAGAGAGAAAAATCACTCTGTCGAGATTATCCCTGATCAGGTCTGAAGATCCTTGTGCTTCCAACACTTCCCGCATTACAGGAAACCCTTGTTTCCTTCCGTTATGATGTATTTTCATTAGTTGAGATATCCTTGTGTGAGTCATGGAAGGAGCCTTTTGAAGACTTGGGATTGGATGAATCCGGAGGATGGTTCCGCTTGGAGCCTATGAGAGGAAGATTCAGGTGATATCATTCCTTGTTTTACTTTAGTTATCTACAATAAAGAAACATTTGTCTTGTTCTCGAAATCAATCTTCTTCATGCTTATGATGTTGTTATTATGGTTTGCATATGAATAGTTGTTTCAATTATATAACTAACTACCTTTCAATATGCTATGAAGTTGATTTCTTTATGATGCTTGGTCCATATACTACTTTACTTCTTTGAATTGGTTATTTTGTAGTTTGAAGGATTGAAAGGAACTCCAAGAGGGTTTGGACCCTGGCTGGATCTACCCAAACGAAGGACCCCTAGGTGCACCTCTCTTTGCGTAGTTTGCTTATATTTGTATCATGACCATGTGGAATGCTTGTTTTTCATTGTAGATAACCCCGACTCTGCGAGGGTAGTGACCCAAGACCCTAGGGGACTTTGTCCCTCAATAGAATTGGCAACTCCACTGGGGACAACAGTATTGTTGTTCCTAGTTTGGGTTAATTTAAGCCAATTAGGGCTCAACCTTTGATTTTCTTGCTATAACTGAGTTGTCTACCCCTATAGGAATTCAGACTTTAAGTCTGATCAGTTTCTTCAGACCCCTTTTTTGCTATTTCTTGTGAAATGTTATATACACAGTTTTGCCAGGTTATAGAGGCGTATGTACGCAAGTTTCCCCATATGATCCCGCATATATGCAGGTTTCTTTGGGCTAAATTGCGTATACATGTAGCTGCGCATTGACACAGTCACGTATACCCTAATTCTCCAAGGTTTTTGCAAACCTTTATTATTCAGTAAATTTGTTTGGTCTGAGTGTTTCCTGAGCAGTCAAGTTTGGTTGTAAGTCTCTGTTTTTTCAACAACTTTCCAATTTCGAATTCTCTCTGTTTGTGGAAAGTTTTGGACTTGTTTTTTTTTGTTGCAAGTGTCATGATTTGTGTTCGAGCACACGAGATTTATCTCTGAGAATCTTGTTTGTTTTGCTCTTCCAGGGCAGAAAGATTGGTTTCAATCTTTGTGGCGAACTTTATATTTGTGACCTTCTTGCTTTGTGTCAAAACTGCATCTTGTGACCATTTGCTTTTCTTGCTTTTGAAAGTTGTTGTGTGATGATTTTGAGAGTTGTATTTCTTGATCTTTTGATCATTGTCACCAAGCTCTTTTTGCTACTTTTTGGTTGTTGAGAGCATCTTGAAACACCTATTTTGTTGATTTTTCGCCCATTTTGAGTTGATAACTTGAAAATTGTTTTTGTTGCCTATTCTTCGGTCTCAAAGTTTTCTATAGTATTTGGAGCAGTTTTGAAAAGTCTTTTTTGTTTATTCTTTTGAAGAAAACTTCTTGAAAACTTGGTTTTTTCTTTCTTTGGCCTTGTTTTGATTTAGTTTCTTTTTACGAGTGAAGCATTTTTGTTTGTCTTGTGATTTGCTTTTAATGTTTGGACAAAAATGAGCATTAGCAACATATTCTATCTAAACATCTTAAGCGGCTAATTAGAAGTGATAAGCAAGTTACTTTCATTCTTTGATATAGAGTAGTCTTAAGTTTTTGCATCAGCATATACTCATTGCATTAGGATAGTTTGTGCATATTTTTAGGGCATCCATAGTTTTGTTAATTTTTGTGAGTGTGAAGCTTGTTAAAAGAAAAGAAGAAAAATTTATTGCTTTCTTAGAAGTTCCTTAGAACCTAGTAGAAATTTCTTTCATTGAAGAACGAAACGAGTGCATTTGCATATAGTTTGGTTTTTATTAATTTCTTTTGCGTCGAAAAACACCATAAGTTTCATTTCTGCTTATCCCTTGACTTAAGAATAGCCCATTTAAAATAAGCGCTAATTAAAATATACTAGAACTTTTTTATATGTATTAATTTAGACACACCAACAAGTTTTATGATATCTTAGGGCCTTGGATTAGGTGTGTGGAGAGAAAACTCTCCAAGGCCATTTCAAACTGTCAAACATAGAAGTTTGAATAGTGAGTGAAAATCCAATAGCATTAGGGAGACCAGGAAAGCTCCGGATCTGGGAGTTAAGCACGAGGATTTTTGAAGATAAGGAAGAGAGATACCCCCTCTCCTACTTGTTAGGTCTTACCTCAAGACTGTTCCGCCTAGCTTCTAACACGAGTTGGTAACCTTAGTTGCTTCTCCTAAGGATCTACATAGGTGGTTACAGAGGGGAATCCCGTGGCACCTGAGGTCGACGTTGTATCACTCTCAATAGTACTTCTGGAGGGAACCATTGTGAAGCTTGGGGACTTGTACCAGCATAGGCTATTGTTAGGACTGGTAGGAATGGGCCGTCATTATCCTAGACTATTTTCAGAAGGCCCCTAACTTCACTTTCTTGTATTTTGGTGTCCGGTCCTCATCACCCGGAGCGGAAATACTTGAAAGTTGTTTGACTGGCTGACATCTTTTAGGGACTTTTTAGTGTGTGCTCTATGCTCTTAGTTGGCCTAGCTTTCATTTTTTCTTGAGTCTTTAATTAGATCTTAATAAAATTCAAAGTGGCTAATCGATTGCCTAGACGGTCTCGAAGACTTTGTGGTCTTTCAACACCAAGTTTAGAGCCTTCTCCTAGAAGGCGCAGAGGTAATACTGCCAGTGGGTTTGATCTCATGGCAGCCGGTGCATCAGGGATTGATCCTCCCCCCAGGGGCATTAATGTTCAGGATAGACATGGTACTTCCACAGACCTAGAGAGGAACACCCGAGTTCTTTCTCGAGTTCTCTTTCAATCAGAAGATATCATTTTTGTAGAAGAACTCCTAGAGTCATTAGCGGCTCCGAATTATCCTCTACCTTCTAGTCATCCAGACGTATTACAATACATTGTGACTTTGACACATAGACTGTCAAGTCCAAGTCATATTACTCGCTTACCTTCGATGACCACCACTGGAAGCATGGCTTCTACCACAAGTGCTACAAGCATGCAGACTCCAACATCAGTACAAGGGGGAGGAACTATTTCCATCCCCTTTGCATCTTTATTTGGGTCTTTTGCTAGCACATCCTTAGTTGGGTCTACCTCCATTCCTTCTATGAGTGGAAATTCCCAAGCCAATGCATCTAGTTCTGGATTTTTCCCGTTTGGCACCCATTCACAGGGTATTCCATTAGTTCCATTTAGTGCATTGACATCCATGATGGGTGGGTCGGCTTCATTTTAGGGTTTTCCTTTTGGAAGTGGTCATATACCACATTCCAACCCAACGATAGGATCTATGCCTTTTTCTTCTACAGGATAGGGTAGCAATCCCTTTCAAGGTTGGACTAACCCTGTGGTTAGTGGCATAGGAACTGGGAATCCATTTTTCGGCTGACAAGGGAATAGGTCATACTCCAAAGTTAGTTCGTTTCAAAGTATTCCTCCCTTAGCCTCTACTTGGAATCCTTCAGGGGTTATCGACTCCTTATAATCCTTTAAGAGGGAGCTTCGCTGGTTATGGAAAATTTTCAGCCAGAGTTGATCAAACTCTGAGTTTTGCTGGATCACAAGGTTTGCCTTTTGGTTCAGTTGGTTTTGCTAGTTACTTTGGGTAGCCTGGTGCCTTACAAAATCTCAGCCAATCTTTTCAGAACTTTGGGAACTCTACCCAATCTGGGTGGAATCCCCAAGGTCCTCCTAGGCTTCCTTTTCTAGCAATGTTGAATTTTCTAGATCTCACAAAATTGACAAATGATCCAATCAAATACAATCTAGTGTGGCCTCTGGTCCCAACCAAACTCCCATCGAACATTCCAAAGTTCGAGGGGAAGGGTGGTGAATACCCAGGTGACCATGTAACAACATTCCATTTGTGGTGCTCATCAAACTCCATCATCGATGATTCAGTTAGGTTGAGACTCTTTCAATGCACCTTAACTGACAATGTGGCCAAGTGGTATATAGAGTTTCCACGGGGAAGCTTTACATCTTTCATCGATTTGGCTAACATTTTCCTAAATCATTTCCAATTGCCTATCCGTTATGATGCCACAACTGAACTTCTAGTCAATTTTCGTTAAGATACGACAACTCACATTTCTGATCATATTCAGGAATGGAGATGAAGAAAGAGGCTCATTAAAGCTGAAATTCCTTCGGAATACCGTTTCGAATGGTTTTTGAAATAATTACAACCTGAGATCTCTAAGGATGTCTCTCTATCCGGAGTCTATTCTGAAGAGCAAGCTATTTTTAGGGCCCAACAGTTAGAACTGATTTACTCTCAGTCTGGGATTCTACAAAAAATCTTGCCTGATGCTCCAGGAACTAAGGTTGATATAGCCAAGTTGAAGCCAGGTCCCTATGCAGATGGTATCATTGGATCCATAGACACAAATGTGGTGAACCTGTTGAGCCAATTGCAGCAGTTGTCTTAAAACTTCTCTTACCAATCAGGTCACATCATCTAACCCTTCATATTCTCAACCCTCTTCCGTCCAATCTTCCAACCCCAAAGGAAATCAAAATTCCAATGGGAAAAAGAAAGGACGAGGTAAGAGAAAGAGTCAAGATGGGAAGTCTGATGCAAATAAACCTGTCAATAATGCTGGTGGTGGTGGAAATGAGTCTAGAAAGAAAGTCAAGTTTCCATGCAAGCTATACAGTGGATACCATTCTACTCACATCTGCCCAAAGATTCAAGATGTTTAGCGCTTGTTAGGGCAGCAAGGGACTTCTAGCTCTCAAGCTGTGTTAACCAACCCTTTTCCCCAAGGGTAGCAGATGCTTGCTGGCGCAAATTCAATTCCTGGTACCTCTGCAGGGGGCAACCAGGAAAGGGAGAAATCATCAATTGTTTTCATGATGGGTTCTAATGTCCATGTGGTCACTCGGTCACATGATTACGGTGAAATTGAAACATCCAAGGAAAAAACTTCTCCTGGAAATACTGACCTTCATATTGAGCAACCCTCTGTTGAGACTATACCACAGATACTGAAAGGTTCTGTTAAGCACACAACTATCAATCCTAATGCTAGGGTTGCCCAGAATTACTCCATTGTTGAGGATTTGGCTCAGATTCCATGCACTATGTCCGCTTTAGAGGTTCTCTAGTCATGTCCAGCTCAATGAAGTGATTTTCTTTTAGCGATAAGGGTAGTTGATCCAAATAACTCTTTAGTGCTCACTTTCGACATGCTTAATGTCAAAAGGCGACTCCCTCATCACATGGATTTTCAAATAAAGTATACATACTAGAAAATTAACATTTTTCTAACTGTTATTGATGAAGGAGCTTCTGTTGGCATTATGATTCTGGTATGGCTCTATGTTATAGATGTTGTACTTGATGGCAACACCCTCAAGTGGCAATGCTTTGATCAGGCCCTTAAAATGTTGAAATCTAAGAAGTACGCAGGAGAACTGTTCAGAAGATGCGTACACGCAGGTACACCATGAAGGAACTACGGCCACCAATGCAGGTCACCCATTCAGAGGGTGCGTACCCCCAGTTTCACTTACTTCAAGGTAGAGAAGCGCGTTCACGTGGGGTTTCCTATGTTGGCCCGTGGTATTTAGCCCACCGCTCTTGATTCTATGGTTTTGGCCCGTGGTATTGTTTTATGTTATTATTATTATTGAGCCCCATGTTTTTGGGCCCCTGGTATTGGTTATCTATGGTATTGATCCATGATTTTAGGAGGAGCTTGCCTATATAAAGCAAAGGAGTTCACTTGGCTAAGTATCCTTTGCAAATTGAATATCTTAAGATCTGAAATATTGGGTTATTGCTTAAAGGCTTGATCTATATGAAAGTGAAATTGAAAGCGAATCTGAGAAGGGTGATCTCTCGAGCGCATCTGGGCATCCGACTAACTATAGCACTCTGGTGAACTGTCAATTTGGCCCTAATCAGAAGTACGCAGGTATTTAACGGAGAAAGTGCGTGGGTACGCAGAGCAGAAACAAGAGAGCTACGCGTGTACGCAGAGCAGAAGAAGGGGAACTGCGTGGGTACGCAGACCAAAAGAAGGAGAACTGCATGGGTACGCAGTGCGACAGAGATTCAGGTGCGTACGCACAGTAAAAATACGCGGCGCGATAGTGTATCTGGGTGCGTACCTACTGCAACAGTACGCGGCGCGATAGTGTCTCTGGGGGCATACCTGCAGCAACAGTACGCAGCGCGATTGAAGAAGCAGTGCGTGGGTACGCGGTGCAGCAGAAGACTCTCTGCGGGTATACGCAGGGAAGCAGAAGGTGAAGTGCGTAGCGACGCAGGCCACAGAAAGAAAAACTGCGTATCTGTCTTAAGATCTTCTGTTGACTGAATTTTTCTGTTGATAAGGTGTTCTGGGTTAGTTCTGTTGATCTGGTTACTACAGTTGACTGTGTAATTTACATGTACTTGAAAGAAAAGAAGTAGGGGGTTGTAGCTCCCTTCCAGGAAAGACTGGAAAACGAGAGAGAGTTGTAGCTCTCTGCAGGTTGCAGCCTGTGTACTGGTAAAGGACTGCACCAGTACAAAATCATTGTAAAAGGAGTTTCTAATTTGAAAGAAGATAGAGACATATTGCAGCAGGTGGTTTTCACCCACATTGGGTTTCCACCTTACATCTGGTGTTCTTTGGTGTGACTATCTGTTTTTCTTGTTCATGCTCATTATTTCATGATACTGATATGCAAAAATAATTCAAAGTATAAATAAGGAAGATTTGTTAAAAGAACTTGATAATATTGATTCACCCCCCCTCTCAGTATTATTTCCAACAATTGGTATCAGAGCAGGTCCTTCGGAGAAGCTTGATCACTTGAAGGAAGATCATTCATCATGAGCAACTACGAGAGGGAAGCATCAATCAGGCCACCAATTTTTGATGGGACAAACTTCAATTATTGGAAGGTAAGAGTTACTGCCTATCTTCAATCTCTTGGTACAGAAGTTTGGGATATCATAGATACAGGCTACACTTTTCCTTCAGCTACTCCTACAGATGCGGTCGAAAAGAAGAAATATGAAACAAATGCTAAAGCAATCAATACTTTGCTGGGATGCTTATCTCAAACAGAATTCGTAAAGGTTATGCAATATAAATCCGCAAAAGAAATATGGGACAAGATTGTCTTGAGCTACGAAGGAGATGAACAGGTAAAGCGTGCTAAACTTCAAAATCTCAGGATTCAGTATGAGAATCTCAGGATGTATAATGATGAAAGTGTGGCTAACTATTTTCTTTGGGTAGATGAGATTGTTAATTGCATGAAAAATTTGGGTGAAGAAATAAAAGAGGCTATTGTGGTTGAAAAAGTTCTAAGATCATTGTCCCCCAAGTTTGAATCTAAAGTGTCTGCAATAGAAGAAAAGGAAAATCTACGAATTCTTACTATGTCTCAGCTTCACGGAATTCTAACTGCTTATGAAATGAGAAAGGGAGGTCCTTCAGACATAAGAGAAGCTGCTTTCAAGGCTTTAGGCAAAGGAGATTATTATGAAGCAAGTCACGTGCCAGAAGAAGAAGAAGAAGAATCAAATTTTGTCAGAAATCTTCAAAGGGGTTTTGGAAGGTTCAGAGGTAAGTTACCTTTTAAATGCTTTGCTTGTGGAAGAGTAGGTCATTATGCTGCAAAATGTCCTTATAAGGATAAAGGAAAGGAACCTGCTAGATGGAACAAGAAACAGAGTGCAAATAAGAAAAGCTACTACACTCATGAAGATAGTGATGGTCTATCAAATAGTGATGAAGATGAACGAGGTAATGACTATAAATTGTTAATGGCATTTGAAGATGATGATTATATGGATGCTATAGATATGGATAGTCTTTATGAAGAAATTACTAGACTCAAGAGATGTATAGAAGAAAAGAATATGATCATTGATACTCTACAATTTCAAATTGATGAAAAGGAAAAACATCTTGAAAAATTAGAAGGTGAAATTGTTGGTCTTAGAAAAGAGATTGAGAAAACAAAAGCTATTAATCTTAAGTTTGTCAAAGGATCTGAAACTTTGGATGAGATTATCAATGTACAACGTTCTCCACTAAACAAGACAGGTCTGGGCTATAATGGAGAAACTTCTCAAGCATCCACCTCAAAAAGTTATCTTGATGCAGCAAGAAAAAATGAGCAAAAGCACAATGGAGACCATCAGGTAAAGCAGGGACGAATTGCAAACAGAGACTATCAGGGGCAATCCATCTTAAGGGTAAACAAAAGCTACAACCAGCCACAGGTAAAATCTTCTCAATTTGGTTCAAGAATGGATGACAATAGAAATTACAATCATTTGGCCGGTAGATTTGATAACCGCAGAAGTTTCTTCAATGGACAATGCTTTTCTTGCCATAACTTTGGTCACAAAGCAGCTCAATGTGTTGCATATAAAACGATCATGACTAGAGAAGCTCAAAAACAAAGAAGTATGACCGAGATTACAAAAAGGACCTATAACAACTTTTTGGTTCTTGAAAATGAAGTTGAATGTTCTATTTGCAATAACTTTGGTCATGAAGATTCTGAATGCAGGAGCAGGTTTCAGCAAACAAAGGAACAAGCCTCAAGCACCAAAACATGGAGAATAAAGGAACCACAACCAGAAAGATGTGGGATAGCATTTTATGCAGAGGGACAGGAAAATCTTTGGTACATTGACAGTGGATGTTCGAAGCATATGACAGGTGATAAAGAAAAACTTGAATCATATTCTGCTCTAGAAAAAGGAAAGAAAGTTTCTTTTGGAAATGATACTCCAGCAACTATAAAAGGAAAAGGCACTGCTCAGTTAAAAGAAAAGGTCAAAGCTGGAAATGTTTTGTATGTTGATGGATTGAAACATAATCTTCTAAGTGTAAGCCAGATGTGTGATCAAAGAACCGAGGTGATATTCAGATCAAATGGATGTCTTGTTCGTGATCTTGATACAGGTAAAACAGTTATCAAAGGAAAAAGAACTCCAAATAATCTATACATATTTGAAGAAGGACAACAACAATGCTATATGAGCAAGGATGATGAACACTGGTTATGGCATCGGAGGTTGGGGAATCTAAGCTTTTCACAAATAAGGAAAGCATGCAAATATCAGGTAGTTCGCTATCTTCCAGATATCAAAATTCCAGACAACACCATATGCAAATCATGTCAGTTTGGAAAGCAAACCAGAACTAACTTTCCAGAGAAGGAAGGATCAGCTAGCATGCCTCTTGAGCTAGTACATACAGATACATGTGGTCCATTCAGGAAAAGGACACCTCGAGGAGAAGAATACTTGATATTATTCGTTGACGACTTCTCCAGGTTTGTTTGGTTAGGACTTATGAAGCACAAAGATGAAGCATTCGAAAAATTCAAATCCTTCAAAGCCTTGGTTGAAAATGAATCAGGACACAAAATTAAGTGTCTCAGATCCGATAGAGGTGGGGAGTTTACCTCAAATGAATTTTTCGATTTCTGTGAAGAACATGGGATAAGAAGAGAATTCTCTACAGCTAGAACTCCTTAGCAAAATGGAGTTGTGGAAAGAATGAACAGAACAGTCCAACAAATGGCTCGTGCTATGCTTGATGAGTCGGGAACTCCCGCAACTTTCTGGGGAGAAGCTGCACATGCTGCGGTTGTTATTCTCAACAAAACAAATGTCCGGGTGAACAACACTCAAACCCCTCATGAGCTCTGGTGTGGTGAGACTCCTTCGGTAAAACACTTCAAAATCTTTGGGAGAAAATGTTATATTAAGAATACTGACGAGCAACTTGGAAAACTTGAACCTAGAGCAGATGAAGGCATTCTTCTTGGTTATTCTCCTCATAGCAAAGCATACAAGTGCTACAATAAGAGACTTGGCAGAATTGTTGACAGCATTGATGTAGTGGTTGATGAGAAGGGATACACTCCTAAGCAAGTACATCATGAAGACATCGAAGAAGATGAAGGCTACCCTCAAAGACAGAATGATGAAGAAGAAGAACCTCAAGAAGAACCAAAGGAGCAGACAAGAATAGAAGAGAAGACTCCATCCAGATATGTTCAGAAGAATCATCCAGAATCTCAGATTGTGGGGCAGAAAGAAGCAGGTGTACAAACAAGAAGAAAAATTGCAGAAGCCTCAAGCTATTTGGCATTACTCTCTTCCATTGAACCATAAAATGTGAAAGAGGCATGCAAAGATGAATGTTGGGTGAAAGAAATGGATGAAGAACTTGAGCAGATTGAAAAGAACAACACTTGGGAGCTGGTCCCTAGACCAAAGGATAAGAATGTTATTGGAACAAAATGGGTCTTCAAAAATAAATTGAATGAAAATGGAGAAGTAATTAGAAACAAGGCCAGACTTGTTTGTAAAGGGTATGCGCAGCAAGAAGGAATAGACTTTGAAGAAACCTTTGCTCCTGTTGCAAGACTTGAGGCCATCCGAATGTTCCTTGCTCTCTCAAGCTTTCAAAACTTCAAAGTATTTCAAATGGACGTGAAATCAGCCTTTCTGAATGGAGACTTGGAAGAAGAAGTATACATTGAGCAGCCAGATGGATTCATTCTTGGAAATGATCCAAATCTTGTATGCAGATTGAAAAAGGCTCTCTATGGTCTCAAACAAGCTCCAAGGGCTTGGTACTATCATTTGGACAAATATCTTCATCAACAAGGTTTTTCAAAAGGATCAGCAGATAGCAATCTTTATATAAAAGTTGAAAATGACAAATTGCTAATACTTGTTGTGTATGTAGATGACATTATCTTTGGCAGCAATGAAGAAGCTATGAGTCAAAGCTTTGCCTTGGTCATGCAGAAAGAATTTGAAATTTCCTTGCTGGGAGAACTGACATATTTCCTTGGTTTGCAAATCCAACAAAAAGAAGGAGGAATATTTTTATCTCAAACCAAGTATCTCCAACAGATTTTGAAGAAATATGGCATGGAAGATGCAAAACCAGTATGTACACCCATGGTCACAGGATGTAGCCTCAGTGAAAATGATGAATCTGTAGCAGTACATCAACCAACCTACAAATCTATGATTGGAAGTCTACTTTATTTGATAGGTACCCGACCGGACATCATGCATGCAGTAGGAATAGTTGGAAGATTTCAGGCAAATCCAAAGGAGACCCATCTTCAGGCAGTGAAGAGAATTTTCAAATATCTTCAAGGGACACAAAATTATGGCTTATGGTATCCTAGAGATACAGATCTCACACTTCATGCTTATACAGATGCAGATTGGGCCGGAAGCGTGGATGACAGGAAGAGCACAAGTGGTGGTGCGTTCTTTATGGGTTCCAGATTAGTATCTTGGTTCAGCAAGAAACAGAGTTCGATTGCCTTGTCTACAGCTGAAGCAGAATATATTGCTGCTGCATCTTGCTGCACTCAACTCCTTTGGATGATGCAGACCTTGCAGGATTTTCAAATCACTTGTACACCACCTATCTCCATCTTATGTGATAACACAAGTGCAATCAGCATCTCAAAGAACCCAGTCATGCATTCAAAAACCAAGCACATACCAATCAAGTATCATTTTCTCCGAGAACAAGTGCTTGAAAAGAAGGTCAAGTTGGAGTATGTTCCTTCTAAGGAACAAGTTGCTGATATACTCACCAAACCATTGCCCAGGGAGACTTTTGAATACCTCAGGCAAAAGCTGGGGGTTGTTGATGCATCATCCTGTTGAATCTCTTCTGATGGTTACATGTGCGGGGTTGCGGATTGGTTGAAGTTTGAATGGCACAGGTTCAGGGGGAGCATATAATGCATTGTTGGCATTATGAAGGATGTACAGAAGGAAATCATGGATTTTGATCTGATTATCGCTGCAATATGTCTCTATCTCTTTCATGGTCATTTATGGTGTTTGGGGGATTATGGTTCTTCTTTGCAGATCTGGTTCATATTCAGGGGGAGCATGTTCTTAGGGGGAGCATAACCCTTTGCCCTTGATGTCAAAGGGGGAGAATGAAGCTGAAGATTTTGAGGTTGCCATCAAGTCCAAAGGGGGAGATTGTTGGCATTATGATTCTGGTATGGCTCTATGTTATAGATGTTGTACTTGATGGCAACACCCTCAAGTGGCAATGCTTTGATCAGGCCCTTAAAATGTTGAAATCTAAGAAGTACGCAGGAGAACTGTTCAGAAGATGCATACACGCAGGTACACCGTGAAGGAACTGCGTCCACCCACGCAGGTCACCCGTTCAGAGGGTGTGTACCCCCAGTTTCACTTACTTCAAGGCAGAGAAGCGCGTTCACGTGGGGTTTCCTATGTTGGCCCGTGGTATTTAGCCCGCCGCTCTTGATTCTATGGTTTTGGCCCGTGGTATTGTTTTATATTATTATTATTATTGAGCCCCATGTTTTTGGGCCCCTGGTATTGGTTATCTATGGTATTGATCCATGATTTTAGGAGGATCTTGCCTATATAAAGTAAAGGAGTTCACTTGGCTAAGTATCCTTTGCAAATTGAATATCTTAAGATCTGAAATATTGGGTTATTACTTAAAGGATTGATCTATATGAAAATGAAATTGAAAGCGAATTTGAGAAGGGTGATCTCTTGAGCGCATGATCAGATCTGGGCATCCGACTAATTGTAGCACTCTGGTGAACTGTCAATTCGGCCCTAATCAGAAGTACGCAGGTATTTAACGGAGAAAGTGCGTGGGTACGCAGAGTAGAAACAGGAGAGTTGCGTGTGTACGCAGAGTAGAAGAAGGGGAACTGCGTGGGTGCGACAGAGGTTCAGGTGCGTACGCACAGTAAAAATACGCGGCGCGATAGTGTATCTGGGTGCGTACCTACTGCAACAGTACGTGGCGCAATAGTGTCTCTGGGGGCGTACCTACAGCAACAGTACGCAACGCTATTGAAGAAGCAGTGCGTGGGTACGCGGTGCAGCAAAAGACTCTCTGCGGGTATACGCAGGGAAGCAGAAGGTGAAGTGCGTAGCGACGCAGGCCACAGAAAGAAAAACTGTGTATCTGTCTTAAGATCTTCTGTTGACTGAATTTTTCTGTTGATAAGGTGTTCTGGGTTAGTTCTGTTGATCTAGTTACTGCAGTTGACTGTGTAATTTACATGTACTTGAAAGAAAAGAAGTAGGGGGTTGTAGCTCCCTTCCAGGAAAGAATGGAAAACGAGAGAGAGTTGTAGCTCTCTGTAGGTTGCAGCCTGTGTACTGGTAAAGGACTGCACTAGTACAAAATCATTGTAAAAGGAGTTTCTAATTTGAAAGAAGATAGAGAAATATTGCAGCAGGTGGTTTTCACCCACATTGGGTTTCCACCTTACATTTGGTGTTCTTTGGTGTGACTATCTGTTTTTCTTGTTCATGCTCATTATTTCATGATACTGATATGTAAAAATAATTCAAAGTATAAATAAGGAAGATTTGTTAAAAGAACTTGATAATACTGATTCACCCCCCCTCTCAGTATTATTTCCAACAGCTTCCACGTGCGCATGTTGATGTCATGTTGGAAGTCCATCGGATTGCCTTCGGTTGTTCCTTCACCTACCCTCCTGACAACATTTGATGGTCATTCTCATAAGTCGCATTGGATTATCTCGGCGTTTCCCATATGTGTTGGGGGAAAGGTCATCAATATCGAAGTAGAAGTCATTGATGCTAACCTAGATTACAATCTCCTCTTAGGAAGGAACTGGGTATATGAAATGGATGCCATTGTTTCGACTCTGTTTCATGTCATTTTCTTTCCTCATGAGGGGAAAATTGTTAAGGTTGATCAATTGGATTATTCTCCAGTTGATCCTCGAGCAACTTCAGATTCTACTATTCCCTTAGTGGATAACCCTCATCCACCTACTAAGAATCTAGGAGTTGGGATGTATTCTTCATTGATGGGTACATTTGATTTTCCCTCTCCTATCGCTAGAATCAATGTCGTTTCATCATCCAAGGAGTCTTCACGGGAAGAGTTCTTCCAAACTCATTATTTTTCAGACCCTTGGACCTTGCCTTCACCTACGACCACATTAGATGAAGGACAAGTTGGTGGAATGGCATTTCCTATGTCTGTAGCAGAGCTTAGATATCAGTCTATCGTCAATTCTACAGACAACCATTCTAATCCTTTCTCTGAGAAGGAGTTAGATGGTGATGTGGCCCCAGCTTGGACCCTTGATTCTACCTCCACTATGGACTGCTTAGATATGGTTTTACCATCTGAAGAAGCAATCCTAGAAGTAATGATGGGTGTAGATCGACCTTGGGAAGACTTACACCATTGTTCATATTTTCTTCCTCCGTTGCAGGAAGTATAATCTAGGTTCTCCGAGCCATTTACTATTGATGTTTGTATGGTATCAAATCCTTTGGCTCCAGCACACTTTCGTGCCAAAGGTAATATGTCGGTGATTTAAAAAACGATATCTATAAACATCTCTAGGAATCCTAACATGATCAAGAATCTCTTCATCGGAGCTAAATGTTCCCCTGAAGAAATTCAAATTTACAACAACCTTTTTAAGGAATTTTGAGATGTATTCGCTTGGTCTTATGAAGAAATGCCTGGCATTGATCCATCCATAGTTCAACATGAGATCAAGACGTATGAAAACACTAAGCCGATTCATCAAAAGCTTTTGCTGGTTAATCCTAGGAAAGCAGCAACTATTAAGGTTGAAGTAGAGAAGCTGCGTAAGGCAGGTTTTATATACCTTGTTCCTCTTATGGATTGGGTTTCTAATCCAGTCCCTATAGATAAAAAGCAAGGAACAATCTGAGTATGCATTGACTTTAGAGACCTAAACAAAGCTTGTCCCAAACATAATTACTCCATGTCATTTATTGATCAGATTATTGATGAATGTGCGGGTAATGAGATTTTCTCCTTCATGGACAATTTTTTCGGTTATAATCAGATCTCTATCTATCCTAAAGATCAGCATAAGACAAATTTTATCTATCCTTGGGGTACCTTTGTATACAGAAAGATGCCTTTTGGTCTTAAAATTGCTAGAGCTACCTTCTAGCAGGCCATGTCATACACTTTCCATGATATCAAACATATCATCGAAGCATACTTGGACGATTTAGCTACTCGTTCTCGAAAGAGAATTGATCATCCTAGTCACCTTCGATTGGTTTTTGAGCAATGTCAATTTTACAAGATCCGATTGAATCCCAATAAGTGAGTTTTCGTGGTTACATCTAGTCGGTTATTAGGGTTCATTGTGTCAACTAAAGGGATTCGAGTTGATTCCTTCAAGGTAGAGGCAATAATTCAGTTGCCTCCCCCATCCTCAATTCGACAACTTCAAAGTCTTTAAGGGAAGGCTAATTTCTTAAGTAGGTTTATAGCAAATTATGTCGAGATCACTAAAGGGTTTATGCATTTGCTACAGAAAGGAGTTCCATTTGTATGGGACAACTTTGCGCAATAGTCTTTTGATGCCTTGAAAAAGACATTAGTGTTTGCCCCACTTTTGAGTCCATCAGATTATGGTAGGGATTTCCTTTTACATCTCGTTGCTGTAGAATCAACCCTTGGTATGGTTCTCATTCAGGAAGATGATTCTCTCATGGAGCATGTGATTTATTACTTGTGCCGAGGCTTGGTAGGTCCTAAACTTCACAATTCTCCTGTTGAGAAGTTGGCTTTGGCAGCTGTCCATGCTGTCAAGTGGCTCCACCATTATATCTTGCTACACAAACTTTTGTCTTAGCAACAGTAAATCCATTCCAATTTGTCCTCAGTAGGTGAGTGATTGGGGGCAAATACAATTGATGGATCATCATTTTACAAGAATTCGATCTCGAGTTCTTGTCTGCCAAGTCTAAGAAATCTATGGTTTTTGCGGAGTTAATTTCCGAGTTGCCTTGTGGAGAGGACACTGTTTATGAGGAAAGTTTTCCCGATGAACATATATTCCTCATCTCCTCACTCGAACCTTGGTATGGAGATATCATTTTCTATCTCTAGACTTTGAAGTTTCCCTCTACTTTCTCTAAGGATGAACGCCGAAAATTACATCACCTGGCTAAGAACTATGTCATCATTGGTGATACATTATATCGTCGAGGGGGTGATTCAATCCTTTGACGTTATTTAACCCTAGAGGAAGCAATGTCAGTGCTCAATGATTTCCACAGTGGAGCTTGTGGTGGCATCTTTTAGGGCTTGCTATAGCCCAGCGTATCTTGCATGCCGGCTACTTTTGGCCTTCGCTCTTCAAAGATTGTGTTGAAGTGGTCAAATGCTGTCATCCCTGTCAAGTTTATACTATCAAGATATGTGCACATCTAGCTCCTCTTTTTCTCGTTGTCACTGTCGGTCCTTTTACTAAGTGGGATATTGATTTTACAACTTGTAATCTACCTTCAACAGCAAATCACAAGTACATTATTGTGGCCATAGACTACTTCACGAAGTGGGTTGAGGCCAGCCCACTTATAAAAACGATAGTGAAACAGCGACATTGTTCCTTTTTAATTAGATTATCTCAGGTTCGGTATCCTGAGAGAGATTGTCACTAACCATGGCAGTCATTTCCAGAACCAACTAATTTCTGAATTGGCTCTTAAATTGGGTTTCTGGCAGGAGCACTCGTCTCCATATTATCCTTAGGTCAATGGACAGGTCAAGGCTATGAACGAAACCCTTAAGATGATCCTGCAAAGGATGATTGACAAAAATTGCTCCAATTGGGATCTTATTTTGTATCCAACTCTTTGGGCATACCGAACCTGCGTAAAGACTGCTATAGGTTTTACACCTTTTTAGTTAGTTTATGGGATGGAATCTATATTCCCTGTTGAATTTGAAATTCCATCTCTCAAGTTAGCTATTGAGATCCTTCTAGAGACCTCTAGTTTCGAAGAGCGCCTCATTCATTTGGAAAATATCGATGAGCAGTGTCGAGATGCCACCACAATAAATGAGGCTCATAAGAAAAGGGTTAAAACTCAGTACAATAAAGTTGTCCGTCCTCGAGTCTTTTCTGAAGGTGACCTTGTCTTGGTCTATGACCAAGATAAGGATGCCTTGGGGGCAGGCAAGTTCAAGCCTATGTGGTATGGTCCCTTTATAATTAAACGAGTTTTAGAAAAAGGGGCGTATGAGTTAGTTGATTTTGAAGGAAACAAGTTGGCAGAGCCCTGAAATGGGCTCTACCTTAAGAAGTACTTTGCTTAAGTAGTAGCTAGGAAATGGCTTCTTTGTACATTTTGTATTTTTGTACATATCTCATTGGGAGTTTTTTGATATCAACACTTTTTGGTCTACTGTGGCAGGTGTTGATGGATGACTTGGTATATTTTGGATTCGCCGATGGTGCTAGTCAGCACACTCAGAACCTCGCTTCCGCAGCTTGGGTAATCTACTATCCAACTGGTCAGTTGATGGTGTCAAGGGGAGTATGCATTGGTCTCGCATCAAATAATATGGCTGAGTATACTGCCGTCATTAATTTACTATCCGAAGCAATTTCTTATGGAATCGATTCGTTGGTAGTCTATCTTGATTCACAACTGATAGTGTCACAATTGAATAACATTTATCAGGTAAGGGATCCATGTTTATATCGCCAATATTTAAAAGTGAGGTTGTTGCAAAGATAATTTACTTACATTAATTATTTTCACATTCCAAGATCTCATAATTGGTTAGCTGATTCTATCACTAATCAAGCATTAGACTGGCACATCATTCATTCATCACAATAAAATCAAGCATCAAAAAGTCGAAACTGTATATATATATCATAAAATATCTCGACTGTACATAAGTGTGTCGAAAATAATATACAAAAATTGGGACTCAAATGCCCATAAACATGTCTAGTACATCTAATGCCCCGGCTCAGGATGAGTGACTAAGTTTGCGACTACTGCTTTGGCCACATGCCTAAGAGTCCGAACCCAGTCCCATGGCATGCCAACCATGTGATGCTGCATATCTATAGGGAGATCCTCTACAATCTCCATCGGTACTCGGTGAGTTAATCTCACCAAATGTCATTGAACTGTGTGTAGGAGCCGCTCTGTATCGGAAATCGCCTCCTCGGCACCTCGGCCACGATTTCCATGCTGTGGGAATCCATCTGGTTGTACTAGCCCAAAATCTGGAACATGATCATCATATTAGTCATTTGAATCCCATCAAAAATATTTTTCAAAGTTCATTTTTATATTTGAAAAAAAATCATAGAATTCATAAAAATCATAAAATCATAAAATCAAAAACATTTGTTACCTATGTTGCCCCATGTCGTGGCTGGTGGTAAAGCTAGATCAGGATCTCCTTGGAAGTCCAAGCTGGCATAGGGGTAATCATCCATTGCGATGATCTACTACTCCCACCAGGAGAAGAAGTCATCATCAAAATAAGTTCGTTGAATGTCCCCACCTCCTAGTCATTTCATCAAGTCATCTTACCTGCCCATCTGTGGATCTCAAGGGGTGCTGATTGAAACTAATACTCTAGGGCGAAGTGCTGGGAACATCTCAAAGAAGAAAGAGCACAAAATAGTACCATACCTGATGTTTTTGGTTTGGTACTTTTTGATAGATGTAAGCTGGCTCTTCAAGTTGGCGAGAAGAGGAGTACACCAATCAAATATTGTGGTGAGACAGTCTACCACCAAGCTCATGGCAAGCCGTGAAGCCTGGTGTAAGGAAGCTAATCCGTTCACTCTGGCTATAGTGAACAGGATGATCCTCAATGATAAACTCTCCATGTGCTTGATTGGAATTTGACTTCCAACCTTTTTTGGATGACCTAGGCAATATATATGCATGTAGTCCTCGATAGAGAGACTACCTCGTGATCTGCCTGTGGACTGTACTACTTCTCCCCTCCGAGAAAGGCTTGTGATGAAATAAATATCCTCAATCTCTATCTTGAGTGGCATTTGATCAATCATGAATGAGTCATCATCGATGCTCCAATAGTGAATGAGAATTTCGAGCAAGTGAGTGTTTGCTTTCATGTTTGGCATTTTGAAGAAATTTAGCAAACCACATCCTCTTAAGGCATCCAGGGCTTGAGGATTGTTCATAACTTCATCATCCACTATGGCATGCTCTCTTTCCCTCCATGTCACCGGCATCTTGAGGAAAAAACAAGTTTGGACTGTTAGTTTTTTGTTTTGAAGTTTTCATGGTGTATACGTGGGTCTGTTTCATACACAGTCACGTCTAGGGTTGCGTATACACGGGATTCATATATCTAACCCACGTATACGTTGTGCCAAATTTTTTTGACATAAATTCAACAGTGAAACTTGAATTAAAATTTTTAAAACCAATCACAAATGAATGCAAGATGGGTTTAAGGGTTACCTGGTGATTTTGGGAAGATTTGAATGGTCGAATTTGGCGAATGGCAAGGCTTGCTTCCTTTTTTTCACTCCTTGTGCTCTCAACTCAAATGGTAATAATGGTGAGTGAAAAAACTATTTTATAAGTTTTGAAAATGTCAATTGTTTTCAAAAATTGATTTTTTTTTGTCTCATGTAACTTTTAACTTGGGAGATTGGAATGTCGAGAATGGTTTGATTTTCAGGACATTTTGGATGCTTTTTCAACAGTTTCAAGGCAGTTCCATGATTGTTGACCTGTCATGGCAGGTATCGTTTTCTTACTCGCATTTAGGTTAGGGAAGCCATTTTTCCATTGCATTATGCATACTAGCCTCCATTTGTCGATACACTCACTATAGGGTCAATCCCATCATGTTATGGTTTGTAAACCATCTTCACTCACCGATTTTTAAATCATGATGCGATGGTAGAGCCATCCTTTTCATGGGAATCACAGTTAGCACCTCACTAACATTTATTGCCCATGCTGCTTTAGTTTGAGAAGGCTCAGGAGTCCTCTGTAGTCATGCCATGACTTATGCGATGAAGACTCATTGCTCTTTGCTTCTTCGCTTTGTTCTAGCCTTATACCCTAGAGGCTCCTTCGTGTTGAGTTCTACTACTTCATTGCTTTTTGACCATTTGCACCTTTTAGCCTTGAGTCGGCTTCACTTGGACTCATTTTTAAGCCAAATTTTGACCATTACATCTGCAAAATCAAACTTGCATCCGCTTGACTTTTGCAACTTGACAAACCCTAACCCATGAAAGGAACACACCTTTGAATGTCTTTGACCAATTTTCGCCTCCCTGCATTAAGCATAGGATTCTTCCAATCCCAGGAACCAGATCATTTGTTTCACTAACACTCATTCTTTCCATTGTACTATAGCATTCCTTTATTCCTTTTCCAGCTTAAAGAAAAAGACAAAAAAATTATATATTCCAAAAAAGAGTGGGAATGGGACAATATTTCCACTTATTGTTGGCAGCTAGAGTCAGTTGTGTCGCCCTTGAACAAAGCACTCAAAACAAAGTCTCCTCCATTTGGGTGGGATTTAGTTTGACTTAGGTACACCTTAACCCTGTTATTGAGTCAGTTCTCCCCTGATTGGTTATCTGTTCCAATCATATGGAGGGTTCGTTCATTCCTCCTGCACGACGAACTTATACAGAGTCATCATATGCTGCCACATAGTCACATTGAGTCATGATTTTGTTCAAGGGAAGTTAGCCTGAGTTGGCCTCTCTGCGGTGTCTCTTGACTCATTTTTCAGTTAGCCATCCCTAATTGTCAGTGTCTTGTCTATCATCACATCAGTTATATTGGTCCTTTACTCATGCCGGTTTGAGAAGGTCTCCATTGACTTCTTGCTGGTGGGTCTTGTCCTTATCAATGATGACATCTTGCTTTGAGGATAGGCCTAGAGCCATACCCTGGCCCTATTTTCATTATTAATAGGTCACCTTGTGCTCAACATCGATCAGTATCATGGGTCTTTGACTGAGTGGTTTCCCTTATGTTCGACATTAGCTTACACTATCACACATTGGGATTCATGTAGTACCTTGGTTTCTATTTGACCCTATTGGTGGATACCTCGCCTCTGTGTCAGCTTTCATTATTGGTTGGTTCAGAGGGTTTCTATCGTGTGCTAGCCACATATTATCTATGCCAGAAATGTGCTTCGGTTGGGTTACTACATCTTTTTCATCCGATTCCTTCAACATTATTGGCCTACAGGTTACACTCCCACTAGATTGATGAATGATGCCTTAATGCTTTCCTTCTAGCGGATCTTTCCCCATCGACTATGACTCATTGCTCTGGGGCAAAGTTCTAGAGTCCATTTTGCAGTACCTTGGGGTTTGCAATCATTAGTGGCAGATCCTTCGCTATCGACAGTGGGAAACCATCATTGTCTTCTGATTGATAGATTCTTACATGTGTTTGACTCTAGCTCATCTATTCACACTTGTTAGATTGTATTGGGTACCTTGACGCTCATTATCATTATCGGTGAGTGGTCTCGCGTTTGTTAACGGTATACATCAATGATCGATAATCAAACGATTTCTCACATGGTCGACTTTAGATCATTTATTCCCATGGTGTAGGAATGTACCACGATGGTCAGTGAAAACCTTGGGTTGAATCAACATTCATTGGTTCACTTGACAGTTGCTCTTGTTGTTGCTAGTTGATACCACTCCACCTTATATGTTGCAGTAATTCATGGTGACATTCTATAAGTTGGCACCTGAGTTTGTAGTGTAGTACCATCTTACTCCATCATGTTCATTTGGTACTTTTGAGATCAATCTTTGATATTATTGATCAGCTTCATTCTTCAACATCATTGACATTCTTGTATGTGATATTCAGACATGTACTTGTTCGATCGTGATCAGATGATCCATTATGTATTTTCCAGTCTTCTATATTTGTATACTTAGTGGATCCGCTTGTACTTGATATGCGAACATGCTTTACTTTCTCTAAGCATGGGTATGCCTACCTCAGCCAGTGTTTCTTTCTGATCTCCTTTTGTGGCTTGGCAGGTTGAACTCTGTTGAAGTCCTTCTTAGTTTTTGACAGGTTCCTTTCCATGTACTTACTTAATACATTTTGGCCATCATGTACCCCTTCTGACCTCATATATTAGGGGGAATCTGTTATAGCTCGAAATCTCACTCTTGATGTTTGTGATGCTGCACTCATGGCCTAGGGCAACCCCTCCTTCCAGACTTGGTCCAAATACTTAAAAAACAGTGTTTTACTCCCTATACACGACATTGCCCTGAGCTAAACACATGTGTATGCGGGTCTGTGTGTACCCAACCCACGTATATGTCTAAAAAACTTAAAAAAATTAAATCTCCTTAATTTTTGGCGGAGATCACGGGTTTTACCTATTGATTACCTATTAGTGCCCGTGGCCCAACTGTTCCCAATGAATTCCCAACTAAACAACTACTTTGGGAGAAGTATAAAAAGGCTTCAATGGGAAGGCCTAGAGGAGGAGAGAATAGAGAGAAAAATCACTCCATTGAGATCATACCTGATCAGGTCTGAAGAACCTTGTGCTTCCAACACCTCCCCCATTATAGGAAACCCTTGTTTCCTTCCATTATGATGTCTTTTCATTAGCTGAGATATCCTTGTGTGAGTCATGGAAGGATGTTTTAGAAGACTTGGGATTGGACGAATCCAGAGGACAGTTCTTCTTGGAGCCTGCGAGAGGAAGATTCAGGTGCTATCATTCCTTGTTTTACTTTAGTTATTTGCAATAAAGAAACACTTGTCTTGTTCCCAAAATCAATCTTCTTCATGCTTATGATGTTGTTATTATGGTTTGCATATGAATAGTTGTTTCAATTATATAACTAACTACCTTTCAATATGCTATGATGTTGATCTATTTATGATGCTTGGTCCATATACTGTTATGCTTCTTTGAATTAGTTATTTTGCAGCTTGAAGGATTGAAAGGAACTCCAAGAGGGTTTGGACCCTGGCTGGATCTACTTGAACGAAGGACCCCCAGGTGCACCTCTCTTTGTGTAGTTTTCTTGTATTAGTATCATGACTGTGTGGAATGCTTGTTTTTCATTGTATATAACTCCCACTCTGCTAGGGTAGTGACCCAAGGCCCTAGGGGACTTTGTTCCTCAACAACTGGGAAAATTGTTGTGGTCTAAATCCTTGTGATTGATTTGGTTGGGGGTTTTTCCATGTTCTTTTGGCTATAAAATAGAGAGGGTCTACTGGTTCTGGTATTCTTTCATCATTGAATACAGCCTTAAGACTTGGTAAGGATGGACATTCCTTTGTATCATGATTATTTACACATACGACACAGGTTTCTATGGCTTTTGAGTCTAAGGGACACTCTCTTAGAGCATGTTTCTTCCGAAATTTGGGATAGAAGATAGATAATGCAAAATTTTCAGAATTTTTTTGTTTCGTATTTTAAGGGTGTCTATCTATTCACTTAGGCTCCCTAAAAAATCTGTTTTAAAGGTGTCAAGTAAATTTCCTATTTCTGTCCTGCTAACTGTCCCAACTACAGACTTGTTTATTCTTGATAAGAGAGGGTCTCTAAGACAGTTTCCAACTCTTGCTTTGCCTCTTGAGATATGTACACATAAATCACAAATCTCTGCAAATGGTAGTTGGGAAATATATCCTTTTCTAGTTAGGTTAAGGAGATCGATCCATTCATCTTGAATGACTCTGAGTAAAATAGATTTTAAGGTCTCTTCATCCAAATTATCCATTTTTGCTCTTTTAACATTATAAACAAACCTTTTTACCAAGTCTTCAAGATTCTTATCTTCTTTTTGTGTCATTTTGAAGACTTCATCTTTAAGGTTACTAGGTGTACAATAGTCTCTATACTTGCCTAAGAAAGCCTCTTTCATTTGTGCCCACGTTGTTATAGAATGCACTCCTAGACTCATGAACCATTTTAATGCTGAGTGTTTTAATGTGGTAGGGAACAATTTCAACTTTTGAGCATCATGCAAATAGTCATATGATCTGCATAATACTTCAAATTCAAAGAGAAACGTCTCTAGATATTCATTTCTTTTCCCATGGAAAGTAGGAAGAATCGAGGGTGATATATTTTTCATTGTGAGGGCTGTATCTTCATCAAGAATAGGGAATCCCAAAGGATCTTGATTTCCTCTGCCTCTACCCCCTCCTCTACCTCTACCTCTTCCTCTTCCCCTTCGTCCAATCCTATCTTCTTCACCATGGACATTGTGTACTTCTCCTTCCCTTTCTTTAGCCATGATAGATTCTTCATAGCTAATATAGTGTTCTTCTAATCTTTCTGGTTCCTCTATCAATGGTTGCTCAGAATAAGTTTCCAATTCCTCTACTTCACTAGGAATTTCTAGTTCTTCTCCCAAAATTTTTTCACCAGTGGGAGACAAAAAGATTACTCCTGTGGTTGGGGATCTAGGATTTTCTTCAATTACAACTTTAGTAGAAGAAGTAGGTGAAGTTCTGCATTGAATTTCTGATCTTGAGACTCCAGGAAGTCTTTGTCGACCTCTAAATGGAATTTGGGTTTGAGTAGGTGGTGTGGAATCTCAAAATCGTGTGAGGTGAGTGGATTTGTGGGAGTTAAACTTTTTCCTCATCCTACAAATCTACCCTTAGAGTCTCTATCCCTAACATGTCATGTTTAAACTTAATGATGGTTTTTTTTACTTCTAATTGTACTTCCCCAACAATGATGCCAAAATGTTTGGTCAATTCAATGTCCTTGAACTGTCAATCATCAATTGTCAACCAGGGTGCGTAGACTAATGAAGTATAGGTGTACAATATGTGCTTAGAAGTTATTCATTAGGTTGTTATGTATTTTTTAAGATCTAAACTTAAGATGGGGGTGGTGTTTGTCAATTATATTAGTGTTGTAATTCTTAGGGATGTTGATTAACTTTCCTAGGAATTAATATCTATCCAATTAGTTTGTAGATGATGTGAGAGTGGTTTTACTTATGTTAGATTGTTTGGAATTTTTGATCTTGAATCTCTACGCTGCAGCTCCTAATTCTCTAAGTACAAAAAAAAACTTTTTCTACCAACTATGAAGGAATAGTGTTGAATTCAATCGTTTAGGAGAGAAATTCTCACTTATTCAATTTTTTCTCAAACAAAGTAACCCAAGCAACATCTACATTATGAATTGAAAACACTTCAATTATGCTGGATAATAAGCAAAGGAAAGGACCATTTTGTACCAGGTATAAAGCAAATTAGATAACAATCTAAACTAGGTATAAAGAAAATTAAAGTTATTATGCAGATAACAACCCACTTACGAGATCATTATGCTACATTGTCACACAAAACAAAGAAATTGAAGAATTAAAGGAAATAATATTGTAATTGATTAAAACCTTCCACTGTTTGTAGAGGCCGTCCACATAGCAGTTCAGAGCTTCCAATCAACACAACACTTTCACATAAAAAACTAATTCTATTCATATGGAATACACAAATTGTTCACAATTATATCATTCAGTGTGCACCAAAATAACAGTGCGGCCATTAGTTTTATAGTAGGCCTCTTGGCATAACTTTATGGATATTTCAAGCCTAATATCTCTAACCTATTGGCATTATGGCACAGGTTTGGAGCTATGGCACAGGTGTTGTCCTTGATGGCAGCTCACTTCGGTGACAAATCTCAGTTCAGGCTCTCAGAATGAAGGAAAAGATATATACGCAGGTTCACCTAGACGAAGGCGCGTATACACGTGGGTTAGGCGTTACAAAGGCGCGTATGCGTATACACGAACTTTCATGCAATGAAAAGCACGTACATATTGGAGAACTTACTTTTGGTCCGTGGTATTTAGTCCTTGGTAATTGAACCTATGGTTTTGGGCCATGGTATCTCGTCAAGAGTGTTGATCCCAAGTATTGGGTCCATGGTATTGTTTTGTTATGGTTTTGGACCGTGGTATTGTGGAAGGCCTAAGACTATAAAGGAGGAAGGAGATCATTTGGCAAAGTATGATCCGAATTATTGAATATCTGATAAAGTGCTAGATCTGGAATATTGGTGATTGGGTTATGGTGCAGATCTGGATCTAAATGAAGGAGGAACCTGAGCACATAGAGAAGGATAATTTCTATTGATGGGTCATAATCTTAAGGCTTGAATAATAGTATCTTTGTAAGATTTTGATCCGTTATATGTGGTGCATGCTTGATCTATAAATCTTGTAATTTGGGTTAATTAATGTCTAAATATTTGAAAGAGTGAATTATCCTTTATAGATCTGTACGCAGGTTCAGTGAGGTGAAGGCACGTATACAAGTAAAAACAGTGTATACGCTAGTTGGTCCAAACACAGAAGCGTATGCACGCAGGTTTCTGGTTATTGAAGTAGCGTATATCTCTTGAGTTGTGTTCTAGCAGCTTCTGTTTATTGTTGCAGTGTTCTGGGTTCAGAATTTGGTGTGTGGTTACTGTTACTATGTTTTGGGTACAGCTGTCAGAGAAGTATCTACTTGATTAAGTTCTAATTGGTGAAAAGGAGATTGTTTGATGCATAAATTCTTGATGATTGATTGATGTTCATGGATCCAGTGTGAAAATTTATGAAACGCGGTCCTTGGAAGAAAGAGAAGGTTGTAGCCTTCTGTAGGCTAGCATCTACGTACTAGTATCTTGGCTAGTGCAAGAGCTAAGGGGGTTGTAGCTCCCTTCCAGGAGAAGCTAGAGAATGAAAGAGGGTTGTAGCTCTCTGCTGGTTGCAGCCTGCGTACTGGTAAATGACTGCACCAATACAAAATCATTGTAAAAATAAGTTTCTAATTAAAGAAGCTAGAGACGAATTGCAGCAGGTGGTTTTCACCCACATTGGGTTTCCACCTTATATCTTGTGTTCTTGTGTGTGATTGTCTTCTGCTCTGTTTCACTATTTTTGGTTACTGTTCATTTGATTATGATACACAGATTAATGATCAACATCTGTAAGATAAATTAAATGATAAGTTTGCATGGTATACGCGGGTTTCATTATATGTAGTTGCGTATATACGCGATTTTCTCTAACTGAAGTAGCGTATATGATTTGGATTTGAAAAAGAAATAATTGACTTGATAATACTGATTCACCCCCCCCCTCAGTATTATTTCCAACAATTGGAATCAGAGCAGGTCCTTCTGAAGAAGCTTGATCGCTCGAAGGAAGATCCATCATCATGAGCAACTACGAGAGAGAAGCATCTATCAGGCCACCAATTTTTGATGGGACCAACTTCGTCTATTGGAAGGTAAGAGTTACAACATATCTTCAATCTCTTGGTACAAAAGTCTAGGATGTCATAGATACAGGGTACACTTTTCCATCCAAAACTCCTACATATTCGGCTGGTAAGAAGCACTATGAAACAAATGCAAAGGCTGTCAATACTCTATTAGGATGTATATCTCAATCAAAATTCGTCAAGGTTATGTAGTATAAATCCGCAAAAGAAATATGGGACAAGATTGTTCTGAGCTATGAAGGAGATGAACAAGTAAAACGAGCAAAACTTCAAACCCTCAGAATTTAGTATGAAAATCTCAGAATGCACAATGATGAAAGTGTGGCTAACTATTTCCTTCATGTAGATGAGATTGTTAATTGTATGAAAAACTTGGGTGAAGAAATAAAAGAGGCTGTTGTAGTTGAAAAGGTTCTAAGATCTTTGTCCTCTAAGTTTGAATCTAAAGTTTCTGCAATAGAAGAAAAAGAGAATCTACGGAACCTTACCATGTCACAGCTGCACGGAATTCTGACTGCTTACGAAATGAGGAAAGGAGGACCATCAGATAGGAGAGAAGCTGCTTTCAAGGCTTCAGGCAAAGGAGATTACTATGAGTCAAAAGAAGAAGAAGAATCAAATTTTGTCAAGAACCTTCAATGGGGTGCTAGAAGATTTAGAGGTAAGTTACCTTTCAAATGCTTTGCTTGTGGAAGAGTCAGTCACTATGCTGCCAAATGTCCTCATAAAGATAAGCTTGACAAGGGTAAGGAACCTGTTAGATGGAACAAGAAACAGAATGTAAATAAGAAAAGCTATTACACTCATGAAGATAGTGATGGACTTTCAAATAGTGATGAAGATGAACAAGGTTGTAATTATAAACTTTTAATGGCTTTTGAAGATGATGATTTTGTGGATGCTATAGATGAAGAAGGTCTTTATGAAGAGATTTCTAGACTCAAAATTTGTTTAGAAGAGAAGAATGTGATCATAGATACTCTTCAATTCCAACTTGCTGAAAAGGAAAAACATCATGAAAAGTTAGAATGTGAAATTGTGGGACTTAGAAAAGAGATGGAGAAAATAAAAGCTCTTAATCTTAGATTTGTTAAAGGATCTGACACTTTAGATGAGATTATCAAAGTGCAGCGTTCTGCACTAATCAAGACAGGTTTGGGATATAATGAGGAAACGACTCAAGTGAAGAAACCATCTACCTCCAAAAGTTATATTGATGCAGCAAGGAGAAGTGAACAAAGACCCGATGGAAATCACCAAGTAAATCAGGGGCAATCTACCTCAAGAATGAACAAAGACTACCAGGTAAATCGGGGCCAATCTACTTTAAGGACAAACAGAAGCTACAACTAGCCATAGGTAAAACCTTCTCAATTTGCCTCAAGAATGGATGTCAATAGAAACTACAATCATTTGGCTGGTAGATTTGATAATCACAGGAGTTTCTTCAATGGCCAATGTTTCTCTTGTCATAAATTTGGTCACAAAGCATCTCAATGTGTTGCCTATAAGACAATCATGACTAGAGAAGCTCAAAAATAAAGGAGTATGACTGGGATCATGAAAAGAACCTACAATAACTTTTTTGCTCTTGAAAATGAGATAGAATGTTCTATTTGTTACAATTTTGGTCATGAAGATTCTGAATCCAGGAGCAGGTTTCGGCAGACAACTCAGAAGGAGCAAGCCTCAAGTGCCAAAACATGGAGAATGAAGGAACCACAACCAGAGAGATGTGGTATAGCTTTATATGTGGAAGGGTAGGAAAATCAGTGGTACATCAACAGTGGATGTTCAAAACATATGACGGGTGATAAAGAAAAAATTCAGTCATATTATGCCTTAGAGAAGGAGAAGAAGGTATCATTTGGAAATGACACCCCTCCGTTCATAAAAGGTAAAGGTTCTGTTCAGTTGAAAGAAAGGGTCAACGCTGGAAATGTTATGTATGTTTATGGCTTAAAGCATAATCTACTGAGTTTCAGTCAAATGTGCGATCAAGGAACTGAGGTAATATTTCGATCAAGTGGATGTAGTGTTTGTGATCTTGATACAGGAAAAACAGTGATCAAAGGCATAAGAACTCCAAATAATTTATACATATTCAAAGAAGGAAAACATCAATGCTATCTAAGCAAGAATGATGAACACTGGCTATGGCACAGAAGATTGGGGCATCTTAGCTTCTCACAGATAAGGAAAGCATGCAAATACCAGGCAGTTCGTGGTCTTCAGACATTAGAATTCCAGACAATACAATATGCAAATTGTGTCAGTTTCGTAAGCAAACCAGAACTAACTTCCTTGAGAAGGAAGGATCAACTAGCAAGCCACTTGAACTTGTCCATACTGATGTATGTGGTCCATCTAGGAAAATGTCACCCCGAGGGAAGAATACTTTATATTATTCATTGATGATTTTTCCAGGATGTGTTGGATAGGACTTATGAAGCACAAAGACGAAGCCTTTGAAAACTTCAAATCATTCAAAGCCTTGGTGGAGAACGATTCAGATCACAGAATCAAATGCCTTAGGTTTGATCGAGGAGGAGAATTTACCTCGAATGAATTTTTCGATTTTTGTGAAGAACATGAAATAAGAAGGGAATTCTCTACAGCTAGGACTCCTCAGCAAAATGGAGTAGTGGAAAGGATGAACCGAACGGTTCAACAAATGGCTTGTGCTATGCTTGATGAGTCTGGAACTCCCGCAACCTTCTGGGGTGAAGCCACATTTGCTGCAGTTGTTATTCTCAACAAGACAAGTGTCCGGGTGAACAACACTCAAACTCCTCATGAGCTCTGGTATGGTGAGACTCCTTCAGTAAAATATTTCAAAATTTTTGGAAGCAAATGCTATATCAAAAATATTGATGAAAATCTTGGCAAGTTTGAACCTAGAGTAGATGAAGGCATTCTCCTTGGGTACTCTCCCCACATCAAAGCTTATAAGTGTTACAATAAAAGGCTTGGAAAAATTGTTGAAAGTATTGATGTAGTAGTTGATGAAGAAGAAAACACTCCTAGGTAGGTAAGATCTGAAGATTTCGAAGATGATGAGGACTATCCTTCAACATCAAATCAGACTTATGATGAAGAAGAAGCTAAAGAGGCACCAGAAGAATAGATAAGGATAGAAGATAAGACTCCATCCAGGTACGTTTAGAAGAATCATCCAGAATCTCAAATTTTGGGGCAGAAAGAGGCAGGTATACAAACAAGAAGAACAATTGTAGAAGCCTCAAGCTATTTGGCATTTCTCTCCTCCATTGAACCACAAAATGTAAAAGAGGCATGCAAAGATGAATGTTGGGTCAAGGCAATGGATGAGGAACTTGAGAAGATTGAAAAGAATAACACTTGGGAGTTGGTTCCTAGACCAAAAGATAAGAATGTCATAGGGACAAAATGGATATTCAAAAACAAGTTGAATGAAAATGGGGAAGTGATTAGAAACAAGGCCAGACTTGTTTGTAAAGGGTATGCTCAACAAGAAGGAATAGATTTTGAAGAAACTTTTGCTCCCGTTGCTAGACTTGAGGCCATCCGAATGTTCCTTGCTCTCTCAAGCTTTCAGAAGTTCAAAGTATTTCAAATGGACATGAAATCAGCTTTTCTGAATGGAGACTTAGAAGAAGAAGTGTATATTGAGCAACCAGATGGATTCATCCTTGGAAATGATCCAAAACTTGTATGCATACTTAAGAAGGCCCTCTATGGTCTTAAACAAGCTCCAAGGGCTTGGTATTATCGTCTGGACAAATATCTTCATCAACAAGGTTTCTCAAAAGGATCAACAGATAGCAATCTTTATATAAAAATTGAAAATAACAAATTGCTAATACTTGTTGTGTATGTTGATGATATCATTTTTGGCAGCAATGAAGAAGCTATGAGTCAAAGCTTTTCCTTGGTGATGCAGAAAGAATTCGAAATGTCCTTGCTTGGAGAACTGACATATTTTCTTGGATTATAAATCCAACAAAATGAGGGCAGTATCTTTTTATCTCAAACCAAGTACCTCAACCAGATTTTGAAGAAGTATGGCATGGAAGATTCGAAACCAGTATGTACCCCTATGGTTACAGGATGCAGCCTTAGTGCAAATGATGAATCAGTAGCAGTGCATCAACCAACTTATAGATCCATGATTGGAAGTCTTCTCTATTTAACAGGTACCCGACCAAACATCATGCATGCAGTAGGAATGGTTGGAAGATTTCAGGCAAATCCTAAGGAAACTCATCTTCAGGCAGTAAAGATAATTTTCAAATATCTTCAAGGAACTCAAAACTATGGCCTATGGTATCTGAGAGATACAGATCTCACTCTTCATGCTTATATAGATGCAGATTGGGCTAGAAGCGTGGATGACAGAAAAAGCACAAGTGGTGGTGCATTCTTTATGGGTTCCAAATTAGTATCTTGGTTCAGCAAGAAGCACAGTTTGATTGCCTTATCTACAGCTGAAGCAGAATATGTGGCTGCCACATCTTGTTGCACTCAACTCCTTTGAATGATGCAAACTTTGCAGGATTTTCAAATCACTTGTACTCCACCTATCTTGATCTTATGTGATAATACAAGTGCTATCAGTATCTCAAAGAATCCTGCCATGCATTCAAAGACTAAGCACATACCGATCAAGTATCATTTCCTCCAGGAACAAGTATTGGAACAAAAGGTCAAATTGGACTATGTTCCCTCTAAGGAACAAGTTGTTGATATTCTCACCAAACCACTACCCAGGAAGAATTTTGAATACCTCAGACAGAAGCTGGGAGTAGTTGATGCATCATCTTGCTGTTGAAACTTGTCTGTTTCAGAGAAAAATGGGTGTACGCGAGTTGCCTAAGGAGGATCCGCGTACATACGCCAGTTTATGCAGAGACAGTCGCGTATATGGCAGTTTGAAAGAAATCAGTGGGGACAATCTCTAGTTGAAGATAGTCTGATATGGGTCTGACAGAGACCATCTGGCACAGGTTCAGGGGGAGCAGATAATCTTCTGATAATGCATTGTTGGCATTACATTAGAAGCTCTTGGTTCAGGTTCACAGCCATTGATCTCAGGTGGAACAAATGAAGAAGGAGAACAGAAGGAAAACATGGTTGCTGATCTGAATAGTGATTGACAGATGCTGCTGATATCAGTTATTGGTGACTTTCATAAGTCTTGCTCTAGATATTTCGTCTCTATGTCATGTATCTCTTTTATGGTGTCAAGGTCATGTAACGACCTATTTTGGTTTCCCCACTATGCTTGGGATGAATGATGTAATGTACTTGGTTGTCATATGTAAATTTCTGATGTATCCCCACTTGGTTGGGTGATGTATGTATGCATAGAGTCTTTTGGTGATAGGAAGGTCTTTTATGATGTATAAGTCATGGTTCTTCTTAAAGAACATCTTTTTCTAGATTTTGCCTACAATCAGGGGGAGCATGGTTAGCACAGCAGAGCAGAGATTTCAGCATGTACTCAAGGGGAGCACCACCATTTGCCCTTGATGACAAAGGGGGAGAATGACTTTGAGGATCTTAGGATTGCCATCAAGTCCAAAGGGGGAGATTGTTGGCATTATGGCATAGGTTTGGAGCTATGGCAAAGGTGTTGTCCTTGATGGCAACTCACTTTGGTGACAGATCTCAGTTCAGGCTCTCAGAATGAAGGAAAAGATATATACGTAGGTTCACCTAGACGAAGGCGCGTATACACGCGGGTTAGACGTTACAAAGGCGTGTATGCGTATACACGCACTTTCATGCAAGGAAAAGCGCGTACATGTTGGAGAACTTACTTTTGGTCCGTGGTATTTAGTCCTTGGTAATTGAACCTATGGTTTTGGGCCATGGTATCTTGTCAAGAGTGTTGATCCCAAGTATTGGGTCCATGGTATTGTTTTGTTATGGTTTTGGACCGTGGTATTGTGGAAGGCCTAAGACTATAAAAGAGGAAGGAGATCATTTGGCAAAGTATGATCTGAATTATTGAATATCTGATAAAGTGCTAGATCTGGAATATTGGTGATTGGGTTATGGTGCAGATCTGGATCTGAATGAAGGAGGAACCTGAGCACAAAGAGAAGGATAAGTTCTATTGATGGGTCATAATCTTAAGGCTTGAATAATAGTATCTTTGTATGATTTTGATCCATTATATGTGGCGCATGCTTGATCTATAAATCTGGTAATCTGGGTTAATTAATGTCTAAATATTTGAAAGAGTGAATTATCCTTTATAGATCTGTACGCAGGTTCAGTGAGGTGAAGGTGCGTATACAAGTAAAAACAGCATATACACTGGTTGGTCCAAACACAGAAGCATATGCACGTAGGTTTCTGGTTATTGAAGTAGCGTATATATCTTGAGTTGTGTTCTAGCAGCTTCTGTTTATTGCTGCAGTGTTCTAGGTTCAGAATTTGGTGTGTGGTTACTGTTACTGTGTTTTGGGTACAGCTGTCAGAGAAGTATCTACTTGATTCAGTTCTAATTGGTGAAAAGGAGATTGTTTGATGCAGAAATTCTTGATGATTGATTGATGTTCATGGATCCAGTGTGAAAATTTATGAAATGTGGTCCTTGGAAGAAAGAGAAGGTTGTAGCCTTCTGTAGGCCAACACCTACGTACTAGTATCTTGGCTAGTGCAAGAGCTTAGGGGGTTGTAGCTCCCTTCCAGGAGAAGCTGGAGAATGAAAGAGGGTTGTAGCTCTCTGTGGGTTGTAGCCTGCATACTGGTAAAGGACTGCACTAGTACATAATCATTGTAAAACGAAGTTTCTAATTAAAGAAGATAGAGATGAATTGCAGCAGGTGGTTTTCACCCACATTGGGTTTCCACCTTATATCTTGTGTTCTTGTGTGTGATTGTCTTCTGCACTGTTTCACTGTTTCTGCTTACTATTTATTTGATTCTGATACATAGATTAATGATCAACATCTGTAAGATAAATTAAATTATAAGTTTGCATGGTATACGCGGGTTTCCTTATACGTAGTTGCGTATATACGCGGTTTTCTCTAACTGAAGTAGCGTATATGATCTGGGTTTGAAAAGGAAATAATTGACTTGATAATATTGATTCACCCCCCTCTCAGTATTATTTCCAACATAACCTATCTAGACTTATATCACTAACCGTCGTTTTTCTATTTCGAAAGAAAAACATTAAGGTTTCAATTGATCTCAGGTTTTGTTCTACGTTAATCCAGTGATTGACTTGGAGTTTGAACACAATCTCCTGTGCTTCTTTTAGCAAACAATTTCAAGTGGATAGGAAGGTATTCATGAGGGAGCCATCCTCTATCCATCTACACCTTTCATTGCTGACCTGGAACTCTATAACCTTGCGAACAATGGAGACAGTTAAAGAAACTTGGATTAGCTACCGAAATAGACTGATTCGGTAGCTAATTGCAACTTTAACAAAACAATAGGGTATAAAGTTAAATAGGAAAAAGAAGACATATTATTGCATACCTTCATCAAAACTTGGTAGATATGGATTTATTTAAGTGGTAAATATATAGGAAAAAGGGAGGATCATTAGGAAAAAAGGATGTCATGGTAGGACAATCTTCTAACTCTACAGTACTTGATCTAGGGAGAAAAATAGGCTGATAACAACCATGGAGACCATCCTTTGGAGAATTCACATCCTCGCACCCCAACCCAATTATTTACACAATTTCTTCCCATGGACCCATGAATGCAACATGAATCCCACCATCCACTGCTGGAACGGTTCTCCATCTCGTGGCTCCCTTCTCTCAGAAATGCTACATAATGGCACACCCACTCAACTCCCAGGGTGCAACGGGAAACTCATCGTCAACTGATGGGTAACTCCTCATCTCCCTCTTTTGTTTCATTGTTTTTTACATTTGATGGAAACACTACAAAAAGGTTGCATCACGACAAAGAATTTTAGGTGTTAAGCGACAAAAAATTTCTCGTTATGTGCTTGCTAGGACTTTACCTTTTTAGTTTTCCTCTATCTCTCTGAACTATAGCATCAAAAAAGTTTGATGGCTATCTTACATAAATGTCTCAGCTCCATGTCCTCCTTTCATAGGATTCACACTTTTTCAATCCAAAGGGGACTTCAACCCCAAAAGTTCCTCCTCATCATTATTAGACCTTCCCAGTCCCTACATAGAGTGTTAATAAATCATTCATGGAGACTCAGAAGGAATCAAGAAAAAATTCACCCATCCTTCCATTTAAGCACTATCGTATCCCTTTCATGGAAAATCACATTATGTAAACTTAGTAACAGACATGCCAGACCTTGTCGGTTCATTCATGCATGAGATGTCATTCTAATGAAGCATGTAGAGTCCATGAAACCCATAATAATAATATTTAACCCATTAAAATAACCCGCCTCCTACCATGAAGGCTCCATGCTACTTTGGACATGTATACCATGAAACTCACACACCATAACAACATATATGAAAGCTTATAACATTTGACTGAGCCATGCAATTACTATGATTATACTAGTAGCATATAGATTTTTAAATCCCTCATATCACGAGGATGAGCATGAAGGAACACATAATCAACATTGGTGCACATAATACAACCATTCAAAACATTGAAAACAACTCTACAACCATTAAAATAATAAAATCCAAAAGTTCATAACCCTTATCACATCCTTGAATGCATATAAGCATGTTACCCACCATGATTTACACATATATCCCTGTAATAGTCCTAGACTAAATCTGTCCCACACTGTAACACCCTCCTCCTACATTTACCCAAGTTAACCACTCTGATGGGGTAAACATGTGATGAGAGGCTACTATGATCTGGTTCAACTCCCCATGTACGGTTAAGGAAGTGGAATCAGAAAAAAAAAATAAAAAAATAAAAAAAATAAAAAAAATAAAAAATAAAAAATAAAAATAAAAAATCCAAACTGACCTTCCACACAAGCTACAAAACCTCCAAGAGCCAACCAACCTTTCCAGGTGACCAACCCTTGAGGTAACTTAACATTTCACTGATCTAGATACTCAGTCCCTCCCATGAAATGGTCATGCATGTGATTGGGACCCTTTAGTCTGATCTGGGTTTATACAGGAACACAATAAAGTACATAAATAACCATAAATATAGAGATGTAGTGGAAATAATACGTCATTTCATTACTGTAAAATACCGAAATATGCTTACAAACAGAAATGGAAATAAACCAGCTAGGGCGATGGTAGCTTATCTCTAAGAAGAGATGTGGCGGCTACATGCCTCTGAATTGTGTTACAATGAGGCTCGAAGGCCTATTTATTGTTGAGAAACAATGGAAAACCCTAAACATCCAAAAACCTAACCCTAGAAGATGAAACACTAAACTGTGGGCCCCGTTTTGGGTAAATTGGTACATAAACTTCCCGGGGTCATAACTTTGGCATACGATTTCCGTTTGATGTGCACAATAGATTTTTAGGAGGATATATCTGAGGACTACAGCTTTAGGAAGAAAAAAATTGGTCCATGGACCCATGTTTCTCCCAGATTTCCAAAAAAACGTCGTTTAGGGCCTCAAAATGGCTTTGGAAGTTCAGGACTTGAAAAATTGCTAAAAATAGCAAATTGTGCTACAATTAAGGAAACTGCAAAACTAAAAGAGACAATTGTGGGGGTCCAAGTGGGATAGGTGGGCGGACACAAACATCCACCTGGATCATTCCTCCCCCCTTAGGAAGCAATGGTCCCCATTGCATTGAGTTCCTCCCTGAGATGAGGAAGCCTCTACTAAGCTGGGTCCCTAGTGAGCTATTCTGCAACCTCTGATGTGTCCAATAATGGTGGGAAGCATGGTCGAGGGCAGTCCACATTGAACACTCGGTGCAAGCAAAGGAATGGGGGAATGTTGTGCTCCAAAGCATTGTTTCCTATAACCTTGGCAATGGTGTAGGGACCATGTTGGAGTGGTCCAAGCTTCTGATGGGCTCTTGTAAGGTGTTCTTTCTGTAGATGCAACCAGACTTTGTCGCCCACTTGAAACTTATGTGGTACCCCTATGGGTGAGGAGAAGATATTCCTATGTTTTGTCATGACTGTATCCCTTTATTGCTACTATTGCGTGGAGGAACCCTTTGCGGGGGTCACGGTTGTGGCGACAATCTTCCCCTTACTTTGGGAGCCAACTAGATAGAAGATAAATTTCCTAGTTTGTGAGATGATCTTACTGCATTTCTTAGTAGAGATCAAAGAGGTGGTAGTAGGTGGGGCTACCTCTGGTATCTTTTATAATGAATTGTTCAAAGAAATAATAACAGTGCGATGCCTTCACTCATACACAGCATGTCCCCTCCACAAGTATGGTTGGCCTAATAATACATCACAAACATCCAAAGGTGCAACATCACATAATACCTCATCTGTGAAGGGTTTGATGCTATAGGGAAGGTGACACTGTTGGCAAACTCGGAGATCTCATCCTTGGTGAAGCCACCCAATGGCATACGATTGTGGATGTGTCATGGTTGGTAAGCCCAACTGCTTCACGACCTCTGCCGAAATAAGGTTCTTTTGGCTCCCACTGTCAACAATGAACTGTAGTGGGGAACCCTTTACCCACATTTGGGAGTGGAAGAGACGCTCCCCCTCCTTTAGATCTTCAAGCTCATTCTTTAGGATCTTGGTGGTGGCAACAATGGCGCTGGGCTCTGCATAAATTATTTGCTTCCCTTTGTCATTCCCCTTGTCCTATTCTAACTTAGGGTCGGAACATGCATCTGATTTGGAATCCTTCAACTCGGCCACCAGTGATTACTTGGTCTGACACTCACTTGTGTTGTGAGTGGGGCTCTTATGGAACTCACACCACTTTCCTATGTCCTTCTTTGTCATCGTGGTGTTGTTCCTTTCTTGCAGCTTCGACGGGTTGTCCTGGGTCACCCCGCCTTAGCTTTGTCCTTTGTTCTTCAAATTCGCAAATCCAAAGTCTTGCTTCTTTTGTTTAAACTTCTGCTCGATTTTGATAGCATATCGGTACGCCATGTTGAGTGATGAGATGTTTAGGAACTCCATATCATCCTGGATGTACCTGTGTAGGCATCCACGGTACTTGAGTACCAAATGCAGCTTAGATTCCTTGATACCCAACTCTGTGTGAAGGGTATGAAAAATGTTTGTGAACTTCGGCACACCTTGGTCCCTTCCCTGCCGCAGCGTGGTCAACTTTATGTATTTATCCTCATAGCTTTTGACAGGGTAGTACTACTCCTTGATGGAATTTTAGAATGAATTCCAAGTGGCTACGACTGAAAATATTGAGCCCGTACTTTCATTCTTGTGCTCGCTATAGGTTTCCCACCAGTTCTTGACGTAGGGGGCTGCTTTGAGAAGAGTGAAAATAATCATTTCCCGACTAGAAAAATCATGAAAAAAAATACCCTTCTAGCAGATTTAACCATTTATCTATGGCATCTGCATCTATGTGACCCTCGAATATGGGGATTAAAAAATTAACTTGTACCTTAAAGGGTGTGGCGTTTCCAGAGTAGCTGTTGGAAGCCAATGCGTCACCTCTGGGTAGTTGCTAAAGGATCTGGGCAAAATTGTTCATCATCGCATTCCTTTGTCACTTGAGGGCTTCTTCGAGTAAGATTTTGATAGGATATCCTGTCCCCTCATCTTTCTTTTCATCCACCATGGGAGGCTATTGGGATTTGCGAGGCTGAGTTGCAGAGGTTCAACTAGATCGAGCCCTAACTCCTTATACTCTGACCTTGTTAGGGACATGCAAAGAAAAACAAAGAAAGAGCAGACCGCTCTGATATCACTGATCTAGATGTATACAGGAACACAATAAACTACATTAATAACCATAAATATAGAGATGTAGTGGAAATAATACTTCATTTCATTATTGTAAAATACTGAAATATGCTTACAAACAGGAATGGAAATAAACTAGCTAGGGCGATGGTAGCTTATCTCTGAGAAGAGATGTGGCGGGTACATGCCTTTGAACTATGTTACAATGAGGCTTGAAGGCCTATTTATTGTTGAGAAACAATGGAAAACCCTAAACATCCAAAAACCTAACCCTAGGAGATGAAACGCCAAACTGTGGGCCCTGTTTCGGGTAAATTGGTACATCAATTTCCCAAGGTCGTAACTTTGGCATACGATCTTCGTTTGACGTGCATAATAGCTCGTTAGAAAGATCAATTCGAGGAATACAACTTTGGGAAGAGAAACATTGGTCTATGGACCCATTTTGCTCCAAAATTTCCCAAAAAACGTCGTTTAGGGCCTCAAAATGACTCCAGAAGTTCAAGACCCGAAAAGTTGTTAAAAATAGTAAATTGTGCTACAATTAAGGAAACTGCAAAACTAAAAGAGACAGTTGTGGGGGTCCAAGTGGGATAGGTGGATGGCCACCAACATCCACTTGGATCACAGTCGCTCTCACAACAAGGGCATGCAAGCAATTGATGTCTTTCTTAACTAGTTTTAAGCTTGCGACCCTAGATTCTATGCCACTTTTTGAGGGCCAGGACTCAGGCCACTTCCCAAAACTCCATGGAACTTACATAATTGAAACATAACATCAAAACAATGATACTAATACAAATACTTGAATAAGGACTTAACCAGACCCCATACTAGCCATGACAAGCATTTCATCAAACATGTCATAAATATGCATTCTACAGGTCATAACAACAGATATGAGCATAGTGGTCTCATACTAATCTCAGAATCACTAAGAAGAATTGTTTCCTTATCACATTAGTTGCATTATCATCTATTAGGTCAGATATTCATTGTTCATTCATTTATAAATTAAAACATGATGAGAGACATACATCATCACTGTCATAAAACATGCTCATAACTAACATATAAATGACACAAATAATAAGAACACAACAACCATAGAATCCACATATAAACCAATACATTTACACATGAAATACCAACGAGAATGAACTCTTATTAATGAATGAAAGATCCAACCAGGTTTGGGACTTCCACGAATCGCCCGACCATATATTGGTTGAACCAAACATTTATTTTTGTGAATCATCCCCATGCCATATTCCAAGCATGAATGCGGGTCTCATAATCGAAAATCCACCAGGGCTTCCCGTGGCTAAACCACCTCACCCTCATCAATAGAACCAGACTTGACCATAATCCTCACCGAATCACTAGGCCCTAAACAATCATGGATGACACCATATTTATTCACCTACACGGTGAGGAATTTTACTGTCTCCTAGTCTCTAGGATTTAGACAATCCATAGTCTGATTCAGGGATGACTAGGCCATAATTGAGACTCCACCCTCTAGGTTTTATCGTATATCCTTCCATTCACCTTCGAATTTTTCTTAAGCTTGATCAAGGGCACCCACCTCTAGGATTTACCATATATCCTGCCATTCGCCAATCAAGGATTCCTAGGCTCATCGAGGCAACAAAAAATGTAGATTTACCGCAACCCACAATCTGGTTTAGGGTTACTAGGCCAAGGATTTACCACAATCCACATTCTGGTTCAAGGATCACTAGGCCATGTGTTCTTTCTTTTAGAGATCCACCTCACTCAGTTTTGAATCCATCCAGAAATCCAGCTCAACCAAAGCATGAGAACCCCATCACACCATGGCTATCCGAAAATGGCAAGGCTAGGCTGAAAATCAATGTCACACTTGGAAAAACCCATGCCAATGACACCAAGAGAACCAAATACACACATGCATGTACCATACATGCTAAATCTAGCAAGGAAATCACACATGCAAATCGATACCTACAAATAATCCCACTGTAGCTACTTGATCCTGTTCTTCCTTGCTTGATATTTTCTTCCTATTTTCATTCTTTTCTATCTTTGATCCAAATCTAAAATTCTCCAAGAAAACTTTGAGTGTCCAATAGTGTGAGAGAGAGATCCAAAACTGAACTAAGTAAAGGTTACCCACTAATCCTCAGAAGCCTTTTTATTAATGAGGCCTCTATTTTCTTCATTTTCTATTATTTTCCTTGAATTTCCTCCTCACATGCAACCTACTACTTTTCATCTTCCTTTTCTCCTAATTTCCTTTATTTTCATAAATAAAATGCTAATTAATGCCACTTTTCTTTCCAAAGCCTTTGCCTTTGCCTTTGCCAATTTCCTTAGCCATAAAAAACCAAATGAACACCCACATTAGGATGTTTTGCCCAACATTTAGCTTGGAATATGTGTCCCATGAACTTTTTCTTATATATATATTTTTACATGAATTTTTAACTAGGGCTGTTACACATACACACAACACAAAAACTACATTACTAAAGAAATCCTATGCAACCATGGTCACAACAGTGAGCAAACCTAACCTTCACGATATAAATATACCTAATACATAAGATATCAGAATAGTCAAGCAATCCAAAAACACCTTGCTCACATGAGTCAACCGTGAACTGATACTCATATTAACAAGAGATAACTAAATGAGTATAATATAACAAGACAATTCCTAGTTATTATAGACCACCAGACATGCATACATCAAATTTCCCATAATGAGTCAACAAGATTAAATCCACCAAGCCCAGATAGCTCATAATCACCATAAGACATATGATGGTCAATCACCTTGGCTTTATGATGAACTAGACATTATTACTTGAATGTTATAGGAGATAATCATTAGTCATTCTTAATACAAGTATTTACAAGGAAATAAACACTTATTTGATTTATTTGAAGATGCTGACAACTAGAGGAGGGACTTTGACTCTCCTCCGAACTATAGGTTAATATGCACTCCAATCTTTCTTGCAGCAACCACTACCAAGCAATATTCAAATCCTAAGTAGTGAAGTGCTCAAGGGAATATGCTCCAGTCAGCGAATGAAATGCATAGGATTCCATGGACCCTAGAGTGATTCCACCTACAAACACAACAAGAATTTTCCAACCATTGTGGCTCCTTCTCCTTAACAACTACTTTTTGTTCCTTTATTACTTTGTTCACGCCACCCACATGCCTCCAAATCCATACCTCTGTCTCCTTAAGTTTTTTTTTTTTTTTTTGTATTTTTTGTTTTTTGTTTTGGTTTTGGTTTTTGTTTTTTTGTTTTTGTTTTTGTTTTTGTTTTTTTGTTTTTGTTTTGTTTTTGTTTTTTATTTTTTGTTTTTGTTTTTTGTTTTTTCTTGTTTTGTTTGTTTTGTTTTGTTTTGTTTTCTTGTTTTTGTTTTTGTTTTTTGTTTTGTTTTTTTGTTTTTGTTTTTGTTTTTTGTTTTTTTCTTTTGTTTTTGTTTTGTTTTTGTTTTTGTTTTTGTTTTTGTTTTTGTTTTGTTTTGTTTTATTTTGTTTGTTTTTTGTTTTTGTTTTGTTTTGTTTGTTTGTTTGTTTTCTTTTTTTGTTTTGTTTTGTTTGTTTTTTTTTGTTTTTGTTTTGTTTGTTTTTTGTTTTTTTTGTTTTTGGTTCGTATGCAATAATTTCTCATTTTCCTCCACTTCACTCAAGGAGAATACCGACGATTGTGAAATGTCTCTTTTTCTACTCCCATCGACACTATGTTTTTTCCTTCCTCCAAAAATATCTATCTCTCTTGCTCGACTTAACTCTTTAGTTCCACCTCTCTAGAAATGTGCCAATGCTTCTCTTTTAATTAGTCTCCTCTTATTCCATTGCGTGCTGACCATGCCAACATGTCCCATGAGAGATGGACATCCCATACCCCTGTGTGAAGGTTCCCATACATCATTGAAAATAATTTTACACACTTGTATTCAATTTCTACAGGAAGATAGGTGATATATTAAATAACACATTTGAGTTTGGTCATTTCCGTAAGCAATTCAACCTGAAAATTCGCCACTCAAGCTCTGAATCTGTGTCCTCTCCTCAACTTGTCAATGTGTTACTTTTTCCACATTATTTACATGAATACAATTCATAACAATGTTTAAAAGAAGGATTAGCAAAGGGCTGTCACAAACCTCACCCCCTTAGAGGAACCTTTTCCTCAATGCTCTATGCATGAACAAACACTATTTCCAAGGGCTTATATACATATCTCTTTCAAATTTTCATTTTCATTTTCATTTACAATTACATTCTCAGTTTCTTACCTAGCAACATAATGGGTATAATACCCCATTAAATCAACCATTTTCTTAAGTGGGTATATATTTTTCACAATGCTCTCATTACACCTCGTCCCACTTGATAACTTGTTTTCCAAAGCACTGTTCACCTTCAATGTCAAGCCATGTTGTCCACTACGCTCAATGCTTCTTCAGGGAACAATTTCGACTCATTGCTTCTCAAGACACACCAAATGTATCTTTGGTGCCAGTCAATATTCCCATGAATCTTTAAAACCAATTTATTTTCAAATTCCATCATCCCCTTCTTTGTTTCCTCAGTCCATTAGGAGATTTTGTTCCTCTCCTATGCAATCACTCACCTTCCAAGTTTAGGCATCCCCTGCTCTACTTCCTAATTCCTTGAGAGATCCATCCCTTGGCCAAGGTTCCCTCACACAAGGTGAGTCTTCATATACTTCATGGAAATCAATGGATGTCCTTAGGTTCCAGTGTCACCATAATGGCCCTGTTTATGAAGTCTTCAACTCCAGTGTACCACTGCACACTCTAATATATTCAAGCTGCTATTGTTTAACTTTTAGTCAACCTCATATGCTTGTGTTGGACAATTCAATCATTCTCCTACATCATAGACATATGAGTTTATGAGATCCATCATAAGGAAAATTTGAACTAGTTTAAAACATACCTCTTTTTGTCGATTTACTCATGATGTTAACCCTACAAATTTTAATTCAATTTAGATGACAAAAAAATCATATCAGATAATAATTTCAAGTTATTACAAATTATAAATTTAAACTAAATTATGTCATGGTTTCAATTATAAATTTCATTAAATTGAATAGCTAATACTTATCTCTAGTTTCGCTTTGCTTCTTTGACTCACACACACTGAATGGTTTTCTAGACCAAGCAAGCACCTAATGGTAAATATGCTCCCTGTGATATTTAACTTCTTCTTCAAACTCAACTACCTTAGTGTTTCTTAGACCTAAGGCAAGCACTCAATATAGCTCTATGTGATGTTCAACCGATTCAATCTTTAACTCCAATTTACTAAGTGTTTATTAGTACCAAGGCTAGCACTTAGTAGTGCTCACACTGCTCTACATAGTATTTTCGTACAACTCAAAATAATCCCCCCCTCATTCACATCCCAGCAAGTGTGGCCACTACCATACAAGTAGTCTTCTTCCGATAGAAATTTCATTTACCACCATTTCCCATTACCACACCTCCCATCACATTTTTCTTAGGCTCAATTAATCCCACATTTTAGGTAGTCTATCTATCTTCAATCACACATTCGACAATTGAAACTTAGGTGGTGGAAGTAGTCAAAATGTATGCATTGAGTGGTTTCCTATCCCCTAGGTAGCACTCAGTGACATATGTGTCCAATCCTTTAACCAATGATTCCAGTTAGTAGTTAATTTCTTTGCTAATACAAAAATCAACATTTCTTGGTCATAAACATCATATAAACATGCGCACATCATGATCATGATAATAGTGAACAACACGAATTCCCACTTGCTCAATGAATACCTCACATGACAGGGGATCTCATTGGATAACCTCATTTTTTTTATCCCAAACATGCCATTATCGCATTCTCATGTTATTGTATGTAATTCCATTATATTTGAAAAAGTTATTGTATTATTAGACTCAAGTATTTATAACATGCAAACATAAATGTTAACCTTAGAAGAGATACAACATTGGTGGCATCAAAAAATGAACAATTACATGAAGAGATACGCTAGGTGAAATAGACTGTCAATTGTAGAGGCTAGGGCACATTTCTTTATAGAAGCACATGAAATATTTATTGAAGCATCCCCAGTCGAGATAAAAAAATTCCTCGACCAGGCCACTAATGTGATAGATAGAAAATGATGGTTGACTGACATTGAACTGAAAAATTGTGGTCGAACCAATTTGCATAAGTAGGCTGAAAATGTTTTGGATGAATTCTATGAGTAGGTAATACCAAAATGAAATCTATTGAACGAATCAAGGCACATTTTTTTTATTATTTTCACACTAATTTTTTTTTTCCTATACAATACCTGCTTTTTTACCCAAATTTCTCCTTGATAGAGGGTTTGTCCACATAGTAGAATATTGACCACCCCTTCAAGAACTGTTAAATTCCAACCATCATTAAAAGAAGATTGAATGGGAGAAATTTATTGACTGTCACTATAAAAGTACAAATAAGTGTGGGATTATTTCTTGAGCATATTAAAAATGGATGCTAATTTTACCCTTGTCAATTGATAGTAATTCGACTTAGTATGGGGAGATAATGATTTATGAAAAATAAATCAGAGAAAAGAAAAGAAGAAAAAGGATAAGTATTAAGTAAATTAAAATGGGAGGAAATCGGTTGACTGTAAAGAAGTGACAAGATGAAGAAAATAGACCTTAGACTTTAGACGGGTCTCGAATGTATAAATAGTCAACTGCATTTAAAATTTAGCATGGGATAAGAGACAAGAAGAAATAAGAGTAGAATACTATAGAAAGACAATACAAGCTCAGGAGCATGAGAGTGAAGATGCACAAGACTCCTATGATGCTCAACATCATGAGTTGAGAGGTATAGCACTGTCTACTCTGACATAGATTAATAGTCTACAAGTAAGCCTTGGAAGGTAGGTAGGCGATATGGAAATTGACGACTCTAGTCCAACTTTGATGCATTCACTAGTTGCATCAATATCAAGTCCTTATATTAGAGAATTCCTCCAACAATGACTTCATATCAATTTACAAGCTTCCAAAATTTGGTATAAAAAAGATGAACAAGCCTAATTTAAGTGATGGACTAGAAACTGAAATTATCGTGGTAAACCAAACTTGGATTAATAATCAAGAAAATGAAGACGTAATTATCCACATCTGACATCTCATGAATGTATCCCCCCTATTGAAATTATTATCTATTGAAGAAAAGGAAGATACAATCTCAAACTTGGAAGATTCATGACCCAAAATAAGTCGGTTCATTGAATATATACACAAAGGTTTTTAAACCAACATAGTATTAGTAAATTCTATAGAAGTCGAAGTCAAAAATCAAGAAAATATCCCACACTTGACGCATTGCCAATAGTCGAATTCAATAAGATTGACTAGTCAATTAGTCAGAAGGTAACAACAAAAAATACACCTTTACGAGTAAAAGTGGGGTTAAATCATATCCCCATTTATGAAGGAGATGAAGATCCAAAGAAACAATGGTTTGTTTGTGAAATGTTTTGGGCTGCTAATGACATTATTGATGAAGACAAACAAATGGCCCAATTTGTGGCTACTCTTTAGATGTGAGAATTTGGTTTATGAATATTATAGAAAACCACCGAAAAGTAAAATGATTTTAAAATAGGTTTCTTTTACTTTTTTAAAGCATAAGATTTCAAGCATCTCACGATTCAAAAATTGAAAGAGATTAAACAATGTCCAAATGAGACAATAAGGGAATATGATAAATGATTTAAAGATTTTCTAAGTTAGATCCCATATACTATTGATGAAGCATTATTAGTCCAATGGTAAGTTTACCTTTTGTTACATAAAATTTGAGGACTATTGAGGATATAAATATGTGAAGAAGCCCTTAAATTGGATCAATGTATTGAAGAAGATGATGAAGGCTAGTCAAATACATCAAACACTGACAATAAACTAGAAGAAAAGATTGAACTATTAATGAAGCATTATTAGTCCAATGGTAAGTTTCCCTTTTGTTACATAAAATTTGAGGACTATTGAGGATACACGAAGTACAAATATGTGAAGAAGCCCTTAAATTGGATCAATGCATTGAAGAAGATGATGAAGGCTAGTCAAATGCCTCAAACATTGACAATAAACTAGAAAAAAAGATTGAACAACTACAAATATCTCTTTTGGCATTATCCCTTTAGAAAAATAATCTTTGGTGTATTTTTTTTTTTGTAAGATTGGTAGGACCTTTCATTCATTCATTTTCAAAAATTAGGTTACATCCATGAAATACATTCTATGGCCTCAACTTGCCCATCGGGAAATCAAGTCTATTGGTCATCTAACCACATTGTATGCCATCCAAAATATTAGTAACTTAAGTCTGTCAAATAGAGCCTTATAGGACTAAATGTCTATAAACTAGTTTGCACCTAACACACTAACATAAGTACTGCCAACCTCCATATACATCAACAAAATAAACAAAAAAAGAAACTGCTAGATACTGCTCATGAGAGGACTCCACTGGGGTTGGGTCCTTAACACTGGAGCCTAGTAGTTCCGATTGAGGAAGGCACATAATGTGCTTCTCAATACCGCCAAGACAAACATTCTTGTACTCAATTTGAAATTAGACGAGTTGAAATATTTTTGAATTTCTTGGAAACATAGATCAAACTTAACAAAACATGTAGAGTCCATAATAGCTCAAGACACAATACTTTTCATCATCTAGTAAATATGAATGCTTTTTTATACTGCGTGATCTGACCTCAATTGTGTCCTAGATCTAGAACAAGGAGATGCCAATCATTGATCTACACTTAATTCTCTGCACGTTGGTTGACAACTGCCTCCCATGATGAAATCAAATGTTTCACTTGGGAAAGGTTGCCTATGTTATATGCCTGGGCCACATAATTAATGATGATCTTAACATTTGAATTTCTGCCACTTCTCCTTGATGGATAAGTGGAGGAAGAACCCCATCAACCTCTATTCCAATACTTTCCACTGCAGCCTCGACCCCGATTTCCTGATGAACCAACACTTGAGGAAGGACGAGCCATATCTAGTAGACACCAATATGAAAAATAATACATTTTCAACCTAACATGTTGAACCACCGTCCTGGAATAGACTGACTACATGTGGGATGGGTGGATACCCAAATTAATATAACTTGACACAATTTCATAAGAAAAGAGAAAGTAACAAATTGTATTAGGCCCGAGCCATACGTTAATGATGTAGGTCGAAAATAATGACCATGAACACCACCCTTGGCTGATGACCAACACCCCGTGCTCAGATGGGGCAATTAACAGAGAGTAGCCATAGTCTATCAGCACACATCGGCTCCCCGAGCCAACTACCATGGAGGACCACACCATAACCATGAAAAACCAAATACGAAAAGTTACAAGATAGATTATTGTTCTAGGTGAATAAATCACGAAGAAAACCATTACCATCAAGCGGATAGTCCTTCCACGAAAGACAACTAACCCAAATTTTTTTGAAGTAATAGAATACCATATAAGACAAACACTGACATAGAAACAACAGGCATAACATAAAAAGAAACCACAAAAACTTGCTCTCTTTTCGAGTAGTCAGTTCCTTTTCTTTCGATAAGGAATTTGTAGGAGAGGTCAACAAACTTGCAAGAGATATTTGAGAATAGAGCAAGCCACAGGGGATAGAAGGAAAAAACATAACCAACTATACTTTCCATGAACCAGATACTGGTCACATCCCAATAGCATAACCTCCCAATCGACCTTGCCAACATAAGATAGAGAACTGAGAACCTACATTTACCTCCTAAAACCAAGCTCCACCATGAGATAGGTGCATGAATGGGGCTTCGAGCCCTCACCACCTGGAGTTTATGAACTCCGCACTAGATCACATCAACATTAATCTCTCTCTTGCATTCTACCACCGCACTGTCCTAATTGCACATGTAAGGCCCAAGGTTAAGCCACCCTTCAGCGCTATCACCCATCATTTTACCTATGATGAGAGTCCCGAGAGGGATGATGATCTGTCCCGCACCCCGATCAAGCATTGGTGTATTAATTTTAGAAGTGAAGGGAATTCCAAATATAATTGTAAATTTGATGATTATTTTCATAAAGACTTTCGTTGATTTAAATTGGATATATATTGTGATATATGTCAAATTGCGTTGAACCACAATACTAAAGAATGTCAATATAACTTACATGATACTAAGCCAAAATTGTGTGCCATATGTGAGGATAATAGCCATTCAACACAATAATGTTAGTTAAATGCAAAGAACAAGCACAATTATCATGTTGCTTACCACACTATTGACGACATTGGAAGTCTGCCAACACAGGGGGTCTCCCTGGTATGAAGTCCCAACTAGACCTCACACTATTTGGAGTAGGATACCCATTTGGATAATAAGGTCGACTACCATAACTTATAGATTTTTCTTGGCTGTAATAAAAAACATAAGAGAGTATGCAAACAACCTTTGAAACAAGCAAGTAAGTTGACACTGTGAAGCATACAATTTCAATGTATATAAGGCACTCTCACAGAAGAGAAGAGAGAAAGTGATCCTTTAGAATAAAAGTAATAGTACTATCCTAATAAAGACACATGGGAGCATATAAGAATCATTAATTAACCTAAAAAATAATTCACAAGGTAACAATGATCATAAAAGCAATTAAAAATGGACATTCAACAATATTTATACCAAAGACAACAAAATAGTTCATTTTCTTTAGTATGTATGAACACAAACATATACCACAAACATCAAAATAATAGTCTTACAAAATCCATGATACATGCATGAAATTGCGCCAGTTCTGAGAGCTTCAAATAATAAGTGAAAGTTCCAAGATACAAATTACAATGATGAAACACTAGCCCTATTAGTGGAACATTAAGCCACTACTTGCTCCTACAGAGATTGATATCCTCTCTTATGCCAAGCTAGAGAAAACAAGGTGAAAGTACAAAGTCCTCTTTTCTTAAGGCATGAGGGCCTATTTATAACAAATGAGGTGAATATTCATCTCCCATGCGACTCTTGACCTCCCTCATGACTCTTGAGCTTTTATGTAACCTTTAAACTCCTACATGACTCTAGGACTTCCTAGTGATTCTTCATGTTCCATGTGTGACCCTTGGGCTTCCACATATTTTTCATTTTCTCATTTTTTGAAATTACATAATTACATTTCACCAATAATGTGGCAATAATACATGAGGACAAACAACACTCTTGTGTTGACACTTTGAGGAGCCGTAATTTGGCAACTGTGACACGAACTTCCTTGTAATGTATCAATGGAAAGTTCTTCTATTTGCTACTAAGTCTTGAAATCTTCATAATAGATCTAAATTGTAGTTCATATTCACCATCCAAAGGTCTAGGATAAGTATTGGAACCTTCTAAGTCAATATGAGTTTCTATATCTTTGTTGTGGTTCAAGATTCATTTACTCTTGCATGATAGGACCTTTATGTCTCATCTCTGCAAGTTTCCTTCTTGTAACCTCTTATTCATGTCCTCCTTGAGCATAATCCTACCATGATATGATGATAGCACCTAAAAATGAAGTTCACTCATGAAAAGACAACACTAGTCCCGAAATCACCCATTCTATCTTCTACAAATGCTAACTATGTTGGGACAATGCAAAAGGGTTGAGGGAAGAGCTTCCTTGAGCATAGTGCACAAATTTAGGAGGAAGGGAAGTGAGGGTATGGATACTATGATTTCTCAACGTGTAGTGGCAAGGGAGATGCAAGTCATTAATTATGCATTGGGAAAGTTCAAGAGGAAAGGATAGCAAGGTTAGACACTATGATTACACAGTAGGAAGTGGATAAGGAGGATGCTCTAAGCATTGCATAGTTGGCTTTTACAGGGGTCTAGAGATGACCCCACTACCCACTAGAAGTGCATAGTGTGCAATACAAATATGGGTTGATGAAAATTGTGCATTGGGAAAGTATAACTAGCAAGGCTAAATGACTAAGATATGAGGTTGTTTAATGCACAGTTGAAGGAGTCTGTCCTCTAGGATTACATAGTGCACAGTTCCAAGAGGTGAAAGGTTCATCACTGTGGGTTAACAATGTGCAGTGCACAATAACTTAAGGTTGAGGTTTGATCATTGATTTCACAACTTGTGAGGACAAAGAAAACTCCAAAATTGACTAAGTGTGAGATCAATGAGAGAAGAAAGTAAGAGTAAGAGCATACAACAAGTCTTGAACATGATCACACACACACACATATAAGATCAACCACATAACAAGAAAATATAAAGTACCTAAAATCAACATGTATTCATTGAAACGACAATAAAGTGACACTTATCTCCAAGTGAGACACTAAAGATGTACCTTTACAACACAAGGGTCGACTGCAAAGAGAAAGTGCATTGTGCCATGGGAATGTTTCCAACACATGTTCTAATGATAAATAACATCAATTAGTGCAAGAGAGTGCACCAAAGATGCCTCTAGAAGGTGTTCCATGGTGCTCTTAGGATGTGTGAAAATAAGTGAAAGTGTGTTAACGGGAAAAGTGTCTATTCAGAATGACCCTATCCCACCGAGGTGTGACAGTGACCTCAGAAACAAACAGGGAAAACTACTCTTGTATTCTCCTTTATGAACTATAAACGAAGAGGAATAGGATGAACCAACCTGTGTCTTGCGCTAGTCCTTTGATCCAATCTCTCTCCTCTTTGATAGCTTCCAGCTACCTGCTCCCTTACTTACCCAGCTTCACCAAGTTCCTGTAAGATCACAGAAGAAAGAAACTACACAAAGACATGGATTCATGTTCATAAATAGCTTAGGATCAGATTTAAGCTAAACATACAAATATAACAAACATCAATGATATACAAGCATGTAGGAGAAACTCAAATAGTTTTATTGATAAAACAAGAAGATCCAGGAGGAGTTACAACCGATGATTCCTGATCCAGCATCAACCTCCCAGCATAGAATCCCCTCTTCACCTCCAACAAAGCATAAATCACCCAATACTCTGATATCTATCTCAAAACCAACAGCAATTCTCTGCAATGTACAAAATTCCAGCCTCTGGATCTCTTGGTGAGGGATCCATATATAGATGTATGCAAAGAGGATGAGTCAGCTCATGAATTGATTAGTGGCCTCTCTCTGTCAGTTCTTGCTTCCACTTGGAGACTGAGAGCCTCTTACTCATCACTGGTTGAATTCAGTGAGGCAAGTGTCATTGGAGAATATTCTGGAAGCTTCCATTGTCTCTCCACCTCGTGGAATGACTCTGCCACTTGTCATTTCCCACTCAACGCACCCTGGTAGTGCATTCAAGTGCGTTGCAACGCACCTAGCCAGTGTATTTGGGTGCTTTGCAACGCAGCTAGCTAGTGGAGCAGTTGAAATGATCCTGATTTGACTAGTTCTGAGCAGTTTCTAGTGGAGAACTTCTGGGAGAAGCTGTAATTTGTTGACCTTGTTTCTTTAGGAGCTGGAACAACACCTTTAGGGACTTAGGATCCCTTGGTTTATGGACATTTCATGCTTAGAGCTGTAAGGCACAAAAATGTCTATAACAGTTGCCCCCTAAAGTATGAGGCCGTTTATCGGGTGAAATGCTTTATTAGGAGGATCCGAAGTTCTTTCAATGCTGGGAGGAGACCTGTAATAAGATACAATACAATACATTATCTTCATACTGTTTTCATGATCTAGCTGAGGTGGGCATTCCCATGCTCAGCTTTATAAATTCATTTTCATGTACATAGGACAGACAATCGTCTGATGGTAGACTGATGATTCTGATGAAGTCATCATCCTTTTGGTAGGATGATTATCTGTGTTGCAATGCTGTACATTTCAATGTCTTTATTTTTCCTGAATATATATCGCAGCCCAGATGGATGAAACTAGATCCGGGGTCTTCAATCTCGTCCGATCTTCACTCGAAGTACAAGTCGATCCATGTGAGGAATGTTTTGAAGTCGAACATGGAAAGACATTGCTTGATTACCAGTCAATGATGTAAACTGTTAACAAGCGCAAGAGGAATCACCGATAATGATAATTACCCTCAAGGTACTGCAGTACAATTCGCGTGGTGTGAATAAAGAACTTGGCGTTGAACACCACGCAAAATCTTTCGGTCGAAGGTCATTGATGTATACCTGTCACTGGAAGTGAGAAACTTGCCATTGAGGCATGCAAGCTTCAAAGTACTGAATGGGGTGTTCCTAGATCAACTTCTTGGATGATGAGCTGATGTCGAAAAGAAGTGATCCGTCAAAGGAGGGCCTTAATGAATCCCACATCAATGACACGGAACGGAGCAAATGATTTTGATGGAGGTGAAAACGATCTGGTGATATATGGTTCAGGGTGGCGGTCATGAAAGAATGAAGTATAATGTATGGTAGTGGATGGGACACGGGTGAATTCTCTGGATGACTTCTCTTGAACATGTCGGCGACACTTATGTGATGGATTGGTAGCATTTACCCCAAATGTGGATGGTATCGTGTGACCATGGTGATGTGACCGGTGAATGAAACAACCCAACCCGACTCAGGCACGGAGTGGAAGTGTCATGTTCAAGAGCGACTTGCTACCAATAAAGTTTCTTTGAGTTTTCTTCCCAATTTTTCCCCAGTCATTGCTGACCAGTACCTCTTTATTTTTGTCAAGCTTGAGGAGGATAACATATGCTTGTTCTATAATTTGCCCTTCGGGCAAACCCATCGCTATGTTTTAACGAGCCTAGCGATAGTGAAACTCGTTCTCACCTAAAGACAAGTTTGTCGCTATTAATCTTTTTAACGAGTCTAACGACAAAGATAACTCGGTCCTTTTCGTTTTTAGAGAGTCTGAAAAGGTACATAAAGGTAACTCCAAAATTCCTTTTTCGTCATCTAATCCCTTAAGTCTGAAAAAGTATAAAACAATACAGAAGGGATGAGTTTTCGATAGTTTTAACGAGCCGAACAAAACAAGCGCTCGATCTTTTTGTGCAATAATCCCTCAGGTCCAAAAAGATTAAAATCTAGAGGAGGGATAGCACTTCCTGTTGCTTTAATGAGCTAGAAGGCCAAAACTCGGCAATCTTTTCATATTTTACGAGTCAGTTGAAAAGAGCTTAAAGAAGACTCGTCTTTTGAGGAACGAGTGATAAAATGGGTAGCATCTGATTCCAGGTAAGGTTTGGAATTTTCCAATCGCGGCAGTGTCACAAGGATGGCTAATGAAATCACTCTTCGCAGCTGTTCCTCAAAATGGGTAAACAATCAAATGGAGGTGAATGATCGGCCAATGGAAAAGTGGAGGTGATGGTGCAAACACGACCAAGGCTTTAATGGCTGAAAATGCTTCATTCACGGTGGTTATTTACCGGGGGATAGTTCATTTTTTAACGAGCTTAAACGCGGGTGGAAACATTTGCTCGGTCTTATGTTTATTTTTTAACGAGCTTGAACTATGTGCTAAAACTGCTCGATTAGGTGGTCTTGTTTTGATTTTTACCATAGATAGCTTTGTCCTTCCAAAGATAGTACTGTATTTTTCAACTGCTTCATCAAACTAGTTAGAAATGAACAATATTTGCTTTGAAAATGAGATTAAAACGCGAATACTTTACTTCGAACTACGTAAAAGTAATTTAAAAAGTGTTTTTTACCTCTCATTTTACCATTTCATTTGAACTTGGTTTGTTGGAGCTTTGGAGGTGTTTTCCCCCTCGATTTTCATCAGCTGAGTTCAGGAGATTCTGTGGACGATTCTCGGCGCCGTCTGGACCAAGTAGGAGCTAAACCTGAGCTCTTTCATTTCATGGTTTCCTTTTTGCATTCTGTGCTTTATTCCATGCTTTTCTGAGCCCCTGGGGTTTGATGGATTCGTTCTGCCATCAACGCACCCTGAGCACATCGAAACCTACATTGAATGTTGGCGTGTATGAAGGCAGTTTGACATTAAACGCACCTGTAACACTGCTGCAGGTGCGTTGGGCGCAGAAAGGGGATTTGTTGCACAATTTTTGGTGGAATTTTTGCCTGTTTCTCATCAAAATCAGGATCTAATCTCCTCTCTTGTTTGTTTTTTCAGAGATCTTGGAGCAAGATGACCCTTACATGGCGAGAACGAGAACATGAAGAAGAGGACATGATTTCCCTACATGATCCTGTTACAGTGAACGCACTGCGGAATTGTGGCTTGCTGAAGTTTTTCCGCATCTCTAGCATGAGACAGCAGATTAACTTACTGAAGTATTTGCTTGACTCCTGGGATCCTATCAACCAGGTTTTCCAGATTAGGGGAAAATCTATCCCCTTGACTGTAGTAGACATCTATTTCTTGACTGGCTTGTCGAGGCGGGGTGCCCCCATCTCTTTGTCAGGTTCGGCCCGAGGAGGCGATTCTGTGAGAGATTATGTTCGCCAGTATTGCAGGGAAGGATCTCAGCCGAGTAAAGACGGCAAGATCATCATCCGTGATGTCACTGATAGGTCCCTTAGGACAATCCTATTTACTTTTGGGAGGATGGCCGGTAGCGCGTCTCTTCATGTAGCCAACAGATCCTATATGCAGCATGCCTTGGAATGCCTCCAACCGAAGGTGTTCAACTGGTGCGACGCAGTACTTCTTGTGATGAAAGAACAATTGACCAAGATAAAGAACGGGAGGTTGAAGAACTTTGGGTTCGGTTCTATTTTGACCGCCTTTGCCTTGGAGAAGATACCACTGATGCAGCCGCAGTACATTGCACTCGATTTACCTTCTCCTACTGAACCACGTATGCAGAGATGGGTTGACCATATGTCTAGGCATGCCGGCCAGTCTCAGATTTCATTTTCTGATACCTTCTTCAGGTGGTTTGATCGTCAGGAGATGGTTTATTCCGAGTATCCATATGCTGGCATGGACTTCCGGGGTGATCCAGATTTGGTACTGCCGGATGGCGAGCAGTGGGGTGCTATTGGTAAAATCTCTGACCATATTGTTGTTTACTATTTTTGTTTATAATGTTCTTGTGCTTTGTTCTATCAAGACTCTAATCAAACTCATGCGTACATGCAGATGTTGGTCCTGTTCGTCCAGTAGTTCGCCTAAGAGTACCAGCTGTTGCCCCAGCAGGAGAGGCCGCCGGAAGGGTTATTCTTCGCGACCTTGATGTGGCCGAGACTCTTACAGCTGTGCAGGAGCAGGTTGAGAGCCTTACTCTCGGTATTCCAGATGTGAGGATCAACGAGCTACCTTTGCAGTTACAGCGGCACACTACTGGTGTGCCCAGATGATGGAATCGTCTTTTACGCATGATCACACAGGCTGTGACTTGTTATCACGAGCATCATTAGACTAGGGTGCCCCCTAGCATTTTGAGTTTTGGGTCGTGTGACCGATTTTGTCTTGGTTACAGAACATTATGTGTAAACCATAAACAACTATATATATATTTTTGATTTTCGGAGTTTTATTCTGATTGAGTTATGTGATCCACATGTAAAACATTGATGATGTGTTTCTTTTTATAAATGTTGCAAATGTCTATCTAACACATAGTTTGCTAATGAGTCGGTTAATGTGTTTAAGTTTCTGGAAATATGTTGGTATTGAATAAGATCAAATTGTCTTTCCAAAATCTTAACCCTTAGGAACATGCGATAAATAGCTGGGTTTCGGACAGAATATATACCATTGAGTTGTAGTATTACGAGCTGTGAGTCTAGCCTGAAGATTAGTCGGCGTATACCATGAGTGATGGCATCAGAGAGAAGTTCTATCAACGCACTATATTCAGCGATGTTATTCGTTGATCGACCAATACATACACCTCTGAAACTTACTAACTCGCCGCTTGGATCAAAAATGGCCCAGGCTGCGGAGGACAGGTTTCGCGAACTACGACTCGCTCCGTCGGCATATCCAACACATGGCCCTAATAGGTTTGACATCTACAATAAAAGTAAAAAGTGGATTACTCGACCAAAACAAACACTCTAGCGAAAACAAAAATATAACAAAAGCATATTGGTTACTACTAGGCGTAGTAACGCTTGAGGTACAACCCATTACGAGGTTGCGCCAGTGGAATTCCATCGTAATCCATCAACTCGTAGGCTCCTTTTGCTAACACTCGTTTAACAATATAGGGGCCCATCCATAAAGACTTAAATTTACCTGCTCCCAACTTATCGGATTCTTGGTCGTAAAGCAGGACCAAGTCACCTTCCGAGAAGACACGGGGTTTGACATTTTTGTCGAACTGCGCCTTGACTCGTTTCTTATGGGCTTCGTTAGCCAATGCGGCGTCACGACATGTTTCATCCAATTGGATTAATTACAAGAAACGAGCTTCTTCTTCTGAAGTTCCGGGGAGGAGATCGATTGCGAGTTTGAGAGACGAGATTTCACACTGGACTGGTAAGACTGCTTCCAGGCCATATACCAGTTGGAAGGGTGTGAACCCGGTTGCATTCCTTACCGATGTTCGGTAAGCCCACAAAGCTGAGTACAGGATTAGGTGCCATCTTCTTTTGTGAACCCTGATCATCCTTTGCAGCATGCGCTTCAGGACCTTTTTGATCGCTTCAACTTGTCCGTTGGCCTGCGGATAATATGGAGTAGAGCTATCGTGGGATAGCCCTAGTTTGGCAGCTAATTCAACCATCATGTGATTGCGAAAATGCGATCCGTGATCTGTGACTATAGCCTATGGTACGCCGAATCTAGCGACTACATGATTGAAAAAGAAAAGGGCAGTTGTTTCACCAGTATTATCTAATGTAGGCATTGCCTCGGCCCATTTGGTAAAATAGTCAACTGCGACTATAATATACCCATGCCCCCCAGTCGAGGTGGGGCTACATGTCATGAAATCGATGCCCCATTTGGCGAATGGCCCAACAGCAACTATTGGTTGTAGAGGTGCGGGTGGTCTTCTGGTTTTGCTATAAAAAATTTGACAAGCATGGCAACTTCTGACTGCGGTTATGCAATCTTTGAACATTGTTGGCCAGAAGTATCCTGCTCGTAAGATTTTTTGTGCTGTAGCATATCCAGATTGATTCCCCCCACACGCGCCTGAATGACACTCATTCAGGACTTTTTCGGCCTCCTCATGGGTGAGGCACCTCCTCAGAACCGTATCTATACCACGACGGTAAAGTGTATCACCAACAATCATGTAGTCTTTTGCTTGGTATCGAATACGTTTTTGTTCAGAGTGGGTGGTGTTTGGCCTAAATTTTTGGGTTTGGAGATAAATGATTATATCCCCATACCACTCATTGCTTGTAGATATTAGAAACAAATTTTCATCCACGATTGATTCTTCGGATGTTTCATCGTTGGACGACGATGGGAGATCGCATAATAATTCTGCAAAAACTAGAGCTTTCTTTGACTTGGATTTCACAAATTCCAGATCAAACTCTTGAAGGATTTCTATCCATTTTGAATATTTGCCCCCCAACAACTGTCGCGACAATATATAAGTCATGGGGTTGCAATCTGACAGAATGGTAGTTTTCCGAAAGAGGACATAGTGTCAAAATCTTTGTATCGCTTGAACAACTGCAAGCGCTAGTTTTTCAACATAAGAATATTTGCTTTCTGTATCATTTAAGTTCTTACTTAAATAATAAATAGGATGTTCAATTCCATCGACTTCTTGAACTAAAACCATTGCGATGGTCGTATCTGCTACAGCCAGATACAGGTTAAAGTCTCTTTGATAATTAGGGGCGTACATTAATGATGCTTTTATTAGGGAATCTTCTAAAGCATCAAAGGAAGCTTGCGTGACCTGATCCCAGTCAAAGGGTACCTCTTTTTTCAAGAGACGAGTATAACCTTTAGCAAGTTCAGCGTAATTTGGAATGAACCTCCTCAGAAAGTTTGCTTTCCCTTGGAGTTTCTGAATCTGAAGCAAATTCGAAGGTGGAGGCAAATTTATGATTGCCTGGACCTTACAAGGGTCGAGATGAATCCCATCCTTAGAGACTACAAAGCCAAGTAAACGACCAGAACTGACGCAAAATACACATTTGTGCGGATTGAGTCATATTTTGTAGTGTCGGCAACGTAGAAATATCACTCTTAAATGCTGCGGATGGTCAGTCCGCTTTCGCGAATGAGTCGGGAGGTCGTCGAAGTAAGGTTGAACGATGTTTTTGATGTCATGGAAGGCATAATTCATTGCCCTCTGAAACGTCACCCTTGCGTTCTTTAAACCAAAGGGTAATTTTCGATATGCGAATGTGCCCCACAGACAAATGAATGCAGTCTTTGACTGGTCCTATGGGCGGATATTTATTTGATTATACCCGGAGAATCCATCCATGAATGAAAATATTTCGCATCCGGCGCATTCATCAATTATCTGGTCAATGAAGGGTGTAGGGTAGTTGTCTTTCGGACAAGCTTGATTTACATCCCTATAATCGACGCACACTCTAATTGTCCCTTGTTTTTTCATAACAGGGACAATATTTGATACCCAATCGGTTAGAGGAACCGGGTAGATGAAACCAGCATGGAGAAGTTTTTCAACTTCTGCTTTAATGGCAGCGACTTTCTTGGGGTGCACCTACCTCAGCCGTTGCCGTACCGGTTTAACATCTGGATACATCTTAATTTCATGTTCAACGATACTCGAGTCGATGCCTGGCATTTCACTGTATGACCAAGCAAAGACATCTCTGAATTCGCGAAAAAGAGCGTTATATATTTCCAGTTCTGACGGAGAACAACATTTGCCGACATAAATATTCTCTACAACATCTTTTTTGGTCGAGATATTTATGGCTATAGTCTCTTCTATGTTGGACAAGTTTCGCTCGGAATCCACCGTGTTTACAGTATTTGATAGAAAATCAACTACTGAAGGATGGTAAAGATCATTTTGAGTATCTTCTTCATAATTCGGAAGAAGAGAACGATGGTGGGAATCATTCCATGGTGCTCCTTCAATTACCATAGCTTGGAGAATTCCTTCGTCGATGCCATGCACTTGCGACCAAGGATCTGAAGGAGTACCATATTCTCTAGATCTATCCATCCAAACGCTTGATGAGCATTGATTTGGGTTTGCCTCCCATGCCAGAAACATTGATTGCTATAATATTTCTATTGGGCTCGGGGGCAAAACCATCGCATGATCCATGTTGATATCATTTTCTGAGATCTTTGTGGAAGATATCATGTTGCAGGTTCCTATCGACGCTACTTCTGCCAGATTGATTGGAGGTGGAAGAACGAAAGTTCCCATTAGTATAGGATCTTTTAATAGGCCTACTCCGATATTCTAAAGCGAATGGGGGCTTACATGGATCATGGGAATGCTTCCTGTAACTTGAGAACCATTTGGGAGGAAGTTTTGCTGGTCGACGATTGTAATCCCTCCTTGGAAAGGAAATGCAATCTTTCTAAAATAGGTCGACACAACTGCTGCCATGGCATATATCCATGGTCGTCCCAGTAGGATGTTGTAATCAAGATTCCCATCGATGACTTCAACATCTATTTCTACTGTTTTCCCTCCTAGTTCAACTTTCAAGTTATTTAGGATACCGTATGGGGTATATGTCCTTCCGTCGAATGCTTTTAATGTTGTCGCAGATCGCGACAAGGTTAGAGATCCTAAAGTTTTCCAGCAACTCATCGACATAATACATGTAGATGCCCCCTCATCAATAATCGTTCGGTGAACAGTTTTGTTGAGGGCTTTCACTTGAACAAGGAAAGCTAATTGAGCTGGTAACTGAGGATCGTACCCTTTGTGGTCAAAGGATACAAGATTGGAATCCTTTGGATCAATCCCACCAATGGCTGATAACAACGCCTGCCTTTGGGATGGGCAATTTTGTAGTACTTCAAGAGTCGACATAGCGGATGGCGATTGGGCCAAATCTTCCACTATGTTATAATGCTGCGCCGCTCTAGCGCGAGGATTAAATGTCGACTTGTGTACTACTCCCTTTGGTGGTTTTATTGTCAATTCAGGGATGGTGGGTGGTACAACTTCTGTCGAAGTTGTTGTCGAACTACTTGGTTGATCTTTATCCTTGTTGTTCGACAGCTGCGGATTCCCGTAATCTTTGTTCCTCGTCGAAATCAAAGCATCATTTTGCTGTTTTGAAATCGACAACATTAGCACTTGAGACGGGGAAGCATTTCCACTTTCAACCAGATTTGTTCTTGGATTTGGAAATGGATCAGTTAACACTGCTGAGGTTTTCGAATTCTTAAAGAATTTTTTAAGCTCAGCTCTGTGTGGACAATCTAAAGTCCGATGATCTTCATCGCATATCATGCATGGATATTTTTGTTTCCTATTTCCAGGAGGGTTTGAAGAAGATTTTTCAGGTGATGCTTCATCCTGTTTCTTCTTCTTCCCTTTGCCTTTCTTCTTGCTTCCTGGTTGTTTGGTTTCTTTGCCCTTATCTGTCAATACGGCATTTACTTCCGAAGCAAGAAGTTCATCTTTTGCATTTTGATCTGAAATCTTACGGGCCTTCTTGGACGTAGCCTTTGTCGATTTCGTGTCTGTTGTGCCAATCACGCCATCGCCGGCATGAGAGTCATTGTTCGATTTAGGAGGAGGAGGAATTGAGAATTCCGGTCTAGGGGCGTCAGGTATTTTGTCGTAGAGTGTGCCAGACTGAGTGTAAATCAAGTCCAAATATTGTGCACGAGCGATTACTTGCTCTTCTGTTACGACCCCCCCCTTTGCCACATCTTCCGTGATGGAAGGCAATAATGACTTGATAAACCATTCAGCTAGTAGCTGATCGGGAACGTACGTTTTTACCATCCTACGACGACGTCGCCATTCATGTATATGATCAGATATGTGAGTGGTCGTCGTCTGTTTGAAGTTGGTAAGCAGTTCTGTTCCCGTTTCATACCTTATTGGTAATTGAAAATGGGTTAAAAAGGTTGTGGCTAAGGTGCTGAAGTTGTCGAACGAAGCTCTAGGCAATTCAATGTACCATTTTGCCGCTGGACCCGTTAACGTCCTCTGAAAAAGGCGAAGCCTTATCGAATCATCATTTAAAGTGTTTGATGAACACCATAGATGAAAGGTCATCACGTGATTCGATGGATATTCACCTGGATTTCCATTAAATTTAGGAATATCTGATGGAAGTTTGTGCGGAATTGCTAGCCACCAAGGGGCGTAAGCAATTGGATCGTTTGTTAACCGGTTTAAATCAGGTAACTCTAAAGTTGCCACGAATGGTAACTGTTGATTCAGGTTAGGTGAAGCATACCCAGGATACGATGGAATCGCCTGAGCAGTTGGTCTTTGCATACCAGCATAATGCATTTGATGCTGGTATGTTTGATAAGGTTGGTGGACTTGACCATTATAAAATGGTTGGTTTTGACCGTTTTGAATGTACGGCTGTCCACTGTTCGCAAAGATTCGCTGCTCAGTACCTTGGTATACTTGTTGGAATTGTGGTTGTTGGTATTGCACCAGCCACGGTTGTGAAGCCATGTGCTGTTGCCCGATACTAACCGTTTGACCAAGGTGAGGGGAAATTGTACCCATCTGGGCCTGTGTCGCCCCACTAGTCGGCGATTGTGGTTGAGTCACAGGATCAAGGGGTCGTTGCATTACAACCTGAGAAACCTGAGGTTGGCATACAACAAGCATCGCTTGAACTTGCGATACCGTCACAATAGCTGGCGTAGTCGGTATGTTCAACACAGGTACGCATTGTTGCATTGAATATACAACTCTTGGTTGTTGATGTAGTATAGGTACCCAACCACTTGAGGTAATTCCAGTATAAATTGAATGCGGTTGTGAACTCCCGTATGGATATCCTCTCGGAAGAGATAATGAAAGGGCATACTGCCCCCCATACGGTGGTAATCCAGAACTCAAGGGAATTGTTTGCCCTTGGGGACCGGACTGCCCAAATTGACCTCCAAATGGATCAATTTGTTGAGACTCAACATAAGAGTTTCTGGATATAATTCCGGATGAACAAGCAGGAACGGACCAAACTGTCGAAATAGCCCCTGGATGGGCTCCTTTTAGTGGTTGTGAGCTAGTCGGGACAGATGGTATGCCGGTGAAAATTGTCGGAGTGACAGCAGGGAGTTCTGCCGTCGCTGTGTCAGAAGACACAGTCCTAGATGTTGACGGTTGTTCAGACATTTGTAGTCTATCCAAAAGATTACCTAGCGATTCTATAGGAACTTCCGCTGGTGGTAGACTAACTTCTGATGTCGAAGGAAATAGAGTGATCCCGACTCCAAAGTGCGTTGGAGTACTTGCTTGAGGATCTTCTACAATTTCTTCTATCACAATCAGACCAGGTGGAAGGGGAAGACCGTCAGGTCCGTAAAATATTTCTGGTGCCGAAGGGGCAGCGACAGATGTTTGAAGAGTAAGACTCTCTGAACCGGTTGTAGATGGAACTGGTTCAGTAACACAAGTGTTTATTCTCAAGCTAGGATCAGTACCACTGTCCTTCTGTGGCTATTGAACTTCTTCTGTTGAGGCAGGGATTCCATAAATGTTTGGAGTAACCGGAGTCTCTGATGTCGTTGGAACACTTGTTCTAACTTTGATAGGAGACTTGGATCCGGTTAAACGAGTTCGCTTTGTCCGTACTGGTTTCGCTTCTAGAGACAAAGACGGTTGACTCGTAAGCCTCCGCGAACGACGGGGTTTCAATTGACTTTCTTCCACGATTGCGGATTACTCGATCAACTAAAATAAAAGGGAAAGTATGTTTCCGTATTAAATGAATTTTAGACGCTTTTGACACAACTTGTTTTTTTAGTTTTTAAGAGTCGAGAAAAAACAAAAGATGACTCTAGTCTCCTTCGATTTTTAATGAGCCTGAAGTGACAAGTGCTCAGATGGACCTTTTCCGTTAAGGAGTCTGAAAAGGAACGAAAGGGACTGCTCTGGAGGTCTAGGTAGAGGGAGTACCAAACCAATCGCAAAACTGCAGAATACTTTTTACGGTACGACAGTCAATCTTCCCGAATGCTGTGTTCGGTGCATTGCGATCAGTAGGGCAGCCGACACGGCTTCCTATGGATAAAGGTTTTATGCCTATAGGGGTCTCCCAATATATACTCAACGGCACGTGGGAGCACAAGTCCATACTGGCACTTATCGTCTCAAAGTGGAGGAATCACCCAACCATCAGTGAGGACAACAGTTACCGGGCTTTACGACGCCGGAATACGTCTCTAGCCTAGACCTCTAAATGTTGTGCGTTAAGTTACAAAGCGTTGTTAAGTTCATTGAATTTATTTTAGGTTGATCTTTCTTATGAAGTTTGCCTTTTTGGTTCACCACGAGATGTAGATGTAATTCCTAAAATGCAATCTAAAGATGATAAGCAAGCTTTTATCCCTTTTCAGCAATGAAAATCCTAGCTACAAGGGGAAAAGAAGGACACAATCTTTTCTCAAAGAGCAAGGAGCACACTGTAAATGCACTTTTCCTAAATCAAGCCAAACAGACTGTCAATATGCAAATGCACATGTGCATGTATTTGTTTTTCACTTTCTTAATATTGATGCCTAAAAAGAAAGTTGTTGTACAAATTTGAATTCGTTTTCAAGTGAAAATCACAAACAAGTTTATTTTTCGAAATCAAAAGGTAGAGACGATTACGACACTTTATGATTTTGAAATAAACACTTGTTTCGACACTAGAAATTCACAAATTCAAGCTAAAGGCAAAAGTAAAAGCATAATCAACTGTCAACAGAAAATAAACTTCCTCCTAAGATCAAAATCGACACTTACGACAGATCTAAATCAAAGGACGACAGTATGACTATTCTACTTTTGCAATGGGAAACTGTAAGTGACGCAACAAACACACAAAAACAAATACAGTTTCTTTTATACAACTGAGGCGGAATTAAGGCAAAGAAAAGGGGCTTTTAAACAGACACACACACTGATCATAGGCTGCAAAAATCAGAGGCAAAAACTGAAAAAATGAGCAAAGAACCTCAGTTGCACAGGGCTAAGATGATCAACGCACCTGGTACACAGAGAAACTGGATTGCAACGCAGGTTTCCCTCTCGGGAACTACGCTAAAATGCAGGAACTCTTCACAGCACTTGCGCTGGGGCAGAAATGAGAATTCTATCCAGGTTCTGGGTCACGGTTTGCAGTTTAATCTATGGTTTTTGGTTGAGTAAAAGCAATCAGTAATGCACAATCAGAGGGTTGATTTAAAAGAGGTTTAAGAGCTATCACAAAGGGTAATCAGATCATTTGTGAATCAGCTGTTCAAATCATAAACAGATCCAGTGAATGGATTGAAGCAGCAGATGTCTACTTTGCATTTGTTAATGGCAAATGCAGTTTGATTCGCTACTTCTAAGTTTATGAAACAAACAACAATAGAAACACAAACAAACTAACTAGACACGATCCCCAGTGGAGTCGCCATTTTGTTAACGAGAAAAGTGTCTATTCAGAATGACCCTATCCCACCGAGGTGTGACAGTGACCTCAGAAACAAACAGGGAAAACTACTCTTGTATTCTCCTTTATGAACTATAAATGAAGAGGAATAGGATGAACCAACTTGTGTCTTGCGCTAGTCCTTTGATCCAATCTCTCTCCTCTTTGACAGCTTCCAGCTACTTGCTCCCTTACTTTCCCAGCTTCACCAAGTTCCTGTAAGATCACAGAAGAAAGAAACTACACAAAGACATGGATTCATGTTCATAAATAGCTTAGGATCAGATTTAAGCTAAACATACAAATATAACAAACATCAATGACATACAAGCATGTAGGAGAAACTCAAATAGTTTTATTGATAAAACAAGAAGATCCAGGAGGAGTTACAACTGATGATTCCTGATCCAGCATCAACCTCCCAGCATAGAATCCCCTCTTCACCTCCAACAAAGCATAAATCACCCAATACTCTGATATCTATCTCAAAACCAACAACAATTCTTTGCAATGTACAAAATTCCAGCCTCTGGATCTCTTGGTGAGGGATCCATATATAGATGTATGCAAAGAGGATGAGTCAGCTCATGAATTGATTAGTGGCCTCTCTCTGTCAGTTCTTTCTTCCACTTGGAGACTGAGAGCCTCTTACTCATCACTGGTCGAATTCAGTGAGGCAAGTGTCATTGGAGAAGATTCTGGAAGCTTCCATTGTCTCTCCACCTCGTGGAATGACTCTGCCACTTGTCATTTCCCGCTCAACGCACCCTGGTAGTGCATTCAAGTGCGTTGCAATGCACCTAGCCAGTGTATTTGGGTGCTTTGCAATGCAGCTAGCTAGTGGAGCAGTTGAAATGATCCTGATTTGACTAGTTCTGAGCAGTTTCTAGTGGAGAACTTCTGGGAGAAGCTATAATTTGTTGACCTTGTTTCTTTAGGAGCTGGAACAACACCTTTAGGGACTTAGGATCCCTTGGTTTATGGACATTTCATGCTTAGAGCTGTAAGGCACAAAAATTTCTATAACAAAGTGACACATGCAAGAGTGAAAGCAACAAATGCAAACACAAAGAAAACAACAATGAAAGAATGAAAGCAAGAAAAAACGACACTTGAAAATGATAGAAAAAGGAAAAATGACACATGTAAGAGAAAAAGAAATCAAAAGCAACACTTGCAAAAGAAAAAATGACTGTTGAGAAACTCACTAAGAAGATGGGGCATTTTCAACCTCGAGTGAGAGAATTGCTCCTTATACTCCAACAATTCATAGAGCTCAAAAGGGAAAGATGAATATAAGGTTGAGGTTTGGAATGGGCCCTTTATATAGGGAGAGAAAACATGCAATTAGGGTTAATATTGGTGAGTGTTCTTAGTGCATGTTAGGAAACTAGGAGCCAATAATTGACTGACTTGAAGAAGTACACTCTCACTATCAACAAAGAGTGCACAATCACTATCTATAGAGGATGCCCTTACATTGTCATTGTCCATAAAGATTGTGTAGTATTTGTATGTAGGAACTATGCGAGAACTAACATAAAATACTACGCAAGCACTATCCACTAGGATTTATCAATCACTACCATCAAGAATTGCACAATCATCATCTCTAGAGACTACGTTGTATTGTCATTAGGCACTGCATAGTCATTGTCATGAAGGACTGCCCAATGCTCGACTACCAAGGATACATATTGACTGCTAGGCTTGCTTAGAAGAAGTTCGCTATGCATGCATCACAAGATAAGAATGTAAAAGTGGGTTGCTTCGACACTTATAATTCTTAAAGGAAATCTTGAACAATTGAGAAAAAATGATTGAGCGCGACCTTAATGGCATGACCATAATGAGGCTCCAAAGTTTGGATGTAGGAAAAATTTTGGAGGGTGTTGTCACAAGGACAACAGTTGGAGATTCACTGGAAGAAATCTAGCTTCTCTAGTTAGGTCTTACATTAAGTACAAGGTCTTGGTTTTTCAGGAAGTATTGACTCACCAGTAGATCACCCCAACTTCACCACTTACCCCAATTAAATATGTAGTCTATAACAACCCTTGGTTGATTTTCCATGTATAAAATATAAGACTAAGGTCATGGGACATGTATTCCAAGTTGAATGGTGGGAAGATATTATATTGGGGATCACTTTTGGTTTATTTGTGTATGGAAAGTGGCAAAGCCAAAGAGGCATTAATTGGCATTTAATTAAGGAAATATAGGAAAATAGGAGAAAAGGAAGGTGAAGAGACATAACTATGCATGAGTGGTAAATTAGAGGAAAATTGAAGGAAAATGAAGAAAACAGAGGCATCAATGATAAAAAGGCTTATGAGGATCAATTGCTAGCTTTTGTCAGTGGAAACTTTTATTAGTTTAGCTTTGTTTTCTCATACTCGTGCACACTTAGAGAATTCTTGGAGCACTTTGGCATACATTGGGTTTGGATAAAGAAGGTAAAGGAAAGTAGGGAAGTGCAAGGGAATAGTTGGATCAATAAATAAAACTGGATTGATTTGGAGGTAATAGTATGTAGGTGTGATTTCCTTGTTTATTTATGGATGCATGGTATATGCATGTGATTTTCTGGTTATGTGTTGTCATTGGCATGTAGATTTAACTGGAGTGAAAATGGCTTTTAGCCTTACCTTGCCTTGCCATTTCCTAGATAGCCATGGTGTTATGGGTTTTTCCACTTGTGTTTTCTAATTAGTGCTCATGTTCCTTATGGATGTGGGTTGAAACAAATTCTCTGAAGCCTTGTAAAAACTTGGGCTGAGTTTCTAGTCTTGGAGCCTAGGTTGGGACAAATGCTCTGGAAGCCCTGTAACAACTTGGGTTGAGCTACTAGTCCTGGAGCCTAGGTTGGGAAAAAAATTCTGGAGCCCTTGGTGGGTTGAGTTACTAGTCCCTAGAACTGGGTTGGAGAAATGCTCTGGAGCCCTAGAAGGATGTGGGTTGAGTTACTAGTTCTTGGAGCCCTGGACTACATGGGTAGAGACCGATTTGGTTGGTGTTAGTGATGTTTGACCATAGAGGTGGAATCATTGTGGTTGAGGATTGAGGCGGTTTGGCCTCCGGAAGCCCTAGTTTTGTTTTGTTTTGATTTATTCCATGATATCTGACATTCATGATTGGAATATGGTGTGGGGGTGATTGGTTGAAAGAGAGATTTGGATCAGTCCAATCTATGGTCAGGTGGTATGTGAAGTCCCTGACTTGGTTGGTATTTTCATATAATAGTAAGGGATATTTCCCTATTGTGATTCATGAATACTTGTAGTGATTATGTTGGTGATATTATGGCTAAGTTTCCATGGATTCTATGTTGTTTATTTGTTGTTTATATGTTGATTATATGATGTATATTATCTATGGCTCATGACATGTTTTGATAAGTTATTGATTGGTTGATGAATACATGGAATAACAAGTGCTATTGAAGCTAGTTAGAGAGGGTATATATGATTCTTGGTGATTCTTAGGTGAAGACTATAAGTTTATGATCAGATATGCATTCATGACCTGTAGATTACATGTTTTCCATATGTTTGATGAAATGTCTAGTGTGTTCTAGGAAATCTAGGTAAATTTCCTGATTCAATATTGAATTCTTAGCTTTTTTATCATGTTAATAATGAATCTGGAAAGTATAAAGAAATTATGGGAGTGGTCTGGAGGCTAACCTGAAAAAGTGGCTCAAATATTAGGACCACATGCTTAGAACTGAATATTTTAGGCCATAACCACATGAAGATAAGCCTGTGAGTGCAGTTATATTCTCATAACCACATAGAAGTAATGTCAAGGGTGTGTTTGGGGGCCTAGGGTAGTGAAGCAAGGTTCCAGCTTAGGGATTGATCACTTGGGGCGTTTCTCCTTCTCCTGGGTAATATGTAGTTCCCTTGGGATGTCAATTTGTGGTCAGTTTGTAGGCCCCACTCCCTTAACTAGAAATAGGAGGGTGGGTCATGTCATTGTGACACTCCTCTCATGTTTATCTTGGCAGGCTTGTGAAATTGGGTAAATATGGGAGGGGGAGGTTATGGGGTGGTATCAGAGTGGGTTCCGTTCTCTTTGGGTAATATTTGATACCACGGGGTGGTACCAGAGTTGGTTTCCATTCTCTTTGGATGATATTTGATACTGTAGAGTGGTATCAAAGCTTCCAAGTTCAAACACTTAGACTGGATGGGCTAAATGTATATGGTTATGCATGCACAGTAAGTTATACATGCATCACGATGGTCATATAGAAGTTTGTGTGAACATGATGCTGATAGTTGGTTGAGATGGAGCAAGAGATGCAGATTATTAAAGCGAGGTTGCAACACTAGACATCAGGGTAAGAGCAAATCGTCATAGATGTTTGTATGTTGGGCATGCATGTATGATGGTTAATGGTTGTTATATACAATATGGTTATATACATGCCTGTCTTTCTATTTTTGTTGTGGTTACATGCATGATAGATGCTAGTCAATCAATGTGGTCATATGCACGTGCGTCAGATAGTCATGAATGGAAGTAACTTGTTGCTATATGTATTGCAGTCATATGCATAATGATTATTGTCATTGTGGTTAAATTATTGAAATTATTATGTGTTGTGCTAATCTGGATTGGCCTATGTAGATGGTTATGGTTATTATATTTAGGTATGAGTGGTTTTATTTGTGATATTTTGTTGTACTAATATGGAATGACTTGTGTAGATGCAATAGCCTCCCCTTAGATACATTAAGTATGAGTTTGATTATGTCGTCTATTTGGTTGATATAACATGGTAAATTTGTAGGAGATAGAAGATCAAGGATGAAGAGTAGAGTAGTGGAAAATGGTTCACATGATTCCCCTTAGAGGTTTGATGTGAAATCTATGGAATGGAAAATTCACATGATATGAGTATGTGTCTATAAGATTGCATGAAAGAATGATCTTATTTTAGGATGGTTGTACTAACACTATATGTGATGAGATAACTGATATGTACTTGGGTGCAAGTGGGTGCTAGTTGTAGTATTATGACTAATTATTGTGAGTTTATTATGACATGGTTGTTAGTCTTGGTAAAGGCTGATTTCAAATTAATAGACATGATGTCTTGATCTTTGGAACATGAGACCGACATGTGTGAGCACTTACAGGGAAACATGTTTGGTATTAGCATGACAAGGTAATGATTGATTTTTTTGTATAACTGACACTTGGGTGATGAGATATCACATAATAAGACTCAATTTGCAGTAAGGAAAAGGTAAAAGAAATGAATTGGGTGAGGATTCCTTTGGCTATGTTTGGAACCTACAATTCCAATCTAACGAGTGCTTTGCATGAATACATGAAGTCTTCTTAAAATTGATTTTGTCTACATTCATGGACATGTATTTAACATCTATAATAGTTGTTTTTTAGTTATGGCTAGATTAATCAAGGAATTGAGGTACCTTGAGAGATGATATATGTATGTGCTTGGTTACAAGGCCGCATGCTTGGAACAACAAGGTAAGATAACTGGTACATTTTTATAATTATTTATGCACTGACAATTATGTGTTTATGGCAGTGCGATGCAAGGGATTTCATGGTGAAAGAGATTGGCATGAAATCTTGAAGAAGGTTTGGGTTGAGATTTCCCTTGGAAGAATTGGGAACCCATGGGGATTGAGTCATGGTGTCTATTGAATTTATCTATTTTTAATTTTTTTATTTTTTTATTTTTTTCCCAGTGCTTTATGATTTGGTTGCACTTGATTTGTTGTTTTGTTTATTACTGGTGAATGGCCATGCCACTTTGTTTGTGGTGTCATATTGTTATTGGTTTTTCATTGTTTTCTTCTTGTTTCTTTCTTGTTCTTGCCTTTTATGTTTTGAGGGACTTGGGAACTAATTGGGGAAAGAAGAAAGTTAATGGAGCTCGGGGAGAGATGAATGAAACCCAACAATTAATGTAAGACCCAGATGAATCCCATTGCATGTATTAGGGTAGTCAAAGGCAATAATATGACAACCAGTTGGATTGGTTGGGTCCATTGAGGTAAATGGACGGTAGTAGGAAAGTCATGAGAAAGGTAACTAGGAAAGATAAAGTAAATGGTTTTGAGGTGTAAAATGCCTTGAATATGTTGGAAGCTATTGTTATCAATGTTGTGTAGATTATGCATGGATAAAGGGAGTTCTCTTAAACTTGACCTTATGATATCTGGTAATTATGTTGTGATCATGCCATTATGTTGATGTCTATATATGTATACATGAATGTCGTTGTCTAATAGGGTCATCAGGGATCATGCTCGTGGAAGAATGATTGTTTTGTGTGGGTGAATGGCATGAAGAGGTTCCTGGTTTTATGAGGAATAAAGTGGGAAGAGTAGCCTTGACATATCTATGTGGTTAGTATCGTGTGGTAAGATTTGATATTATATGCTTATAAATATGCCTATGTTTATGCTATGGTAGGTAATGCTGAAGGATACATCATCCAAATGAAAGCAGTGTGATCTATAGTTTCCTGGGACAAGCATGGATAGTGGAAATAACCATAGACATGGAATTTGGATTGTGGATGCACACAGTAAGGCGTGGGAAAGACATCAGAAGCAAGGTTTCTTGGTATAGACAATGTGGTCTCTGGATGTGCAATATTTTTGTTTTGTACATGTGGTGCTATGTACATATGGTGTCATGTACATGTTGTGTAGGTGGTGTTGTGTACATGTGTTGCTGTGTACATGTTGTACATGTGGTGCTATGTGCATATGGTGTTATGTACATGTTGTGTAGGTGGTTTTGTGTACATGTGGTCATGTGTACATGTTACACGTGGTTCTATGTACATGCTGCACAATGTGGTGCTGTGTACATGTCGTACATGTAGTGCTACGTACATGTGGTATTGTGTACATGTTGTACATGTGGTGCAGTGTACATGCGGCAGTATATACATGTTCTACATATGGTGCTATGTACATATTGTACGTGTGGTGTAGTGTACATGTGGTGCCGTGTACATGTGGTGTTGTGTACATGTTGTACGTGAAGTGTTGTGTACATGTGGTGCTATGCACATGTTGTACATGTGCTGTTGCGTACATGTTGTACGCATGGTGCAGTGTACATGTGGTGCTGTGTGCATGTGGTATTTTGTACATGTCATACATGTTGTGTTTTGTACATTTGGTATTGTGTTACATAAATTGTGTAGTTGTTATATCGTGACATGTGTATTCATTGTGTTTTACACTAGGTGTAGGTGTATGTGTTGTGTTGTACACCGGGTGTAGGTGTATGTATTGTGTGGTACACAGTGTGTGTGTGTATGTGTGTGATGTATGTTGTGTATATGTATACGTGATTGAAGAGAAGAAAATGACCTAGGTGGTTGCTTGGTGTGGCAATCAATTTGGTGTGTGTATGGAAAGGACAAATAAAAGCGGTAGAAACAAAGAACAATTTAAAATATAAGTATAAATATTTTATTTCAATTTTAATTATGCACACAATCTATGATTTTGATTTATGATGGATGAGTTTTGAGCTAATCGGATGTGATATGTTTATACATGATGATTTGATCGAAGAGCTAGTTTGACTTGTTGCGACAAGAAGTGAACATAATTGAAAGTGTACCTTATTGGCAGGCCACCAATGAGGTATGATTTGAATTTATTTCAATTCCTTTTAAATCTAGTGGAAACTATGTGCTTGGTATAGGAAAGCATGGAAATGACCCAGTTTGGGTGGTTAGAAATGGCTGCAAGAATGCTAACATTAGCAGTGAAAAGAATTGGAACATGCAATAGTATGATGGTAAAGAATTCAGGAGTAGGGCCATTGTGGGACACTAGTACCCAATAGTGTCCATTGATTTCCATGAACATGCTATGACTGGTATGATGGTTTTGAGGAAAGTATATGCCTTGGTTTTTGAACCTTCTTATGCGAGGAAACCTTTCCAAGGGATGGATTTCCCAAGGGACTATGTAGTAGAGAAGGGGATGCCAACGGAACTTGGAAGGCATGTGATTGAATGGAAGGGGGTGACTAGATTGCTCAAGAGGCTATGTAGCAGAGAAGGGAAGGTTGGGGAATGGATTTGTCTTGGTGATTAACATTTCCAAATGGAAACAAAATCACATTCAGAGTGTGCCCTAGAACAATGAGTCAGTAACTATTCACTGAGAGAATAAGTAGCACAAGGATTGTAGAATTGGACATTAGATGCAGTTTTGACTTTGGTAGTGGATTCTAGACATCCTGAGAAGGAGGTGAATACTGGTACTACTTTTGAGGGTGGAGGTGTGAGCCTCTAGATTCCCTTGTTGACTGATGTAGGCACTGTATCCTTTTATTTGATGGTTAGAGAAAATGTGCATATGTATATGTGTATATTATTGTAAATATTATATCGAGCTGTGGTTATAAAGCTCCATACACATTATGATTATTTTCTTGTTGAAGAAAATGTGCATGAGTATATATGTGGTTGTTATTGTAAATACCATAATGAGTTGTGTTATAAAGCTCTAGTAAATAGTATTATTTTCATGTTTTCAATAATGATCATTGTAGATACTGCAACGAGATGTGTTATAAAGCTCCATGGGTAGTATGTTCTATTTTCAACGGTTTGTTGGTCATAGCTGTCATAGAATATTGAGGACAATGTTCCCCCAAGGTGGAGGGGTTTGTAACAACCCCTAGTTGATTTTCCATGTAAAAAATTATAAGGCCAAGGTCATGGGACACATATTCTAAGTTGAATGGTGGGAATATATTATAGTGGGGATAACTTTTGGTTTATTTATGGCTAAGGAAATTGGCAAAGGCATTGGAAAATGAAAATGGGCATTAATTGGCATTTAATTGAGGAAATAAAGGAAAATAGGAGAAAAGCAAGGTGAAGAGACACAAATATTCACAAGAGGGAAATGAGAGGAAAAACAAAGTAAAATGAAGAAAATAAAGGTCTTAATGATAAAAAGGCTTATGAGGATCAGTTGCTAGGTTTTGTCAGTGGATATTTTTGTCAGTTTAGCTTGTCTATCTCATACTTTTGCACACTTAGAGAATTCTTGGAGCACTTTGGCATACATTGGATTTGGATAAAGAAGGAAAATGAAATTAGGGAAGCGTAAGGGAACAGTTAGATCAGTAGCTACAATTGGATTTCTTTGTAGGTAACAAGTTGCATGTGTGGTTTCCTTGATTATTTATGGATGAATGGTATATGCATGTGATTTTATGGTTATGTGTTGTCATTAGAATGGATATTTTATAGGAGTGACAATGCTTTTTAGCCTTTCCTTTCCATTTCTTGGATAGCCACGATGTTGTGGGTTTTTCCACTTGTGTTTTCTGATTGGTGCTCATGTTCCTTATGGTTGTGGGTTGGAACAAACACTCTAGAAGCCTAGGGACAACTTAGGTTGAGTTACTAGTCTTGGAGCCTAGGTTGGTACAAACGCTCTGAAGCCCTTAGTGGGTTGAGTTACTAGTCCCTAGAGCTAGGTTGGAAAAATGCTTTAGAGCCCTGGAAGGTTGTGGGTTGAGTTACTAGTTCTTGGAGCCCTGGAAAACTTGGGTAGAGACCAATTTGGTTGGTGTTAGTGATGTCTGATCATAGAGGTGGAATCACTATGGTTAAGGGTTGAGGTGGTTTGGCCTCTGGAAGCCCTGGTTTGGTTTTTTTTGGTTTATTCCATGAGATCCCACATTCATGCTTGGAATATGGTGCGGGTGTGATTGGATGAAAGAGATATTTGGTTCATCCTAATCTATTGTCGGGTGGTATGTGGAAGTCCATGACTTGGTTGGAATTTTCATATAATAATGAGATCTATTTCCCTACTATGGTTCATGAATACTTGTAGTGATTATGTTGGTGATATTATGGCTAAGTCTCCATGGATCCTTGCTGGTTATATGAATTTATATCATCTATGGCTCATGACATGTTTTGATAAGTTATTGATTGGTTGATGAAATATATGCGTTCATGACCTATAGCTTACATGTTTTCCATATATTTGATGAAATATATCATGTGTTTTAGGAAGTCTAGCTCAAGTTTCTGATTCAAGATTGAATGTTTAACTTTGTCATTATGTTAATAATAACTCTAGAAAGTCTTAGGAAATTATAGGGAGTAGTCTAGAGGTTGGCCTGAAAAAGTGGCTCAAATTCCAGGACCACATGCTTAGAACTGAATAGTTTGGGCCATAACTACATGGATTAAAACCTGTGAGCGCATTTATAGCCTCATAACTGCATGGAAGTAGTGTTAAGGGTGCATTTTGGAGTCCAGGTCAGTGAAACAAGGTTCCAGCGCTGTGATTGACCACCTGGGGTGTTTCTTCTTCACCTGGTTGATATGTAGTCCCTGTAGGATGTCAGTTTATGGTCAATATGTGGAACTCATTTCCTTAACTAGAACTGGGAGGTCATGTCATGTCATAGTGACACTCTTCTCATGTTTACCTTAGTAGGCTTGTGAAATTTGGTAAATGTGGGAGGGGGCGGTTACATAGTCTCTCTTATCCCTTTCTTGGTTTTAAACACAATTACAAGACTTGTCATATCCAATTTCTTTGATAGGGGAAAAGGATAATGAATATATTGAGCTTTTGATATCTAGAGTTAAGCATTTTCCCTAGTGTTGCTCCATTTCCAATAGACCTGTTTAGTACCCTGGTGGAGTCACTTCACGGAATCATAAGCATTGATTTGCTACCAGTGAGCTTATTCAGTGCCCCGATGAAGTTGATTTTTTCACCTCTCTAAGCAAGAAGCCTCTCTCTTCTTTCACCTATTATTTTATTTTCAATATAATTTAGCATTTATTAGGATTTTATTGCACTCGGGGAAGAGGGACCCCAAATTATTTAACAATCAAGAGAAGTTGTTCCTTGTTTGAGAGATTTAAAAGACATCTAAAATTGATATGCTCATTCAAAGTTTTCTCCATTCCCTTTTCTACTCTATTAAGTTGACAGTTTGAAACACCATTCAATTATAAGTTTGAGTAAGGAATGAAGATTCTAAAAGAGATATGGGGTTCATAGTTCCCCCAAAGGCTTCCTGTACAGAATGAATCATATTTTCTATCACTGATTTTAAATATATGTAAACACAAGAAAAGAAGGGATTCATAGGCTAGCCAAGTGTTTTTCATCATAACAATTTTTGTTTCCAAGATTCAACACATGGTTCTCTTCAAGCCAAACAAAGCAATTTTCATGCACAGTCTTATTAAAAAAACATGAAAAAGAAATACATGACATAACAAGAAAACAAAAATAAATTGCAAAGAATAGATGAGAAATAAAGTGCAAAGGACAACATGATGAAAAAAATAAACTAAAATGCACCTAAACCTAAGCCTAACATAATCAGGTAGAAGGTAAGGGCTAAGTGAAGTGAAATCTCCAACACAACCACAAAAGTTATTCCTGACCAATAATCTAAAAGATACAAATGGTTAATAGCCAAATATAACAATGTAAAGAAATAAACATGTTTACTTGGATTACCTGTACGTAAAGATGAATGTCAAGGCTGCAAGAATAATGTGTGCTTTGAAATATTTCTCTATCCAACCTCCAAACTTATCACAATATATAGGATGATAAACATGAATACCTTGAAGACATTTCTCAAACATACATCCATACGTGTTAAGCTCAAGATAGAGTTGGAAATTATTATTAACAATCGAACTTATCAGATCCATATTATGAGAAAGATCAGGTGAAGAAAACATAAACCAATCTCACTCAGAAACTTTATCAAGGCCATGGGGACCTGACATAACCATCAACAAACACTGAGGTGCCCCAACTCTTTGACAAGTATATGATAAATAAAGAGATGAATCGAATATAAACCTAACAATTAATGCATGAGATGTTCCATTATTCAAATATAAGGATGTGTCAATTTGAGAGACTTCACAAACATTTCAAATTAGAGTATTTTCCTCCTCACATGATAATGCTCGGGAATGATTGGTTCCTCTTTTCCAATACAGTAGAGCATTACTTTGTATCCAATTGAAGACTAAACCAACAACATGAAAATCGAAAGGATTAAAATTGATTGTTGGTATAAGAAGGCTTGAAAACCAATAAGGATACAAGGAATAGTAAAACCAAGCTAACCAAATATCATTAACATCTGTCAAATAAGATCCAACATTGCTATCAACTTGAGAAATTAGATCTACCAAATGATTCAAGCACTAACTGAGACTCAAGGGGTTTGATTGTGCCAAAAAAATGATTAACTTCATAACATACACAAAAGGGATAAGAAGATGATCATCCATGGAAGGGTTCAATAGGGAAAAGTCTTTCAGTTGGTAATGATCCCTGTATTTCTAATCAAAATGATAGGTTTTAAAGCTATTTACATTCGTGAAATATATGCTCTCCAACCTCGGGTCAGAAAAAAGAGATTCACATGAAGGGGGATTAACCAAACAATAATATTTTATCCAATAAAAGACTTTATCTTAAGGATTAAAAGGGTTAACTTAAACACTACAAATCCTTCAAGTGTGAGCTCACATCCAATGAAACATTGTTAAGGAAAGAATTAAGAAAGAAAATATAGACCCAATATAGATTGAGGGTCTCACCAAGATCATGAGAACCTAACATAATCATCAACAAGATCTGAAGTACCTTGAATCCCTGACAAGTCCTTGAACTTTTAGATGATGGATCATCAAATTTGGGCAGCTTAGAAATATATATAGGTAGATACACACCACTATCATTAGATGTATCACTGAAAACATTGTTAATGCCACTGACTTGATCAGATTTAATATTAATCATATGAAAATCTTCATGGGTAAATAATCCAAATGAATCAATAAGAGGGCTTCCTTGAACATTTGCAACATCTTCCTCTTGACGTATGAAATATTTTCAAATGAACAAATCATGAACAACAAATTCAACATTTTGATCTTCTAATTGTGAAACCACTTCATCCTATACCTGATTGAAATAAAATCTGATAGGGTAAAGATCTAAATGATTGAGAGGAATTACTGGCCTAGTAGGCTCATAAAACACAACCAGGTACAATGAATAGTGTGTTAAGGCTGGGGAAAGATGAAAAGACTTAGGAGGAGAGACATCAATCTTAACTTATTTTGATTCAATATCCACAACTTGGGTACTCATATCAGATTGCAAAAAAAATAGATCAGTATGCATGTTATTCTATACCTCAATAGAGTTCATTTGAATTTTTGAATGAAGACAATCCTGCCCCTTCCCATGCAAATTTTCCTCATTACCTGATTCATTATCAACAAATATTTGCATGTCAAGGCAAGAGTCAATTTAATTTGAGACTAAAGATTAAGGAGGATAAGGAAAATTAGGGGGAACCATTTCCACCTTCGAAATATGAGGTTCTTTGACCTGCACCCAAAAGAAAAGTAGGCATAATGAAATTAGGGAAATAAATACTTAAAACCTCTAACTTCTAACTATCAGTATTCATTTCATATTTTGATTCCCTCTTAGAAAGATTAACTATACATGGAAACTTTCTTATTAGATGAGACCACTCCTTATCCTTCTTAGGAATCTTATAGCAAATGTTGAGAAATATTCTGCAAAAATTGTCCATTGGTTCATTTAGTCTCCTTCTGAGTTCATAAATTTCCTTAAATAAGTCCTCAAAAGTAGACTTTTGAAAGTCATATATAAACTCATATATGAACCGTTTAAAATATTTAATAGAATTGTATGAAAAGATGTCACACCATGACTTCACGTGACCTTGAAAAGTGAAACAGAAAATATTTCATAGGACACCATCCTTATGAATTTCATTATCAACATAAATATTGATAAATCATAAGATATAATCATATGCATAGATTTCCCCTTCACCATCAAATTTTTTCTTTGACAAGAGATTGAAAAACTTCCTAGGGATTGAAAGATTTACCTTTTGAGAAAAAAATCTGGAGTAAATATATGTGAAGGAGTCATTAAAGATGAGAGATTCAAATAAGACTCCATAGGCCCATCTTGTACTTTATCCCTCCTTATAGTGCCACTTGTTGATGATGTTGGAAGTCTGCCAACACAAGGGGTTTCCCTAGTATGAAGTCCCAACTAGACCTCACAATGTTTGGAGTAGGAGCCCCATATGGATAATAATCCCAACCACCATAAATTAGATATTTTCCTTGGTTTCAATAAACAACATAAGAGAGTATGAAAAAAACCTTTGAAACAAGCAAGTAAGTTGACACTATGAAGCATACAATTGCAATGTATATAAGGTAGTTTCACGGATGGGAAAAGAGAAAGTGAGACTTTAGAAGAAAAGTAACAGTACTATCCCAATAAATATACACAAGAGCATAGAATGAATTGTTAATTAACCTACAAAATAGTTCACATGGTAACAATGATCATAAAATCAAGTAAAAATGCACATTCAACAAGATTTATACCAAATCCAATGAAATAGTTCATTTTCTTTAGTATGTATGAACACAAACATATACCGCAAACATTAAAAGAATAGTCTTACAACATCCACAGTACATGCATGATAGCTTCATATATTAAGTGAAAGTTCCAATACACAATTACAATGATTTAACACTAGTCCCAATAGTGGAACATTAAGCCACTACTTTCTCCTCGAAACAATCATCTTCTCTCCTATGCCAAGCTAGATAAGTTAAGGTGAAAGTCCAAAGTCCTCTTTGCTTGAGGCATAAGGGCCTATTTATAACAAGTTGGGTGACTCTTCATATCCCATTTGACTCTTGACCTCCCTCATGACTCTTGAGGTTAGATGTAACCTTTAAGCTCCTACATGACTCTAGGAATTCCTAGTGACTCTTCATGTTCCATGTGTGACCCTTGGGATTCCACACATTTAAAAATTTCTAATTTTTTGAAATTACATAATTAAATTTCATCAATAATGTGGAAATAATACATGAGACAAAACAACACTCTTATTTTCACACTTTGAGGAGCCATAATTTGGTGGTTGTGACACAAAATTCCTTGTAATGTATCAATGGAAAGTTCTCTTTACTGCTAAGTCTTGGAATATTCAAAACAAATCAAAATTGTACTTCATCTTCACCCTCCAAAGGGTAAGGATAATTATTTCTCTAGGAATTGCATAGTTGACTTCTGTAGGGGTCCAGAGATGACGCCACTGTCCACTAGAACTGTGCAATGTGCAAGGCAAAGAACAGATGATCACAATTTCACATTGGACAATAATAACCAACAAGGCTAGGTGAATAAGCTTTGAGGTTGTTCAATGTGCAACTGAAGGAGGTTTTCCTCTAGGATTTCATAGTGCATAATTATACAAGGTGAGAGCTTCATCACTGTGGATTAAGAATGCACATTTCAAAATAGCTTAAGGTTGAGGATTGATCATTGATTGCGCAACTTGTGAGGACAAAGAAAACTCCAAAATTCACTAAGTGTGAGATCAGTGAGACAAGAAAGTAAGACTAAGAGCATAAAACAAGTATTAAACATGATCACACACACATATATAATCAACCACATGACAATAAGATACATGGTAGTTGAAATCAACAGGTATTCATTAAAATTACAACAAAGCAACACTTATCTCCAAATGCAACACATAAGATATACCTTTACGACACAAGTGTTGACTGCAAAGAGAAAGTGTGTTGTGCCATGGGAATATGTCCAACACATATTATATGATAAATAACATCAACTAGTGCAAGAAAGGGTGTTGAAGTTTCTATGGGGTAAAATGCACGGGATGAAAACTAGACTCAAAGGTCTTCCCGGGACCTTAGACATACTGTAAAATTATCTGCAAAAGCTACCAGTTACACACATGTTCATTATCAAACATAAATTGACAAGGTAATGAAAGAGGATCACCTTCGATTCCTTCTAGATTTGCTTGGGGATCTCTATGCGGCAAGACGAACTCCTTCAAGGCCGGCTCCAAGACAATTCCTGCACAAAGGACAAGGCAAACCAATCACAACATACACTCTTGACAACTAATGTAAGAATCCATAACAAACATGTATTAATGTATAACTTAATACTCAACTTGGCAAGCATCAGAATGAACAAATAAATGAACAATATCACTGACACTTTGGAGTAGGGAACAAAACTGCAATTCTATATTCAGAATGGAAGAGTGATTACAACAATCTGTTGCATTAGCCTTCATTACCCCTTCTTCCTCTCTCTCTCTCTCTCTCTCCTTCTTTCAGCTAGCTTCTTCAAGAATATGACAGTTCACAACAGCTCATTGGGCTATCCTTCCAAATGCTCTGACCCTTTTGCAATGGCCCTCTCGTTGCTTATGTAGCAATTGAGTTAGGGCTTCCAAGCTCCTCTTAGAGCTCGTTAGGGAAAAAGCCATGAACCTAACCTATTTACAATCTTTTTCCCACTTGCCTCCATTATCAGAATGGAATTTCTCCAAATATCTTGATTTTTGGAGTTTCCTTGCTTTTCTTGAGAAAATTTAGGGATTTAATATCTAGATATTTATGAGCAGATTCATTGGCCTGACCTTCTAAAAACCCCTTAAGTTCACTAATGCTCCCCCTAGTCTAACAACATGAGTTAGCAGGGTGACTAACACTCCTTTATGCTTGGTAACAAGCTTTATAAAGCAAGTTGACAGTGTATAGAGAGCGTTAATGTGGATTCTTGGCCTGCAATTGTGGTCTTTGCTTCAGTCATCTTGTCTTTCACCTCTGAGTTGATGAGGAGGCCAATTTGTCCTATAACAGATGCCCTCTAAAGTACGAGATCAGAGGCAGAGATGATGGCCGAAATACTTTATGAAAAAACACTGTAATTTGCTATCAAAATCTTTGTAGAGAGAGAGAGAAGTTTCGGGCGGAAAGTAAAACCTGACACAACATAGATACATATATATATATATATATATATATATATATATATATATATATATATAAATAAATTGCTAAAATCATGTCCTGAGTCGGGCATTCCCATGCTCAGTAGCTATGTCAAAGTAATTTTCTCATCTGAGATATAAAAATGCTGGCCGCCAATATGGCACAAGGTGGATCCAGTGTCATAATAGATCATCCTGAAATAGCTGTCTCCAAAGAACAATATCTGCAGCTTGGGAGAGGAAACAAGGTTGAATGATGCAAGCCTCTACCCAAGGTCTTGATTCCCGCTTCACCGAACATCATAGATCGATACATGTGATAAAATGTGTTGACGTCGAACATGCACGAAATCATCTGATTACTAGCCAATAATGGAGACTGTTAATAGATGCGAGGAAGGCCACCGATAATGGTGATGGTCTCCAAGATGCATAGTGCAAACTAGTGAGTGTGAAAGATTTTTTGTCGTCGAACACTCGTAGAATCGCTTAACCAGGAGCCAATAATGAAAACCCGTGATCAAACACAAGGTAACCTGCCACTAATGTCTGCAAGTACCAAGGCACTGAATGTTTTTCTAGGTTATCTTCCTAGATAGAGTGTTGAAGTCAATAGGAAGAAACTTATCAAAAGGTAGGCAATGATGTGTCCTACATCAGTCGACATGAAACTGGACAAGAATGATTTTGTTTTTGAGGAATCTTTTGAGCATTTGGGTCTAAACAACAGAGGGCATGATGAAAGGATATGTAGGATTGGTTGATAGAGGAAACAAATGGGGACCCTTGAACAATAGAAGGCATGACAACAGTTTTAACTAGACAGTACTAGACTCACGAACACTACAAAGTGTTTAAGATATGGAGATGTAATTACATCAGGGTATATAGGATAAAAACTCATAGGTTGGTAGGGTTCATATTGAGAGGCTATCAAAATGAAGGTTTATCTGAGGGAGTGCCATGTTCAAGGGAACGATTGCTGCCAAACCACTCTTTCAAATACATAATATAGTTGTATTGTCCACTTTCCCCATCTGATTTTTTAATGAGTCCAGATGGGTAAACTCATCGATATTTTCATGTTTAAAGAGTCTGAAAATGATCACAAAAATAATGACTGTTTACCCTATCTAATTAGTTTAATGAGTCCAAATAGGCAAACTCGTCGATTTTTTCATGTTTTAAGAGTCTAAAAATTATCGTAAAAATAATGATTCTATATCTTGTTTGTGTATTTAAAGAGTCCAGACTAGACAACTCGGTGGTATTTTCATATTTAGAGAGTCTGAAAATATCGAAAAGAGAGACTCCATGGTGGTCCCTTTGTCATAGTTGTTAACCAGGTGCAAAAAAAGGTTAATAGTATACCTGGATCGGTTACTTTTCCGTATTTTAATCTATTGAACCCGGATAAAGAGAAACCTTTTTCCAATAGATTTCGACCTCATTTTGTTATGAGTACGAGGTGATAGACTAAACTTGTGTTTTTTCGCGACGTTTTAACGAGCTCAGAACAAAAACTAGGGATTTTTCAGTTTTTAACGAGCAAGAAAAAGTATCTAAAAGAATTCTCAGGTCATCTTTAGGAAGTTTAACGAGTAGCAAGACATAGCTCAGGATTTTTTCAGTTTTAAATAGCGAGGAAAAAGTGCCTAAAAAGAATGATCCTTTGGTCTTTCTTAGTCTATGGGCTGGAAAAATATCGAAAAAGAGGTGCTCAGAGCATCGTTTGCATATATTTAACGAGTGTAATGATGAAAACTCAAGGATGTTTATATTTTTTAAAGAGCGATAAAATATTCCTAAAAGTGCTCTATTGATTGTGGTATATATGTTTAACGAGCCCTACTACAAAAACTCGGAGATGTTTATATCTTTTAAAGAGCAATAAAATGTCTCCAAAAGAGCTCTAATAGATTTGTGGTCTTAAGATGTAAAACGAAGGACCAAAATGTATTTTTGTAGATGTATTAAAGAATAATATATTGAGTGGCATCCAAATATGTGATCAAGGACGTGAATTTATCTTCAGGTCTAAAGGATGTGTGGTCAAAGAATTGGACATGGGGAAAACTGTAATCAAAGTAACTAGAACTACGGATAATGTTGACATCTTAGAAGGTGACATTGAGTATTGCTATTTGAGAAAGACTTAAAAAGGTTGGCTATGACACAAGAGGCTGGGACATGTTAGTTTCAGTCAACTGATTAAAATAAGTAATAAGGGAACTTCTCATGACATGGAAAATATAATACCACCTGAATATACTATCTACAAATCGTTTCAATTTGGTAAACAGTAAAGAGTCCAATTTAAAGAAAAAGAATATTCTTTACAAATACCCCTTGAATTGATCCATACAGAATTATGTGGATGAAGGAAGAAGAAGTATCCTCTAGGAGAGCAATATTATATGTTGTTAATTGATGACTACACTAAAATGTGATGGGTTAGCTTGCTAAAATTTAAAGATGATGTCTTTGAGAAATTTAATATATTCATAGATTTATTTGAAAATAAAATGGATCTAAAAATAAAATGTCTCATATTTGATAGAGTGGGTGAATTCATATTATATAAATTATTTGATTTTTGTGATTAGAATGGCATCAAAAGACAATTCTATATAGCCAAAACTCATCAACAAGACAAAGTTGTTAAAAGAATGAATAAAAATGTTCAAGAAATGGCTTGAGTGATGCTTGACGAATCTAGAGTACCTCATAAATTTTGGGGAGAAGTAGTACAAACAATTGTTACATACTCAACAAAGCCCATGTGAGGGTTAACATTGACAAAACACCATAAGAATTGTGGTATGTAAAACCTGCCTCTGTAAAGTATTTTAAGATATTTGGAAGAAAATGCTATATCAAAATAAACTCTTATAAACTTAGTAAATTTGAACCAATGACAGATGAAGGCATTCTTCTTAGATACTCCTCCAAAAGAAAGGGCTACAAATGTTATAATGAAAGGCTTCATAAAATTATGGAATGTATATATGTTATGATAGATCAAGGATATATATGCCCCAGAAGGAAAATACAATCTAATGATGAACATCCGAACAATGAAATCAAAGAAATTGTAGGTGAATAAGAACATGAAGCCTCAGAAGAATAAGGAAAAGAAGGAAACGATCCAAAAAATACACCATCTAGGTATGTGCAAAAAAATCTTCCCAAAATTCAAATACTAGGTGATAAAGAGGCTAGAGTGCAAACTAGAAGGAATTTCATTAGTTCATATAGTCATTTATCTATTTTATCTACAATTGAACCTCAAATGTGAACCAAGAAAGTGAAGGTAAATGCTAGATTAAAGCCATGGATGAAGAGCTTAACCAAATTTAGAAGAACCATACTTGGGATTTGGTTCCAAGGGAAAAAAACAGAAATGTAATAGGTACCAAATGGGTATTTAAGAAAAAACTAAATGAAGATGGAAAAGTAGTCAAGAATAAGGTCTGTATTGTCCATAAAGGGTATGCACAACATGAAGGAATATATTTTGTAGAAAAATTTGCACACATTGCTCAACTTGAAGACATCATAATGTTCTTAGCATTTTCTAGCTTTCACAAATTTTGAAGTATATTAGGTGGATGTTAAGTCTTCATTTTTGAATGGGGATCTAGAAGAGAAGTTTTACATTGAGCAACCTGAATGATTCATTCTTGGTAATGCCAAGGATCTTGTATGCAAACTCAAGAAGGCTTTATATGGGTTAAAGCAAGCCCCCTGAGCTTGGTTCTACTGTCTTGACAAATATCTTCAACAACAGGGCTTCAAGAAAGTATCAACAGATAAAAACTTGTATATCAAAGAAGATGGGGATAAACTCTTGGTGGTAGTTGTTTAAGTTGATGATATCATATTTGGTAGAAATATTGACTCAATGAGTCAAGGGTTTATAACAACCATGCAACAAGAATTTCAAATGTCCCTACTTAGCGAGTTAACACTATTTCTTGGATTACAGGTACATCAAACTAAGGATGGAATTTTTCTTTCTCAAACAAATTATCTCAAGGATATCTTAAGGAAATATGGGATGGAAGAATGCAAAGTTGTAAGTACACCCGTGGAAACAATGTGTGACCTCAAGAAAGATGATGACTCCCCAATAGTTAATCAATATGAATACCAATCTATGATTGGCAGTCTACACTATTTTACAGTTACTAGACCAAATATTATGCATATAGTTGGCATATTTAGACACTTTCAAGTAAATCCTAAGGAGATTCATCTCAAAGTAGTTAAGAGAATTTTCCAATATCTGTGGGGATATATAGACTTTGGAATATGGTATCCAAGGAATATATATTTTACACTTCAAGCATATACTAATGCAGATTAGGCTAGAAGCATTAGTGATGGAAAAAGTTCCAGTGGTGGAGCCTTCTTTTTGGGATAGTCCTTAGTTTCTTCGTTCAACAAAAAACAGAGCAAGAAGAATACATTGCGGCTACAATGTGCTCTACACAATTGCTTTAGATGATTAAAACTCTCCAGGATATTCAAGTTACCTGTTCACAAACTGTGTCTATTTTTTGTGACAACACTAGTGCCATTAGTATATCTAAAAATCCAGTTATGCATTCGAATACTAAGAAAATCCCAATTAAATATCATTTTTTGAGAGAGAAAGTCTTGGATCAAAAAGTAAAATTGGAATATGTCCCTTCTAGTGGAAAAATTGTAGATCTATTTACCAAACCTATTCTGTATGACTCCTTTTAATATCTTGAACAATGATTAGGGATGATCTCTACTTCGTCTCTTTCCTAATCCACTCTAGAAGAATGCTCATACATGATGCCAGGAGGAGCATATGAAAACATGAACTTAGGTGAAGGTGGGTTCATGATGATACATTCTTGTTTATACAATGTATCTCATTGACATTATAGCCTTTGGTTCAACAACCCATATCTATATCTATGTCATGTAAAGAACATATGTGTGCAATACTATAGCCATATACTTTATTGTTGTTGACGATTGGCTAATGATAGAATAATTCATGTATGCATGGGATGATTAGGCTATAATTGTTGATACACATGCACTTTTGGTTCACACCTTTAGCCATGTAACTTCATTATGTAACCTTGTATTGTTTTGAATATCTTCTTACATATGGAAAAAAATTCCAAGGCAACATGATGTGTACAACATATTGATGTCCCACTCCATGTTTAGGGGGAGCTTTATTAACAGAGTTGAAAGTTTGGTATTCCAACAGATTACTATAGAGTAGGCACATGTACGGTTTAACCTGCCCTTTGGCATTGATGTCAAAGGGGGAGGACACATTTCTATTTGCTTGTATAAAAGAAGATTATGTTGGTGGATGAGGTTGTAGGTTGAAATCAACACCAAGGGGGGGAGTGTTGGTAGCATGGTGCTAGTAAGGTTGGCATTGATGTCAACAGGTCAATAATATTGTGCAAAATTATTAGGTGGTTGTATAGGAATGACGATGTTATGAGGTGTTGCAACATAGTTGTAGTAGTATGCAAAGGTCAACTCATATAGGTTATGGAGCTTGTGATAATGCTTTGGTGTTTGCTGATGTTATGAGTTGTTGCAATGGAGCTGCAGGAGTATGCATAGGTTGGATAAGCTATCGAGGTGCTTGGCAAGGTGATGTAGAAGTGTGGAAAAGTTCTTGGTGGAGAAATTATAAATTTCCTCAAGTTAGATCAACTTCGCTGGGATGATAACTAAAACAAAGCGACGATTTGAACAACCTCATAGGGTGCCAATTCTATCCATATGACGATCATATATGGTACATACTTCTATCCTCATGATGATTCCTATAGGTGAATAAAAATGAAAACCAAGGCCCAAGCCACCAAATTTCCCAAGGTAACTCATGTGATTGAGAGGATTCAATGTCTAATCATTTTTTCAATAAAACCATCAAAAAATCCATCATTTTTTCCCGAGGTAATTAAGGGTTAGAGAAAGTAGAAGTAGCCAAGGAGATCAGTTAGTTGGTGTGCACTTGAAAGATCTATTTCTTGGCTCTCGCACCAATAATCATCATTCTTATTTTTTTTTAATTTTTTCTAGGACATATTTAAAGGAGTTTGATTGATTCAGGATTGCCATAGATTTGTGTTTGGGTTTCACATATCTTGTTAGCTTGATATGATGGGGAAAAAGTCGAATGAATGATATTTGATATGAAGTAATGTGACCTATATAGAATGATAGATTATAAACCTTGAAGTCTTGCTCGTTCAAACATGATCCATTGACTGTTGATGGTGAAGTTACATTGTTGTATCAGGGTTCAATTACACATCTCGTAGAGTAAGAATTCCAGATCTATTTTTTCGAGGGCATAAATCTCTGTTATAGATATTCTAACCAATCTATCAATCATCAGTTTAGACTCTTGTCATTTTTTGATTCATAATTTTGCGATTGTTTACAAAGACCATATGTTGGAAATACTATGAAATGAAATGACAATTTGATAGTGCATACATCCTCTTTGTATGTGTGATTGAATTATAGTGTGCATGCCAAAATTTGAGGCAGGGAATTTGAGTTTGATAACAGATGCACACCTGTAATTATTGACAAAGGTTCTATGGTAGAGAGAACACATCTTTTCATAGTCACTTTGTTATATGATTGATCATGCAGAGATTTTCATGTGAAATTTGCATGGCTTAGAGACTATTGGTTTGACTGAGCATAACTATGCTTGAGCTTTAGAGATATATATTCATGTTTTTATATTGGTGCTTGAATCGTTGATGCTAGAATGCAAGGGTTGTTTATGCATATTCTTTGTAAAATATATGCACACCAATGTTCTTGGAACTCAGATTATTGTTGCAGAGATCTTTGGGCAAAGAAGAAGTGACAAAATTTGAGTGATTGAGGTAACAAATTGTGGTTATAGGAAAGGTTTCATTGGACATATAATACTCTTATTATATGAAATTAGTGACATAGATAGTGTTTCTATTGGTGTCATGAAATATATCTTTTATATGTTAGATGATTTGTGAGAGGTGTATTATGCTACTATTGTTCTTATGAGTCTGCAATGTGCTATGGTTGGTTGGTTTCTTTACAAAGAAAGGGTGGTTGATTTTTGGTTGTTATATTATTGTATTGCAGAGAGGTTCATGTGAAATTTTTTCCTTCTATGTGAGTGTACTTTCATTAGGGTTTGTTAGAGGTATTGAAGTCAGATTATTGGTTGATGTATTATCTTAGTGAGAAAATTGGTTATTGAATAAAGGATTTGATTTTATATTTAGATTGATGAGAATAATGTTGAACGTGGTTCCAATTTGAAAATTGGATGAAACATGGCCTACAAGATTTGAATTTGTTGTAGGTGTATCCACTGTGAAATATTTTGAAATGAGGTCCACAAGGAGTGAGAGGGTTGAAACCCTTAGTGAGGGAGAAGTGGATTCCTTCTAGTAGTAGCTGGAGAAACCATAGGAGGCAATAACCTCCAATAGGTAGGTGCCTACAAACTGGTAGATGTTTGTGCTGGTGTTAGATGTAGAAGAATATTTTTGAATATTAATAAAAGAAGACAAAGACAATAACAACGATGGTTTTTCATAGTTGGGTTTTCCAGCTAAAATCCACTGTCTCTATGTGATGATGTGTATGTTTCCTTATTTATGTGTTGCATTTTTATCCATTTATGATTACATGTTGCCTATGGTATACATGCGTTATCTATGATTCATTGTAAAGAAAAGTGAAAATTGGGTCAAATTTCCATTATCACAAAATACTGATTCACCCCCCCCTCAATATTTCTAACACCTATTCACTAGATCATTCCAAATGATGGGTATGTTGCATTTTATACCATATAGAGCCTCAAAAGGGGTCAAATTTAGTGACTCTTAATACCCATTATTGTAGGAAAATTCCACTAGGGGTAGAAACTATCCCCACCTCTTAGGTTGATACATGACTTACATTCTCATCATGTCTTCTGGAACCCTATTTACCATTTCAATCTATCAATCCATTTGAGGATGATACATTGGGCTATATGCTATCTTTGTTCCAAAGGAAACAAACAATGCTTTCCAAAAATTTGAGGTGAAATTTTCATCCCAATCCAAAATGACCTTCTTGGCTATACCATACAATCTAAACACTTCCTTCATGAAAATATGAGTAATGTTAATTGCTTTGTGGTTGGAATTTATAGATATAAAATGAACTTCCTTGCTAGGCTTATCCACTACCACCACTATAACATCATGCTATTTAGATGTTTTTTGAAATCATGTGACGAAATCCATAGAGATTACCTTCAACTTCCACTCAAGAATTGGAAATGGCTATAGTAATTCCTTTGGATGCCTTCATTCCAGTTTAAATTATTGACATTCCAGGCATATATAAATGTATTCAACAATTTCATTTTTCATTCCCAGTAAATAGTACATATGTTTCATAGTTATTATAGTTTTTCTGATTACTGGGATGACCTAAATATGGTCTTTTGTGAAATTCATCCAAGACGCATTTCTTTAAGTTTCCCACACAAGTATTTACCATCTATCTTTAAATTTCAACATACCATCATCCATGAGTGAGTAATTCTCACTCAATGCTCATTATGTCCCTTACTACAAGTGTTCTTTCACATGATGATAATGCTTGTCATGAAGCGATGCGTCTTTGATCCTTTCATTGATATCCACTTCACAAGTCCTTATGACTACTAATTGTGCCACTTGTATACTTCTACTAAATGCATCTAGTACTTTGTTCTCTTTAACCTTGATGTATTTTATTTCAAATTCAAATTGACTAACCAAGGCTATCCATCTATCTTGTCATGCATTCAATTTGGGCTAGCCAAACAAATATCTTAGCACTCCATGATCTAAAATTAAAACAAACTTCTTTCCAAGCAAGTAGCGCCTCCAAATTTTCAAGGAATGCACTATTACTGCTAACTCTAAGTCATGAGTTACATAATTCCTTTCATTCCCATTTAATTTTCTTGATTCATGAAAAACCACATATCCTTCTTGCATTAGGACTCCTTCGAGCCCTTCCTTGCAAGAATCTATGCAAACCATGAAATCCTTTTCCAAATCAACTATTCTCAATATAGGAGCATGTGTGAGAAGGTATTTTAATTGTTCAAAACTAACTAAAACTTTGATTTCCATTGGAATTTAACCCCTTTCCTCTACAAGGCTATGATTGGATACCCAATATTTGAAAGTTTTTTAATGAAAATATAGTAATATCCTGCTAATCCTATAAATTATCTAACTTATATAACAATGTGGAAAGTAGGCCACTCTATGATGGCATTGATATTTTCAGGATCTACTGCCATTCCTTCTATGGAAACAATAGTTCCCAACTATTGAAATTGTGATTAGAAGAAATAATATTTGCTGAGCTTGGAATAAAGCTTGTGCTCTCTCAATAATTGCAATACTTATTTCAAATTTTCTTCTTTCTCTTCCTTAGTTTTAAAGTAAACCAAGATGTCATCAACAAAGACCAACACAAACTTGTCCACTTATGGACTAAGGACTGTTCATTAGATACAATATTGTGATGCATAATTTCTGAGTCCAAATGGAACCACCACAAATTCATAATGTCCATATCTAGTTATGAAAGTTGTCTTATGGATGTATTTATCTTTAATGCACACCTGATGGTAACCAAACCTCAAGTCTATTTTCAAAAATATTACTTCTCCTCTCAGCTGATCAAACAAGTCATTAGCCCTAGGAAAAGGATACTTGTTCTTTACTATGGCCATATTTAGCTGCCTATAGTTAGTGAAAAACTACTACATCCCATCCATTTTATTTACAAATAACATTGGAGATCGCTAGGGTGAAAGGTTGGGCCTATTATATCCCCCATCCAACATTTACTTCAACTATAGTTTCATATCCACTAGATCTAGTGTGCTCATGCAATATGGAGATGTTGAAATTGGTGTTGATCTTGGTAATAATTCAATTAAGAATTTTATTTCTCTTCTTGGAAAAAAACCTGGTATTTCCTTAGGAAAAACATCTATGAACTATCTCAATAATGGTTTTATCTTCCATTTTTTCTCTGTAAGCTTTAGATTCACTAGTGACTAGGAAAACATACAATTCACATCCTTTCTAGATGTATCTATTCATTTGCAACATTGATATCTTATTGATAATCATTGACTTTCTTATCCCTTACATTGTAATTATTTGTACTTCATCACTGAAACATTATAAATACTTTTTGTAGTAGTCAATTTTATTTTTGTGACCCACTAAATAGTCCATGCTGAGCAGCACATAGTATGAGCCTAATGGCAACAAGTTCGAATCTGTGGACATGGAGATGATGTCTATCACTATTGGGCATGATTTCACCACACCTACAACTCATTTTTTGGTTCCTATTGCTAACTACACTAACCATGTTTTTTCATGGGATTTCTTCTGCAATGCACATATTTCTACAACCTTCAAACTAAAATAATTGAAATTAGGACCCACATCAATCAAAATTGAAACAAGTTAGTTATCAACTATACCATCCATCTCCATTAATAAGTCTTGGTGACCGACCTACCTATTATCTAATGCAGAATAGATTCATGGCACATTCTGAGCCACATCATTTAGTATCTTTACTTCTTGTGCATTATATAGCCTTGGGCCATTTTTTTGTCGTTGTGAATAATCTTTTTGCATGTGGTTTCCCCTACATGTCTAATATTATATGGGTCCTCTTCTGAACCCATTGGCTTCCTCAATTGCAATTTTAGAGAAATGAGCTCTAATACTAGTAGTAAATTTATGTTGAAGCTCACCCTTGGAAAGAGTCTTGAATTTAACATTATTTCCTCTTAGCTAATGTCGTGAATATTTCCACCCTTTTCCCCTAAATCTGGGTCTACCTCTTACTTTCCAATCAACTTGGAACTTATTTTTATGCATGGATTATTGATAACTGTACCTCATTTTTTGGATTGTGTCCTGTAATGTTTTTGGTTCATAAAATTCAATCATGTTCCTAAAATCCTGTGGCAACCCACTGAGGTACCTTATATTTTTACTTTCTCATCCTTGATGTAGGGTACATACCTCAAAAACTCTAAGAATATGTTTGTGTACTCATCAACTGTAGCTATCCCAATTTGTGTTCATGAAACTCTTTAACCTTACTATCATAGTACCTTTCATATGCATCTCTCAGAAGTGTCTCTCAAATATTATCCAACATATATATTTCTCTCTCATGTCCTTGATGTTTCTTAAGTCTTCCCACTAGATATCAACTTTTCCTTTCAAGCTGGAAATGGCTACTCTTGCTATCCGTTGTTGCTACTACAACACCCTCCAAAATATTTTCCTACATCCAAATTTCAGATCCTACTTTGACTTATAAGTCATTACATGTGTTTTCTCTAAGCGTTATTGTCCATTTTTGAATAAAATAAAAGTGTTGTCTTTTATCATAGGCAAGTGTCACACATCGCATATATGTGGTTTTGGTTTGTTTTAAGGGATGGTCTTTGTGTTAATGAGTCATTCTTACCATGAAATCATGTATCACACTCATTTCCAAAGTTTCAAGCACTGTCACACAAGTGTTGTCACTTTCGTCGCAAAGTGTACCTTTAGTGTCACACTTGGGGTGAGTTGTTGCAATATCATCACATTGAGGAAAGTATGTTTTTTATGTTTTCTAGATGATGTATGTTATGTCATCTAGTATCCTAAGTGTTTGATCATACTCAAGTCTTATCACTAACCATTTTCATCTCTCTGATCCCACACTTAGTCAAATTTAGAAAAATTCTTGACTTAGCAACGTGACATCATTAAGCCTTCTTGAACTACGCACTGTGTAGTCTTAGTCCCCAAGCTTCATCCTTGCCTCTTGGAACTATACAATGCACAGTCCTTGCCTCCTAGAACTATGCACTGTGTAGTCACAATGCTCACTCTTGATCCTTGAGCTCAAGAACTACACAACCCTTGCCCTCAGCCAGTCTCCTCTTCATACTACGCAGTCTCAAGCATCAAGCCTCAGCCTTGAGCTATTGAACTACATAAATATGTAATCCCTTCACTTCTATCCCTCTGGAACTGCGTAGCGGGAAACCTCAAGCCTCAAGTCCTCAGCCTGACCTCTTGATCCCTTTAACTGCACATATGACAAGCCTTGGCCTGCTTGAAATTTTCACTGTGCAGTCTCAAGGCTCAGTCTTGGACCCTGACCTCCTGAATTGCACAATTACGTAATAATTTAGTTTGTCTTCCAGTTTATCACCTTGTTCGAGCTCAGTCAATGGTATCATGAAGAATATTAGACTAGTGGTTTATTAGAATGACGTCATCTTTTCATGAGTGGATTTTAGTTGCAAGTTTTTGTCGTGTTATGACAAGAAGATGATGAAGGAGATGGAGAAAGAGATCCTTTTAGAATACAAGCTTTGAAGCTACGAAAACAAGTTGATTAATGAAGAGAAGGAAAAACGACCTTGATTTGCGATAATAGTTGGAGATCAATTTTATACTGAAGACTTCTTATCTTTAATCCATACCGGGGAAAAAAAGACCATGTTCCATCTCTCAAGAAGACACAAAAAACATCAACAAAGAGTAGCTTGACACTCCCAAGTCATCATGAAGTCCATGTCACCAATGTCATGTCATGTCATATCATAAGTCATCATGTGCCACATCATGTCGTGGATTATATAAATTCAATATTGGAGAAATGTAATGTAAAGTTGAAGTCCAGGAGTCATCTATGTAATGTGAAAAGTCATATAGGGAGTTGAAAGGTCATAGGGAAGTCAAACAATCATGAGGGTAGTCCAAGAGTAATAAGGGAGGTGAATGATCACCCATTTTTTATATATACACCTTCATTACTCATGTAAATGAATTTTCACCTTATCTCATCCTGCTAGGTATTAGAGAGGAAGATAGTTCTTTTCAAGGAGCAAGTGGTTTCTCTAACGCTACACTATTGGAGCTAGTGGTGTTCACTGTCTTTATGTAGCTTGAAACTTTTTCTTAATTCAGAAGCTCATTAAGCCAACACACTTTCAAGCATATTTCGTAAATATTGTAAGACTATTCTTTGAATGTTTGAAATGTATTTTTTTTCATCTATACTAAATAAATTAAACTATTTTCGTGGATTTGGTACTTATCTTGTTGAAGGTGTGTTGTATTTGTTTCAAAAATCATTGCTTTTGTGTGAACTATTTCACTCATTGATCAACGATTCATTCTTATGTACATGCTCATGTTTCTTTTCTAGATTAGTACTATTACTTGTCTTCAAAAGGCTCACTTTTCTTTCCCTTTCGGTAGAATAACCTTGATACATTCTACAATTGAACATCCACAAGGCATACTCACTTGCTAATCCAGAATTACCTGTGTGAAAACCCACAAGGCATACTCATTTGCTAATATGAAATTACCTATGTATTAATCTCTCATGGTAAACATTGAAGCCAAGACATATATTTAAGTATATATGGTTGTTGGGACATAATTCTGGAAGGGCTCCCACAGTAAATAACAAAAATTATAATTTGGAATATTCATCAGGGAGACCCCCTTGCATGTTGGTGGTATCCAACACCATCAACATTCTAGCACTAGAAGGAGGGAATCCACCTTTTTATGGCTGCAAGTTATCCACATCCTAACAAACAAAACTCTACCTAAGGCAGTAATATTCCAATTATCACTCCCACTCACACTCCTGAAAATGAAGAAACCATTCAGAATAGTTTGGGACAAGCCTTTGAAGTTACTTACAATCAACTCCGGACTATACAACCCATCACTCATCAATTTGTGAAAGCCCTCAGTCTTCTCCTTGTCACTATGATTCTCCCTCATAATGATGTAAGAAAAGAAGTAACTCCTAGCAATGTACTTGTTTCGTCGGTGGAAGATCTAGTTATCTCAACCCTCAAAGAGTTGGTTGATCCTACAAAGAAATGAGGGGTAATTCCACTTGTTGTGGAGAATCTAGACAGTGAAGGAGAAGATTTTCAGTGACCACACTATAGATCCTAATGGTGCTAGAGGAAATTATTCATATTCAAAAGAGGAGGAGGAGGATGAAAAAAAAAACATGGATGACATAGATTTGGAATTGATGGATCAAGGGCCACTCGCTCTTTCGGCCAACCTTCACAAGATGCCTAAACATCTAGAAAAGTTATTGACAAAGTCTGATACAGATAATAAGACTAAAGTTTAAGATCATATAGGCATGTTCTACATGCATCTGTGGATGCTTGAGGTACATTTCAATAATGTTTCTTGTATACTCCTTCAATATACCTTGGAAGGTAGAGTATCATTATGGTACAATAGTATTCTAGCCAATTCAATCTGAAACTGAAGGGAGTTTATGAAGTTATTTCTAGAAAAAATTACGAGTGATAGGAATCTTGACATGCTATTGAAAGAACTTCAGAATTTGAAAGTCAGGGAAAAGGAAAGAATCAAATATTTATGCGACTATTGAATTAGTTCCCTACTAATGTGAAACCTCATGATGATGTCACAAAACATTATTACAGATCTGGATTTCTGACTAACATTTATGTTTTCATGAAGAGGGATGCAAAGGAAACATTGACCTTTAAATTTATAGAATATCTCACTGTAGAAAATGATTTGTGATCCATCAGAGTCATCACAAATGATGAAGATTCCAAAGACTCCAAGGAAGCTGGCAAGAAAAACCAAGCCTCCTCCAGCAGAACATGTTGGCTCACTAAGATGTCTTTTTACAGGAAATCTTAATCCCTACATTAATTGTCAACCCAAGGTAAGTCTTTTTATCTCAAGAGTGCCAACACAATATGTGCAGTGAATCTAGAGGTTATCTAATGATGAATCGTTGCAATCACTAAAGGCTAATTCTTCAATTCAATTCACACAACTTCTGAAAAGAACTATCTATTGAAGAAATACTCTTTGACACACTCTGCAATTCTATGCAACTTGTTCCAAAATCGATTGAAACTGAATGAAAATAAGAGTTACACTTAGAATCAATCAAATAAACTTAATACTAATCGCACTCAATCAAGTAAATAAACTATGACTATTGAACAACACTATTAATCTATAACAACCCAACTCAATTTGCATTACTCAATTGAACAACAACAGTAAGTGAACAATAATCGGTAATTGAACAACAAATAGCAATAAAGGATTCCTAAATGGAAAACGATCGATATTGTAATCTGTAGAAGTTAATTAGTCTTGTCTCTCAAGATAACCATTTATTTTCTTCTTTAAGTTCATCTTTACAAGGGGGTAATATGGATATGGATATCATATGATCTCTTATTAGCTACAAGTAAGTCTGCCCCCTACCTTCATGCCTGCTTGCCTTCCTGCCTGCTTTATTCAAATGAACAACAATCTGCTATCAACACGAATTCACTCATTCCAATCAAAGTGCTACTTAAGTATATCTGACGACCTCGCTCTGAATCTAATTGAACAATAGTATGAATAAATATTCAAAATCTTCATGATAAATGAAATAATTGAACATTAAATCAATTGTAAAGAATAAATATAAAATATAACACAAAGGAGTAGTGGAATTTCTTGTCACTAGTCCTAGAGTCACCAAAATCCTCTGCTTAATCAAAACTCAGAATACGAAGATGTATCAAATGCAACCTTCTTTCATTAATTTCAAGTAACAGCTGACAAAGTCACTGATATAACAACGTATTGTTGGGAATCACGATTTTCGTTAGACCAAAACCCACAGGTGTTAGTCAATGATCACATCACCAGAGATAAGGATCCACGAGAGGCAGTTAGTATGGGGAGCGTTGGTTTATCCAATGTCCAACAATCTCCCCCCCAACGTGAGTTGGGTGTGTATTGAACTCATGACCTATGCTTTGATACCACTTGTTGGGAATCATGATTGGCGTTGGACCAAAACCCGCAGGTGTTAGTCAAAAATCACATCGCCAGAGATAAGGATCCATGAGAGGCGGTTAGTCCATGTCACGAAACACACGGGGAGCATTGGTTTATCCAATGTCCAACACATATATGTTCCAAAAAGAATAATTACAGATTATCAAAGTCTAAACTATATCTAATTGCCTTTTGGCCCTATATATAACATAAAAGAGAAAATGGATAAAAGAGAATCCTTAGGATCAGGGGATCCTGAGGATTTCACAATATAAAATATGATCATGTGATAAAATAGGAATGTTCGAACTGATCTTCCATTTCCTTATCTGCCCAAGATGCTGTAGCTTTTCCCTTTTATGGCCTCGTGCTATTCTGCCAACTGAACAACTTTTTCCCAATCCATATCTCCGCATACAAATATATCAAAGAATTAGTTTTTCATACTAGATTTGCCTATTCTATCATCAAATATTTTCATCCAACATTAGCCAATATCTTCCTCATTTTAACCTATAAACGGAGATAATCATATAAGGATGAACGATAAATGAATAATTTTATGAAGAGAAATCATACCTTTTTCCTGTCCCAACATACTCCCTAGCTTACCTTATTACACGTCCTCGTGCAAGCATATGGTTTAGATGTAACTGAGTGAGGAAATAAGCAGGATATACTACCTCCTTATAATTCATAAAACCATTCTTTTTCTTAAGGACAATGAAAGCTTGGGTTACCTCATTATCCTTTAAGTTATAATCACTACAGTATTGATTAGGAGGGTACCATGTGATTGGGGTTCTATAACAAGATCCTATCCAATCTAGCCCCATTGTTAAAATCATATTACTATATTTATAAAAACGGGAAGAGGCAGCTTGGAAGTTTTGATATCCAAATGGCTCTTAGCCCCTCACAGTATTATTGGGGACTTCCCACCTCTGCCTTGATGTAGCCAAGGCTTCTTCTTTAATGTCTTGGAAGTATTCCTTTCCAGCTTGAATGATATCAGTATGGAGTGGCTCCAATTTGCCTACGACACCGTCTTTTTTCATAAACTATTTATGCTTGAAAGATAAGAGTAATGGCTGTGTAGGCTCTCCTCTGACCCATACGTCAATGCCATACTTGCGCCTTCTGAAAGTGTTGTGAGCCTTGGCCCATTTTAGCTGATTAGAAGCAAATGAGAGGAACACCTAAAATTGAATGTCTCCTATAAAAGGGGCAGGGTGGTTGTCCCTATCATCATCTAAAACAAAATTATGCATATAGAGTTCACAAAGGAGGTGCTAATCCTTTTCATCATGCTCTCTAAAGCATTTGATAAAGTCAGGAGTGGTTTTGATCTCTGCTGGTTTACCAGCCTTAATGGCATTAACTTTTAATAGGAGGTATCTTTCCATGAGAAATAAAGGATAATTTGTGGCAGGGGTTGGCAAGATAAGGTGTCTGAATAGAGAGAGCAAACAGACTCCATTTTCTCTCTAGCCTTTTGCAATTGACCCTCTAATTTTTCAACCTTCTTTTGCTCAGCGTTATATTGAGCAAAGGTCCCATCTTCAGTCCTGGTAAGTGCTTCAAACTTCTTCTTTAACCCTTGATGTTCATGTAGAGGGACCACCTTTTCCTTGTGCTGAGCCAGTTCTTGGTGAACTATCAGTAGCTCATTCTTTAATTTTCTGATAACGGCCTCTCTTACCAAAGGGGTGTAAAGGGGTGTTTCATCTATTTGGGCCTCTACATACTAGGTCTCCACAGGGTCAGTCTACATAGCAGCTTCAGCTGCTTCTTGAATTATACAATCAACTTGGACATTTTCTTAAACATCTATTTGGACAACAATGTCCGTAATGGGGTGGCCCGTTTGACATCCCTGTGAAAAGATGCAGGGCTCCTCAGTTTACATGGTAGTGTCTTCTCTCATAGCTGGCTTAGTCTGGGTTTCTTTTGGACAAACCTCAAGAAACTCTATCTAAGTCTCAGCATCCTTTGCATAACATTGTTCTGTTTGCGTTCCTACAGTTTCCATTTCCACTTTCAATTTCCTGGTTTTGGTTTCCTCTTTTAACCAATATTTCAGCTGCTTGATTACTTGATTCTATTTCCTATACTTTCTAAGCACCTTTTTAAGCTTATATCTGTAGGGATTCTCTACTCTAGGGCCTCCATCTAAAGCTGCATTATCCTCTACTACCTGTACAAGCTGTACTATGTCATCATCAGGGATGTTCCCAATTGGAACTGTGTCTTCTGGTGGAATTTCTCCTTCCAACTCATAATTATTATGTATTTCATTTTTAGGAGATCCCAATGCAATGGTATCTCCTGAAAAATTATCATTCTCATGGTCTTCTCCTTGGTAGGCCTCGTCCACAGGGGACTTCGAAAAGGGAATATCACTTGGTTGATTGACATCTCTAAAGTTTTCATCTTCAAGGTTTCCTTCTACTAGGGGGTCCACTAGACCAGTGCCTACGGCTTGAGTTTTCTTTTTGCTAACTATTCCTTCATGTTCCTCGGCTTCGAGGGGTGTTTCCATAACAAGAATTGAATCCCTCTATTCCTCCATGGCATCAGCGCATGACTGGGTTTGTTAATGACTGGGACTGACAGCAGGGGCCAATCGGTCAGGGGTATAATTTTGTTTTTCAATGTTCCTTGGTTGTTCCCTACCTTTGGTAAACACTCCCATGCCTCCCAAAACCCTGGCCACTTCCTCCTCACTTGCAAAGGAGGGTCTTGTGGACTAAGACGAGGTGTGTGGGATGGTCCAACTTCTCTGCTTGGATTAGGATGCGTCACTGGGCTTTTACTTGCACAGAGCACCTATGCTTAGCTGATTCTAGGGGTGCAGAGGGACTCTTCATCTTTAGTATTCTCTTTGGGCTTGGGGTCCTTGGCCCTTGTTTCTCTGTTTCCACATTTTCCGGGGGTGGAGCCAAGGTAGGATTTATGATACTGTCCCATGTTAATTGTTGTTGTGCCAATCTATTTGTGAAAATTAACTTAATTAACCCATGATGGTTGACTACACTATGTGGGTCCTTGGTTGTCCTTGTCTGTCAGGCAACATCGTGTAACAAGGAATTCAGATAAAATGGTAAATAAACTGAAATTATTTGCTTTAAAATGGCTAAAAGTTTTAGCTGTTGGGGCTTTACCACATCATTCCGGCCATCGCAGGTGATATATCTTTGGATGATGACCACCAACTCACGCCATGGTTGCTGCAATGCTGAAGGATGAATTCCTTTCCCTATTCGTACCAGTTGCTCGCCCAGGTCTTAGAATGCTTCAATTGCGCTGTATAAAAGGACGCATTTTTCTGCCCATTTCACCCTTTTTGCTGAAAGTCTTATGACTCCAGCTAGGAATTCTTCATAAACCATCATGCTTATACCTTTGACCACTGTACTACCATTCTGCAGATTTTGCAGAAATTCCAGTGTTAGCTCTTCATGGAATCCTTGCAATATGTTTAAATACTGCAGCCATCTAGCATGTTCAAGGATTTCGTGAGCTTGATCCGACAACATCAGTACTAGAGGCTCACTTTGGATTTCTCTTCTGCTGATAGTTGCTACACTTGAGGTTGGTTCTTCTGTATACAATTGTGTTTTACCCCTGTAATGCAACACAACAACAATGTATATTACAACAATTATCAAGGAAATGATGTTGCTTGGATAATTACTATTGTTTTTAGTTAAGTCATTCATCTTGTTAGCCATACTTAATGCAGAATCATAAGTTCGCATGCCTGCCATAATGGTTGCCATTCTTCGACCAATCAGAATTTCCTGCTAATTATTACACATTCATGCTCATCATGCAGTTCATACTCTAGAGGTAATTCGAATGATTGTCACACAGTTATCCATAACTACAATACATGTCGTCCATACGAAGGCCATCCCCCTTCTGACGAGAAAAGGGCGTCCATGGCCTTTCAGCGCATGGAAAACAAGCAAATAGACTAATGCAAAATAAATGTTGGAAACCAATCTAAAAAGCATAGCACAGAAATCAGTAAAGCACTTAAGCAATATCCGCCGTCAGACGTGAATTGGCTAAATCAAATACAAACAACAATTTTAAGTCATTATGTCAAAGATCTTTACCATGAGCGGAATTAATCACATCAGTATAATCGACAATTTATGTTTAATAACTGTCATTTAATGCTTGGATGTATGGAATATAATAAATATAGATTAAAGTCACCATGTTATCCGGCTTGTAAAAGTGCGACCAAATGAAAATTTTTGTTAATAATAAAGTCATAGGTGATAAGAGGTAGATGTCATATGGCAATATAAGATGATACTTCAATACCACAAGCAGAGCCACTGCTGCCAGAAAGCATTCATAGCCTCAACAGGGTTGCTTTTTAACCCTCCCAAATGAGCCAGAGTCCTCTTTACAGTTAATTTTTCTTTCTTTTGTCACAAAGAGACCACTATGCTGGCATGGTGACTAGATAACCATAGTGCCACTCACCAGGGTGTAACAAAAATGATTAGGTTGGCTCGTGATGAGACCCCCTGTTCTTCTGACAAATTAATTATCAAGAAGGTCATTGCCTTGGTTTGGTAGCCAAATTGGAATGTCACCTATTACATCCTTATGATCATGGTAGGCTGGCTTGTGATGAGACCCCCTATCCTCTTTGGACAATGTTTTAAGCATTTTGCTATTTTATTTTTCTTTTGGAATTCTTCTTGTAGAAAAAGGGAGGCTCATTTGCTCCTTAAGATTCAGTGATGGTGTAAGAAGTAAAAAGATGCCAATGAAAGTGTTATACTCTTATCCCCTTAACATTATATCAATGAGTTTTATCCATTTGGAATTATAAACATAAGCCAGCATGGATTAAGGATAATGAATCATTTCATGATGTGTCCAAAAGAAAAGATGTTCAAACAGTCATTGTAAGGATACACCGTATTAGCTTATAGATAAAGATAACCATAAAAAGGCTTTTGTAAGTCATAATGATATTGTTATTACCATTTTTCTTTAGAAGAGGCACAAATCAATTCAAATGGTTCTTATTTTCAATATAAAAGAAGAAGAAAATGGTATAATGATCAAGAGAAAAATGAGAAAATTTCACAATTTAGCTTCTTAAAAGGTGTGGTTCAATCAATTGAATGAAAATCATTCAATCGTTTGAACAGAAAAATGAAAATAGAAAATGAAAAGTGTTGTTCAATTGATTGAAAAAAAATCATTCAATCGTTTGCACAGCGAAAAAAATAAAAATAAAAAAAATTTGTTGTTCAATCAATTGAACGACAGTCGTTCAGTTGTTCGAACGAGAAAATCAAAATAAAAACAAAATGTGTTGTGCAATCAATTGAACGACAGTTGTTTAATGGTTTGAACAACGAAAAAAAGAAGGAAAGTATGTTCAATCAATTGAATGACAATCGTTCAATAGTTTGGGCAGCGAAAACAAATAAGAAAAAAATGTGTTTTTCAATCAATTGAACAACAGTCATTCAATAGTTTGAACAGTGAAAACAAATAAAAAATTGCAATGTTCAATCAATTGAATGACAATCATTCAATAGTTTGAACAACGAAAACAAATAAGAAAAAACTACGTTGTTCAATCAATTGAATGACAGTCATTCAATAGTTTGAACAATGAAAACAAATGAAAGGGAAATGTGTTGTTCAATCAATTGAATGACAAACGTTCCATTGTTTGAATAGTGAAAAATATAAAGAAAAAAATGTGATGTTCAATTAATTGAATGGAAAACGTTCAATTGTTTGAACAACGAAAAACAAAAAGGAAAATGTGTTCTTCAATCAATTGAATGACAAATGTTCAATTGTTTGAACAGCTAAAAACAAAGAAGAAAAATGTGTTGTTCAATCAATTGAATGACAAACGTTCAATTGTTTGAATAGTGAAATGCGAAAAAAGAAAATTGCGTTGTTCAATCAATTGAACGACAAACGTTCAAATTTTTGAACAACGAATTACAGAAGAGGAAAAAAATGTGTTGTTAAATCAATTGAACGACAATCGTTCAATTGTTTGAACAACAAAAACAAATAAGAGAAAAATGAAGCTTCCTAAAAAACGTTCATATTTACATGGCGATGCCTACAAGGGTATGCACATTATTTACAATTTCTCAGGAAATTTCAATTTTTTAAAGGAAAAGCTGCTGGGTTATCATTCCCTGCAACTAGAATTTGCATGGAGGGGTCCTCGCGTACCTATTTGTAGAAAGACTTCTTGGTAAGCGGTTGATGTTAAAGGCGCACTCGATGCCTATTTACCTTAAAGGAATAGCTGGATTCATCAATGGTAGTCAAGGTAAGAGTACCATTGTTATGTACTTCTTGTATCTCATAAGGGCTGAGCCATGTTGTTTGCAACTTGCTTGGGAAGTACTAGAATCCGGACTCATACAAAAGTGCCCAATCCCCTTCTTGAAACGTTTTCTTCTTGATAAGGTTGTCATGCCATTTTGCCCTTTGCTATTGTATTATTGAGTTCATTGTAAAGCAAGCAATTGAACCTCATCTAGTTCATTAATCTGCTGAAGATGCCTTGTCTAGGCTTCTATTAAATCCAGACTCACTTCCTGGGACGTCCTTAGTCTTTAATTCAAATTCGATTGGAAAAATTAGTTCTTTACCGAACACAAGCTGGTAGGGAGAGTATCTAGTAGTATTCCTCCAGGTCATACGATAGGTCCACAAGGCCTCTAGCAGTCTAGAAACCCAATCTCACCAGTGCGTTGAGACTATCTTGGTCAGAATCGCTTCTATAACCTTATTGGTGCTTTCGATCTGCTTGTTCGCCTGCGGGTGATACAAAGAAGTGATCCTGTGTGTAGTATGATGGTTTTTTGGAGTGGCAGTAATCTTGTGCCCTATGAATTTCTTTCCCCCATCTGTGATCACTTCTCATGATAATCCATACTACAAAAATAGCCCAAAAAGGAAGTTAATCACTGCTTCCTCTATGGCTCTTGGTAAATCTACTATTTCCATCCATTTTGTCACATAATCCATGGCTACCAATATGTAGGCCTTCTGATTGGATGGTAGATGGAATGGACCTACGAAGTCCAATGCCAAACACTTGAAGGGTTCTATGACTAATTGTGGATGCAGAGGCATTTCATCAGATTAGCTAGGCCGACCCATCCTTTGGCAACAGTTGCAGGCCTGGGCATATTTTTTAGAATCCTTAAAAATAGCAGGCCAATAATAGACCATTTTTAATACCTTATGTTTTGTCCTTCAGTCTGTGAAATGTCCCCCATAGGGTTTGTCATGACAAGCCTTTAGAATGTCATGGATCTCATCCTCACGGATACATATGTGTATACACATGTTGGCCCTTGTATGAAAAAGATATTTGCCTATCCAAAAGAGCTGGGTGCTATGTTGAAAAATCAATTTTCTTTATCTTGTCGTTAAATGTTTAGGTAGCTTCCCTACTGCCAGATAATTTTCCACATTTGCATACCATGGCGTCTTAATTTCCATGACAAACAGGTGTTCATCCAGAAATTGGTCATCTATTGCCAATGAATCATTAACCTTCAGGATTTGAGATAGAAAATTAACAACTGCATTTTCCTTCCCTAGAAAATCTTTGATAGTAATGTCAAACTCCTGCAAAAGAAATAGCCACCGTGTTACTTGACCATTTGTGATTGGTTTATTAGCTAGATCGACTGGCAGAGTGATCAATGTACACAAAGACTTGGTAGCTGGTTATATTGTGTCTAAATTTGTTTATTGCGTAAATAACAACTAAGAATTATTTTTCCGTCAATGTGTAATTGAGTTCTGCAGGAGTAAGATTTTTGCTAATATAATATATAGCATAAGGTTTCTTGTCCTCCTCCTGGCCGAGGACAATGCTTATAGCTACATCTGATGCGACCGTGGAGATGTGGAAAGGTAGCTCCCAGTTTGGTCCATGTAATACTGGTGCCGTTGAGACTAGTTTCTTTAAACTTGCAAAAGCTATGTCACACTTGTCATACCAACTGAAGTCAACATTTCCAGTTAGAGCGTATAAGGGTGCTGCAATATATGAAAAATTCTTGATAAACTTGCGATAATAACCTGCATATCCCAAGAAACTATGTACCACTGTTTGGGGGTAGGGGGTAGGCAGTAAAAGAATTGCCTGTATTTTTGTTGGATCTACCTATATTCTTGCTACAGAGATTTAATGTACTAGGGTCACACCCTTAGTCATCATCATGTGACACTTGACATTTCTTAAACATAACTTGGTAGCGATGCATTGTTCTAAGACCTTTTCTAGAGTTTGAAATGCTTCATCAAAAACATCCCCATATGGAGTAAAGTCATCCATATATACCTCCAGTCCTTCATTTATTAGATCAGAAAATATGCTTAGTGTAGCTCTCTGAAATGTGGTTGGGGTGTTGCACAAGCCAAATGGTAATACCCTGTATGTGGATATGCCCCAGGGACAGATGAAGGTTGTTTTGTCCTGGTCTTTAGGGGCAATCTGAATTTGATTGTAACCATTGAAGCCATCTAAAAAGGAGAAGAATTGCTTCCCTACCAACGTATCGAGGACCTGATCAATGAATGGGAGGGGGAAGTGATCTTTCTGTGTTGCTTTGTTTAGCTCTCAATAGTCTACACAAATACGCAAATTCCCATTTTTCTTAGGGACGACCACCAATGGAGAGACCCATTTACTATCCAAGATAGGATAAATAAAGTTTATATCTAGTATCTTCTACAATTCCTCTTTCACGATATCCTTGAGGCGTGGGTTCAACCTCCATTGAGGTTTCCAGATGGGTCGCACATCCTTCTCTGTATAAATGTGGTGTGTACATAGTTGTGGGTCTATCCCATTCATATCAGGATAATCCCAGACAAAAGCCTCTTTATTTTTTTGCAAACCTGGATAAGCTTTTGTTGCTATTCTCTATCTAGATCAACATTGATATTTAGAACTTTTCCTGGCTCGATCTTAACTAGTTTGTTGCTATGAACAACAATCGTCTGAATATGCTGGTCGTTTCTATCCTTCAGGGGATATTCCATGGCTTCATTTTGAAGGACTAATTTCAACATATGACACTATACATTACTCGCATTAGCTGGCTAATTTATAAAATTGTTGTTAACATCATCTTCAGTCTGATCTTTAAATTCCAATGCTTCTACTACTGTGAGTGGTGAATGAATGCTTTCTTCTAGGTACACTGGTAGCTGCTTACATATTTTTACAATGGGCAAACTTGGCCTGGCAGGAGGATATAACACTAGATTTTTTACAGCATCTCCCTTTGCAATAGTCATGTTGCCTTCTTGGTAGCCAATATATGCATCAATGGTTGCCAGCCAAGGTCGACCCAAAATCAAAGGATGCCCATTGAACCTACTCCTTGGGTTTATAACCAAGAAATCTACTAGATATTCCCATGAGTCAACAGAAACTGTGATATCTTGTAAAGTCCCTTTTGTTCTTACCACCGATCGATTAGAAAGTTCTAATAAAGTGGTGGTTGGTTATAAGGCTGTAATACCAAGTGCTTGACAAGTTTCTGTTGTTAGCTCCTAGGTCAACTAGCGTATTTGGAAAAGAGCAACCATATATCTGAATTGTTATTATGGGGTTTCCAGGATCTTCGTACCTTATTGGCGTTTCCTCTCCCAAGAATAAATTGGATAAGGTTCCTACAATATGGATAGTGGGTGAGGTTTTTACCTTCTTCACAGACTTCCTTACACACAATTCTTTGATTGTTTTGGCATAGATGGGAATGTCTTGAATAGCCTGGTTAATACACAAATTTTTTAGTTCCCCTACAAGATCGAAATCAGGGTAGGCGATCATTTTAGGTATCTTTAGCCTTTCGGGGAATGGAGGAGAAGTGGTTATAAGTTTTTCAGGGTCATCATGTTGATTTGTTTCTTCCCCTTGCCTTGATTCAGTAATATTTACAAGTGGTGGAACATGTACAGGTGATGGAATATGTATAGGTGGAGTTACATTTTAGATTGAAGGTTGGTCCCTATTTTCCTCAGGGGTAATGACATGTCCTAACCTCAATTCGAGCTCATTACATTCTTTCTGATCCAATCTCATACTCTGGGTTTTCAATAATCTGTACCAACTGGACTGGTCTGTTATTAGGATTTGGGTTCGACTGAGCTGGTAACTGTGGCTGCAGAAGAGGTTGAGAATTCTATTGTAATGTATAAGGAGTTGATAGTGCGGGTTGAGGCTGAGGACCCATCCCCATAGGTACATTAGATATCCCCGGAGGTTGCTACCAATTTGTAGACCAATTCAGATTTTGAGAGGTGGAAGTTGGCCACTAGGATTGATAGGGATTGCCTTGCCAAACAGGAGTAAAAGGAGAATTCGGCCAGTCATTTCTTGGAAAAGATTGTACTAGTCAGGATGTCATAGGGGCGGGCTCTGCGAATTTGGGTAGGGTTGTTGGCCTTTCCAGGCTGCCCCAAGGTTCTGCTGTTGATTAAGCTATGAGGAAGGAAAAAATTGAGATGCATCTTGTGACATACCTGTAGGTTTAGCTTGCCATTGTCGACCTTGGTTCATCAGATATACCAGTTTTGTTTCTTCCTCTGCTTCTTTGAATACTGCTTTCAGCCTGGGTAATGATGGATATTGTTTAGTGTTGTGATATTTAATATAGATGGCGCGCGTCTAAACCATGTCTAATGGGAATTTCCATTGGTTGTTCTTCCTTCGACAACGTGGGTCGAAGATGGCCAAATTTTGTTTTGCTAAAGCCTGTTTTTGTTTAGCCTGTAGAATGTCCAGCTGTGTTGTAAGAGTACCTAGGATGTCCATCTTAAAATCTTCCAGGAGGTTACCGATCTCCATCTGTGTTACACCTCCACTATGTGGTTTGCTTCCTCTTCTCATGGGATCTCGGCTAGCTGTTCCTGTGCGTGTGCTTCCCCACGAACACCTAATACACAAACGAATAATTTCATCATAATATTCCTAAGAAATATCTCCTTTTTCTAGTAAGTTTAGAGTTTCTACCCATTCCTCTTTCATTCCTTTAATCAAGATAGCTCTTAGGACTTCTTTTGGTAGGGCAGTGTGTGGAGACCTCTGCAAATTATAATTAAATCATTCTACATATTCTTCTAGTGTTTCATTATCTTTTGTAGTCATCTTAAAAATCTCATCTTTCAGTTCCCTAGTTTTACAAAAGTCCTGGTATCTTTTAAGGAAGGAGGTTTTCATTTCATCCCAAGAATTGATGGTTTGCCCACCTAGACCCATAAACCATCTCAAAGCTACCCCTTTGAGAGTGTAAGGGAATAGTTTCATCTTTTGGGGGTCGATGGTATAGTCATACCCTCTACAGAGGACATCAAACTCAAACAAGAAATCATCAGGCTTTCTGTGATCATCCCATGGAAGGTTGGGATGCTCTGTAGAGGAATAGCCTTCATAGGGGCATTGGCCACCTGGTCAACTATGGGGTACTCTAATGTTGATGTTTGACGTTGGGGTGTCTAATCTTCCATTTGATCAAAGATATGCCAATAATATTTAGGGATTTCAAGGGGTTCTTCTGGAGTAAGCAGAGAGTTAACAACCTGAGCTGAATTTACAACACTTCCTAGGTCTGGAATCTTAGGAGATCTTTGTTCAAACAGTTGTGGTTCTGCTTTAGAAACCCCACTATTTTCTCCTTATCCTTCTCTTAAGTTACAAGATTTTCCCTCTCGTAGAGGATTAGAGTGTAAACTTATTATAGCTTGAAAACTCTATTCTGATCCTCCTAGTTGGCTTTGAATCTCAGCATGAGTTGCATATGGTGAGCCTGCTGCTTGAGGGATAGCAGTATAACTTTTTCTATGTATAACTTAGAATCCTACTGATGCTTGAGACTTTTCTCTTCTTACGATTTTTTCTATAAAGGTTGTTCTCCCAGGGTTCATCGATCCTTTGGGTTTTGTGGGTTTTGGTGGAGGATTCTGCTCTTTTTCTATCTTTTTATTTATAGTCATTCATAAAAACAAATTCCTATTTAACCTCTAAGGTTTTGCTATAAAGCGGGCAGGTAAGCAAGAACTTTACTTGCTAGGTATGCAGGTTCTTAACTTCCATTTTTAAAACCCAATTCTCCTACAACAAAGAAATAAAAACAATCACTTGAAACACTTTCCCCCGTAATGGCGCCAAAATGTTGGCTCACTAAGATGTCTTTTTACAGACAATCTTAATCCCTACATTAGTTGTCAACCCAAGGTAAGTCTTTTTATCTCAAGAGTGCAAACACAATATGTGCAGTGAATCTAGAGGTTATCTAATGATAAATCGTTGCAACCACTAAAGGTTAATTATTCAATTCAATTCACACAACTTCTGAAAAGAACTATCTATGGAAGAAATACTCTTTGACACACTCTGCAATTCTATGCAACTTATTCTAAAATCAATTGAAATTGAATGCAAATAAGAATTACACTTAGAATCGTTCAAATAAAATTAAGACTAATCACACTCAATCAAGTAAAGGAACTATGACTATTGAACAACTCTGTTAATCTATAACAACCCAAATCAATATGCATTACTCAATTAAATAGCAACAGTAAGTGAATAGCAATCAACAATTGGTACTTGAACAACAAATAGAGATAAAGGATTCCTAAATGGAAAACAATCTATATTCCAATTTTTAGAAGTTAATCAGTCTTTTCTCTCAAGATATATGATAAAATCTTATTCAAATGAACAACAATCTACTATCAACATGAATTCACTCATTCCAATCAAAGCGCTACTTAAGTATATCTCATGACTTCACTCTGAATCTAATTGAATAACAATATGAATCAATATCCCAAATATTCATGATAAATGAAATAATTGAACATTAAATCAATTGCAAAGACTAAATATAAAACTATAACACAAAGGAGCAGTGGAAATTCTTGTGATCGGGCCTAGAGTTGCCAGAAGCCTTTGCTTAATGAAAACTTAGAATACGAAGATATATCAAAGCAACCTTCTTTCATTAATTTCAAGTAACAACTGACAGAGTCACTGATATAACAATGTATATGTTCCAAAAAGAATAATTACAGATTATCAAAGTCTGAACTGTATATAATTTCGTTTCGGCCCTATATATAACATAAAATAGAAACTGGATAAAAGCCAATCCTCGGGATCAGGGGATCCCGAGGATTTCACAATATAAAATATGATCATGTGATAAAATAGGAATGTTTGAACTGATCTTCTGCTACCTTGTCTACCCAAGATGTTGTAGCTTTTCCCTTTTATGGCCTCGTGTTGTTATGCCAACTGAACAACTTTTGCCTAATCCACATCTTTGCATACAAAGATAGCAAAGAATAAGTTTTTCATACTAGATTTTCCTATTCTATCACCAAATAGTTTCATCCAAATTTAGCTGATATTTTCCTCATTTTAACCTATAAACAGAAGTAATCGTATAAGGATGAATGATAAATGAAGCATTTTATGAAGAGAAATCATACCTTTTTCTTGTCCCAACAAAACAAAAGACAAATACTCTTTTGACATGGAAATCTTAACCAAGTGTTGGAAGTTAATCATGAATGTAGTCTTAGAATTGAAGAGACGGTTAAGTGAGGCATCACCTACTAGCAACAAGTCTTCCATGCTACCATTATTTAAAAGAATCAACAACTCAGAACAAGACACATATTTTCAGAGTTCCAATGTAATGTTCGATATAAAAAGTTTGGGCATGGATAATTTTAGCACTTTTCATCAAGAGAAACATTTTGAGAAGGCATGCCCACAGTGGAATCATAATATGAACACTATGGTGGTGAATCTTGTTGACACCTTATTGAAAGAATAACATTATGAGAAGAATGAATAAACAAGCAAACCTTTCGCAACTGAAGACAATGCGAGTGATGGTCATTCAATTAACATGTTCAATATTATTTACAATGCTGATAAACAAAGTGTTGATCAATCGACAATGAGTGAAGCTCCTCCCAAGAAATCAACTGATGTTACAACCTCAAGAGAAAAGGACCAGTTTCTAAGTAGGAGATTAAGAAATAGTTGTTGCGCATAATTCTTCCACTCAAATAGGGCTCAAAATTCATAGAACAATTTTGGAGGTGCTCCTTCTGCAAGGAACACTTCCAACAACAATAAAAACAAGTCGACCACTCCTACTGCAGTAGACAAAGTTACATCACCAGACTCATCAAAACAACTCATTGTAATGGTAAACAATAATTACAACATTATGGAAGAAATGAAATGAGCTCATGTGGACATTTCACTCTTCGATATTGCAAGGATAACAGGCCAACATGAGCTGATTCTCCAAGCACTCTCATCGCACACTCTAGTAGGTAAAGAAGTTTATGCATCATAGGTAATGTCTGGTAACTCCCATGATATCCTTAAATCTATTGTAAATGATATAAAATTAAATTCTAACACTCTCTTCCCACCTTTTCTGTTAACGTTTGAAATTTTCAATTATAATGTTCACAACTGTTTAGTTGATTCTGGTGCATCCACGAATGTGATAACATTGTTAGTTTCCAAGAAATCAATGCACAATGGGATAAAGCTAATGCACAAATTATATAGTTGGACATATCATCTGTCTAGGTTATAAGTGGACTCAATAATGTTATTATCCATATTTCATATGATCATATAGTTCATCAATGTATAAACATCACAATTGTGAACATTCCAGAAGCATATGGATTATAGCTAAGTAGAGAATCGTCCAACAAACTTCAAGATACTTTGTGACATACTAGTCTCACTTATGGATTCTATATAATGGCTTAAATAATCAGATTCGGGTTGATAGTGAGACCCACATGAAGTGTACCACAACACAACTCGAAGAAAAAAATGAACCAATGGGCTTCACAAAAGTGATTTTCGGAAATTGTTTTCTGGAGGTAGATCACAGATGGTATCTAACTCAACCTTCACTAGTCCTACCAGATGAACAATTAGAAATCCTTCCTAAAAATCCAACTGGTAATAATGACCTCTATACAAGAGACATAGGTAGTACTAGTGTAGAACATAACTTTGATAGTTCTAATTTTTGGATTTTATATTTTGACGGTTTGAAAATGCAGGAGGTCTCTGGAGCTGGGTGATTTTTAGTAGATCCACAACAAAGAAAGGATTTGAACTCTTTCCGCTTAGAATTTGAGTGCACAAAAAATATCACATAATATGAAGAACTCATTTTGGATTTAAAGAAATCCATTAACCTCAAATTTGAGGTTCTCAAGCAATAGGTAATTCTAAAATTGTCGTACGATAGGTATGAAATACTATACACAGTGTGTCACCTAATCTTAAAATTGATCAGCAAGAGGTATGGCATTTAATTTTTCATTTACAAGTTTTCAATATTGTTTCTATTCCTATAATCTGTAACATTGTTTTAAATACATCAGTAAATTCCACTGCTAGGTTATCACCATCGAAGGATGGATTTTCTATTGAAATTATTTATAAGACATCCGTACTTGATAATATCACCCAATTTTGCATTTTCAATGATGACCAACAAATGTTGGAATTTATGGTGAACACTGATGTGTTTAAGGATGCAGCCATTGGTGAGGATGAGCATGATAAAGCATTGTAGGATGTAACATCATTAAGCAAAGAAAACCCCATACCCAAGGGCATGGTGTCACTTGAAAAGCTGTATGACTGGAATTTTGTTTTTAAGGGACCAATGAACGCAAAGACTCATAGTTCGACTCTGTCACATGAGAAGGTTAATATTGGTACAGAACAAGATTCAAATTTTGTCAACATTGGTACTTGTTGTACATTCCAGGCACAACAATATTTCATCTACCTTTCTAAGCAGTACCGAGATGTTTTCACATGGAAATATGATGATCTAAAAACTTACAACATGTGAATAATTCAACATGTGATTCCAGTTAAGGAAGGGGCAAGCCTTTTCAACAGAAGTTGTGTAAAGTTCATCCAGTACTTGAGACTCTGATTCATAAAGAGTTATAGAAGCTATTAGATGCTTGGATCATATTCAAACTATGACATTCAACATGGGTCTCAAATTTGGTCTTGGTAAGAAACAAGTCTGGGGAAATACATTTGTGTGTAGATTTACGAAATCTCAATTGTGCATTAGACAAAGACAAATACCCAATGTTGTCAATGGAGTAGATTCTATAAAAGATATTGGGGTCATAAATTTTTTCCTTTCTAGAAATTTTCTCTAGTTACAACCAGGTTCTAGTGTTAGAATGTGACAAACACAAAACAATTTTTTGAACGAAGTGGGGCATGTTTTCCTTTAAGAGAATTCCATTTGGATTTATTAATTCTGGTGCAACTTTTTGACGTGTGATGGAAATAAAATTTTACAGATTGATTGGATAGAACATAGTGGTTTATCTTGATGATGCAACAACATTTTTGAATAAAATATGCAACCACTTGCACCATTTGAAACAGATTTTCGAGAGATGTTGAAAATATGAGATAGTGCTTAATCCCAAGACGATCATTTTCACTGTGGTTGAGGGGAATATCTTGGGAAACATTATCGCAAAAATTAGGATTAAGGTGGACCCTTGAAGGGTTAGATGCATTACACAAATTCCCTTCCCAGTGAAAAAGAAATCCATGCAGTCCTTCTTGGGGGAAATTATCTTTCTCCACAAATTCGTATTCGACTATGCCCAAATAGTGAAACCAATGCAAAAGATGGTGAAGAAGGATGCAATATAAAAATGGGATAATATGGAAAAGGATGCATTCTCCCATATAAAGCAATCTATCATAAAAGCATCAACATTATATAGTCCAAACTTCAACAAAAATTTCATGCACCACACTTTCGCTTCTGTTATTTCTCTCGTTGTCGTTCTTACACAAAAATATGATCATAATAATGGGAGGCATATATAATTCATGAGTGCCAGTTTGCAAGGGCCTAAACTCAACTATCCCACAATTTCTAAACAAGCATACGTGGTCAACAAGGTTTAAAACTTTTTTGAACTTACCTTCTAAAGAATCATTGTATTATCCTTGTCCCACACCCAACAGTTAGATCATTCTTTGTTCAAAAAGAGCTAGGTGAAAGAAGGGTGAACTGGATGACTAGCTTGAAAGAGTATGAGTTTGAGTTCAAACAAGTTCACACCATCAAAGCCATGGCCTATGCTAGCTAGCAGCATAAATGGTAAATGCACCAAAAAAGTATTCTTCTAGATGGGAGCAGGATATTGAAATGTAAAATATTGAGTGAACTACCCCCATTGAAACACCAAACTCTTCGTACACAAATGTGCAACAATATCTAGAGGACGGTAATCTACCCTCTCATTTGTATGCAAGATGGAAGAGGGAAATCAGATTGAAAGTCTTTTCCTATTAGTTGGTACATGAAATTCTTTTCAAGAAGCAACACAATGGAGTCCTACTCAAATGGTTAGAAGCACCAGATTCATAAAAGGTTCTGCATGACCTCCATGATTGACCAACTAGAGGACACTTCACAGGTGACACTACTATGCACAAAGTTATGCAGGCTGGTTTATATTGGCCCAGACTCTTCAAAGATGCTCATGCACATGCTCGTAAGTGTCTTATCTATTAGAAATTTGTTGACCGAAAAAAGAAGCTAGCTGATCTATTACAACCCATCATTGTGGAAGAACCATTTCAACAATGGGGCCTAAATGTTATTAGTGATATCTTTTCACACTCATCAAAGAAAAAGCACTATATCCTCACTACTAAAGTCTAATTTATGCAGTGGACATAAGTGGTTCCCCTCAAGCAAGTGATGATCTAAAAGTCATCAACTTCCTCAAGCAGAATATCATTACCAGGTTCGATGTTCTGACTTCACTTGTTTTTGACAATGCAATGTGCTTTTCATTGATAAATCTATATGATTTTGCATTGGAAAATGATATCATATTAAAAAACTCATTCAATTACTATCCGTAGGGAAACAATCTTACTAATTCAACCAATAGGAACCTCATTTGTATCATTAAAAAGATCGTCTTCTTTAAATAAAGGAACTATCACTATGATTTGGTGAATTCCCTATGGGATGATCGTGTAATGCCTAAACCTCTCTTAATACCTCTCCTTACTTCCTGGTGTACATAAAAGAAGTCATCCCACCTCTGAACATTTACTTGCCTACCCTTCAACTTTCATAAGAGTCCTAGGACAAGCCTTGTCTCTTACTTTAGAGTAGGATAGACACCCTCCTTAAGCTACAAGAAGAAAGGAAGAAATACAAAGAAAAAATTTCTCTTCACTAAAGTCGTATCAAGAGATGGTTTGACAAGAAGTCTGGATATAAAAGCAAATTTAGTGTGGGTGACCTAGTCTTGAAGTGGGATAAATCCCACGAAGACAAAGGGAAACACACTAAGTTCCAATCCCTATGGATTAGACCATATGTTGTGCATGAGAAACTTGGCCATCATACTTATCACCTCCAATATTTAGATAGGAAGATTGAATATCTTCTTGTAAACAACCAAGATTTGAAACAATATGTTCAATGAAAGTTTAAGTTTGTCCCTTACTCAATGTACATAGTATGATGTTTTCGTTATTTGTCATGTTAATTTTTTGTGTTCGTTCCTTTTCATTCATGTGAATAAGCATCATGTGTGATTTTTTTTTTTTATGGTTGCAATGTATGTGGCTGAATTGAAAAGAGTCTCGTGACATTGCAACATTTGGCTAACCTTCAGCCCTTCTTCTCCATCTTGGTTACACCTTTTGGTTGATGATGTTTCAATGGAAAATACGATCCTTTCATAAGGAGATCTTTGTGTTGAACCATGATATCCATGTTTATTCTAGAAACCTTACATCTACACTCGGTTCTTTATGTTTTGGTGTTTTCCATGCTAATATGATAAATTAGAGAAGGAAAAGGGAAAAATCTAAATGATCGAACCAATATAAGTGGTTTTACATATGGTTATTTGAAGGAAAAACCTTTTATGCTCTCAATAAGTGGGGATCCCTCTTTCGCCCATGAAATAAGTGGCAATGCACAATCCTATATAAAATAAATAAATAAAGGGTGAAAGAAGAGAAAGGCTTCTTTCACAGGGAGGTGAAGCAAGCAACTCTATTGGAATACTCTCTAGGTTCATTGGCAACAAAGAAATGTCTATGTTCCTAAAGTGACTTCACCAAGGTATTGTCCATGCCTGCTAGTAGTGGAGTAAAACCAGATATGAAACACTCATACTCTTAATATCTAAAGCTCACAAAATACATTACTCTTTCTGGATTTGAGACATTATGATATGGCTAGCTCTATGATTGTGTTTAATCGAGCAAGAGGAATGAAGGGGACTATGTTTACACATTGGGTAAGTGGGGAAAACAGAGTTATCTAAAAGGTGAATCAATACTTCCTGAAGAACTAGACCTTGTGTGAAAGAATTAACTAAGGAAGAGAAGCTGGAATTCAACTAGTGTGTCGCCAAGTGTTGTTGCTACTACAACACCCTCCAAAATTTTTTCCTGGATCCAAATTTTGGAGCCTAATTTGAATTTTCATGCTATTGTCTCAAGTATTAGGAGTCATTACATGTGTTTTCTCTAAGTGTTAGAAAATAAAAGTGTTGTCTTTTAGGATGGGCAAGTGTCGCACATCACATATATGTGGTTTTGGTTTGTTTCAAGGGACAATATTTGTGTTAATGAGTCATTATTACCATGTAAACATGTATCAAACTCATTTCCAATGTTTCAAGCACTGCTATATAAGTGTCATCACTATCATTGCAAAGTGTATATTTAGTGTCGCACTTGGGGTGATCCATCGCAATATCACTGCATTGAGTAAAGTATGTTATTCAAGTGTTATGGGTGATCGATGGTTTTTTATCGAGTATATAGAGTGCATGATCATACTCAAGTATTATAATTTTCCATTTTAATCTATATAATCCCATACTTAGTCAAATCTTGAAAAATTCCCGACCGAGAAACCTAACATCATTCAACCCCCGTGAACTACGCATTGCACAATCTCAGTCCTCAAGCCTTAGCCTTGTCTCTTGGCACTGGGAAATGTACAGTACCTACCTCCTATAAATACACATTACACAGTCATAGTTCTTAGTACTGATCCTTGAGCCCCATAACTGTGAAATCCTTTCCCTCAACTAGTCTCCTTTGTGTGCTGTGCATTCTACATAATTATGCCTCAGCCTTGAGCTCTTGAACTGTGTGATTGCACAATCCCTTAACCTCTATCCCTCTATAACTATGAGTGAGAAACCTCAAGCCTCAAGCTACAAGCCCTCATATTGACCTATTGAGTCCCTCAACTACGTAGATGACAAGCCTTGGCCTACCTGAACCGCACACTGTGTAGTCTCAAGGCTCAGTCCTAGACCCCGACCTTATGAGTTGCGCAACTGCACAATCATTGAATCTATCTCCTAGCTTATCACCTAGTTTTAGCTCAGTCAGTGGTATCATGAAGCATATTAGACTAGGGGCTTATCAAACCTATGTCATCTTGTCATGAATGGATTTCAATTGTAGGAGATGGAGAAAGAGACACTGCTAGAAGATAAACATTTGAAACTGTGAAAACAAGTTGATCAATCAAGAGAAGGAAAAGGGACATCAATTTGCAACAACAGTTGGGGATCAAGTTTACACTGAAGAATCCTTATATTCAAGCCATACGAAGGAAAAAAATACCATGTTCCATCTCTCAAGAAGGCACAAAGAAAGAAACAACAAAGAGTGGCTTGACACTACCAAGTCATCATGAAGTCCATGTCACTAGTGTCATGTCATGAGTCATCATGTGCCACATCATATTGTGGATTATGCATATTCAATATTGGAGAAATGTAATGTAAAGTGGAAGTCCAAGAGTCATCTATGTAATGTGAAAAGTCATGTAGGGAGTCGAAAGGTCATAGGGATGTCAAACACTCATGAGGATAGTCCAAGAGTCATAAGGGAGGTGAATGATCACCCACTTGTTATATATACACCCTAATTTTTCATGTAAAGGAAATTTCACATTGGCTCCTCCTACCAGGGATTAGAGAGGAAGATATTTATTTTGGAGTATAAAGTGGTTGCTCTAATGCTCCACTATTGGAGCTATTGATGTTCACTATCTTGATGTATCTTGGAACTTTTTCTTAATTTAGAAGCTCACTGAGCCAACACATTTTAATGCGTATGTTGTAAATATTGTAAGGCTATTCTTTGAATGTTTATGATGTATGTTGTTTTCATCTATACTAAGGAAATTGAACTATTTCGGTGGCTTTAGTACTTATCTTGTTGAATGTGTGTTGTATTTTTTTCAACAATCGTTGCTTCTGTGTGAACTATTTTGTTGGTTGATCAATGATTCATTCTTATGTACATGCTCGTGTGTCTTGTCTATATTAGTATTATTACTTGTCTTCAAAAGGCTCATTTTTATTTCCCTTTTGGTAGAAGAACCTTGATACATTCCGTAGTTGAAAATCCACAAGGCATACTCACTTGCTAATCCAAAATTACATGTGTATTACTCTCTTGTGCTCAACATTGAAGCCAAGGCATATATTTAAGAATATATGGTAGTCGGGCCTTAATTCTGGAAGGATTCCCACACCAAATTGTGTGAAGTCTAATTGGTACTTTTCATCAGGGAGACCCCCTTGCATGTTGGTGGTATCCAACACCATCAACACCTTCATATTCTCAGAGTAATCATGCATTCTAAAATACTTCCTCATTCCTAACAACTATGCTTTTTCCTCTTCAGCCTTCTTGACCTCTTCGTCAAAGGTAGGAGATTTTTTGTTCTTCAATTATTTAGGAATTAAACATTTCTCATTCATCCTCCACTGGTGATGTATGCTAGCTTCAACACTAGAAAGTTGCTCATGACTACATATTCTTCTCTCCAGAGTACTAAGTGGATGTCATCCTCTCCTTATATATTCAATTTCTTGCCTATTTATTTTCTTATATCTGTTACCTTCAGCTCCATTAGTCTCCAATTCATGCTTCGTATGTCCAAATAGGCTTTTCTTGGATTAATATTTTCCTAGGTGCTTGGAACCTAGATAATGTTGTTTTTTCTTTACAGATATGATAAGATCTGCAATAACACTGCATTTACTTCTCCTCTCTTCTCTTGAGCTCTGACAATCCTTTCATTGTCAGCCTCATAACTTCTCAACTCAGCCCTTAAAATTATAAGGGTTGTCTATCTTGTCAGGGGAGTCTTCCACTCTCCTTTGCCCAATTGACTCTTCTTCTTGACCACACTGGTACCTATCAATGCTTCATTACACTATTATACTACTTATTCCTTTATTCCCTATTGTCCCTTGGTGTCTTCTTATGTGATGTTACACACATATTGTTGTTAGTTAAGTGAAAAACAATTGAACATCTTTACCCATCACATTGGAATATCTACAATAAGTATGTTGATGTGTGGCTAACCAAAACATCAAATATCAGGTTAGTATGCTAGTTAGAAAATAAGATAACAATCAAAATATTCCTATCCAACCATCTATTCATTTGATAGTCTTGACACAAACACACATATGCACACAACATCCAATAATCATTTTAAATATTGTACTATGTAATGTTAAATAAAGCTTCTAACATTATCCTCCTAGGCCCATTCAATTTGAGTGTTGAACCTTGGTTCTTTGATTCCGCACTATAATGCTCCCTCCCACCCCCTTCTACCTCCTCAGACAGCAAGAGGTGTTACTTTTTAATTAACCCAAACTCCATGATCTACTAAGAAACAAAAATACTCATTTAAAATGTGAAAAATTAATATTTTATATCACTATTATATTCAACTCATTGATAGGTTTCTAGTGATATAAGTTTTACCTAAATTTGACCCTTGGATTGAGAGTTACACCCTCGTAAAGTTCAATCAATTAAATGGATCCACCTTAGCAAGACACTATCCTGTGACTTTTAGGTGGAGTCAAGGATGTAGTCCCACTAGATATGGTCCCATAGTGCTATGTGCTATTTTCCTTTATATCTGGTTTCAAAATAATTTTCGAAAGAAACCCTTTTGAGAGAAAACCTAAATGGAAGGTGAGGCTACTCTTCTCTCTTTATTTAAATAGGAAATGGATGCCAGTAAAATGAAGTGAGGCCTATGTCCCTTGGGATACTATAATGTACAAATCATATTTTTTTTCTCTCTCCCTAACCACTTTTGGGTATTTTTCTCATCTATGGAACAAATGCACTCAAATAGAATGGAATCCATTTTTGTCCTAGTGGCCTAGTTATAACATAGTCCTATAGCCTACTATTTTTTAGGTTTGGCTCCTTCAACTCTTGAATAGAGTTACAATATGGAATATTATAGAGTCTTGTTCATAATGATCACATTTATATCCCATTTTCCATGAGTAATGGGGGCTAACATGGCATCCTCTCAAATCATGGTGGTCAAAATAGGAAAGTCAACTTCCAAGTGGCATAAATTTTTCATACAAACTCCAATTGAAGTTATTTTTGCACCATTTGAAAGATATTTGTGTGTAGAACATAATAAAGGTGTTGTTCTTATTAAAAAAAGTTTTACCCACAAAAAATTCTATTTTATGTCTCAAACTTCTCTTTGAAGGTATTAGAATCCAATTTTCCAAACTGAGTCCTATCTTTAAAAATGGTCTTGTGACATGATTCTTCCACTTTTTCCACATTTAAAACATCTATATTGTTGGAAAAAATATTATGATCCAACCGAAATCATATCATCCCTAAGAAAGACGTACCCATGCATGGGGGAACCAATAATCATGGGTTCCAACCATACACTATAGACTCATAGAAAAGCGTTCCACGTCATGGCTACAAAGAAGCACATAGTGGATCATATCATGGATCAATGGTATAGTACATAAAATGAAGGAAATGTCTATTGGATTTGGTTACAAAGGTGTCCCAATTCCTCTTTATTTGCAATTTGTTGCTACCATCAAAAAGTCTACAAAACAAGTGATGTTAGGGGCTAAACATAAGCCAAATAATACACTATTATCAATGGGAAATAATACATAGAAACCAAACAAAACAATGAAGAACAAACACATAAGAAACTATGAGAAACAAGACAACAAAGAACTTGGGAAAAAGACCCTATTTATTAGATGTTGGTAGAGTTATAATATATGTAAAATACACTTGAAAAGAGTTTACAACAATGGTGGTCTTTGGCTCTTAGCAAGAAGTTCCTTCTCCAATATTCTTGCAAGCTCTCTCTCTCAATGAAGTGAACACAAACTATCAAACAAATGGAATTATTCCAATGAAATGTAATGCTTGATTTCTTGGGAAGTTTTGATAGCATAAAAATACATAAAATTCTCTTTTGATTTGGCTCTCCATTCCCTTGAATTTATAGAATTTGAATATTAAGCTCTTTCCCTCCTTGGTTCATTAATGAGAAAGAGACTTGGGGAAGGATAGAATGATTCCCTTGGGGGTTTCATATCCTCCAAATTCAAATTTAAGTATCTCAAAAATGGTTTTCTAACCTAGTATTGTTAGGGAGAAACTGACCCTTCCATCTAATGTGGTTTTCCAGGATGTTGACTTGGAACTTGGGCGAACCCTTGTGGATATCAAAGGAAAACCCATGAGGATCCACGAGGGTATGGTACAAATTTTATTTGGCACACTTGTGAGGTTTATTTTTTCAAATATACCTTATAGAACCTTTGGTTTTTGGGTATCATGATGTTTGCAAAAGAGAATTAGACATGACATTTGTGATGTTGAGTGTTGCTTGACCTGTACAATTGAGTATATATAGTTTCCATATTAATAGTTGCTCCGTGATGTATGAGGTTAGGAGCATGCATATAACCAAAATACATCAGCCTTGCTAGCTTCTTGAGAGAGAGTCATAACTAAAAGAACATCATGCTGATAGAAATGTTTATACAAAAGGGTCTATATGAGATGGGCATGTCCCATGCTCATGATCAAGACCTTGACTAAGATATTACAAATACACAGGACAATCCTATAAAATTAGTATTGAAGGTAGATGATGTGCTGCAAGCTATAGTAAAAGACTAATTTCATCCTTAGGGATGTCTCTAACAAATAGACTAAACTTGGTACCCCCATGCGTTAGACTTAGGCACTATTGAGGGAGATGCAATCTGAATGCATGGGTCTTCGACTAAATGAAAGAACTGCAATGATCATGAAGTATGATACACCCCTAATGTGAAATTTGTGTTGATGTTGAACATCATATGGACTAATGAAATCAATGGGTGATTATGATTCCCATTGTTTCACATGACATGGAAACATAATGGGGGGGGAACAATTAAGGTACTACTTTGATTCTGGAAAATGAGTGTTGGGGTTGACAGGAAAGAAGCATAGATTTTCCACAAGAAATGATGATTCATGGAAATCAATGTGAAGGTGATACAAGTACCATAATGTGGCGAGCCAAAGGAATAATCTCTGAGGTTGAAAATGTGTGGGGAACACTGGGAACTTCCCAATGTTGGAGCACACATGTAGATGGAAGTAATCAAAACAAAATTATGAGGAATAGGTCCTTGAATTCGGGAGGAAATTCGGGGGAATGAGTATGGAATTGGAGATGGATGCATGATGATTATATGATGGGAAATATCAAGGTGGTACAAGGTGAAATGGATGGCTTATATTTTTAGCTACAACCAAGGGCGACTGGGGACTACCACTAGGTAATTGACACAAAAATATAGGTGAGGATATTTTTTATGAAAAAATATTTGTAAACTTGCAAAAGCTTTTTAAAATGTTTGGAATGTACAAACATGGAGAGAGGTACCTCAATGATGTGATGGCCTGTATAATGGTCCAGTAGGGTTAATGAAAAGGGTGGGGGTCCCATTGGCTAATCTTGGTATGAGGTAGATGAGATGAAGTGATGGCACAAATAACCTACTAGAGCATGGGGGTGTGGAAGGCCAAGTGTAGGTGGTGGTGCATTCATGATAAGTGAATAGTAAATGGTGCCTAGGTAGGGTAGCAAGAAATGAAGTGAAGAAGGAAATGCGATTGATATTCAAAGTTGTGCAAGTGAATGGTTCCCAGGAAAAGAGGAAATAGCCATGGATGTCGATAATGTGTAGGGTACTACCTGATGAGGTGATAAATGTAGGTAGGAAAGTATTGACCAACATAGACGTTTAATAGGTGAAAGTGGAAGGTGGCAGTAAATGAGGTCAAGAAATGGATTTATGATGAACTTGGGAGAAATGATATAAGGATATGCTATGTTTCAAGAGGAAACCTATCATGCCAATGGATAATGATATCTTAACCATTGATTAGTGGTTGGGAGGTCCTTAGTTCGCTTTGAGTTTGGAAGTATCTTGCAACTTTGAAACCAAGACCCCAAGTGAGAGTATCATATCAAAGTATATGCAAATCAAAATTCAGATACTTGAAGAAAAAATGACCATAATTACAAAAAGGTGCACTTGATGAGTACTCTGAGCATAGAAGAGGTCTGAACTGAAGAATTTTGGAAAATTGAATAGATAACATCATGATGAAGAATAAAGTGACCTGAACCTAATGGTATTGACGGTTCAAATAATGGAGCTCGTGGGCTCCCAAAAAAATATATAGATGATGATGGGAATGTCACATATAAGGGAAGTGGGGCCCACATTGCCACCTCATTTGTACTTTTGCTAACGTGACATTTTCTATGATATTGGAAAAATCTCAAGCATTTGTAGTAAGCTAGAGTATCATATTAGCTAGTAGGGCTAGGAAGGTGAGTGGTTATGATATCCTCTCAATCAATTTAGTAGCTTAGGGTAGATAGGTTGTAAAAAAAGGGCCATGTGACCCTTTTTTAGGTTTGGGTCCCAAACCCTCATGGGCGGCTGGGTGGTAGTCACGACCATAGTCATAGGATGGGACAAAAAAACTAATATGGGATTGAGAATGTATCCAATATAGGTGCGTAGGTTCCTATGTGAGTGGGGGATAGATAGCAACGACCTAGGTCACACTACATGTGACATAAGCACACACATGTGCACGCTTGTGGGAGAAACAACTGCAACTATGTTCACATGTGTATCTTCCACATACGCGAATGTATGTGTGTAATTATGGGTAGAAAGGTACAATGGCATGGGTAATCTGGCGTGATTATTGGATGAAAAACTAGACACCTATCATGATTTTGTATGGAAAAGCTATGATGTGGCACCAAACTTATTTATTTATTTATTCCTTTTTTTGACTAAAATAGCCCTATATTTTAGGATTGTTTTGCATTAGTGAGAGAGGGACTAACCTACACTACAGAGTATAGTGGTGGTCGACCCACAATAGTATGTTGCATTAGTAGGGTGGGGGTTTCTCAAGTTCATAGAGAAATCACTTTATTCAGACATTGGAGGATGTTTTACAGTTTGCGGTGGATAGGTGGTGACCTCAGAGGGAGGTCTTCCATATCATAGGGAATAACTTGCCAATATTGGTGGAGACCAATATCTATTTTATGATAGGACTCGTGCCATGAGGTGAGGTGTTTCCCACTAATCCACCTCATCATGATCTACAACTATCAAATTAGGATGCCCAATGGTGTGGTTGAGATGTGATATATGGTGGAGGGATTAGGATATCCTCCATCATGGACTTGAGCATATGAGTAGCGACATATATGATCATCCACATTTTTGGTAGTTTGGACCCTCATAGAATTTCAGGGCGACTAATTGGGGTGTTTGAGTGGATGTGCACAGGTACCTTCTTTGATTAGGCATGGATGGTGCACCTCAAGATGATAGATCAACTAAACTAGGTGGTGTAAGGGTGCCTCCACAACTTCAACTATGGTTTTATATTATGAAACTTTTTGTATGAGTGGGTCACACTTATTCGGCCATTTATTCGAGTGGATTTGACACCCACTATAATCCATGGGTGAGGTGGTGTGTGCTAGTGATGCCCTAAGAGGGCGAGGGGACATTAGTCGATACTGGATAGAGAGGATCCATAAATGGTAGTTTTCAAACCCCTAAGTGATATTATGATTCCCTTACATAGGTATGGACTTTAGAGGAGATATTGATATGGATTTTCTCCCTAGAGATGCTTGGGGTCCATCAGGTATGTTGTCATTATACATGCATCTTCTTTATGTTTTATGATGTTTATGATCTATTGCTAGTGTATTGATATTTCTTTATGTTCATCTACAAATGTGGGCCAAAGAGGGCATGATAGGGGGGTGCTATGAGATCAGGAAGCCAATATAGGAGTGGAAGTAGAGGCATCCCATGTAGTCTAGGATCATCCCTAGGAGAGGGCCCTTGAGGAGTGACCCCAACAAATATTTCATCTACACATTGGTGGCACACCCTTAGGTGATAGGGGTGAGGTAGATGTTCTTCGTGAGGAGAACGAGAGGCTTCGACCTTAGTTGAGAGTTGTGGAGGAGAGAGAGAGAGAAAGTTTACTGGGTTAACTTAACTCAGATAATGTTGTAGATGCTAGAGGCTGGATGGGCCACCTTGCTCGAGGATATGGTAGACTTGGTGGCCACTCTGCATAGAGAGTGAAGACTAGTTTTGTGATAGGTAGCAGTAATGATGGCCACAACTCGACCAATCTTATTTCCTGATGAGGAGGTTAAGGGACCTTTGATAGGTGGCATAGCGAGGCTGGTACCTGCTAACCACGACCTCAAATGCTGATGGTTGTACCCTGGGAAGTACCCATTATGAGGATGCTCCCCTCTTTTTGATATACGATTTATATTTTTGGTGGTGATAGCCTGATGATCTACCTAAACATTACTTTTTTGGTATACATATGAGGATGTTGCTCGATCACATGGTGTGCCTTTTATCTTGGATGTGTATGATGTGTTATGATGACATGTATGCTTATGGATGTGATGGATCATATGTGTATTTTTCTTTATGTATCTCAATGATGGTTTGTATGTAACACTTGCATGTCTAGGATGTGATTAAAAATACGACAAACGACATGATTTTGATGTCTTATGATATGCGAGAATGTCACATGATCATGCATATATTTTTTAAAAAGGAAAGGATAATGAATTTTGAAGGTGCGATTCAGTTTTGAAACAACAAGTTTGGAATCAAGGAACACATGCAAATGGAAAATACCTATTTGGGAGGCGTCAACCAAGAGGTTGATTACGATGTCATATTTAAATTGATTATTGGTGGTTGACCCATTGTAGACACCATTCTGATGGAGGATGGTCTAATTAGGAGAGTAAATGGCCCAAGTTGTTACAGTGAGATTTTGTGACCATCTAGAAGCACCATCAACAAACCCATGGTAGTAAGTTGGTGGTTGATCCATCTATGACACACAATGTGGAGTGCAGTTTAGGGTATGTCTTGGTTAGGAAATTGTAAAAATAAAATCATAGTACAAAACAACATCATAAGGTGAAAATAAGTGAGAGGTTAGGGATACAATCTATGGAGGTAGAGTTTGTTGAGAGGGTCCTTGAGACATGTGCCATTGAGCTTTTCCAAACTATATGCACCTCTGAGGAGGCAATTTTTAACAATGTATGGGCCCTTCCATAAAGTCTTAAATTTCTCTTCCCTAAATATTCATTGGAAACATTGTAGCAAGGGACTAAATCTCCCTTGTTAAATTAATAAGGGATGGTTTTGAGATCAAAATATGCTTTGATTTATTTTTTATTGGCTTCATTGTGATTGATAGATTCTCACCGATTTTTATTTTATTTTTTCTAGTTGTATGAGTCTTTGCTCTAAGGGAGTGGTGTCAAGGAGAAATTTGACTGCGGTGTGTAGTGTTGGGATTTCACACTTGATTAGGAGTATGAATTTGATCACATGTACCAAGTTGGAAGGGGGTAAAACTTATGGTGGTTTTGAATGATGTACAGTATGCCCACAAAGCATAAACAAGCATGAAATTCTAGTTGGTTTTGTGTTTGCTCACCATACATTGCAACATTCTTTTGAGAATTTTGTTAACAATTACTACTTGGTTGTTTGGCTGGGGCTAGTATGGGGAACCAAAATCATGCACGAAGCCTAGGAGATAAGATAATTGTTGGAAGATACCATTTTCAAAGTTTTTTCCATGGTTAGACACAAGCTCCTTGGGAACACCGAATCATGTGATGATGCGATTCAAAAAAAACTGAGCGCCAATATCGATGGAATTGCTAAATGTAGGAATGGTTTCAGCCCACTTGGTGAAGTATTGAATGATGACTACTATGTAGTTGTGGCCATTCTACGATGGAAAATTTCAATTCATAAAATCGATGCCCCATTTGAAAAAGGGGCCAACAACAATGGCTGAATGTAAAGGAGCCAAAGGTGCTCGATACTTGTTAGCTTAATGCTAGCAACATTCACATCACTTAACTGGATTAATATAGTCATGGAAAAGTGTGGGCTAGAAATATTGGCACACAATTGTTTTTGGGTTGTGGCCTCCACATGCTCCATTATGGTAGTAATTTAGAACCCATTCTACCTCATCAATGGTGAGCCAACATCACAAGATGGTGTTGATGCCTCTTCGATATATCACATCCCATATGAGAAAATACCATGGGGATTGGTAATGAATGCATTATTGGGCATTTTGAGAAAGGTGAGGGTCAAACTTTTAAGTTTGAAGATATATTAAAATGTCTCCATACCAAGGGTCATCAGTTGATATGACAAACATATGTTCATTAGGGAAAGAATCATTCATTGGGGAACACTAGGTATTTGTTCGTAAATCAATAATGAATTAAACAAGGATATGAGCTTTATTTTTTTTAGGGGAAGAAAACTAAGGATCAAATTCTTCTAGGATGAAAATCCATTAGGAATACTTGTGGATCATCAAGCGGCATGTGAGCAAGTATCACATGTGATTAGTATTGGAAACTACAATTGTAGTTCAAAAGAGGATGTAATGTCAAAGCTTTTGTATGGAGTGCATAAGGGCTAAGACAATAGTTTTAGCTCACTCAGAATTCAAATAAGGCCCTCTTAGGTTTTTTCTAATGCAATAGATGATGTGTTATATATTATCGACACCTTCCTGGACTAACACGCCATCAATGTCTACACCAAATAATGAGAGGTAGAGGGTGTAGTCCTTGTTGTGGTCAAGTGGGATTATAAGTGGTGCCTATGATAGCATGTCTTTCAAAGCCTCAAATTATTGTTGAAATTAGTTTTTCCATTGGAATGGAATATCCCATTGGAGAAGGTGGAGAAAACCATGCACACATGTGGCATAATTAGAGACAAAGCAACACGAGAAGTTGGCATTACCTTGCAAGATTATGCAACTACTTTAAGGTTTTTAGTGGGGGGATGTCATGAATGGCTTGCAATTTTAATGTGTTGACCCTAAAACCTTGTTGGGAAACGGTGAATCCAAATAGGTGCCCCACATTAACAAAAAAAACACACTTGAGAGGGTTTAAAGATAAGTTGTACTAGCAACAATGCTGGAAGATTATGCAAAGATCCTCGGTATGGTCAAAGTATTTCTTGGAACGAATAGTGAAGTCATCCAAGTATGCTAAGGTGAGATGATCCAATTCATGAAAGATGTTGTCCATGGCTTGCTGAAAAGTGGCTCCAACTTTTAAGACCAAAGGGCATGAATCGATATGTGAATGTACCCCATAGTGTGGTAAATGCAGTCTTGAAATGATCAATGTGTTGAATCTAAATTTGGTTGTAGCCTAAGAAGCCATCCATAAAGGATAAGATTTCATTCCCTGCATCAACGTTGATGACCTAAATGATTAAAGGGGTGGGGTAATTGTCCTTAGGGCATGATTCATTCAAATCATGAAAGTCATTACATGCATGAATGTGTAAGTAATGGGGTAAATGGAATTATATTTGCACACTATCAATCTCAAGTTTTATGGATTCTTCTTTTGAGGGATGAAGTGGTCATTTCTTCTACCTCACAGGGGAGACATCAAGCCAGGTGTCGATACAGTGTTCGATGATATTAGGGATTATATAGAGAATTTTGGAATATGACCAAGCAAAAATGTCCTTGCATTCTTGGAATATGGCTTTATATGAGGCAACCTTCTTTAGAGAGAAGGTTTCCCCTAGAGATATTTATTAAACTATGCTGGGCTTGGTTGAGATATCTGTTATAGACATTTTTGGGCACTACAACCCCAAGCATGAAATGTCCATAAACCAAGGGCTCCTAAGTCCCTAAAAGTGTTGTTCTTACCCCTAAAGGAACAAGGTCAACTGATTATAGCTTCTCCTAGAAGTTCTCCATGAAAAACTGTCAGAACTGGTCAAAACAGGATCATTTCAGCTGCTCCATAGGCAAAGTGCGTTGCATCTCACCTAAACACACTCTGTGGGTGCGTTGCATTTCAAAAAGCCCTTCTATGGGGTGCGATGGGCAAGAAGTGACAAATGGCAGTGTCATTCTGCGAGGTGGAGAGGCATGGAAACTTCCAGAAACTTCTCCTGTGACACTTGCCTCTCTGAATTCGACCAAGGATGAGTAAGAGATCATCAATCTCCAAGTGGAAGCAAGAACTATCAGAGGGAAGACACTAATCAAATCAAAAGTTGACTCATCTCCCTTACAGATATCTATATATGGATCCCTCATCCTAGAGATCCTGAGGCTGGAATTTTGCATATTGTAAGGAATTGCTGTTGGTTTCTTGAGACAACATCAGATTGTTGGGTGATCTAAGCTTTGTATGAGGTGAAGAGGGGCTTCCTTGCTGAGAGGATGATGTTGGGTTAGAACAACTGGTTGTAACTCCCCTTGGCTCTTTCTTGTTAATCAATAAAAGTTATTCAAGTTTTCCTCCATACTCTTGTGTCATTCATGTTTGCTGCATTTGTATGGTCAATTTACATCTGATCCTAGATTGTTTATGATTATAGATCCATGTTCTTGTATAGTGCTATGTTACTATGATCTTACAGGTACTTGGTGAAGCTGGGCATGCAAGGGAACAAGTAGCGAAATACTATCAAGAGAGAGAGGAATCGAACTAGGAGATTAGTGCAAGACAGAGGTTGGTCTTCTTTGTTCTTCTCTCATCTATACTTCATAAGGGAAAAACGAAAGTAGCTTTACTTTGTTTGTTTCTAAGGTAGCTATCACACCTTAGTGGGATAAGAAGTTCTGTGTAGACACTTTTCCCTGTAACAAAATGGCGACTCCACTAGGGACGAATTAGTTTGTTTGTTTATCTTCCTTGTTGTCTATTTTATAATCTTACAGATGGAGCCTGAAGTCGAGCTAGGTAGCTTTCAAACTGCATTTGCTATGCAAATGCAAAGTAGATAAATGCCGCTTCAGTCAATCTTTGGGATTTGTTTATAAATTAAACAACTGATTTACAAACTCTCTGATTGCCCTTGGTGATAGCTCTTAGATCCTCCTTAGATCTACCCCTGATTGTTGCATTACTGATTACCATTTACTCGGCCAAAATTCATGAACTAAACTGTGACCCGGAACCCAAGCAATGTCTCGTCTCTGGCCCAGCGTAGGTACTGTTCTGTGAATCTGAAATTCAGCGCACTTCCCGAGTGTAGTAGGTGCACTGCATTTCAAATTCCCTGTGTTACAGGTGCGTTGATCAGACTAGGCATTGTTCAATTTTGGTTTCTGCAGTTCATTCTTTCCAGTTTTATTCATGAATTTTGCTGCCTGTGATCAGTATATCTCTGTTTGAGACCCCTTTTCTTTGCTGTTATTCCACCTCCTTTGTACAAAAGAAATGTAAATGTTTTTGTGTGTTTGTTCGGTCATTTTCAGTTCTCCTTTGCAAAAGTAACGTAATCGTATTGTCGTCCTTTGATTTGAAAGTGTCGCAAGTGTCATTTTTAGGCATAGGAAAGAGTTTGATTGCTGTAGATAGTCGATTATCCTGTTACTATTGTATTTGGTCTGAATTTGTAATTTTTCTAGTGTCGAAAACAAGTATTCATTTCCAAATCGTAAGGTGTTGTGATTGCCTCCATTTTTTATTTTGAAAAGAAACTTGTTGATAACTGTCGCTTGAAAAGTAATTCAGATTTGTGCATCAACTTTCTTTTTATCATTTACATACTAAGAAAGTTGAAAACAAATACATGCATGTGCATTTGCATTTAGACTGTTTGATTGGTTTGATTTAGGAAAGTGCATTTAGAGTGTGCTCTTTGCTCTTTGTGAAAGAATACTGTCTCTCTTTCCTTAGTAGCTAGGATTTTCATTGCACAAAGAAGATAAAACACTGTTTATCATCTTAGATTGCATTTTAGGAATTACACATCTACATCTCGCGGTGAACCTGAAAGGCAAAATTCATAAACAAGATCAACTATAAAATAAATTCAATGAATCTAACAACGCTTTGGAACCTAACGCACAACATTTAGAAGTCTAGGCTAGAGACGTATTCCGATGTCGTAAAGCCTGGTAACTGTTGTTCTCACTGATGGTTGGGTGATTCCTCCACTTTGAGATGATAAGTGCCAGTACGGACTTGTGCTCCCACGTACCATCAAGTATATTTTGGGAGACCACAATAGGCTTAATCCTTTATCCATAGGAAGCCGTGTCAGCCGCCCTATCGATCACAATGCACTGAACACAGCATTTGGGAAGATTGACTGCCGTACCGTAAAAAGTATTCTGTAGTTTTGCGATTGGTTTGGTAATCCCTCTACCTAGATTTCCAGAGCAGTCCCTTTCGTTCCTTTTCAGACTCCTTAACGGAAAAGGTCCATCTGAGCACTTGTCACTTCAGGCTCATTAAAAATCAAAGGCGACTAGAGTCATCTTTTGTTTTTTCTCAACTCTTAAAAATTGAAAAAATAAGTTGTGTCAAAGCGTCTAAAATTTATTTTAAACGGAATAATCATCACCTTTCCCTACATTGATCTTAGGTTGAGGAAATGGAACCCACCAACCAAGGAATTCCCCTTGGAGGAAATCCTAGTCCCTTCTCCTCTTGGGGAGATGTTGGTGTGCCCCATATGGCCACATTGTCGCTTCCAGGATTGACAATCAGCTTGCCCATATGGCTATTCTCAACCTCTGTCGTTCAGAACACCGCAATTCCTAAACAATCGAGTCAGCAACTAGACGAATCCAGAGTTACCCACCAACCTTCTACTTCCTCCAATTCTTCCTCTCCTCCTTCTTCTTCGCTTGATGGGGCTGGTAAAGCCAAAAATCAAGTACCTGAGAAGAAGAAGGAGCCAAAAGCAAAAGGGGGCAACCAAGCGTCGTCTAGCGAAAATCCACACACTGCACCGACCAGGCCTAAATCGCCATGTGTCATTTGCAAAGGAGACCACTATCATAGAGATTGTCCTTGCATCCCTTGGATCTTAAGGGACTGGTCTCCTCATTTGCACAACTCGGTGTCGTCAACCTCTAATGATCATGTTGAAAACACACCGTCGAGTAGTGAAAGTGAAGCCCCAGGGCAAAATGGAAAATACAGATTTCCTTGTAAACTTTGCGAAGGCGACCATGCCGTCCACCGTTGTCCCTTCTTAGATGAGGCTAAAAGAGTTTTGGACGATCGTCCGGTTTCACCGTTATGACTTCCTCCTGGATATAAAAAACTCTTGCCGAGTCCGTCACTAGTTGAAAAACCGGCTGACCTGCCCAGGTGGTCGGCCGAAGCGTCTATCATTGAAGACAAACCATCTGAACCCATACTAGACAAAAGTCAAAAGGTCGAGGCGGCAGTTGACCCGGTCTTGCCTTTAGAGGTTCCATCTTTAGATGATACAGTCACAGAAGAGAGTAAGGATGACACCGTCCAAATTCTTTTCGTAAGCACAGACTCCGATGAACATGGGGGAAATTTACCCATTCCTTTACTGCAGGAAGGAAGTTCGTCAGAGTCGTACCCGGCCATTTATTCGGTCCCACCACCAAGCAACCTAGTTGTCTCCTTTGACTGGAATCAACTAGGCAGACCCCGTTTACCAGCTAGTGTACCATTCCGAATTATTGCTCAAGTATATAGAATGGTTATGGCTGGTACCATCATAGATGAAGGGGCTTATGTGAGTATCCTTTCCTTGACTGCTTGGAAAGCGCTTGGTTCGCGATCGCTTTTGCCTGAGATGAGAAATCTAACAGGCTTTGACAAAGGAACCAGTTGACCATTAGGGATCCTTCCCAATGTGCCCATAACATTGAGAGGGAAAACCGTTCACATGAACGTAATGGTAGTTCAAGGACCCCTGGATTATAATCTACTCCTTGGACGAGACTATATTTATTGCATGGGAGCCATTGTCTCATCACTCTTTAGAGTAATGTATTTTCTGCATGAAGGAAGAGTGGTCAAGCTCGTCGACCAGCTTTCATTTCCCAGATCATGCATAGAAAATAGTCATATACCATCCCTGAATGGTCTTTTCACACAAGGAATGTCTCATCAATCCCCAGTCCGTCCACCTAATGAGCGCGAGTGATTTGGGGGACATGATTGAAACCCAAGGGGCATGCACCCTGGTCTGCTTCGGCAGGAAAACTTCGGGTATAGGGTAGGTTTCCGCGAGAGATATATGACTAGACTGTACCCCCGTTCGTGATTGGAAGAGGGGGTTAGACTGGAACAAGATTCTCTCGTCAAAGTTATGTGAGTGGATTGTCTCACCTTTGTCTATTTCGGTAGACATTGCCGAAGAAATGTTTTGTTTACGCTGTGAATAGAACAATCTTTGGTAACCTGAAAGAGGAGTACCTTTCCTGATAAAACGAATGTTTTGTCGGTAGAACAAAAGGTGGCCTTGAAACTCTATTTTATACCTGGGGGCATGCAAACCTTTTGGCATGCAAGCAAAGAGTGACTATTTATTTTTTAAATTTGTAGGTCCTCTAACCCTTTAAACTCGTAGGATTGGTCATTTCCTAACTTGCATAAAGAAAGGATGTGGGGCAAAACTCTAAAAATTGCCATTTTTAAATGGGACATTCTTATTATACGACTGGATTAATCAAGCAGTTTTAGCGCATAGTTCAAGCTCGTTAAAAAATAAACATAAGCCATGAGCAAATGTTTCCCCCCGCGTTTAAGCTCATTAAAAAATGAACTATTTCCCGGTAAATAACCATCGTGAATGTAGTACTTCAGCCTTTAAAAGCCTTGGTCGTGTTCTCATCATCACCTCCACTCTATATTGGCCGATCATTCACCTCCATTTGATTGTTTACCCCTTTTTGAGGAACAGCTGCGAAGAGTGATCTCACTAGCCATCCTTGTAACACTACCGTGATTGGAACATTCCAAACCTTACCTAGAATTAGCTGCTACCCAATTTTATCACTCATTCCTCAAAAGACGAGTCTCCTTTAAGCTCTTTTCAACTGACTCGTAAAATATGAAAAGATTGTCGAGCCATTGGCCTCTCCAGCTTGTTAAAGGGACCGGAAGTGCTATCCCTCCTCTAAATTTTAATCTTTTTGGACCTGAGGGATTATTACACAAAAAGATCGAGCGCTTGTTTTGTTCGACTCGTTAAAAGTATCGAAAATTCATCCCTTCTGTATTGTTTTATACTTTTTCGGACTTAAGGGATTAGATGACGAAAAAGGAATTTTGGAGTTTCCTTTACATTCCTTTTCAGAATCTCTAAAATTGAAAAGGACCGAGTTATCTTTGTCTTTAAACTCATTAAAACTTAATAGCGACAAACTTGTCCATAGCAGACAAGAACGAGTTTCACTATTGCTAGGCTCGTTAAAACATAGCGATGGGTTTGCCCGAAGGGAAAATTATAGAAAAAGCATATGTTATCCTCCTCAAGCTTGACAAAAATAAAGAGGTACTGGTCAGCAATGACTAGGGAAAATTGGGAAGAAAACTTGAAGAAACTTTGTTGGTAGCAAGTCGCTCTTGAACATGACACTTTCACTCCACATCCAAGTCGGGTTGGGTTGTTTCATTCACCGGTCACATCGCCATGGTCCCATCACACCATCCACATTTGGGGTAATGCTACCAATCCATCATGTCAGTGTCGCCGATATGTTCAAGAGAAGTCATTCAGAGAATTCACCTATGTCTCACCCGCTACAATACATTCATACTCCATTCTTTCATGACCGCCACCCTGAACCGTATGTCATCAGATCGTTTTCACCTCCATTAAAATCATTTGCTCTGTTCCGTGTCATTGATGTGGGATTCATTAAGGCCCTCCTGTGATGGATCACTTCTTGTCGACATCAGCTCATTATCCAAGAAGTCAATCTAGGAACACCCCGTTCAGTACTTTGAAGCTTGCATGCCTCAATGGCAAGTTTCTCACTTCCGGCGACAGGTTTACATCAATGGCCTTCGACCGAAAGATTTTGCGTGGTGTTCGACGCCAAGTCCTTTATTCACACCACGTGAATTGTACTACAGTACCTTGAGGGTCATTATCATTATCGGTGATTCCTCTCGTGCCTGTTAACAGCTTACGTCATTGGCTGGTAATCAGGCGATGTCTTTCCATGTTCGACTCTAGAACATCTCTCACATGGATAGACTTGTACTTCGAGTGAGGATCGGATGAGATTGAAGACCCCAGATCTAGTTTCATCCATCCGGGCTGCGATATATATTCAGGGAAATAAAGACATCAAATGTACATAGATAATCATCCAATCAAAGGGATCATGGCTCTACCAGAATCATCAGTCTACACTCAGACGATTGTCTGTCCTATGTACATGAAAATGAATTTATAAAACTGAGCATGGGAATGCCCGCCTCAGCTAGATCATGAAAATATTATGAAGATAATGTATTGTATTGTATCTTATTACAGGTCTCCTCCCAGCGTGAAAGAACTTCAGATCCTCATAATAAAGCATTTCACCCGACATCAAAAGATTAACGACCTCACGCTTTAGGGGGCAACTATTATAGACATTTTTGGGCACTACAACCCCAAGCTTGAAATGTCCATAAACCAAGGGCTCCTAAGTCCCTAAAAGTGTTGTTCTTACCCCTAAAGGAACAAGGTCAACTAATTACAGCTTCTCCGAGAAGTTCTCCATGAAAAACTGCTCAGAACTGGTCAAAACAGGATCATTTCAGCTGCTCCATGGGCAAAGTGCGTTGCATCTCACCTAAACACTGTGTGGGTGCAATGCATTTCAAAAAGCCCTTCTATGGGGTGCGATGGGTGAGAAGTGACAAATGGCAGTGTCATTCCGCGAGGTGGAGAGGCATGGAAACTTCCAGAAACTTCTCCTGTGACACTTGCCTCTCTGAATTCGACCAAGGATGAGTAAGAGATCATCAATCTCCAAGTGGAAGCAAGAACTATCAGAGGGAAGACACTAATCAAATCACAAGCTGACTCATCTCCCTTACAGATATCTATATATGGATCCCTCATCCTAGAGATCCTCAGGCTGGAATTTTGCATATTGTAAGGAATTGTTGTTGGTTTCTTGAGACAACATCAGATTGTTGGGTGATCTAAGCTTTGTATGAGGTGAAGAGGGGCTTCCTTGCTGAGAGGATGATGCTAGGTCAGAACAACTAGTAGTAACTCCCCTTGGCTCTTTCTTGTTTATCAATAAAAGTTATTCAAGTTTTCCTCCATACTCTTGTGTCATTCATGTTTGCTGCATTTGTATGGTCAATTTACATCTAATCCTAGATTGTTTATGATTATAGATCCATGTTCTTGTATAGTGCTATGCTACTGTGATCTTAAAGGTACTTGTTGAAGCTGGGCATGCAAGGGAACAAGTAGCGAAAGACTATCAAGAGAGAGAGGAATCGAACTAGGAGATTAGCGCAAGACAGAGGTTGGTCTTCTTCGTTCTTCTCTCATCTATACTTCATAAGGGAAAAACAAAAGTAGCTTTACTTTGTTTGTTTCTAAGGTAGCTATCACACCTTAGTGGGATAAGCAGTTCTGTGTAGACACTTTTCCCTGTAACAATATCTACCTTAATGGTAGGTGAGATGTTTTCCATATTTCCCTCTTCGAATGCATTTGACATCGGTATGGGATTTTTGATCTAGTATACATGAACTGCAGGAATAAAATCCTTGGTTTATACTACACAAATGGTGTCTGCAATTTTGGTAGCAAGTGTGAATGTTTTTTTTGTGACAAAGAAAGGGAGATGATGCCTGACATCCAATGGAAACTGTGGTTTTTTCATGGCCTTGAGAATATCTTCACTGGAATGAAAAATGCTCGAAAAGGGGGACATATGCACCGATAGGTCATAAGGCATTGGTTGGAACATGTAAGTGCTAGTCGAAAAGTAGGGGTTTGATACCATATTTGCTAACATAGGACCAAGAGATGTGGACAAAACACATACAAGTTGGTCCGATGCAACCTCGAATGGTGCTATATTTATAGTGGGTGAAGCGATATCGACATCGTGGAATGATGAGTAGAAAAATTTAATTATTGTTCCTACGGAAGAAGAAATGAAGTGAATATGATCCTGCATTTCATCGAAACTAGGGGCGGGAGTATCTCTGATATGTGTAGAGGAGGGATGTGAGGGGATGGTGCCAGTGTCTTGGGAACCATGCATAAAGGGGCACAACTTCTATGATGTAACTGTTATAGCTCCAAATCTCACTCTTGATGTTTGTGATGTTGCACTCATGGCCTAGGGCAACCCCTCCTTCTAGACCTGGTCCAAATACTTAAAAAACATTGTTTTACTCCCTATACACGACATTGCCCTGAGCTAAACGCATGTGTACGCGGGTCTGTCTATACCCAACCCACGTATATGTCTTAAAACGCTTAAAAAATTAAATCTCCTTTATTTCGGGTGGAGATAATGGGTTTTGCCTTCTGATTACCTATTAGTGCCCGTGGCCCAACTGTTCCCAACGAATTCCCAACTAAAAAAACTACTTTGGGAGAAGTATAAAAAGGCTTAAATGGGAAGGCCTAAGGGAGGAGAGAATAGAGAGAAAAATCACTCTATTGAGATTATCCTAGATCAGGTCTGAAGATTCCTGTGCTTCCAGCACTTCCCCCATTATAGGAAACCCTTGTTTCCTTGAGTTATGATGTCTTTCCATTTGTTGAGATATCCTTGAGTGAGTTATGGAAGGAGCTTGTTGAAGGCTTGAGATTGGACGAATCTGGAGGACAGTTCCGCTTGGAGCCTGCGAAAGGAAGACTCAGGTGAAATCATTCCTTTATGTACTTTAGTTATCTATAATAAAAGAAACACTTGTCTTGTTCCTGATATGAATCTTCTTCATGTTTATGATATCAATGTTATGATTTACAAATGAATGATTATTTCAATTGCATAACTAACTTTCAATATGATATGAAGTTGATTTCTTTATGATGTTTAGTCCATATACTGTTGTTCTTTCTTGAATTGATTGTTTTTTAGGTTGAAGGAGCAAAAGGAACTCCAAGAGGGTTTGGACCCTAGCTGGATCTTCCCAAATGAAGGACCCCCAGGTGCACCACTCTTCATGTAGTTTTTTTATATTAGAATCATGGCTGTGTGGAATTCTTGTTTTTCTTTATAGATAACCCCCGCTCTGCTAGGGTATTAACCCAAGACCCTGGGGGACATTCTCCCTTAACATTAACATATCAATCCTAGCCTTAGAGGAGGAAGTAATAAGTGAAGGTAACTCTACGTCAGTTTGTTGTAAGGAAACCCACACCTCCCTAAATCTAGGGAGACAAGGAAATTATGCATATGATGTGTATGTTGTGCACAAACAGTACATAAGTGGAGGTTGCACTATGATATTTCCTTGTATGCAGATGCTATAGGGGGGAAGCAAGCATCAAGGATATATTGAATCTTCATCAAGGCTAGACATTGGTTGATCAAATTTCCCAACCCATTACATACAACACATGAAAGAGTCAACTTACAAGTCAAAGTGTTGTGCTTTGAATTATTGTTCTTTGTTCCTGTAGATGGTGACATAGAGTGATATGTGTGACTACAGAGAGCACATGGGTCTGCTACATAGTGGTTATCCTCAGAGGAAATGTAGTAAATGGTTTCAAGTGTATCATATGCATCTAGGGTGGGGGGAAGAGGTGTTGCAACAATGGTAGCATCATGTGTTAATGCCCATGTTGTGCATAGTTGGTACAGGGATGGTTGGTACATAATCTCTTATTACGAGGTGTACTGCATTTATTGTCCTTGGCTGGATATGATGGAACAATCACTTGGGGGGCACAAAGAATGAATTTCAATTACTCTAGAGAGGAGAATTTATTGGTAGGGTCTCCCATAATATCACATAGGGTGCATGGGGGAGGCAAGTTAGGAGAAGATGTGCTAGAGGGGTCATTCCTCTTGGATTTCCTTGTGTCCTTTATTGATGTACCTTTTGGTGTTTTTGTGGATTGGGTAACAGTCATAGTGGTAGTGGGTGATGAGGCTCATCAATGGGTAAATTATATGGACCTTAATGCCACTCTCCAACTTATTAAAATAAACTTTTCTCACATTTCTTTACATGTTTTTTTATATTTTACTCAACAAGAAGGGTAAAGATGAGATGTTATGTCTTGTGGCCTAATGTGCATTAATTGTGATTTGGAGAAATTTTGGCTAATTAACGTGCAGGAACTCAAAGTAGACAAGCAAGATGGATTTTAGGAGATTGGATCTCCCTCCTTAAATCCTCACTCACTCGAATATTCCTCCACCAAATCTCATCATCTCGGAGTTACAAGCAACCAAGCCACTGAGGTCATTAGCAGCCAAGGCAATGATAGTTGAAGACAAGTTGATCTCAAGTTGGGAGCTAAGCCTTCCTAAATTTCAGGAAGATGTTGGTATTTTTAGTTGTATAAATAAGAACGTCTAGAGCCTCATTAGGATTCAACTTTTTTTGTTGTAGCCAAGAAGAATTTTCTAGCTAAGACATTATGATTGATAACTTATGTATTTTTTATATTTTAATGAGGATGAGAAGCATTCCATAGATCCAACACTGAGTTGACTCAGAGGGCTGAATCTCTTGGGTTAGGGCCCAACCCTAGTAGCATAGGTTCCTCTTTTTGTACATGTATGCTTAGATTACATTCATAGTTATCTGCTGAAGTGATTTTGGTTTTGTTAATCTGCAAGTATTTGGATGATTAATTAGTTTGCTTCCATTTGTGGATAGATATATCAATGGTATCATAGTGACAATAAACACTTCAGAAAAGCTTGTGATAGTGGCCTTTACCTCATCTCCCTTATAGGATCATGATTTAAGGGCTCCATTCACACAACCCAAAAAACAAATTTATTGTTCGATTATTGCATAACATAGGGTTTTCTTGTTGAATATATCATTGTCTCTAAATTTGTTAGAATTATCTACAATTGTCATTTTGATCTCTTGACTATGATATGGTGTAGAAGCACTTCCATTCATAAACTTAGCCATTAGCTATTAATAACTCTGTTTTTCCTCCATTCAACTCAACTTTTCCATGTATAACTGAAATTGTGCATAAATTAAGAAAATAATGTATATTGTTGTAGAAGCTTCTGATATGTAGTGAGACCTCATCTCATTTGCCTCATCCAAGTCTTCTCCCCCTATGCTGCCAAAGTCCACCAAACCCTAATCCAAATCCTTGTTTTATATGAAAAGTGGGCATTTTTTTTTAGCAAATCTGACCATCTTAAAGCATTTGACTGAGCCTTGGATAGTGTGCACTTCCTCCATGCCTTATTTCCCGATTAGACACCTTTCCCACACTTCATTCTACCTTTCTTACCTCCTTATAAGCTTTTAACTTGTTTCCCATAGTAAAACAGGGCATCCTTTAGTAGAACTCAAACATCCTGTAGTACCACAGGAAACCCTGTAGCAGCCTATTTTAAGCGCAAATTGAACATAAATGGTCATATGAGATTAGGTTAGGCCTCCACTTGGCTTCCATACCCTTGAAACTAGTCCAAACCTTTTCCCACATACATATCTCCCCTACCAAAGAACAAGTTGGAAATTAGCATTTGCATTCATAAAACTAAAAATCCAGAAAGGTTTTTTTCTGCAATTTCTAAGTTAGCACATGCATGCAATAGTCATAATAGTTCTTAGATAAAATTCCATGCCCAATTAGTCCAGGTCACTAAATTTTATAAACAAGATTAAGTTAGGATTCTCTTGCAAGAAAAATGTGTAAATTCTTAGCTAGATGATTTCATGTAACTTTATAACTCCTTACAATTCAACACTTTGATTTCCTAGAGTAGACAACATTCCCTTTTCTCATTAAGGATAATTTTCCCTTTTCCGTTTGGTAGTCAGATCCCTTCTAGTCAATAGAAGACTGGTTTGACAAACCCTAGTGGTCCATCACCCCGATTGAAAAGGGACAAGAGTAGACCATTACATCTACTGTGTATACAACATTGTCACCTCCAAGTTTGTACGAACCCTGAGTTGATGAAGTAAAGTTGGTAGCCACAAGATTTGCAACATTCTTGCTGCAATACTGGTGCTCATCACTTTTTGGCGTTGTTGCCTGGGAGGTGTCTAAGTAGATGTGATTTCTTATTTCTTTCTTTATTTCTTTCTAATTCTGTAAGTAGTTCCATTCGGGAAACAGTTTCAATATTTTCTTCCTTTCCAATTTTTCAATTAGTTCCATTCAACAAATAGTTGAAAATATTTTCTTTCTTTCCATTCTACAAGTAATTTTGAAAAAGAACCCTAAAAAGAAAAAACTCATTTCATGTCTTGTAGGAGTAGAGACAACTTAGGGAAATTTTTGCCAAATACCTCGATCGCATCTAACAACCAACCTTCCCTCTTCTTTGGTGGATGTGAGCTAGAGGACCCATTAGGTGAACAACCAGAGATCTTTGAAGAGCCTATTGGGAAAGAAGAAGAGACCATTCCACTGACCTACACCATGGCTGAAAATAGAAATGGGATTGGAGATAAAGAAGGAGCTGAGAATAGAGATGAGGGTGCTTTTCCCATCATAGAAACTAATATAGATGCTAGGATGAAAAACATAAGCCCATCTACCCTTCCTCACTTCCATGGCCTGACCTCAGAGGACCTAGATAACTTTTTTTCTGAGTTTTCTATCATATGCAGAACTTATGATTACACCTATGATGACAAGAAGTTGAAATTGTTCCCATCCACCCTCAAAGATGCAGTCTTGTGCTGGTTCATGGGTTTACCTGGGGACAACATCACCACCTGGGCTCAAATGCAACAAGCCTTCAACAATAAGTATAGGGACTATTACAAGTCCAAAGATACCAAAGACGAAATTTTTAGAATGACCTTGAGACATGATGAATATTTAGAAGATTATGAGGAAAGGTTCCAACTCAGCTACAAAAGGGCCAAGTGCACCCTCAATCCTAAATCACTTAAGCTAGTACTTCTTATAGGGACCAAGGAAGATCTCCTAGAAACCCTAAACATATTGTAAGGAGGGGACATCTACCAGTTAACCTATGGTGATATCAAGACAATTTTCAAAAATCATTCTAGGGCAGCTAGAAAGAAGGGTAGGGCTAGTCAAGCTTTGGCTAGTTCATCATCCTCCAACACATCCATAAAAAGTGAAATTGGGAACATGTTGGAAGACTTCAAGAGTGAAATAATGCATACACTTGCTCTACAAATGGACACCATGTAGATCAAGAGGAAGCAGGAGGAAGTAGAAAGATCCTTAGTTGTCTTCTTCCCTATGTTGATCCTCAGTTTTGTTCTTATTACTGTCGGATTTAATTCCCATTTTGCCCCTTTTTGTTACCATGGAACCTATTTCTCTGCTAAATCACTATCCTAATCCTATCTCTACTCTCCACTTGAGGTAAACCTTCTCATGGTTGCATTTAGCTAATTATTGGTAGATTTAAGTAAATAGAAGTAGCATATTCTTAAACTAACTTATTAATATTATCTAGTGTAGACTCTTAGTAGAATGTGCAGGTCGATCCCCAAAAGGAGCAGTTGATGCATGAAGACCTTCTACTTCGGTACTCAAGGGCTATATGCAGATGGGCACTCAAGTAACGAAATGGATAAGGTTGCAGCATGTTCTGGAAGACGAGAGGGCGCAACCACAAGTAGCACGCATCATGATCCTGATATCCTTACCTGGTTTCCCCTGATTGTAGCATATACAAAATTGGGAATTGGTTACGAATGGATAGAACAATTTGAGATGTGTGTTTGAACCAACTCACTTGAAAGGAGTAATGCGGATTCACTCATTATTTTTAGTTTATGTTTAACTGTTAGTAAATGCCTATAAAGGCGATTGAATGTAATATGTTGGGGGGATCGTAGACCGTAGCACTGTGGCACTGAACTTATGAAGTAGTTTTGATGTATGATCGAACCAGTTTGAATACAATCATAATGCTATTGTTCTAAAGAGGTTTTCAAATGCGTTGATGGAATGAAGTTTATGTTTTAACTGTGCATCAAATCGTTTAAGCTACTGTAAGTTATCCAACCCCAGGTGTGGCTGGGCCCACCCATCTGGGATTGTTTGTATTTGAAACAACAGTGACACTGCAACCTTAGATTTTCTTAATCTCCTTTTCATTTACAGTTCTGTTGTGTGAATTATTATTTGGTTAATTGATTATTGGTTATGCTTGCAGAGTCTTTGTCATTTTCTGAGTTGCAATTGAATTCCAGTGTGATATTGCACCCTTCGAACTAGAGCCACCCTGTCGTTTTGTTGCCTTCGCTTGAAACACATTGCATAGTCATCAATATATTTGGATTGTCACCCATAGTGAATGTCTGAGCCCTTAATATTTTGAGTAGTTATATATGGAGAATGATTTCGATTGAATCAGACAGGCTTTGTCCCCTTCCCTTAAATTAACCTCTGTTTTATTGACAAGAATCGATTTAAGTTAATCCCAATTATAGTATTACAGAGGCATTTGAAATTAGGATGAAACTAGCTAGATCATTCAAAAGACTTAATGAACTCAATTGAATTGTTGAATTGATAGTTTAAATACGAGAATGTTTCGGTTGCACAAATAATTAATTGACTTGTTTTATTGTAGATTGATGCATTGTAAACTGGTACAAAAATTACAGGGATGTTTTGAAAAGATCCTTTCCACAGTCACCATTTATCTTCTCTATTAATTTAATTACTAATACCGGATGTAAATCAGAACGATCATCCTCACTTTCATGCAAAAGGCAGTCTCCTTTGAATGAATTCTTTCTTAGTTCATATATTAGGGTGTTTACTCCATGAATATATCATTATTATGTCTTATAGCAGTAAGAGATAGGGATTTATTTTGATTATAGAATAGAATTAGGTATAGTCTTAGATTTGATAGCCGAACATCAAGTGAGATAAGTATAATGGTTGCTCTCATTTTATTAGAATTATGTAAGTAATCCATTGAATAAAAAACAATAGAATAGATCAAAACAGAGTAATTCCTCCTGTTCATACTTGAACCTTAAAACTTGATCAGAACATAAACCCTTAAGTGCAGAATAATTGGTTGATTGAAGCATTAACAGGATCGGTCACTCATTGAATTAGCAATTGGATTGTCATAGATTATTTATCATTATTTGCTATGGTAACAAATGATTATGGCATCAATAGTTTAATAAGTTGAGTGGTGATTACCATAGGGTTTTTTGATTTATTTCAAAGAATTATCATTATAGAATGCTTGTTGAAAGTGATCGAGTGATTTTTCATATATAGCCTGGTACCAGCATGCAAAGTTTGATTAGGGTTTGGTGTGAATAGAGGTTCATTTTTACTAGGAATACACAATTAAGTGCATATTTGAAAATTGGGATTTGTGAAGATTTTAGGTAAAATTTGATTGTTGGGTTTGCTCATTAGATGATAATATTTGTGAGTATTTCTTTCATAAATTTTTAATAAGGAAATGATTAAACTCTGACATAGCCTAAATGGAGGAAGCACAAGGCAATTCGTGTTTACGAACCTCGGGTTGACAATTAATCTTAAGGGATTTAATCTGAAAAATTAAACTCTCAACGTTTTGGTGCTATTGCCGAGGAAATTTTGATTTCTTATTCAAATAATCACTGTCATTTGAGTTTAAATAACCCGCAGAACTGTCAGAGGGTGGAGAGAGTATGGTAAGACGTGAGTGAAGAGCCACACATCCACTTTTGTGGGGTTGCTCCAAAGTCTGACCGATCACTATTGTTCTTGAATTTCTATTTCCTTCATCTTTATGCATAAGAGTACAGGTAGACCTAGGGACAACAAAGGTAGATTTATTTCAAATTCTAAATTTCCTACAACTTTTATATCAGTCAATATACCTATTTTAATTGTTTCTAATCGATATGCAGGTCTAAGACAAGAAGGAGGAAGTGTTGATGCCAACATGGTTTTGGATCAGGAATTATTTGATCAAGAAGGAAGGATCATTCAGGGAATCATCTTTGACAACCCCGTAGAAGAACCAGTGGAACAACCAGACCTCGTGGATGAGCAGTCAACCAATATCTATAATGTTCCAACACCCCATATCCACACCATAATCAGCAAACGCCAGTGGGTACCTATTGCAAATATGGAGCATGAAAGGGGTGAAGACAAACACAATGATGAGCACCAAGAGGAAGGAGAAGGCCCTAGAAGGAATGTTAACCTACTTGGGGGAACTAGGAAGAAGAAGAGGAAGAAGTTACTTTCGGGTTCCCTATCCTGGATGTAACTCGCGACATTAATATGAAGAACATTCTGATGGCATCTCTACCACTATTCTATGGTAAATCATCTGAAGATCCCAATGCTTTCCTTTTCAAGTTTGATATCTTATGTTGTAGTTATAACTATTATGACGATGCACAAAATCTCAAATTGTTTCCCACCACATTAAAAGGCACAGCCCTTAGGTGGTTCATGAGTCTAGGGCAGCATACCATATACACATGGGATGACATGAGGTCAACCTTTCTAAAAAAATATCAAGACTTCTGTAAGAGTAGGGACATTAGTGATATCCTTAGGATGTAGTAAACTGAAGATGAAAATGTAGAGGAGTATCTTGAGAGGTTCCTACAAAACTTTCATAAATCCCGTGGAAATACCCTAGATTTAAAAATCATCAGAATGGTGTTCTTAAAAGGACTAAGAGATGAGTGTATAGAGACGTTAAACTTGCTTAGTGGTGGTGACATTTACAAGAAATCCTTTGCTAAAGTCATTGACCTTTGTTGCACCTACTCTAGGAGCCAAGCTAAAGTAGGTAAAAAGCTTCGTGAGCTTAGAGACAATTCTTGAGACTATGTGCAGAAGAAAGCTGCGGCTAATACTGTCACTAGGGTTGAACTGGGAAACCTATTAGAAAATTTCAAAACTGACATCTTGAATACAATCAGCAACCAGCTTGACACCATGAAAATCAACCAAAAGCATGAGGCCGAAAAGGCAGCTATGGCAGTCTTTTGTCCCAAGTGTAGATAGAAACATGCAGAGAGGGAATGTCCTCTGAATTCTATAGAAGTCTGTGGAATATGCACTCTAGAGCACCAAACCGAGAAGTGCCCATCACTTCCTGGTCTACAGGCCATTTACAAAGGCAATACTGAAACCCTTGACCAAGCTCAGACAACCAAGAGACCCACTTGGAGAGGTCAGAGTCAGAGTTCGCTCCTAGACCCAAATTTTCAAGGGTATAGCCAAACCCAGCCTTGGACCTTTCCTGCATCCTACCCCCCTTGGGGTGCTCAAAGTACTACCTAGAACTAGAATTGGAGAATAAGCCCTTATACCACCAACTATCAACCCCAATCCCAATTTTACATGCCTTATCCAAATATGTCGAGTACTTCATACAATCCAACCATGCAAACCTATCAGTAGGCGTATAATCCCAACATGTATCAACAACCTACACAGTTTCCACCTCCTCTGCATTAGTTATTACCAGTGCCTACCAACACGACACCTCCTATGCATCAATTGCTACCTGCACCTACTAACACATCACCCTCACAGGCACCAGCTAATATAAACCCACCACAACCTACATTGCTACCTGCACAACCCGTACCTAACCCAAATCACAATAGGACACCTCAACCTGTGCAAAACATAGACATCCAGCCCTTCCCTACATACATGATCACGACCATTCCTATGAACAAAATCCAGTTGCAGTCAAGAAAAATAGTGAATAAAGGGAAATCGACTATGGTTATTCAAGAAGAGGTGCCCTCCCCATCATCCGAAAAACATTCACAAAATGAAAACTAGCAAACAATGGAAAAAGAGTTGACTGAACCACCATACCCAGAGAGACTAATAGTAAGGAAAGAAGAGGTCCCACTTGAATATGACCTAGAAAACAAGCTTAGGAACATCTGTATTAAAATACCACTTTTACAAGCAATCCGAGACATCCCTATATACACTAAAATTGTCAAGGATCTCTGCATCAAGAAACCAGGGAGAAAAGGGCATAAAAACCAGAATGTCAAAATTATGAGTCAAATGTCCACGATGATTTCAGACATGCCTGCCAAATACAGTGACCCTGGAAATCCCATCGTCACTATCGAAATAAATGGAGTGCTTCTGCCAAATACTCTTGTAGATTTAGGGGCTGCAATAAATGCAATGACTTATGAAACAATGACATCACTACAACTGCCTGGATTGAAAGCCACCCCTATCCTTTTAGAGATGGTAGATAAATCCATTGTCAAACCAATATCCTTGGAATATACAGTAGTAATTATTTCCTCCTCGCAATATCCTGTAGACTTTTAGTCATTTCTCCAAAAACCTCTAGACCTAGACACCATGTGGTCCTGGGAAGGCCATGGCTGGCAACTGCGGACACCGTCATTGGATGCAAAAATGGGGAAATGACCATTTCAAATGGATCTCACAATCAAACATTGTCCATCTTTCCACTTGCTCAAATAGCTGCTGAAGTACTAGTATGGCTCGAAAATCCTGATGGAAATGAACACTACATGTTTCCATTATTAACATTAGAGCAATCTACAGGTTTCAAGGAATACTCTGATGAGCATGTTTTGCAACAATTTCCAGCTGATAGTTCTTGCATCAATTATCCCATCTCATTTAATGGTTATAAGTGTGTGTTTCATGATGAGTTTTAGGAAACTTGCCATCCAGCCGTCTTCGCCTCATTTGCAGCCATGGAAGGAAGCCAGGAGCTCACCATAGAACCTGTGGAAATATTTGAAGGGAAAATTCTACATATTGGCACAGGATTTACTGCAAAACAAAAGCAACAGTTGATGAGTATGGTTCAAGAACAAACTGGATCATTCGCATGGGATTACTTGGATATGAGAGGTATACATCCAGACACTTGCATCCATCATATTTATACAAATGTAGAAATGAGACTTGTTCGGCAACCGCAGAGGTGGATGAACCCAGCATTAAAGGATATTGTTAAAGATGAGCTTCAGAAACTTTTGGTCACAGATTTTATTTACCCCATTTCTGATAGTAAGTGGGTGTCACCTCTAGTAGTAGTCCCAAAGAAGAATGGAAAATGGCGAGTCTGTGTTGACTATAGAGAATTAAATAAGGCCACACTGCATGATGATTTTCCATTGCCTTTTATAGATCAAGTTCTCGACACACTTTTAGGTAAGAAATATTTTTCTTTTCTAGATGGTTATATTGGATACAATCAAATACAAATAGCTAAAGAAGACCAAGAAAATACTACCTTTACATGCCCATGGGGTACTTATGTGTATAAAGTCCTTCCCTTTGGTCTTTGTAACGCCCCTGCCACCTTCCAGAGAGCCATGCTTGCTATATTTTCTGACCTAATCCATGATTGTGTGGAAGTCTATATGGACGACTTCACAGTCTATGGGGATGATTTCTCACAAGCATTGGAAAATCTAGAAAAGGTATTGATCCGCTGTCAAGAAGCCGATCTGGCCCTTAGTAGTGATAAATGTAGGATGATGCAAACTAAAGGAATTTTTCTAGGCCATTATGTATCATTTGACAGAATTCAAGTTGATCCAGAAAAAATTGAGGTAATTTCATGTATCCCTATTTTGAGCTCGCAAAAGGAGGTAAGAAGTTTTCTAGGGCATGCAGGATATTATCGAAGATTCATTGAAAATTTCACTAGAATAGCAGCACCATTATTTAAATTGTTAACTAAAGATGTTGACTTTGTATGGAATGTTGACTGTCAATAGGCTTTTCAGGTACTGAAGGAAAAATTGTCTACAACTCCGGTGCTAAGAGGACCAAACTGGTCCTTACCCTTTCACATTTGTATAGATGCTTTAGATACCGCACTGGGAGCAGTTTTGGGACAAAGGGAGGATAACTTTCCCTATGCCATTTACTTTGTTAGCAAAAATCTCTCTCCCGCTGAATTAAATTATACAGTCACTGAAAAAGAGCTATTAGCAGTTGTACATGCCATAAGGAAGTTTAGACATTATATTACTGGTTATGAAACATTTGTCCATACAGATCATTCTGTTGTTAGATTTTTAATGAATAAACCAATTACTAATGGTAGGATAACTAGATGGTTGTTGCTTTTACAAGAATTTAACATAACTATAATTGATAGGCCTGGAAGGGATAATTTGGCAGCTGACTTTTTATCTCGTTTAAATCTTACGCAGGGAAGCATGCCAATGCCAGTGCCTGATGAATTCCCAGATGAAGATCTATTTTCCATTTCTACCATTACTCCTTGGTTCATTGATGTTGCCAATTATTTGGTATCAGGAAAACTACCTCAGAACATGTCGACTTGGGAAAGGCATAACATAGTGCAACGCAGTGCGAGTTACTCATGGATTGAGGGAGATCTATTCTATACAGGGCCAGACTTGATTATAAGGCGATGTGTGCAGGAAGACGAAATGCATGACATACTAAGCACCAGTCATAATGAGCCTTGTGGCAGCCATTTTGCTGATAAAAGGACAACATATAAAGTTCTTTGCACCGGATACTATTGGCCTACGCTCTTCAAGGATGCCAAGAAGTTTGTTTTAAGTTGTGACACTTGCCAAAGAATGGGGAGGCCAGTGGCCTCCGATGAAATTCCCCTTCACCCGCAAATTGCTATTGAACCCTTTGAGAAGTGGGCATTGGACTTCGTAGGGCCCATCTCCCCAATGTCAAATAAGAAAAAATATATTTTGGTATGTACTGATTACGTCACCAAGTGGGTGGAGGCTAAGGCACTGTACGCTGCCATGGAAAAGGCGGTAGTAGAATTTTTGTTTGAGGACATCTTTACAAGATTTGGGGTCCCACGGGAAATTGTCACTGACCAAGGAACCCAATTTACATCAAAGTTGGTCAAGGCACTTACAGAACAATACCAAGTGAAGCACCACAAATTGACTCCCTACCACCCCCAAGCTAATGGGCAAGTGGAGTCCATGAACAAGGTGTTGGAATCCATCCTCACAAAGACAATCCAACTACATCACAGAGATTGGGTGGAAAAGTTACCAGAGGCACTTTGGGCTTACCGAATCACTTGGAGGAATGTGACTGGGCATACTCCCTATGAGCTAGTATATGGTAAAAAAGTACTTTTGCCCATTGAATTTCAAGTAAAAACATTTAGAACAGCTACTCAATTAGGCATGAATTTAAACGAGGCTCAAGAGCAAAGATTGATGCAATTGAACAAGCTAGATGAAATCCGACAAGATGCCTACCACCGAACTGCATTAGTACAAAACCAAAGAGCCCAATGGCATGATAAATTCATTAAGAAGAAAGTCTTCCATCTAGGTGACTGAGCCTTATTATACGATAGTAAGTTTAAGCACTTCAAAGGTAAATTTTCTACCAAATGGTTGGGACCATATGAGGTAATTGAAGTTTTTGATAATGGCTCAGTTTGCATCTGTACTATTGATAATGACAGGACTTCTTTTGTGGTAAATGGTCATCAACTTAAATTTTATCATAAGCTACTCTCACGTGATCAATTTTTGCAGGAAATTCAAAAGGACCCAGGGTTGGAGCTGATTCATGCAAAGGACCAGCCCCTTGCTGGTTCAGTTAATTTATATATATATAATGGGATGTCATTTTTGTTATCCACAGGTGGTCCTCCCCACAGTGCATGTAGAACAAAGGAGGAATTCACCAGGAGAAAGTTTATCCCTTTAACCAGGTCTGGTAGATTACATATGGAAAAGGAACTTGTGGAGTCTCCTTTGGAAGCCTTCAGACTCTCTAAATATGAAGCTCCCGAGCAATGGCTGATCCAGGCTTGTAAATGAAATGGACTAGTAGTAGTCTAGGGATTCCTTGAGTACATAATTGTTCTTTTCCGGGCTCAAGGAAATGATTACGGAAAGGAAACCTATGGAGTCTACTTTGGGCAATTCAGACTCTCTAAATAAGAATGCCTCGAGCACTAACTACTTTAGGCTTGTTAAAATAATAAGGTAGTAGTAGTATAGGGATCCTCTGGACTGTGAATTATTCTTTTCCAGGTCCAAAGGAATAACTATGGAAAAGAATCCCCCCCTGGAGCTCTCTTTTTGGCCATTTCCAGCTCCCAAAAAAGAAATGCCCCAGGCAATCACCATTCCAGGCCTGGTTAAAATCCATGGATTGGTAAAGCAGTCTCCTTTACAAAAATAATAAGAAACCTGGTCGATGATATGGAGCTGGAGATTCCGGGAGGGTGGTAGTTGAACTATACCCTACACTCTGTTCATTTCAGTTGTTTTTATGTGAATCTCAGAATCTGGTTCTACCTAATTCTATTCAAATAATTGTGTTTATGGTTGACCAGAATACCTTGGTTTCATAAAGGCCTCTGTGCTTTACTCTGTCCAAGAATGTGGCTCATATTGCACATGAGGGCCTGAGAGTTTGCTTAAAAGAGGGTCCTACAATCCCTCAGCTACTGCCAAAACATACACACGGGACTACCCTGCAGCATTTTGTCTGTGTAAATCAGGGTCTATCTTATATGCAGCCGAAGAATTCTTGGAACTATCAATTCACTCAGAATTAAAGAACAGGTTCATAGAATCAGTATTCTATCTGCCAAGGCATAGCATGTCAATCTTCCAAAATCCGGGCACCATGCACACAATCACAGGAGGCATTGTTTAAGCACATGGAGCTCACACTCGACACAAATCACTTAAGTGGTTGAGGTATGCACTTGTTTTTTCTTGAATTTTACTGATAAGTAGTTAAGTGTTAATCATTTGAAGCATGCCTCGGGATCTATCATATGATCACCATGATCCATTTCACGTCTCGCCTGCCTAAGTCCCGATTTTATAAACAAATGTCCCTCCAGTATTCCACAATCATCACCGATGATTCATCCTTATTGTATCATAATAACCACTCCCTGCTTAACTGCCATTTCATAATATCTCCTGTCATCATGGTGGTAACCCACTACCTCATCGTAGAGGAGCTCACATGCTCTTCCCATAGACTACATTCCACACTCAAGTGCCCACGCTTCCCAACAGAGAAGGCAGAATGATTGCCACCATGGAACCAATCCCTGGTATCCAATTTCCATTATGGAACTGATCCCCTGTGCCAAATCAATTATCACAACAATCGTCCAGTGGTAGTTAAATAGAGAACACTTGAAGACAGGGGCCAAGAATTGATCAGAGTCCTGCAGCGCAAATTGTAGTTGAACCATAGGCGCCATGGGAGTAGATAGACATGAACCAACATTCGCTCAGTTCTTGTGCAACCCAGAATATTAGTAGTGTAAAGGAAGCCTAGAAGTAAAAGGCTCGATGCCTTTTCTCCAGAAGTTCCAAGGCTATAACAACCAAGTAACACTCACATTTGCTAAGTGCTTCGATGGTGAAAATTCCCAAGTCAAAAATCTTAGCTTTAAAATCACAGAGGAATCAATTAGTAAGGCCACGGGTCTACCAGCTGATGGTGAGAAATTCTTCAAAGGCGGCCAATTGGAAATATCGAATTGCACAGGGTTCTTAAAGCCAGCTTACAAGTCAATTAGTTGGACAAAGGGGGTGCTTCGTAATTGCATAGAGGAGCGATGGTATCCACTCCTAACCATGCTACAACATTTCATGACCTGTGAAGGGAGGTTCGCTGTGGTCTTCCTCTATCACATCCGGCTCCTGGTTCACTTCACAGAGGGTAAGCATCTCAATATCCCTCATTTCCTAAGGTTGAGCTTGTGCAAAATGGCTAAGGGAATACAGTCACAGGGAAAAAAGCCTGACATGGCATTATATCACCATAGTTTGATCAAGATTTTGTTGGTTGTTGAGCTGAGGCAACGGAAGCGATTGTGGGAGGACTTCCTCATAGAAGCGTTCCCTTCACAGGAGACACAAATGAAGGGCAGGCAGCATATAGTGGGCAAATCCCTCAAAATTGAAGAAGCCACTCCCCCATCAAGGTCTGTATCTACCCCTACCCATTCTCCTACCCCTGTTTCTGCACCCCCTCCTACGGCTATAGATCGTGTGAAGGATGGCACATGAAATGTTCCGAAGGAGACCCCCGCAAGCTCATCACGAAAGATGAAAGGTGATTAGGTAGAACCCATCCAACCGGTTCAAAGCACCATGATACAGAGCAATGCTCTGGACTTCCCAGAGAAACCCCCCTTCAATCCTAAAAGCATCACACTAAAGCCTAAGCACCGAAGACCCTCATTTCCCTGTAACAATCCCCCAATTACTGTGGTCGAAACTTTGGCTCCAGGATGTCAACGAATCTGTAGTATGGGCCACACCTTGTAGACTATGGTTGAAGGGACTAGCTCGGTCCATGTCCATGTTTCATCCTCCCACAATGACAGTCCTCCGCATTCCCAATTTCCCATAGAAGAGGAGGTCATGGCGCTGATTATGCTCCAAATCCTGGACGATATCGCACGGGATATGGAGGCTTTCTCTCCTACTGAACCGACAATGGGTGAGAATGTTGCAAAGCCTACCTTGCATCAGTTACCGTCTAAGAAGCATAAGGGAAAATCGCCAAGAGGGAGTGCTTCGCAACAATCCACAACATCGACTAAGAGTCCTACATTGGATGCAGAGGAAAATTTGAAAATCAAGCTTGTGAATTTGCGGAAGACAATTGCTAAACTGAAAGAGTATGCACACAAATATAAGGTTTTGTTTCATTTTGTGAAGGACATAAACCAACAAGTCAGAGATTCCAATATGAAGCTATATGCCAGAATGATGCCTTGGTATGAAAAATAAGCACCTCCTACGTTGGAAGGCAGCTCAGAACAAACCTGTGAAATGATTGAACACTAAGGGACTAGCGTTGCAATTCCAGAAGTGTTCGCCACAGATTGGACAAGGGATAGAAGTCCTAATCAAGACTGCTAGTCTGTGATAGCAGTCTCCTTTAGTGGCACAATTCCTTTTTGTTGGATGCATGAGGACATGCATCAGGTTAAGCATGGGAGGATGTTGATCCTCAGTTTTTTTCTTATTACTGTCGGATTTAATTCCCATTTTTCCCCTTTTTGTTACCATGGAACCTATTTCTCTACTAAATCACTATCCTAATCCTATCTCTACTCTCCACTTGAGGTAAACCTTCTCATGGTTTCATTTAGCTAATTATTGATAGATTTAAGTAAATAGAAGTGGCATATTCTTAAACTAACTTATTACTATTATCTAGTGTAGACTCTCAATAGAATGTGTAGGTCGATCCCCAAAAGGAGCATTTGATGCATGAAGACCTTCTACTTCGGTACTCAAGGGCTATATTCAGATGGGCGCTCAAGTAATGAAATGGATAAGGTTGTAGCATGTTCTGGAAGATGAGAGGGCACAACCACAAGTAGCATGCATCATGATCCTGAGATCCTCACCCAATTTCCCTTGATTGCAACATATACAAAATTGGTAATTGATTATGAATTGATAGACCAATTTGAGATACCTGTTTGAACCAACTCACCTGAAAGGAGTAATAAGGATTCACTCATTATTTTTAGTTTATGTTTAACTGTTAGTAAATGCCTATAAAGGTGATTAAATGTAATACATTGGGGGGGATCGTAGACCGTGGAACTGTGGCACTGAACTTATGAAGAAGTTTTGATGCATGATTGAACTAGTTTGAATAAAATCGTAATGCTATTGTTCTGAAGCAATTTTCAAATGCGTTGATGGAATGAAGTTTATGTTCTAACTGTGCATCGAATCATTTAAGCTATTGTAAGTTATCCAACCCGAGGTGTGGCTGGGCCCACCCATCTAGGATTGTTTGTATTTGAAACAACAGTGACACTCCAACCTTAGATTTGCTTAATCTCCTTTTCATTTACAGTTATGTTGTGTGAATTATTACTTGGTAAATTGATTATTGGTTATTCTTGCAAAGTATTTCTCATTTTCTGAGTTGCAATTAAATTCCAGTGTGATACCGTGCCCTTCGAACCAGAGCCACCTTGTCATTTTGTTGCCTTCGCTTGAAATGCATTGCATAGTCATCAATATATTTGGATTGTCACCCATAGTGAATGTCTGAGCCCTTAATCTTTTGAGTAGTTATAGATGGAGAATGATTTCAATTGAATCAAACAGGCTTTTCCCCCTTCCCTTAAATTAACCTCTGTTTTATTGACAAGAATCGATTTAAGTTAATCCCAATTATAGTATTACAGAGGCATTTGAAATTAGGATGAAACTAGCTAGATCATTCGAAAGACTTAATGAACTCAATTGAATTGTTGAATTGATAGTTTAAATACGAGAATGTTTGGGTTGCACAAATAATTAATTGACTTGTTTTATTGCAGATTGATGCATTGTAAACTGGTATAAACATTACAGGGATGTTTTCAAAAGATCCATTCCACAGTCACCATTTATCTTCTCTATTCATTTAATTACTAATACCGGTGGTAAAACGAAACGATCATCCTCACTTTCGTGCAAAAGGAAGTCTCCTTTGAATGAATTCTTTCTCAGTTCATATATTAGGGTGTTTACTCCATGAATAGATCATTGTTATGTCTTACAGCAACAAGAGGTAGGGATTTATTTTGATTATAGCATAGAATTAGGTATAGTCTTAGATTTGATAGTTGAACATCAAGTGAGATAAGTATCATGGTTGCTCTCATTTTATTAGAATTCTATAAGTAATCCATTGAATACAAAACAACAAAATAGATCAAAACAATGTAATTTATCCAATTGATACTTGAACCTTAAAACTTGATCTGAACATAAACCCTTAAGTGCAGAATAATTGGTTGATTGAAGCATTAATAGGATAGGTCACCCATTGAATTAGCAATTGGATTGTCATAGATTATTTTCAATATTTTCTCTAGTAATGAATTATTATGGCATCAATAGTTTAATAAGCTAAGTGGTGATTACCATAGGGTTGTTTGATTTCATTCAAAGAATTGTCATTATAGAATGCTTGTTGAAAGTGATTGATTGACTTTTCATATATAGCCTGGTACTAGCATGCAAAGTTTGATTAGGGTTTGGTGTGAATAGAAGTTCATTTTTACTAGGAATGCTTAGTTAAGTGCAGATTTGAATATTGGGATTTGTGAAGATTTTAGGTAAAATTTGATTGTTGGGTTTACTCATTATACGATAAGATTTGTGAGTATTTATTTCATATATCATTAATAAGGAAATTATTAAACTATGACATAGCCTGAATAGAGGAAGTGCAAGGCAATTCGTGCTTACGAACCTTGGGTTGACAATTAATCTTAAGGGATTTAATATGACAAATTAAACTCTCAACACCCTAGATGCACTAGAAGGTACCCTAGGAATGAATGTCCATTAAATCTTATAGATATATGCTTGGTATGTGAGCATACAAGTGCCCTTCTCTGTCTCGATTGAAATCTATGTATCAAGGAACTGAAGGGGTGATTGAACAACTCCATTATATCAACCAAAGGAGGCCTCAAGGACCTTGACCATACCAGCAAGGCATGCAAGGGGCATCCTATTCATATTACAACCCTAACCAAAATGCAGCCATTCCCCCTTGGTGCACTCTTGCTCATCCTTCATGGTCCACACCTTCTCCCTATTATTTTTCAGCCCAATACCATTCGCAACATGCCAATCAACCATTTCACCCATACGCTCCTCCACAACCTTAGTGGAATGCACCATCCCAGGGGTGGAGGCCCCCATACAACCAATATCCAACCTTACTACCTCCACCTCCATCTCAACCACAACTCCTTCACCCCGCTCCATTTAATAAACCTCATATGCTTGCTCAACCAAATCTGAACCCGAACAATAGGACACCAATTTTTCTAACATAATATAGTTACAGATCTTATTTAAGCCCATGAGAAGATTTTCCATCCCTTTTGGTCCACAAAAACTACTGGAAATGAAGACAAAGGGAGACTAACGCTCTGTAATAGTGGTTACAGAGAGTTAGTAGGGTCACTAATGCTCCCTGTACACAGGCACAGTGCTTTATAAAGCTCTGTGTAGCCTGGTAACCTGCGTTAGTGTGGGAAATATTTCACAACAAGGGTTTCCAAGATCAATTTCTGAGATGAATGTATACTAGTAGAATGCAGCAAGATATTTGGTGGATCAGAAAAAGGATTGCTGAAGAATAGGGAGCTCTTAGAAGGAAGAGAGAACAGAGAAGAGTCTGGGTAAACCGGGAACTAGATGTATAGTCCCCAACAGAGTCGCCAATTCTGCTATGGGGTAAAATCCATGGTGTGTGGAGAATGAAAACTACCCTCAAAGGCCTTCCCGAGACATTCGACAGACTGTAAGATTATCTACAGAAGCTACCAAGTTATACACATGTTCATCTATCAAATATAAGTTGACAAAGTATGGAAAGAGGATTACCTCAAGTCTCCTTATAGATTTGTTTGGAGAATGCTATGCAACCAAGAAGAACTCCTTCAAAGGTAGCTCCAAGACAATTCTTGCACAAAGGAAAGGCAAACACAATCACATCATACAATCTTGAAAACTAATATAAGAATGCATAATGAACATATATTTGTATACAACTTAAACTACTCAACTTGACAAGTATCGAAATGAACAACTAAATGAACAATGTTACCGACACTATGGACTAGGGAACACAACTACAGTTTTATATTAATAATGGAAGAGTGATTACAACCATTCGTTGTATCACTATTCCCTTGCCCCTTCTTCTCTCTCTCTCTCTCTCTCTCTCTCTCTCTCTCTCTCTCTCTCTCTCTCTTTTAGCTCACTTCTTCAAGTGTATGACATTTCACAATAGCTTAGTGGGCTATCCTTTCAAATGCTCTGACCCCTTTCACAATAACCCTCACTTTGCTTATATAGCAATTGAGTTAGGGTTGCCAAGCTCCTCCTAGAGTTCACTAGGGCAAAAGAAATGAACTTGCTCTGCTTTTCAGCTCTTTCCCATTTTCCTTCTTTTCTTAGATTAGAAATCCTCCAAATATCTTGATTTTGGATGTTTCCTTGCTTTTCTTGAGCAAATTTAGGGATAAATATCTAGATATTTGTGTCAATTGGTTGGCTTGACCCATTGAAATTATCTTAGTTTCACTAACGCTACCCCTTCACTAGTAACATAAGTTAGTGGGGTCACTAACGCTCCCTTAGTCTTGGTAACAAGCTTTATAAAGCAGGTTTTCAGTGTGAAACCAGCATTAGTGTGGAATCAAGGCCTGCAATTGTGGTCTTTTCTTCAGTCATCCTGTCTTTCACCTCTAAGTTGATGAGGAGGTCATTTTGCTGTATAACACTCCACATACAAGTGCCCTTATCTGCCTGGATTGAAATCTATGTATCAAGGAACTGAAGCGGTGACTAAAAAACTCCGTTATATTAACCCAAGGAGGCCTCAAGGACCTTGACCACACCAGCAAGGCATGCTAGGGGCATCCTATTCATATTACAGCCCTAACCAGAATGCAACCATTCCCCCTTGGTGAGCTCCTACTCATCCTTCATGGTCCACACCTTCTCCCTATTAATTTTCACCCCAATACCATTTGCAACATGCCAATCAACCATTTCACCCATATGCTCCTCCACAACCTTAGTGGAATGCACCATCCCAGGGGTGGAGGCCCCCATAAAACCAATATCCAACCTTACTACCTCCACCTCCATTTCAACCACAACTCCTTCACCCCACTCCATTTAATAAACCTCATATGCTTGCTCAACCAAATCCGAACCCGAACAATAGGTCTATAGTGGGGAAGCATCTTACCCTACCTATGCTGTGGAAATTCAAGAAATCAACATTAGGTTTGGAAGGGTGTTTCTAGGTAATCAACCTCCATCTCCACCTGAGGAGTTTGAATAGGAAAAGGATGAGAGTGTCCCTCAAGAAAATCCACCTCCTTTTCCTGAGATATTAATCCATCCTATCCAGCACACCCCAAAAGAGACCGAACTTCTAGGTGTGAAAAACCTATGTGTTAAAATCCAGCTCCTCCAAGCTATCAAGGATGTCCCCATCTACAATAAGTTAAACAAGGATACAAGTTTCAAACATTCTGGGAGGTGAAAGAAAGACACCCATACCATCAATGTCATTGGACAACTATCCAACTTAATGTTGGGGTGAGTGATTTGCCCAAAGTATCTAGATCCTAGAAGTCCTATGGTAGATGCACACATTGATGGTATGAATTTCCCCATACCTTGATTGATATTGGGGCTTCCATCAATGTGATGAATAAGGATACTATGGTTAAACTGAATCTCCAAGGATCATTAAGAAAGACCACAATAGTCATGCAACTTGCAATTAGGTCCATAGTAGCTCCTGAGGGAGTTGTTGAGGATGTGATGGTCTCCATTGATTCCTGGGAATACCTTATTGATTTATTAGTTCTCCAACCTAAGACCAAGTTCAATGGTTATCCTCTCATCCTTGGAAGGCCATGGTTAGCCATTGCTAATGTTTACATAAGTTGCAGAGCTGCTAATATAACCATTAAAAATGGGCATTTGTCCAAACAATTGGTCTTGTACCCTCCTGATCAGCCATCTTTAGAGCATGACTTACCTTTATGGTTAGAAGAGGAGGAGGAATATGAAGTCTACTATTCCCCAATTTTTACCCTAGACGATACTATAGGAGGGGGGCAACGTGATGAAGATGACCTGATTGAGCAAATCCTCCAGAATCAGCCCCCCAACACCATGTATCTTGAGGAGTTAGTGAAGAAAGCTGAAGATAACCCTTGGATTGATTTGTGCCTAGCTGACTCAAGTCCTACTCATCTTGAGATGATATAATTTGGTCCAGAAAGAACATTGAAAATCAACCCCTCTCTCTATGCACATAAGGAAGAAGAGTTATGTGACATGGTAAGAAATCATTTGGATGCCTTTGCTTGGAGTTATAAGGAAAGGAATGTACCCTTCAGTGTGTACTTACCACATTTACATCAAGGAAGGTTGCAAGCCAGTGCGCCAACCTCAGAGGAGAATGAACCCATCCCTCAAAGATATCGTCAAATAAGAACTGCAAAAGTTGTTGGATGCAGGGTTCATTTACCCCATCTCAGATAGTGAGTGGGTTTCTCCTCTAGTTTTGGTTCCAAATAAAAATGGGAAGTGGAGGATCTGTGTGGACTATAGAGAGCTAAACAAAGCCACAAAAAAGGACCATTTCCCTCTACCTTTCATTGACCAAGTATTAGATGGTCTGGCATGAAAGAAGTTCTTGTCTTTCCTAGATGGGTTCATTGGTTACAATCAGATCTAGATCATCTCAGAGGACCAAGATAAAACAACCTTCACCTATCCTTGGGGTAAATTTTCTTATATAGTTCTTCCTTTTGGATAATGCAATGCTCGGGCCACTTTTCAGAGGGCAGTCCTGAGCTTCTTTGCAGAGCTAGTCCATAACTCTGTAGAAATTTATATGGATGATTTCACCCCCTATGGGTGTGATTTCCTGGAGGATCTCTCTAACTTGGGAACAATATTAAACAAATGCATTGAAATGAACTTATCCCTTAGTCCTGAGAAGTGTGAGTTCCTCATGACTTCAGGGACTGTTCTAGGCCACTTAATATCCCAGGAAGGACTGCAAGTGGACCCAAATAAGATTGCTATCATAAATATGGTCCCTACTCCTCAGAAGTAGAGGGATGTCAAAATTTTCTTAGGTTTAGCTGCATACTATAGGAGATCCATAAAAGACTTCAGCAAGGTAGCCTCACCTTTGCTTGGAATATTGGCCAAGGAATTTGAATTTTTATGGTCAGAAAGATGCCAAGAGGCCCTAGAAACCCTAAAGGACAAGTTGACTACTGCACCTATACTTTGAGGCCCAAATTGGGCTCTTCCTTTCCACATCCATGCTGATGCATATGATAAGGATATAGGAGAAGCTTTGGGCCAGATAGATGACAATCTACCCTACGCCATTTACTTCATGAATAAAAATATGTCCAAGGCTGAATTGAACTATACAGTGACTGAAAAAGAGCTCCTAGTTGTTGTCCATTCCTTGAATAAATTTGGACATTACATCAATGGTAACCAGAAATTTGTACATACTTACCATGCTTCTACTAAATATTTGATGAACAAGCTTGATGTGAATGCCCAATTTATTAGGTGGTTGCTTTTGTTACAACAACTTGATCTAACTATCAGTGATAAGCCTAGTAGAGAAAATGTAATTGCATATTTTTTGTCCAGATTGGATTTTCCTATAGGTGAGGAAGGAATGGTTGATGACCAATTGCCAAATGAGGATTTATTCGCTATTTCAGTTCTCTCTCCATGGTTTTCTGACATAGTCAACTATGTAGTATTTGCACAGTTCCCTCCAAATTTTTCCTCCAAGGAAAAGAGTAGAATTATATCGAAAAGTTCCCCATTCACTTGGATTGGGGGCAATCTCTTCAATCTAGGCCCAGATCAAATTCTAAGAAGATGTGTCAGGGTGGAGGAATTTTTTGACATCCTTCTGGCTTGGCATGATGGGCCTTGTGGAGGTCACTTTGCAGCCAAAAGGACAACCTTCAAGATACTACAAGTTGGTTACTATTGGCCCACTCCCCACCAAGATGCAAGAAGATATACCATCCAATGTGACCGATGCCAAAGAATGGGGAAACCTATTCCCAGGGATGAAATTCCTTTGCAACCTCAAGTGAAATTTGAACCATTTGATAAGTGGGACATGGATTTCATTGGGCCCATTGATCCAACATCACAACAAAAAAATTACATCATTGTGTGCACTGACTAATTGACAAAGTGGGCTGAAACCAAGGCTATCAAGATTGCCACAGAAGAGAAAGTGGTTGAGTTCTTGAGGGAAAATGTGTTTTACAAGTTTGGATACCCTAGATATCTAGTCACTGATCAGGGCACTCAATTCACCTCACACATGATTAAGAATATGTTAAATGATCATAAGATCAGGCATAGGAAATCAAATCCTTACCACCCTCAGGCCAATGGACAAGTAGGAGTTACCAACAGAGCATTGAAAAGCATTCTCATAAAGGTGGTGAGCAATAGTAGGAAGGATTGGGATGACATACTAGTGGAGGCCACTTGGGCATACAATACAACTTGGAAGACAACCATTGGCTTCACCCCTTATGATTTGGTCAATGGGAAGAAGGCTCTGCACTCCATTGAGTTTGAGTACAACATTTTAAGAATGGTAGTACAATTGGATTTAGATGTTACAAGGGCACAAAAATAGAGGCTTCTATAGCTTAATGGATTATATGGATTCAGGATGCAAGACCTTTTGTACACAGAGGTGACTCAAGTACAAAGAAAGGTTTGGAATGACAAAAACATCAAAGACAAATTGTTTCAAGAAGGTGATTGGGCTTTGTTATATGACTTTAGGTTCAAGGATTTCAAAGGCAAGTTGATGACTAGATGGATGGGCCCATATATGATTGAAAAGTGTCATGACAATGGGGCTTTTCAGATAAGAACCATTGAATTAAGAAGGTATCCCCTTGCTTGTCAATGGATATAGATTGAAATTGTACAAAAAACCTCTGTCAAAGGAAGAGTTCATCAGTAATATCAGTAAGGCAGTGATGGTGATTGAAGGGGTCTCGGCTTCCACCTCACCAAATTCTTGAAGATTATTGAATTTTTGAAAAAAAAAGAAAAAAGAAAGAAAAATGACAATAAGAGACCTAGTTGAAAACCTCCATGAGGCACCTAAGCCCACTTTTGGGTTGAAAATCTCCTTGAGGTAGCCCAAGAGTGAAAGAAAAAGGAAAAATAAAAGACCCCTGGGTGAAATATCCCATGAGGCACCTAGGATAGGAAAACAGGTCAAAATACTCCTTTGAGGTGACCTGGTTGTCTTTCAAAACAAAAAAACAAAAATAGAGAGAAAAAAAAACAAAAATGTAATGACAATCACCTCAAACCTGCCCACTCATAGTAGTTCTTGGTTTTTGTAGGTTTTCAAGAAAATGATGGACACCAAGTTTAGAGGGAAGAAAGCCATGAAAAACCCCATTCTTCCTTGATTCATTTCATATCTTCCATGACCACCATGTCTCATGCATCCATACTCATCTCCAACTATCAAAAATCCAATTTTCAGGCAATTTTCTAACTTGTACAGGATTTCCTATAGTTACTACCGGAGTTTCTTGTAGTTACTACAGAAGTTTCCTGTAGTACTACAAGAAGTCCTGAAAATCTACTGGAATGAAATCCTGGTTGAGAAATCATAATGCAGGCCTGTTTGGGTTGAAAGAGGAGGCCATTGAACTCACTATGTCACAACCAACACCATTTCATGACCATATCACCCTTTGTGTCCATCAACAAATTGACTTAGAAAAAGGGAAAAAAACAAGAGAGAAAAATAGAGGAAAACAAAGAAAATTCCAAGGGCCATACCATCGGTAGCCTACCTTGCCTACAAATCCATCTCCCCATTTCCACCCCTTCCACTCCTACCTCAACACCTCTTCCTCCTCTAAGAATAAGAAAAAACAAAAAATTCAGAAAGAGGCAACTACATGATTTCCTGTAGTACTATAGGAAACCATGTTGCAACCTATATTGTGACAACATAAATCTCTAGGCTCCTCCTTCAACACCCATGTAGAGGAAGAGTAGCAACACACCTGCAGGCACTATGGTAACTATCCCAAGCTCAACAACCACAAAAGATGCCAGAACCTGCACATCACAACAAAGAAGACAAACTATCAGCAGGATAAAATCAACAAAACAAGAGCAAAAGAGAAGATGCACCTCAACTAGAAGCAGCACAACAGATCCACCCTCCAAGATGCATCAACTAAGGAAAGGAAGCCACAGGTATGGCACCTCATACACACTCTATTAAGTAAGAATATGATAAAAACTATAGAAATATGAAAAAGATGGTTTTATAAGCTGAAGGTGGCCAGTTAACTTGGCCACCCTCAGACCGAAAACAAAATGTTAAGTTCTAGTTAGCTGAACATGTGGCAAGGTCACATCAAAGGAAATAAATTGAAAAGGTGGTCAAGTTAAGTTGTACAGGAGTTGGTGATGATTACGAGAAAGGGATGCATGATAACTAATAGTGGGCCAACAGTCCAAAAGGAGAAATTACGTACCTAGCCAGCGAGCACATCGTTCAAAGGAATCGACCATAAATAGAAATATTCCCTAACTTTCATGCAATACATCATTCATTTCAAGATTTTGAGAGCTGGGACCACCTAGAGGAGACATCAAAGAATAAACATAGCCTCGACCATCCTATAGTGAGAAGCTACAGGAAATGCAGGAAAACTATAGGAAACAGTGAGAATTGTCAAAAATTCTATGAGGGATGCCCAGGGCCCAACTATTCAAGAATTATCCTTAGACAAGGCATTATAATGAAAGGTAGGTGGCCCATATCCTCTATTCTTTCATTTGTAAAGATGAAAGGAAATTAAAGTGTCATTTTTTTCTAGTAATTATAGTGTGCATAGATATAGACAAAATTGTGTGGAGATAAAGCGAGAATTGTAGTCATCAACCTCCTAAACTCTAAACCCTCAGTTACCTGGGAAAGCTCTTAAGATAAAGCCACCAAACTACATACAATCAAATTGACAGAGAGAGAATATGATAGGAGGTTTCAACAGAAGGGAGCCCACAAGAAAATCTGGAATACATCTCCATCCCCCTATGGTAGAGATATTTAGAAGGCATCAATGGTTGGGATTCTTCGAGCTACTTAGATGATATGATGATGATGTAGCTAGGGAATTTGCAATGTCACTCACACCTCAATCTAGAGTCAGTGCCACTGTTGTATTGAGAGAATTATCAGTAACAATTACCCCTGAAAGCATTAGCAAAATCACTACACTTCCTCTAGGTTTACAATGGAGAAATGAGGATAAATCTGGCAACACTTATGCCAAGAAGAAATTTTTATTTGAAGATGAGGAACAAATTGAGGAAAAATATGGGATTAGAAGGGAGAGAATTCCATATATTTGGGATGAATTAAGCTATCACATTATAAAGTATATTTCTTGTGAGGGAAGGTTCATTATAGTCTATGGTTACCAGTTTAGATTCCTCCATGAGCTGAGATTTGGAGAAGGGTTACCTCTTAATAGTGTGCCCTACTTCTTGTTGCAATCAATAATAGACATGAGCATCAAGGTACAGGAAGGAAAGCATCAACAACTGACACATCATGGACTAATCAAGCTCATACTAGAAGATGCCCTAAGCCAATTAAGAGTCCCTATTTTGTGGTCCACATTTGCAGACATGGACAGAGAAGATGTAATTGAAGCAATTGAGTATGAAAGAGACCCAACCTCTAGTGGTGAGGAAGAGGAAGAAGAACTAGAAGAATAAGAGGAGGAAGAACCAAAAGAAGAAGAGGAAGAAGCACCTAAAGAAGAGGAAGAAGAACCTAAAGAAGGAGAACAAGAACATGATGAAGAAGAGGATGAGCTAGAGGAAGAAGAGGAGGCAGAGATAAATGAAATAGAGGGAGAGAAAAATAGCGGGGAGGAAGCACAAAAGGATGAGACAATCCCTAAAACACATAGAAAGGAAGGGGAGGAATCCCCAAGAGTGTCTCCTAAACCCATAGAGAAGGAGGCAACTACTTCCTTGAATTCCCTAAGCACACCCATTAAATTACTAGGAAAAAGGCAGAGGCAGACTCCCCTATATTTCAAAACAAGGAGGAGAACTAGGATAAAACAAGGGAGACCAAAAACACCTACTAAGACTCCTATCATCATTGAAGACTCACCAAGAGGACAAGAAAATATAGTCTCCCTAGGAATGAAAGGTGAAGAGGGCACATCAAAATGGGCTTCCCTAAGGTCGCCAATCACCTACGTTAGGAAACCTATCACTAGGTCAACATCAACAAATAATTTCAAAGAACCTTTGACCCCCTTTCAAAAAGGGAAATGCCTCCTACAGGAAATACAAACATTCCTACAAGAAACTCTATCAACACTACAGGAAACATAGAAAAAGGGCAGGAAGGACAACAGGGACAAAGGAAAAGGAAAGGAAGCAAAAAAACAAGTACAGGGGGAGACAGATACTCCAAAGGCAATAAAGGGAGAATCCCAAGAGTTGCAAGAACCTATCCCACAACCCAATCTCAGCTCCTATTACAGATTCATTGAAGGAGGCAGAGTAATACCATAAACATTTTCCATCCATCTATTCTTTGAGCTTGAAAAGGAGATATCAAGGACACATTGATGGATGCAAATTTCTAAATAAGAAAATGTAGAGGATGTGGGCCATATGGAAGAAAAGTTGTTGGAGATGGGAAGAGAGTTGATTGAGATAAGACATAGGGAAAGAGTGATGAAATCTTAAATAGAGGCTGAGAACACATGGATGAGGAGGAAGGTACAGGAAAAAGAGAACCAATTAGCCACTATGGCAAGTCTCTCTATGGAGGCACTCCAAAGAAGGATGTTATAAAAATCATATGCCTTGTACCTAAAAGAATAATGGCTGCAATTTTAGATAAAGACCCTAGCACAACGAGGGACTATGCCTTTCCAAGACTATAGGCAGTTCATTGAGCTCTGTGACCAAAGCACCTTGGAGGACATGGCCAAGATATCTAAATTCTACTTAAATAACTTGGCCTTGATAGACTTGAAAGTGTGGGACCCCATTCCAAAGCTGGGGGACTTACAATTAATGGCCTTGGCATCATGGATGAGTCATGAGGAGGCTAGGGCTAAGGAATTAAAGAGAATGTTGGAAATAGAAGAAAAAGAGCCCCTTTACATTAGAGCATAATAAATCAATTCCATGGCTGCCATTAGCACCCACAACCTCATCACCAATGATCCCCAGCTTGCACCAAGATACCTAGCTACACAAGAGAAAGCATTCACTCATTTTTAGGAAACTTTGAGATTTCTAGGGGATGAAATATAGCAAGCATGTCAAAGGAGATGGGGAACCTTACCATACATCATAAATATCAGGGAATATCATTCTGTTGAAATAATGAGGGATGCACTAGAGAGGACCCCACTATATAAGAAGGCACTACACAGACTCAAAATCAACTAGATTGGCTTGAAAATCAGTCCACCAATGATCTTGGGTATGTTAGAAGGAAGAAAGGAAGAAGAAGAAAGAAATAAGTGGGGGGAAATAGAGAAGTATGCAAGATTTTATCCACAAGAGGAGGATACATCAATGAAAGCATGGAATGTTAGATAGGCCACTATAGAAATGAAATACATGGACATAGATTAAGTTGCTCAGAGGATGAGAAACACTTTCAGTAGGGGGGTGATGATGAGGCTCATCAATGGGTAAATTATATGGACCTTAATTCCACTCTCCAACTTATTAAAATCAACTTTTCTCACATTTCTTTACATGTTTTGTTATATTTTTCTTAGTGAGAAGGGTAAATATGAGATGTTATGTCTTGTGGCCTAATGTGCATTAATTGCAGGATTTGGAGAAATTTTGGCTAATTAAAGTGCCAACACTAAAATTAGACAAGAAAGAGGTATTTTAGGAGATTGGATCTCCCTCCTTAACTCCTCACTCACTCGAAGATTCCTCCACCATATCTCATCAGCTCAAAGTTACAAGCAGCCAAGCCACTGAGGTCATTGGCAGCCAAGCTAGTGATAGTTGAAGACAAGTTGATCTCGAGTTGGGAGCCAAGCCTCCCTAAATTTAAGGAAGATTTTGGTAGCTTCAGTTGTATAAATAAGAAGGCCTAGAGCCTCATTAGGATTCAACTTTTTGTTGTTGTATCTAGGAGGCATTTTTGAGCTAAGACATTGTGACTGATAACTCTTATGTATTTTTTATATTTTAATGAAGATGAGAAGCATTCCATTGATCCAACACTGAGTTGACTCAAAGGGTTGAATCTCGTGGGTGAGGTCCCAAACCTTGAAGCATAGGTTCCTCTTTCTGTACATGTATTCTTAGATTACATTCATAGTTAGCTGCTGAAGTGATTTTGGTTTTGTTAATATGCAAGTATTTGGATGATTAATTAGTTTTCTTCCATTTGTGGATAGATAGATCAATGGTATCATAGTGACAACAGACAATTCAGAAAAGCTTGTGATAGTGGCCTTTACCTCATCTCCCTTATGGGATCATGATTTAAGGGTTCCATTCACACAACCCAAAAACTAAATTTATTGTTCAATTATTGCATAACCTAGGGTTTTATTGTTGAATATATCACTGTCTCTAAATTTGTTAGAAGTATCTACAATTGTTATTTTGATCTCTTGACTTTGCTATGGTGTAGAAGCACTGCCATTCATAAACTTAGCCATTAGCTACTAATAACTCTGTTTTTCCTCCATTCAACTCAACTTTTCCATGTATAAATGAAATTGTGCATAAATGAAGAAAATAGTGTATATTGTTGTAGAAGCTTCTCATCTGTAGGGAGACCTCATCTCATTTGCCTCATCCAAGTCTTCTCCACCTATGCTGCCAAAGTCCACCAAACCCTAATCCAAATCCTTGTTTTATAAAAAAAGTGGGCATTTTCCTTGAGCAAATCCAACCATCTTAAAGCATTTGACTGAGCCTTGGATAGTGTGCACTTCCTCCATGCCTTATTTCCCCATCAGACACCTTTCCCACACTTCATTCTACCTTTCTTACCTCCTTATAAGCTTTCAACATGTTTCCTATAGTAAAACAGGGCATCCTGTAGTAGAAATCAGACATCCTATAGTACTATAGTAAACCCTGTAGCAGCCTATTTTAAGCGCAAATTGAACAGAAATGGTCATATGAGCTTAGGTTAGGCCTCCACTTGGCTTCCATACCCTTACAACTAGTCCAAACCTTTTCCCCCTGTTGGCTTGAGGGGGCTTGACCAAGGTTCAGAATTAATTAGCCAAACAAATCCCTGCACTACTGGCCCTTTCGACATTAGCCCACGGAGTGCAGACTGAAGTCTCACCCAAATTAGTATGGGGGGATGCTAGAGCCAAGTTTCCGCACCCTTGAGATGTATGAGGTGCCAATTTAGTCCAACTATGCTTACCTTCACGCAGGTCACTTTGCACACTGTCCTAATCTTCAATACCCTCACGATCTATTATAATCATCCTTCGCACAGCCCTAACCAGGGGCTGAGATGATTTTGCACTATTATGGCAGCGTCTTGCACTATTTCCCCAAATTATACCACATATGCTACTTATCTTCATAAATATCTTAGTTAACTTCACATAAATAGATATTCTATCTTGCATTCACTTATTCAACACATTCATACATATTTGTGCATCATATAAGCATTAAAAGTGAAATGTATATTCAATGTAATAGATGCATAAAAAAGGAAATAAATACAAAGAATAGATATGAAACTTCTCTTTATTAATGCTCCAACTGTTACAGACTCGACTCGCCCTGCACACTCAGCTACAGGGGTCCACGCACTCAGCTGCGGACTACTATGCCTCTATGCACTCAGCTGTAGAGCCTTCTCCTACTCTATGACCTAAAACTAGACTTTACACTTCAGATATGACTTAACTCTTCATCCTTATCATTATTATTCCATTATCTCATGATCTTTTGATTACTTAGAGCCTCGCTCTATTTATACAATTCCATGGTCCGCAGACCATGGGTAGATATCTAGAGTCGACATTACATTACAAGATTGAGGGCGGACAACCCTATGAATCTTTTACAAACTACACTCTTCGCGCCCACAAAATGTGGAGTCTTTACAACGGGGTTACAACTTTTGACCAAAATCTGGGCTCTAAGCCCCAAAACTTCCCTTGGGGGATCCCGCACCCAATAGGCCCCCAACACAAACATTGTGACTCGCCCTTGAGTCACTTTTTCGGTGCAGAGATCTTTGCGTGAAGACCTCCCAACTCTGCCCGGATCGCTACAAGTTCAGCAACGCGCTGAGTGGATGCCTACTGCACTTCTTGGACGCATTGTTTAGAGACTGCTATAGCTGAATTGCCTCATCAATCCATGGTTGTAAGTGCACCTTCAAAACTGTTTCCTTATGTCGAGCAACGCCCACCTGCTCCTTGAGTTATTTCACCTATTGCATCCACAGGAGCCTCTGTGTAAGGGAAACCGTCATGCGGTCCCTTTTACTTCATCATATTTCTACTGTAGCTCACATGCCTCTATTTCTAGGTGCTATATGTTCAGGTCCTCCTGTAGAGTGGTGAGAACCTCAAATGACTCCTTGAATAGCTTTGTACAGTCTTTCACTACACTTTTGACCTCCGCCATCACTATTGTAATATTGTTGGCACTCTGCTCCTTAACCTATAGTGGAGTTGAAGGTTGTACCTTCAATCGTAGTTTGTCTATCTGAAGGTTAAACTCAAGCTGAACCTTAGCCATCTCTTCCTTTTCCTTGTGCACCTGTGTTGCCAGTTTTTGGATGCGCGCCTCCACTGGTTCCTCTACTTGGATGGCCAGCTCCAGGACCATCTGGCAGGCTTCCTCAACCACCTACACTAGCTGTCAGTTCTATGCCACTACCTCGTCATGCTGCAGGCTAAACTGTTCAATGTTCATGCACTACTCACTCATCACCTGGAGGGTGCGACCCTCTTTGGCTCGCAGTTCTGCAGTAACTCCATCCTATAAAACATAGAGCATCGCCCAAGGTAGCATAGCCATGTTTATCCCAATTCCCTTTAGCCCGCTGACCATAGCCCTGTCTACCTCATTTTCTATCACAAGTACTCCATCTGGCAGCACTATAGTGTTGGTTATTTAGGTGCACAACATTTCCTCAGTCGCGGTCATGCCTAGTGCGAGGCTGGTTGACATAGTACCAACTTGTGGAGTGCGCACCTGCAACTCCTCACACTAGGCACAACTGCGGCTGAGGAAATGTTGCCCCCAACACCATTTGGTGTTCCTTTGCAAACTGCTAGAGGGTCTCCACAGTGACATCCCTCACCATCTCTCCAATTTCATGTAGATCCCCTCAGTGAGGGTGATTAGGTCGAAAGAAGTTTTTGAAGCCTTTGATTTCTTCTGCAGCCCTACCTGCTCTCCTGGGCACTATCATTTCAGTTGTGTGGATGTTTTCTATGGGTCCGCACCACCTTACTCTATATTTGTTTCCTATTCGGGAAAAGGTGACTTCTAGCCTTCATGCTCCTCCTCTGCTACCTTCTGTGACTCTTCCACTGCTTTTGCACCATCATGTGCCTCCTGGGCCTTGGCTATTGCTGCTTCATTCCTTTGCTTCTTTACCAACTATTCCATCCACAGTTTTTCCTCATCATTTTTCCTTTGCGTGAAATTATCTACTTCCATTGCAGAGCTGGCTAGAGTGTACCATTCCGGCAGCCATGACTCAAGGACGACAAATATGACATCGTTCGTCACCAGATAAGGGAGCTTGTGCCAAGTCTTCACAGGGTCCTTCCTCGCCCTGATGTACACATGGTGGAAATCTGCCTTGAACTCTGTGAAGCTTTGCAAATAGTTATAAACCATGGATGATAACCGTAGCCTGTGATTAATCCCCATTCTGATGTTCATTTACATGAACACCCAGAATATCTTGCTTCCCCTGATTCTTTGCGCATCTCTAGTTGCCCACAACGAAGTGTACTTCGCTGCCTCTGGAAGGTCTTGTGAAATTGTCGGGAACTGGTTGTCCTCAGGCAATTCCCATGCCACCAACATGATGGACAATGGTAGCCAAACATAATGCAAAGTCTTCCCTTGCTCCTATGCCTCGCGACAGTTCTCCAAGAAATCTATGCACAAGTAGTCTGCCTAGTTAAACTGGACTCCTTTTGCGCATTGCGTGGCAAGTGAAACCATCAGCGCGGGCACCTCATCCGCGCAACACTTCCGCATAACCTTTCCAGCCAATATCTGCATCATGACTTTGATTGCAACATTGTTGATGATGGAAATTGCATATCCTCTCTTCCTCTTCTCCAGCTTGAACTTCTTCTTTATGGCCTCTATGATTGTGAAATCATCACTTTTACCCTTCGAGATGTTCACTGGGTCCTCCCTTTTACAAGGGAGCCAACTAATTCTATGAATTAAGTGGTCTGTGATGGGGATGCTTTCCTCCAACCACAAGCACCCATCATGCACCAGGTAGAGCAACTACCTGATGACAAAAATAATCACTGGGGCGTAATGGTAATGCGGCACCCAAAGCATGTTTAACAATCCTGCCTTTTCTACACCTTTCATCCACTTACACGGCTCCAACTCTATAGCTCCTGTCTACGAATCTTTCTTCTGGCGCATGAGCTATGCGGTTGCCAAATGTGGGAACTTCTCATGGTCTATGAGATCCCAGTCTTCAAATTTTAATACACACACTCGCCCCAAGTGTGCTCCTTCAAACATGATGTCATCAGCGAGTAGCGAAGTCTACCGGGAGCTTTTTCTCTCATCTATGCCTTGGGGCACCTTTTCTTTTCCCTTCCACAGAGGAACATATGCGGGCAGCCTGGTTAAAGGGTCCACACCCTAGGTTTCTACCTCCATCTCTACATCCTCCTCCTCCTCTACCAAGATTTCTTCAAAGTCTTCCTCCTCATCAACTTCCAAATTGATCACCTTCCCCTTTTCTTCCATGGTAAGCCTAGTCCTTAATGGATTCCTAGGGGACACGTGCATCAATACCATAGGTTGCTTGTCTTTATTGGGTCTTGACGTGCATGCTGATTTAGGGATTCCTGTGACTATCCTGACACTTTCTGGGGCTTCTCCTACCATCATGGCCTGCGTATCCTCCTCAGCGGTCATTGCTCTGGTATCCATGGCTTCCTCAGGCACGGCCATAGTGCTATTCCACAATTCTCTCAATGGTTCGGGTAAGTTCCCAAACAATGAATTTGCCTTGAACAAGTCTGGGTTCATGAATGTCTAGGCGTGCAATAGCTCATTTATCAAATTTCCAAGTGTTGTTTGCTAGATGCCCCTTTGTAATTTATAGCTCCTTTTTAATTTGAATTCGATCGTTCCCCCCACATTTGGTCCATTAATGCTCACTTGGAGGCAGATTTTCAAGAATCTAGCCCATAAATTTTGTCTTAAATGTCTGTCGCCCACTCCATTTGGTCTCAAAGAAAGCATCACATTGTGAATAGTGATTGTAATGGTCACTTTCTAGCCAACCTGTGCAGCAGCATAGCTACCCTCACGCTGTCGCGGACCCTGTGACACTTCGCTACTACACACAGTCCTAACATTGCGCTGCTCCCGGGCCAAGTAGTTTTTAGTCCCATGCCTCCTTTCAGTTGCTTGGAGCACTAAGACTGTGCTTCTGTCAGCCAGTCAGATGGTCGGGCCACCTGTGTGTGCCTTCAAATGGTTGTTGTTGACTTTTCCTAGGAAGAGTTCTCCATTTAACTTTACCATCTGCACTGCGCCACCATCTGTGATCTCCATAATAACATATGGTCCTAGCCAATGCATTCTGAGCTTCCCTGGGAATTTATCGAACTTACTGTCATACAAAAACACCAAATCATTTGCCTTGAAGGTGTGCAACTTAATATGTTAATCATGCTAAGGATTTTTATGTTGCTTTTGGACCTGCTGGTGAAATCCAACCAAAAATAGTTCTTCTTCGAGCTCCTCCAACTGCGCGAGCCTCTCCTCTAGGGCTCCGCGGTCCGTCATACCTGTGAGCACTACTATGCACAGACTAGGCACGATGTATTCCATAGGCATTACAACTTCCACTCCATAGACAAGCCTAAAAGGTGTCTATCCCATCAATTTCTTGCATGTCGTCCTATAAGCCCATAATAATGCAGGTATGCACAGGTCCCAATCACTTCGCTACGTATTACATACCTTGTTTAGCACGTTGCATACCTTGTTGAATGCTTTCGCATGGATAACCTTCTGTGTGATTGCTCTTCCTATGTAATGTCTCCCCAACATTAAGAGCCATTTTCACATTTGTCCCCCAAACACATTTTTATTGATCATACCTTTCAGCGAGGAGTTCATGTGCATCCACATAGGTTGTTTTCCATATGCCTATATCGAGTTGTCCAGACTCGCATGTGGATCATCCTTTCCATTGTATTTGTCTGTCAATCGCACCCTAGGCTTCCCAAATCATGTGCGCATCATTCTCCTACATTTGCGCCAGTTGTCAAAGCTCCCTATGTGTGTACCCCACCACCTCGTGAGCGTGTTGCGCAGTACCCAATCCAAAGCATGGAAGCATTGCTTTTCTGGCACCTCCCTTTCAAATTTATTCAAGAAGGTATCTACCTCACTTAGGCCATCATAAGTAGGCAGGTCTCTTAATTATGTCAATACACAGTGCAACGACCTTATCATCATATTACAGTTCATTGTGGTTACCTCATGTAACCGATTTTCCATTGCTCTATTTCCTCATCTGAATCCGAAGTATAAGAGCTTTCAAACTCCCATGTAACCCGCCCATCTGCGGTGGGATTCACCCAGTCCTGGTTTCACGCTGTTATCTTATAGATGTAGTCCAAATCATCATCACTTTCATAGTTGCGCACCGGTTCCATATAGCACAATCCTTCAGAGAGGTACGGGGGTATAATTACGCATAATGACTTCTTCTCAAAAATCATCTTGCGCTTTTTTCAGATTAATCACCACATTCATGTTAGTGGCCTAATCAATTCCTAAGATCGCAAGGTAGAATTGCTGTCATCAACAATCTCTATCACCTCAAATTCTGCCAGCACGCTCACTACCTCAATATCCATGGTTATTCCCTACAATCACCCCATGGGTATTATTTTATTTTGGTTCACCATTTGTAGTTGAATAGGAGACCACTATAGCATAGGTCTTCCCATTCGCTCCCATGTCTACTTTGGTAGAAAATTCAAATCCGATCCTAAATCCATGATAACTTGATCCATCTCATATTCTCCGATCTGCATGGTTAGTCTCATCTCTCTTCCCGTTCTTGTCTTATGTTTTCCGATCTTCTTGACTACGTACGGTTCTCCTAGCGTAGTGCCAGTGCATCTGTTAATGAGTTCCTATAACCATTTCACAACTTTATTATCACACAGTAGCTTCATACATGTCTCCAGGAATGTTGTGAGCATAGATGGGTCCATCTACGGCTCTAGTTTATATTTTCTTCTTGAAGTGGAGGCCTCAACGAAGCTCTTCTTAGCTTCCATGAAAGTTTCCCGGGTGTGATCCAAGTCAAACTCCGCTTCTTTCACCGGAGCTTTGTAAACCCAAGTACTATCTTCTAGTTGTTTTCCTTTGTCATCTCCCATCATGATTCCACTTCGGAGCACAATTTTTAGATTCAGATCTTCCTCATGCGGCTCAGACCTCATCATCTTCAGGTTCTGAGTCGGGGGAGGTGGTAGCACTCCTTTGTCACATATCCCAACTATTAGTGTAGGACAATCTTCAGTCTCATGATCAAATAAGTTGCAATACAAACATGACGGGTGAATTGGATTTGTACAATCACAAGCATAATGTCCTGGCCCTCTACAACTATAGCATATCAATTGTTTGCGACCTCTTCTAGGTCCTCTACCTTGGCCTTGTCCGTACCCCAGAAATCCTTTTCGCGCCATTTCTACATTCGGGTCTATGGGTCGCGTTTTGGCCTGAACTCTATAGGTGGGAGTCGTATCCATCATCAACTCATAGATTCTACAAGTGTGCTCATTGTGTCCCATTGATCTACAAAAGTTGCAGAACAATTGTTGTGAGTTTTTCGTATACTTTTGTAACAAATGGTAGTTGTTTGTAACATTTTTTCGAGCTATTTGGCAAATCACACACCACAAAGTAGGCACCGTGCTAGGTCTTGCTTGCGCTTCTAGCCTTAAAGGCATCATCCCTCCTCCTGCGAGGTAGTTCGTGAAAACTAGGCAGTGGTCCTTGTCATGTCCCTGACCCTTGCATTTTACGCACCATACCTCTTCACATAGTTCTAGTTGAGTTGTCCTATCTTGTTTCAGACTCTACATCTCAAGGCATAATTTCTTCAGCTATGCATGGATCTGCTAAACTCTTAAGTTGGGATCCTGCATTGGGGTCTCATGCAGCTTCATCGCAATCTCTAAGGCCTCTACCTGATGTTACATGGAAAAGTGTCTACTCAGAACTGCTTATCCCACTAAGGTGTGATAGCTGCCTTAGAAACAAACAAAGTAAAGCTACTTTCGTTTTTCCTTTATGAAGTATAGATAGAGAAGAACAAACAAGACCAACCTCTGTCTTGCGCTAATCTCCTGGTTCGTTTCCTCTCTTTCTTGATAGTCTTTCGCTACTTGTTCCCTTGCACGCCCAGCTTCACAAAGTACCTGTAAGATCACAGTAGCATAGCACTATACAAGAACATGGATCTATAATCATAAACAATCTAGGATCAGATGTAAATTGACCATACAAATGCAGCAAACATAAATTACAAAAGAGTATGGAGGAAAACTTGAATAGCTTTTATTGATAAACAAGAAAGAGCCAAGGGGAGTTACAACCAGTTGTTCTGACCCAGCATCATCCTCTTAGCAAGGAAACCCCTCTTCACCTCATACAAAGCTTAGATCACCCAACAATCTGATGTTTGTCTCAAGAAACCAACAACAATTCCTTACAATATGCAAAATTCTAGCCTCTAGATCTCTGGGATGAGGGATCCATATATAGATATCTGTAAGGGAGATGAGTTAGCTTGTGTTTTGATTAGTTTCTTCCCTCTGATAGTTCTTGCTTCCACTTGGAGATTGATGATCTCTTACCCATCCTTGGTCGAATTCAGAGAGGCAAGTGTCACAGGAGAAGTTTCTGGAAGCTTCCATTGCCTCTCCACCTCGCGGAATGACACTGCCATTTGTCATTTCTCGCCCATTGCACCCCATAGAAGGGCTTTTTGAAATGCAACGCACCCACACAGTGTGTTTAGGTGAGATGCAACGCACTTTGCCTATGGAGCAGCTGAAATGATCCTGTTTTGACCAATTCTGAGCAGTTTTTCATGGAGAACTTCTGGGAGAAGCTGTAATCAGTTGACCTTGTTCCTTTAGGGGTTAGAACAACACTTTTAGGGACTTAGGAGCCCTTGGTTTATGGACATTTCATGCTTGGGATTGCAGTGCCCAAAAATGTCTATAATAGTTGCCCCCTAAAGCATGAGGTCGTTAATCTTTTGGTGTCGGGTGAAATGCTTTATTATGAGGATCCGAAGTTCTTTCAAGCTGGGAGGATACTTGTAATAAGATACAATACAATACATTATCTTCATAATATTTTCATGATCTAGCTGAGGCGGGCATTCCCATGCTCAGCTTTATAAATTCATTTTCATGTACATAGGACAGACAATCGTTTGAGTGTAGACTGATGATTCTGATAGAGCCATCATCCCTTTGATTGGATGATTATCTGTGCAGCAATGATGTACATTTGATGTCTTTATTTCCCTGAATATATATCGCAGCCCAGATGGATGAAACTAGATCCGGGGTCTTCAATCTCATTCGATCTTCACTTGAAGTACAATTCTATCCATGTGAGAGATGTTCTGGAGTCGAACATGGAAAGACATCGCTTGATTACCAGCCAATGATGTAAGCTGTTAACAAGCGCGAGAGGAATCACCGATAATGATAATGACCCTCAAGGTACTGCAGTACAATTCACGTGGTGTGAATAAAGGACTTGGCGTCGAACACCACGCAAAATCTTTTGGTCGAAGGTCATTGATGTAAACCTGTCGCCGGAAGTGAGAAACTTGCCATTGAGGCATGCAAGCTTCAAAGTACTGAATGGGGTGTTCCTAGATCAACTTCTTGGATAATGAGCTGATGTCGACAAGAAGTGATCCGTCATAGGAGGGCCTTAATGAATCCCACATCAATGACACGGAATGGAGCAAATGATTTTAATGGAGGTGAAAATGATCTGGTGACATAAGGTTCAGGGTGGCGGTCATGAAAGAATGGAGTGTAAATGTATTGTAGCGGGTGAGACACAGGTGAATTCTCTGAATGACTTCTCTTGAACATATCGGCAAGACTCACATGATGGATTGGTAGCATTAACCCCAAATGTGGATGGTGTGATGGGACCATGGCGATGTGACCGGTGAATGAAACAACCCAACCCGACTTGGATGCAGAGTGAAAGTGTCATGTTCAAGAGCGACTTGCTACCAAAAAAGTTTCTTCAAGTTCTCTTCCCAATTTTTCCCCAGTCATTGTTGACCAGTACCTCTTTATTTTTGTCAAGCTTGAGGAGGATAACATATGCTTGTTCTATAATTTGCCCTTCGAGCAAACCCATCACTATGTTTTAATGAGCCTAGCGATAGTGAAACTCGTTCTCGTCTATAGACAAGTTTGTCGCTATTAAAATTTTAACGAGTTTAACGACAAAGATAACTCAGTCCTTTTATATTTTAGAGAGTCTGAAAAGGAATGTAAAGGAAACTCCAAAATTCCTTTTTCGTCATCCAATCCCTTAAGTCCGAAAAAATATAAAACAATATAGAAGGGATGAATTTTTGATACTTTTAACGAGCCAAACAAAACAAGCGCTCGATCGTTTTGTGTAATAATCCCTCAGGTCCAAAAAGATTAAAATTTAGAGGAGGGATAGCACTTCCGGTCCCTTTAACGAGCTGGAGAGGCCAATGGCTCGGCAATCTTTTCATATTTTACGAGTCAATTGAAAAGAGCTTAAAGGAGACTCGTCTTTTGAGGAACGAGTGATAAAATGGGTAGCAGCTGATTCCAGGTAAGGTTTGGAATTTTCCAATCACGGCAGTGTTACAAGGATGGCTAGTGAGATCACTCTTCGCAGCTGTTCCTCAAAAAGGGGTAAACAATCAAATGGAGGTGAATGATCGGCCAATACAGAGTGGAGGTGATGATGAGAACATGACCAAGGCTTTTAAAGGCTGAAATACTACATTCACGATGGTTATTTACCGGGAAATTGGTTCATTTTTTTTATTGAGCTTAAACACTGGGGGGAAACATTTGCTCATGACTTATGTTTATTTTTTAACGAGCTTGAACTATGTCTTAAAACTGCTCGATACAATGGTCTCTTCTTGACTTTACCATAAATAGCTTTGTTCTTTCAAAGATTGTACTGTATTTTCAATTGCTTCATCAAACTAGTCAGAAATGAACAATATATGCTTGAAAAATGAGTTAGAACACTAATATTTTACCTTGAACTACGTAAAAAGTAATGTAAAAGTGCTTTTACCTCCCATTTTACCATTTCATTTGAACTTTGGTTTGTTGGAGCTTTGGAGGTGCTTTCCCCCTTTGATTTTCATCAGCTGATTTCGGGAGATTCTGTGGACGATTCTCGGCGCCGTCTGGACCAGGTAGGAGCTAAACTTGAGCTCTTTCATTTCATGCTTTCCATTTTGCATTCTGAGCTTGATTCCTGGTTTTTCTGAGCCTCTGGGGTTTGAAAAACTCGCTCTGCCTTCAGTGCACCCTCTGTGTATCGAAAGGTGCATTGGATGTTGGCCTGTCTACTGGCCATCTGACATGCAACGCACCCAGAGCACTACTGTAGGTGCAATGGGCGCAAAGAAGGAATTTTATGCACAATTTTTGATGGAAATTTTGCCTGTTTCTTACCAAAATCAAGATCTAACTCTTCTCTTGTTTGTTTTTCAGAGATCTTTGGAGTAAGATGACTATTACATGGCGAGAACGTGAGCATGAAGAAGAGGACATGCTTGCTCTACATGATCCGGTTACAGTAAACGCACTGCGGAACTGTGGCTTGCTGAAGTTTTTCTGCATTTCTAGCATGAGACAACAGATCAACTTACTGCAGTATTTTCTCGATGCTTGGGATCCTACCAACCAGGTGTTCCAAATCAGGGGCAAATCCATCCCCTTGACTGTAGTGGACATCTATTTCTTGACTGGCTTGTCGAGGCAGGGTTCCCCCATCTCTTTATCAGGTTCGGCCCGAGGAGGTGAATTTGTGAGAGATTATGTTCGCCGGTATTGCAGAGAGGGATCTCAGCCGAGTAAAGACGGCAAGATCATCATCCGTGATGTCACTGACAGGTCCCTCAGGACTATTCTGTTTACTTTTAGTAGGATGGCTGGTGGAGCGGCTCTTCATGTAGCCAACCGATCTTATATGCAGTATGCCTTGGAATGTCTCCAACCGAAGGTGTTCAACTGGTGCGACGCAATACTTCTTGTGATGAAAGAAAAGCTGACCAAGGTAAAGAGTGGGAGGTTGAAGAACTTTGGGTATGGTTCTATTTTGATCGCCTTTGCCTTGGAAAAAATACCACTGATGCAGCCACAGTATATTGCACTCGATTTATCTTCACCGACTGAACCACGTATGCAGAGATGGGTCGACCATATGTCTAGGCATGCTGGTCAGTGTCAAATTTCATTTTCTGATACCTTCTTTGGGTGGTTTGATCATTAGGAGATGGTTTATTCCGAGTACCCATACACTGGTATGGACTTCCGGGGTGACCCAGATTTAGTACTGTCGGCTGGCGAACAGTGGGGTGCCATTGGTAAATTCTTTGACCATATCCCTGTTTATCATTTTTCTCTTATAATGTCCTTGTGCTTTATTTTATCAAGACTTAATCAAACTCATGTGTCCATGCAGATGTTGGTCTCATTCGGCCAGTAGTACACCTGAGAGTGCTAGCTACCGCCCCAGTAGGAGAGGCTGTTGGAAGGGCTATCCTTCGCGACCTCGATGTGGCCGAGACTCTCACAGCATTATAGGAATAGGTTGAGGGACTCACTCTTGGTATTCCAGATGTGAGGACTGACGAGCTGCCCTTGAGGTTGCAGCGGCATACTACTGGTGTGCCAAGACGATGGACTCGGCTCTTACGCATGATCACACAGGCTGTGACTTGCTATCACAAGCATCATTAGACTAGGGTGCCCCGTAGCGTTTTGAGTTTTTGGTCATTTGACCAATTTTGTCTTGTTTACAGAACATTATGTGTAAACCATAAACAGTTATATAAATATTTTTGATTTTCGGAGTTTTATTTCGGTTAAGTTACATGATCCAAATGCAAATATTGATGGTATGCTTCTTTTTATAAACGTTGCAAATGTCTATCTAACACATAATTTGCCAATGAGTCAGTTAATGTGTTTAAGTTTCTGGAAATATGCTGATATTGAATAAAATCAAATTGTCTTTCCAAAATCTTAACCCTTAGGAACATGCGATAAATAGTTGGATTTCGGACAGAGTAAATACCAGTGAGTTGTAGTATGACGAGTTGTGAGTCTAGCCTGACAATCAGTCGACGTATACCATGTGTGATGGCATCAGAGAGAAGTTCTATCAACGCGCTATATTCAACGATGTTATTCGTTGATTGACCAATACATACCCCTGTGAAACTTACTAACTCACCACTTGGATCAAAAATGGCCCAGGCCGCGGAAGATAGGTTCCGCGAACTACGACTCGCTCCGTCGGCATATCCAACACATGACTCCAATAGGTTTGAAATCTGCAATAAATGTAAAAAGTGGATTACTTGACCAAAATAAACACTTTACCGAAAACAAAAACATAACAAAAGCATACAGGTTACTATACTGAATCACGCATAGTAACGCTTGAGGTACAACCCATTACGAGGTTGTGCCAGTGGAATTCCGTCATAATCCATTAACCCGTAGGCTCCTTTTGCTAACACTCGCTTAACAATATAGGGGCCCATCCATAAAGACTTGAATTTACCTGCTCCCAATTTAGTGGATTCTTGGTCATAAAGCAATACCAAGTCACCTTCTAAGAAGACACGGGGTTTGACATTTTTGTCGAACTGTGCTTTGACTCGTTTCTTATGGGCTTCGTTAGCCAAAGCGGCATCACGACAGGTTTCATCCAATTGGATTAGTTCCAAGAAACGAGCTTCTTCTTCTGAAGTTCCGGGGAGGAGGTCAATTGCGAGTTTAAGGGATGAGATTTCACACTGGATTGGTAAGGCTGCTTCCATGCCATATACCAGTTGGAAAGGTGTAAACCCGGTTGCATTCCTTACCGATGTTCGGTAAGCCCACAAGGCTGAGTACAGGATTAGGTGCCACCTTCTTTTGTGAACTCCAATCATCCTTTGCAGCATACGCTTCAGGACCTTGTTGATTGCTTCAACTTGTCCGTTGGCTTGCGGGTAATATGGAGTAGAGCTGTCATGAGACAACCCTAGTTTGGCAGCTAATTCGACCATCATGTGATTGCGAAAATGCGATCCATGATCTGTGACTATAGCTTGTGGGACGCCGAATCTGGCGACTACATGATTGAAAAAGAAGAGGGCAGTTGTTTCACCAGTATTATCTAATGTAGGCATCGCCTTGGCCCATTTGGTAAAATAGTCAACTGCGACTATGATGTACCCATGCCCCCCGGTCGAGGTGGGGTTACATGTCATGAAATTGATGCCCCATTTGGCGAATGGCCCGACAACAACTATTGGCTACAGAGGTGCGGGTGGTTTTCTGGTTTTGCTATCGAAAATTTGACAAGCATGGCAACTTCTGACTGCGTTTATGCAATCTTTAAACATTGTTGGCCAGAAGTATCCTGCTCGTAATATATTTTTTTGCGTTGTAGCATAATCGGATTGATGCCCCCCACACGCACCTGAATGGCAATCATTCAGGACTTTTTCGGCCTCCTCATGCATGAGGCACCTTCTCAGAACTGTATCGATACTGCGACGGTAAAGTGTATCACTGACGATCATGTAGTCTTTTGCTTGGTATCGAATACGTTTTTGTTCGGAGCGAGAGGTATTTGGCCTATATTTTTGGGTTTGGAGATAAATGATTATATCCCCATACCACTGATTGCTTGAAGATATCAGAAACAAATTTTCGTCCACGATCATTTATTCAGTTGTTTCATCGTCAGACGACGATGGGAGATCGCATAATAATTCTGCGAAAACCAGAGCTTTCTTTGACTTGGATTTTACAAATTCCAGATCAAACTCTTGTAGGATTGCTATCCATTTTGAATATTTGCCCCCCAGCAACTCTCGCGACAATATATAAGTCATGGGGTTGCAATCTGACAGAATGGTAGTTTTTCGAAAGAGGACATAGTGTCGAAATCTCTGTATCACTTGAACAGCTGCGAGTGCTAGCTTTTCAACATAAGAATATTTGCTTTCTGTATCATTTAAGTTCTTACTTAAATAATATATAGGATGTTCGATTCCGTTGTCTTCTTGAACTAAAACCATTACGATGGTCATATCCACTGTAGCCAGATACAGGTTAAAGTCTTTTTGATAATCAGGAGCATACATTAATGATGTTTTCATTAGGGATTCTTTTAAAGCATCAAAGGAAGCTTGCGCAACTTGATCCCAGACAAAGGGTACTTCCTCGTAATTTGGAATGAACCTCCTTAGAAAGTTTGTTTTCCCTTGGAGTTTCTGAATCTGAAGCAAATTTGAAGGTGGAGGCAAATTTATGATTGCCTGAACCTTACTTGGGTCGAGACGAATCCCGTCCTTTGAGACTACAAAGCCAAGTAAACGACCAGAACTGACGCAAAATACACATTTGTGTGGATTGAGTCGTATCTTGTATTGTCGGCGACGTAGAAATATCGCTCTTAAATGCTGCAGATGATCAGTCCGCTTTCGCGAATGAACCGGAAGGTCGTCGAGGTATGGTTGAACGATGTTTTTGATGTCATGGAAGGTGTAATTCATTGCCCTCTGAAATGTTGCCCCTGCTTTCTTCAAACCAAAGGGTAATTTTCGATATGCGAATGTGCCCCACAGACAAATAAATGCAGTCTTTGACTGATCCTACGGGTAGATATTATTTGATTATACCCGGAGAATCCATCCATAAATGAAAAGATTTCACATCCGGAGCATTCATCAATTATCTGGTCGATGAAGGGTGTAGGGTAGTTGTCTTTTGGACAAGCTTGATTTACATCCCTATAATCGACGCACACTCTAATTGTTCCTTGTTTTTCCATAACAGGGACAATATTCGATACCCAATCGGTTAGAGAAACCGGGTAAATGAAACCAGCATGGAGAAGTTTTTCAACTTCTGCCTTAATGGTAGCGCCTTTCTTGGGGTGCACCTGCCATAGCCGTTGTCGTACTGGTTTGACATCTGGATACATCTTGATTTCGTGTTCAACGATACTCGAGTCAATGCCTGGAATTTCACTATATGACCAAGCAAAGACATCTCTAAATTCGCAAAAAAGAGCGTTATATATTTCCAGTTCTAAAGGAGAACAATATTTGCCAACATAAATATTCTCTACAACATCTGTTTTGGTCGAGATATTTATGGCGATAGTCTCTTCAATGTTGGACAAGTTTCGCTCAGAATCCACCATGTTTATAGTATTTGATAGAAAATCAAAAACTGAAGGATGATAAAGGTCATCAGGAGTATTTTCTTCATAATTCGGAAGAAGGGAACGGTGGTGGTAATCATCCCATGGTGCTCCTTCAATTACCATTGATTGAACAATTCCTTCGTCGGTGACATGCACTCGTGACCAAGGATCTGAAGGGGTACCATATTCCTCAGACCTATCTATCCAAACGCTTGATGAACGTTGATTTGGGTTTGCCTCCCATGCCAGGAACATTGATTGCTACAATATTTCTGTTGGGCTTGGAGGCAAAACCTGCAAATGATCCATGTCGATATCGTTTTATGAGATCTTTTTAAAAGATATTATATTGCAGGTTCCTACGGATGCTACTTCCACCAAATTGATTGGAGGTGGAAGAGCGAAAGTTTCCATTAATATAGGATCCTTTAGTAGGCCTACTCCAATATTTTGAAGCGAATGGGGGCTTCCATGGATCATAGGAATGCTTCCCGTAACTTGAGAACCATTGGGGAGGAAGTTTTGTTGATCGACGATTGTAATCCCTCCTTGAAAGGGAAATCCAATCTTCGTAAAATAGGTCGACACAACAGCAGCCATGGCATATATCCATGGTCTTCCCAGTAGGATGTTGTAATCGAGATTTCCGTCGATTACCTCAATATCTATTTCTACTGTTTTTCCTCCTAGTTCAACCTTCAAGTTACTTAGAATACCATATGGGGTATATGTTCGTCCGTCAAATGCTTTTAATGTCGTTGAAGATCGCGACAAGGTTGGAGATCCTAAAGTTTTCCAGCAACACATCGACATAATACATGTAGATGCACCCTCATCAATAATTGTTCGATGAACAGTTTTGTTGAGGACTTTCACTTGAACGAGGAAAGCTAGTTGAGCTGGTAATTGAGGATCGTATCCTTTATGATCGAAGGATACAAGATTGGAATCCTTTGGGTCTATCCCACCAATGGCTGATAATAAAGCCTGCTTTTGGGATGGGCAATTTTGTAGTACTTCAAGAGTCGACATAGCGGATGGCAATTGGGCCAAATCTTCCACTATATTATAATGTTGTGCTGCTCTAGCACGAGGATTAAATGTCAATTTGTGTACTACTCCCTTTGGCAGTTTTATTGTCAGTTCAGGAATGATGGGCGGCGCAACTTCTGTCGAAGTTGTTGTCGAACTACTAGGTTGATCTTTATCCTTGTTGTTCGACAGCTGTGGATTCCCATAATCTTTGTTCCTTGTCGATATCAAAGCGTCATTTTGCTGTTTTGAAACTGACAACATTAGCACTTGAGACGGGGAAGCATTTCCACTGTCAACCAGATTTGTTCCTGGGTTTGGAAACGGATCAGTTAACACTGCTGAGGTTTTTGAATTCTTGAAGAATTTTTTAAGCTCAGCTTTGTGTGGACAATCTGTTGTCCGATGATCCTCATCACATATCATGCATGGATATTTTAGTTTCCTATTTCCAGGAGGGTTTGCAGAAGATTTTTCAGGTGATGATTCTTCCTGTTTCTTCTTCTTCCCTTTGCCTTTCTTCTTGCCCCCTGGTTGCTTGGTTTCTTTGCCTTTATCTGTCGATACGACATTTACTTCCGAGGCAAGAAGTTCCTCTTTTTCATTTTGACCAGAAATCTTACGGGCCTTTTTAGATGTAGCCTTTGTCGATTTTGTGTCTGTTGCGCCAATCACGCCATCACCGGCATGAGAGTCATTTTTTGATTTAGGAGGAGGAGGAACTGAGAATTCCGGTCTAGGGGCGTCAGGTATTTTATCGTAGAGCGTGCCAGACTGAGTGTAAATCAAGTCCAAATATTGTGCACGAGCGATAACTTGCTCTTCTGTGACGACTCCCCCTTTTGCCACATCTTCTGTGATGGAAGGCAGTAATGACTTAATAAACCATTCAGCTAAAAGCTGGTCGGGAACATACGTTTTCACCATTCTACGACGACGTCGCCACTCATGTATATGATTAGATATGTGAGTTGCCTTCGTTTGTTTGAAGTTGGTAAGAATTTCCGTTCCCGTTTCGTACCTTATTAGTAACTGAAAATGGGTTAAAAAGGTTGTGGCTAGGGTACTGAAGTTGTCGAATGAAGCTCTAGGCAATTCGATATACCATTTTGCTGCCGGACCAGTTAACGTCCTCTGAAAAAGGCGAAGCCTAATCGAATCATCGTTTAGGGTGTTTGATGAACACCACAGATGAAAGGTCATCACATGATTCGACGGATCTTCACCCGGATTTCCATTAAATTTAGGAATATCTGATGGAAGTTTATGCGGAATCGCTAGCCACCAAGGGGCGTAAGCAATTGGATCGTTTGTTAACCGATTTAAATCAGGTAACTCTAAAGTTGCCACAAAGGTTAACTGTTGATTCAAGTTAGGTGAAGCATACACAGGATAAGATGGGATTGCCTGAGCAGTTGGTCTTTGCATACCGGCATAATGCATTTGATGCTGGTAACTTTGGTAAGGTTGGTGGGCATGACCATTGTAAAATGGTTGATTTTGACCGTTTTGAATATACGGCTGCCCACTATTTGCAAAGATCTATTGTTCAGAACCTTGGTATACTTGTTGGAACTGCGGTTGTTGGTATTGCACTAGCCATGGTTGTGAAGCCATGTGCTGTTGCCCGATACTAACTGTTTGACCAAGATGAGGGGTAATTGTACCCGTTTGAACCTGTGTCATTCCACTAGTTGGCGATTGTGGTTGAGTTGCAGGGTCAAGGGGCTATTGCATTACAACCTGAGGATGGCGTACAACAGGCAACGCTTGAACATGCGACACCGTCACAATAGCTGGCGTAGTTGGTATATTTGACATAGGTAAGCATTGTTGCATCAAATATAAAACTCTTGGTTGTTGAGGTAGTATCGGTACCCAACCGCTTGAAGTAATTCTAGCATAACCCAAATTTTGTTGTGAACTCTCGTATGGCTGTCCTCCCGGAGGGGATAATGAAAGGTCATACTGCCCCCCATACGGTGGCAATCCAGTACTTAAGGGAATGGTTTTCCCTTGAGGGCCGGACTGCCCAAATTGACCTCCAAATGGATCAATTTGTTGAGACTCAACATAAGAGTTTACGGATATTATTTCAGATGAAAAAACAGGAACAGACCATACTGTCGAAATGGCCCCTGAGTGGGTTCCTTCTAGCGATTGAGAGCTAGTTGGGACTGAAGGTATACCGGCAAACATTGTTGTAGTGATAGCAGGGAGTTCTGTCGTCATTGTGTCAGATGATACAGTCCTAGATGTTGGCGGTTGTTCAGACATTTCTAGTCTATCCAAAAGATTACCTAACGATTCTACAGGAGCTTCTGTTGCGGTAGACTAACTTCTGACGAAGAAGGATACAGAGCGATCCCGACTCCAAATTGCGATGGAGTATTAGATGGAGGATCTTCCACAATCTCTTCTATAGCAATCAGACCAGGTGGAAGGGGTAGACCGTCAGGTCCGTAGAATATTTCTGGTGCCGAAGAAGGTATGGAATCGGCAGCGACAGATGTTTGAGGAGCAACACTCTCCGAACCGGTTGTAGATAGAACTGGTTCAGTGACACAAGTGTTTACCCTCAGACTAGGATCAGTACCACTGTCCTTCTGTGGCTGCTAAACTTCTTCTGTAGAGGCAGGGATACCAGAAATGTTTGGAGTAACCGGAGTCTCTGATGTTGTTGGAACACTTGTTCTAACTTTAACAGGAGATTTGGAACTGGTTAAACGAGTTCGCTTTGTCCGTACTAGCTTCAATTCCGGAGACAAAGACAGTTGACTCGTAAGCCTCCGCGAACGACGGGGTTTCAATTGACTTTCTTCCACGATTGCGGATTACTCGATCAACTAAAAATAAAGGGGAAGTATGTTTCCGAATTAGATGAATTTTAGACGCTTTGACACAACTTGTTTTTTCAATTTTTAAGAGTCGAGAAAAAACAAAAGATGACTCTAGTCGCCTTCGATTTTTAATGAGCCTGAAGTGACAAGTGCTCAGATGGACCTTTTCCGTTAAAGAGTCTGAAAAGGAATGAAAGGGACTGCTCTGGAAATATAGGTAGAGGGATTACCAAACCAATCGCAAAACTACAGAATACTTTTTACGGTACGGCAGTCAATATTCCCGAATGTTGTGTTCAGTGCATTGCGATCGATAGGGCAGCAGACACGACTTCCTATGGATAAAGGATTAAGCCTATTGGGGTCTCCCAAAATATACTCGACGGTACGTGGGAGCACAAGTACGTATTGGCACTTATCGTCTCAAAGTGGAGGAATCACCCAACCATCAGTGAGAACAACAGTTACCAGGCTTTACGACGCCGGAATACGTCTCTAGCCTAGACTTCTAAATGTTGTGCGTTAGGTTCCAAAGCGTTGTTAGATTCATTGAATTTATTTTATAATTGATCTTGTTTATGAAGTTTGCCTTTCAGTTTCACCGCGAGATGTAGTATAATTCCTAAAATGCAATCTAAGATGATAAACAATATTTTTATCTTCTTTGTGCAATGAAAATCCTAGCTACTAAGGAAAGAAAGACAGAATCCTTTCACAAAGAGCAAAGAGCACACTCTAAATGCACTTTCCTAAATCAAACCAATCAGACTGTCCAAATGCAAATGCACATGCATGTATTTGTTTTCGACTTTCTTAGTATGTAAATGATAAAAGGAAAGTTGATGCACAAATCTGAATTACTTTTCAAGCGACAGTTATCAACAAGTTTCTTTTCAAAATCGAAAATGGAGACAATCACAACACCTTACGATTTGGAAATGAATACTTGTTTTCGACACTAGGAAAATTACAAATTCAGACCAAAAACAATAGTAACAAGATAATCAACTATCTACAGCAATCAAACTCTTTCCTATGATTGAAAACGACACTTGCAACACTTTCAAATCAAAGGACGACAGTGCGATTATGTTACTTTTTGCAAAGGAGAACTGAAAATGACTCAACAAACACACAAAAACATTTACAGTTCTTTTGTACAAAGGAGGTGGAATAACAGCAAGGAAAAGGGGTTTCAAACAGAGATATACTGATCACAGGCAGCAAAATTCATGAATAGAACTGGAAAGAATGAATCACAGAAACCAAAACTGCACAATGCCTAGTCTGATCAGCACACCTGTAACACAGGGAATTTGAAATGCAGCACACCTACTACACTCGGGAAGTGCGCTGAATTTCAGATTCTCAGAACAGTACCTGCGCTAGGCCAGAGACGAGACTTTGCTTGGGTTCCGAGTCACAGTTTGCAGTTCAGTTCATGGGTTTTGGCCGAGCAAATGGTAATCAGTAATGCAACAATCAGGGGTAGATCTAAGGAGGATCTAAGAGCTACCACAAGGGGCAATCAGAGAGTTTGTGAATCAGTTGTTTAAATCATAAACAGATCCCGAAGATTGACTGAAGCGGCATTTATCTACTTTGCATTTTCATAGCAAATGCAGTTCGAAAGCTACCTGGCACGACTTCAGACTCTGTCTGTAAGTTTATGAAATAGACAACAAGGAAGATAAACAAACAAACTAATTCGTCCCCAGCGGAGTCGCCATTTTGTTACAGGGAAAAGTGTCTACTCAGAACTGCTTATCCCACTAAGGTGTGATAGCTGCCTTAGAAACAAACAAAGTAAAGCTACTTTCATTTTTCCTTTATGAAGTATAGATAGAGAAGAACAAAGAAGACCAACCTCTGTCTTGCGCTAATCTCCTGGTTCGTTTCCTCTCTTTCTTGATAGTCCTTCGCTACTTGTTCCCTTGCACGCCCAGCTTCACAAAGTACCTGTAAGATCACAGTAGCATAGCACCATACAAGAACATGGATCTATAATCATAAACAATCTAGGATCGGATGTAAATTGACCATACAAATGCAGCAAACATAAATTACACAAGAGTATGGAGGAAAACTTGAATAGCTTTTATTGATAAACAAGAAAGAGCCAAGGGGAGTTACAACCAGTTGTTCTGACCCAGCATCATCCTCTCAGCAAGGAAGCCCCTCTTCACCTCATACAAAGCTTAGATCACCCAACAATTAGATGTTCGTCTCAAGAAACCAACAACAATTCCTTACAATATGCAAAATTCCAGCCTCTGGATCTCTGGGATGAGGGATCCATATATAGATATCTGTAAGGGAGATGAGTTAGCTTGTGATTTGATTAGTGTCTTCCCTCTGATAGTTCTTGCTTCAACTTGGAGATTGATGATCTCTTACTCATCCTTGGTCGAATTCAGAGAGGCAAGTGTCACAGGAGAAGTTTCAGGAAGCTTCCATTGCCTCTCCACCTCACGGAATGACACTGCCATTTGTCATTTCTCACCCATCGCACCCAATAGAAGGGATTTTTAAATGCAACACACCCACACATTGTGTTTAGGTGAGATGCAACGCACTTTGCCTATGGGGCAACTGAAATGATCCTGTTTTGACCAATTCTGAGCAGTTTTTCATGGAGAACTTCTGGGAGAAGCTGTAATCAGTTGACCTTGTTCCTTTAGGGGTTAGAAAAACACTTTTAGGGACTTAGGAGCCCTTGGTTTATGGACATTTCATGCTTGGGATTGCAGTGCCCAAAAAATGTCTATAACACCTGAGTCGTTAATTTCTGCTGTGATAGTGCACTCCTCAGATGTGGCGTTAGTGAAGCTACAAATCACTCACAATGTTGTCCATCAATCAGATTCATATTAGCTTCACGAATCTTGCATTTTAGTCTCTGATGCAGCTCCCAAGGAGTCTCACCTGGTAGCATCATGATCTCTTTGAATCCAATGATCAACTGTGCTTCCGACTTCAGCCTACTAAATTCTCTATTTAGCACTACATGGATATCCGCAATTACCGCATTTGGATTATCGTTGGAGTGCTTAATATACCAGGTCAGTGTGCGGTCTTGTAGGGTGCTAACCAGTGTCACTTTCTTCATATTGTCATATGTAACTCCTTATGCTTCCCATACAGCTCTTACCACAAACCAGAATTGGTCCAGATCCTCATTTCAAAATCCCTTAAACACAGTCAACTTCACTATCCTTTCCGTATTGAATCACGATGGTGGCGGAGGTGGTATGGGCGGAGGTGATGGTAGTGAACTTGTTGGTGGTGTGGGTGGGGGTGGTAGTCACATAACTCTTTGCCTTATCAGATGGATCGCACTTTGCAGTGAGACCTTTGCGAGCTCTTCCTCGTCCCCTTGCGGAGGTGAAATCAAGGGCTAGTTTCGAGTCCCTTACTTCCTTCATTCCTGTAAGCTTTTCCACTTTGCATAGCCCCGAAAATCAAGGTAACTGCATAACCCTCTTTTCACACAATAGCATTTTAATCCAAGTATTCAAAGACTTTACTTACTTACCTCGTGGTCCTTTGAGGAAGCGTTGCTTTGCCTCGCTATAGCTGACTGAGGTGTCGACTGTGAACTCAATAATGAATCCTCCTATAATTTGATTGAGCCAATGATCAATGGTGCATGCAATCTTATCCTCCAATTCTTCCAACCTTCGCACTAACTCTGGGGTCCACACAATAGGATTGTCGAGTTTCCACCTTCCTTGGCTATTTTCTAGCTTCGCGATCCACTCGTACAGCTCAGTAGGAAAGACGCGAAGAAGATTTCATGGATCTCTGTGTACAGGTAGCAGTCTAACCACTCTTCTTTTGATAGTCGTGGGTTCCTGTTCTCCTGTGTCGCGAACTCGTGAATTCTTCTGTCCAACCAGCCTTCAATTTCCTTCTTAGTTGGATTCCAATGATACGACATCAGACATCTCTATGCAGATTCCGGTCCCAGCAACGGAACCATTTGTTGGCTTGAGGGGGCTTGAACTAGGTTTAGAGTTAATTAGCCAAACAAATCCCTACACTACTGGTCCTTTCGGCATTGGCCGACAGAGCGTGGATTTAAGTCTCACTGGAAGCAGTATGGGGGGATGGTGGAACCAAGTTTCCGCACCCTTGAGATGTCTGAGGTGCCGATTTAGTCCAACTATGCCTACCTTAGCACAGGTAACTTTGCGCACTGTCCTAGCCTTCAATACCCTCGTCATCTGTTATAATTTCCCTTCACACAGCCCTAACCAGGGGCTAAGATGCTTTCACGCTGTTATGGCAGCATCCTGCGCTATTTCCCCCAATTATACCATGTATCCTACTTATCTTCCTAAATATCTTAGTTAACTTCACGTAAACAAATATTCTATCATGCATTCACTTATTCAACACATTCATACATATTCGTGCATCATATAAGCATTAAAAGTGTAATGTATATTCAACGTAACAGATGCATAAAACAGGAAATAAATACAAAGAATGGATATGAAACTTCTCTTTATTAATGCTCCAACTGTTACAGACTCGACTCGCCCTGTGCACTTAGCTACAGGGGCCTGTGCACTCAGCTACTGACTGTTAGGCCTTTGCGTACTCAGTTGTAGAGCCTTCTCCTACTCTATGACCCAAAACTAGACTTTACACTTCAGATACAACTCAACTCTTCATCCTTATCATTATTATTCCATTATCTCATGATCTTTTGATTACTTAGAGCCTTGCTTTATTTATACAATCCCATGGTCCATTAACCATGGGTAGATCTCTACAACCAACATTAATTACAAGATTGAGGGCAGAAAACCATATGACTCTTTTACAAACTGCGCACTCCATGCACAAAAAATGCGGAGTCTTTACATCGGGGTTACAACTTTTGACCAAAATCTGGAATCTAAGCCCCAAAACTTCCCTTGGGGGATCCCGTGCCCAACACCCCCATACCTGTCTCCCCTACCAAAGAACAAGTTGGAAATTAGAATTTGCATTCATAAAACTAAAAATCCAAAAAGGTTTTTTTCTTCAATTTCTAAGTTAGCACATGCATGTAGTAGTCATAATAGTTCTTAGATAAAATTTCATGCTGAGTTAGTCCAGGTCATTAAATGTTATAAACAAGGTTGAGTTAGGATTATTTTGCAAGAAAAATGTGTAAACGCTTAGCTAGATGATTTCATGTCACTTTATAACTCCTCCAATTTAGCTCTTTCATTTCCTAGAGTAGGAATCATTCCCTTTTTGCCTTAAGGATAATTTTCCATTTTTGATTTGGTAGTCAAAATCCTTCTAGTCAATAGAAGTCTGGTTTTAGAAACCCTAGTGCTTCATCACCCCTGTTGAAAATTGACAAGAGTAGACCATTGCATCTACTGTGTATACAACACTATCACCTCCAAGTTTGTAAAAACCCTGGGTTGATGAAGTAAAGTTGGTAGCCCCAGGAGTTGGAACATTCTTGTTGCAATACTGGTGCTCATCAGTGGGTATAACATGAATTATCATCAGTATAACTAACATGGTAGGGGTTACCAAGTGCCATATTGGTAGGCCAAATTCATGCTAGGAAATGTGAGTGTGGTCATCACGTGATGTGAAATAAAATTGGGTGGGGGGTATAGAAAATGAGTTTTAGTGATAGCGTATGGAAGGAATTGGGTATAACTTGTAGATTGATGATCTCTTACTTATCCTTGGTCGAATTCAGAGAGGCAAGTGTCACAGGAGAAGTTTCTCGAAGCTTCCATTGCCTGTCCACCTCACGGAATGACACTGCCATTTGTCATTTCTCACCCATCGCACCCCATAGAAGGGCTTTTTGAAATGCAACGCACCCACACAATGTGTTTAGGTGAGATGCAATGCACTTTGCCTATGGGGCAGCTGAAATGATCCTGTTTTGACCAATTCTGAGCAGTTTTTCATGGAGAACTTCTGGGAGAAGCTGTAATCAGTTGACCTTGTTCCTTTAGGGGTTAGAACAACACTTTTAGGGACTTAGGAGCCCTTGGTTTATGGACATTTCATGCTTGGGATTGCAGTGCCCAAAAATGTCTATAACACCTGAGTCGTTAATTTCTATTGTGATAGTGTACTCCTCAGATGTGGCGTTAGTGAAGCTACAAATCACTCACAAGGTTGTCCATCCATCAGATTCATATTAGCTTCACGAATCTTGCATTTTAGTCTCTGATGCAGCTCCCAAGGAGTCTCACTTGGTATCATCATGATCTCTTTGAATCCAATGATCAACTGTGCTTCCGACTTCAGACTACTAAATTCTCTATTTAGCACTGCATGGATATCCGCAATTCCCGCATTTGGATTATCATTGGAGTGCTTAATATACTAGGTTAGTGTGCGGTCCTGTAGGGTGCTAACCAGTGTCACTTTCTTCATATTGTCATATGTAACTCCTTATGCTTCCATACAGCTCTTACCACAAACCAGAATTGGTCCAGATCCTCATTTCCAAATCCCTTAAACACAGTCAACTTCACTATCCTTTCCGTATTGAATCACGATGGTGGCGGAGGTGGTATGGGTGAAGATGGAGGTGATGGTAGTGAACTTGTTGGTGGTGTGGGTGGGGGTGGTAGTCACATAATTCTTTGCCTTATCAGATGGATCGCACTTTGCAGTGAGACCTTTGCGAGCTCTTCCTCGTCCCCTTGTGGAGGTGAAATCAAGGGGCTAGTTTCGAGTCCCTTACTTCCTTCATTCCTGTAAGCTTTTCCACTTTGCATAGCCCCGAAAATCAAGGTAACTGCATAACCCTCTTTTCACACAATAGCATTTTAATCCAAGTATTCAAAGACTTTACTTACTTACCTTGTGGTCCTTTGAGGAAGCGTTGCTTTGCCTCGCTATAGCTGACTGATGTGTCGACTGTGAACTCAATAATGAATCCTCCTATAATTTGATTGAGCCAATGATCAATGGTGCATGCAATCTTATCCTCCAATTCTTCCAACCTTCGCACTAACTCTGGGGTCCACACAATAGGATTGTCGAGTTTCCACCTTCCTTGGCTATTTTCTAGCTTCGCGATCCACTCATACAGCTCAATAGGGAAAGGCGCGAAGAAGATTTCATGGATCTCTGTGTACAGGTAGCAATCTAACCACTCTTCTTTTGATAGTCGTGGGTTCCTGTTCTCCTGTGTCGCGAACTCGTGAATTCTTCTGTCCAACCAGCCTTCAATTTCCTTCTTAGTTGGATTCCAATGATACAACATCAGACATCTCTATGCAGATTCTGGTCCCAGCAACGGAACCATTTGTTGGCTTGAGGGGGCTTGAACCAGGTTTAGAGTTAATTAGCCAAACAAATCCCTACACTACTGGTCCTTTCGGCATTGGCCGACAGAGCATGGATTGAAGTCTCACTGGAAGCAGTATGGGGGGATGGTGGAACCAAGTTTCCGCACCCTTGAGATGTCTGAGGTGCTGATTTAGTCCAAATATGCCTACCTTAGCACAGGTAACTTTGCGCACTATCCTAACCTTCAATACCCTCGTGATCTGTTATAATTTCCCTTCACGCAGCCCTAACCAGGGGCTAAGATGCTTTCACGCTGTTATGGCAGCATCCTGCGCTATTTCCCCAAATTATACCATGTATCCTACTTATCTTCCTAAATATCTTAGTTAACTTCACGTAAACAAATATTCTATCGTGCATTCACTTATTCAAAACATTCATACGTATTCGTGCATCATATAAGCATTAAAAGTGTAATGTATATTCAACGTAACAGATGCATAAAACAAGAAATAAATACAAAGAATGGATATGAAACTTCTCTTTATTAATGCTCCAACTGTTACAGACTCGACTCGCCCTGCGCACTTAGCTACAGGGGTCTGTGCACTCAGCTGCTGACTACTAGGCCTTTGCGCACTCAGTTGTAGAGCCTTCTCCTACTCTATGACCCAAAACTAGACTTTACACTTCAGATACAACTCAACTCTTCATCCTTATCATTATTATTCCATTATCTCATGATCTTTTGATTACTTAGAGCCTTGCTTTATTTATACAATCCCATGGTCCATTAACCATGGGTAGATCTCTACAACCAACATTAATTACAAGATTGAGGGCAGAAAACCCTATGACTCTTTTACAAACTACGCACTCCATGCACAAAAAATGTGGAGTCTTTACATCAGGGTTACAACTTTTGACCAAAATCTGGAATCCAAGCCCCAAAACTTCCCTTGGGGGATCCCGTGCCCAACACCCCCATACCTGTCTCCCCTACCAAAGAACAAGTTGGAAATTAGAATTTGCATTCATAAAACTAAAAATCCAAAAAGGTTTTTTTCTTCAATTTCTAAGTTAGCACATGCATGTAGTAGTCATAATAGTTCTTAGATAAAATTTCATGCTGAGTTAGTCCAGGTCACTAAATGTTATAAACAAGGTTGAGTTAGGATTATTTTGCAAGAAAAATGTGTAAATGCTTAGCTAGATGATTTCATGTCACTTTATAACATCTTCCAATTTAGCTCTTTCATTTCCTAGAGTAGGAATCATTCCCTTTTTGCCTTAAGGATAATTTTCCATTTTTGATTTGGTAGTCAAAATCCTTCTAGTCAATAGAAGTCTGGTTTTAGAAACCCTAGTGCTTCATCACCCCAGTTGAAAATTGACAAGAGGAGACCATTGCATCTACTGTGTATACAACACTATCACCTCCAAGTTTGTAAAAACCCTGGGTTGATGAAGTAAAGCTGGTAGCCCCAGGAGTTGGAACATTCTTGTTGCAATACTGGTGCTCATCAGTGGGTATAACATGAATTATCATTAGTATAACTAACATGGTAGGGGGTAACAAGTACCATATTGGTAGGCCAAATTCATGCTAGGAAATGTGAGTGTGGTCATCACCTGATGTGAAATAAAATTGGGTGGGGGGTATAGAAAATGAGTTTTAGTGATAGCATATGGAAGGAATTGGGTATAACTTGTAGATTGATGATCTCTTACTCATCCTTGGTCGAATTCAGAGAGGCAAGTGTCACAGGAGACGTTTCTGGAAGCTTCCATTGCCTCTCCACCTCACGAAATGACACTGACATTTGTCATTTCTCACCCATTGCACCCCATAGAAGGGCTTTTTGAAATGCAACGCACCCACACAGTGTGTTTAGGTGAGATGCAATGCACTTTGCCTATGGGGCAGCTGAAATGATCCTGTTTTGACCAATTCTGAGGAGTTTTTCACGGAGAACTTCTGGGAGAAGCTGTAATCAGTTGACCTTGTTCCTTTAGGGGTTAGAACAACACTATTAGGGACTTAGGAGCCCTTTGTTTATGGACATTTCATGCTTGGGATTGCAGTGCCCAAAAATGTCTATAACACCTGAGTCGTTAATTTCTGCTGTGATAGTGCACTCCTCAGATGTGGCATTAGTGAAGCTACAAATCACTCACAATGTTGTCCATCCATCAGATTCATATTAGCTTCACGAATCTTGCATTTTAGTCTCTGATGCAGCTCCCAAGGAGTCTCACCTGGTAGCATCATGATCTCTTTGAATCCAATGATCAACTGTGCTTCCGACTTCAGCCTACTAAATTCTCTATTTAGCACTGCATGGATATCCGCAATTCCCGCATTTGGATTATCATTGGAGTGCTTAATATACCAGGTCAGTGTGCGGTCCTGTAGGGTGCTAACCAGTGTCACTTTCTTCATATTGTCATACGTAACTCCTTATGGTTTCCATACAGCTCTTACCACAAACCAGAATTCGTCTAGATCCTCATTTCCAAATCCCTTAAACACAGTCAACTTCACTATCCTTTCCATATTGAATCATGATGGTGGCGGAGGTGGTATGGGTGAAGATGGAGGTGATGGTAGTGAACTTGTTGGTGGTGTGAGTGGGGGTGGTAGTCACATAATTCTTTGCCTTATCAGATGGATCGCACTTTGCAGTGAGACCTTTGCGAGCTCTTCCTCGTCCCCTTGCGGAGGTGAAATCAAGGGGCTAGTTTCGAGTCCCTTACTTCCTTCATTCCTGTAAGCTTTTCCACTTTGCATAGCCCCGAAAATCAAGGTAACTGCATAACCCTCTTTTCACACAATAGCATTTTAATCCAAGTATTCAAAGACTTTACTTACTTACCTCGTGGTCCTTTGAGGAAGCGTTGCTTTGCCTCGCTATAGCTGACTGAGGTGTCGACTGTGAACTCAATAATGAATCCTCCTATAATTTGATTTAGCCAATGATCAATGGTGCATGCAATCTTATCCTCCAATTCTTCCAACCTTTGCACTAACTCTGGGGTCCACACAATAGGATTGTCGAGTTTCCACCTTCCTTGGCTATTTGCTAGCTTCGCGATCCACTCGTACAGCTCAATAGGGAAAGACGCGAAGAAGATTTCATGGATCTCTGTGTACAGGTAGCAGTCTAACCACTCTTCTTTTGATAGTCATGGGTTCTTGTTCTCCTGTGTCGCGAACTCGTGAATTCTTCTGTCCAACCAGCCTTCAATTTCCTTCTTAGTTGGATTCCAATGATACGACATCAGACATCTCTATGCAGATTCCGCTCCCAGCAACGGAACCATTTGTTGGCTTGAGGGGGCTTGAAACAGGTTTAGAGTTAATTAGCCAAACAAATCCCTACACTACTGGTCCTTTCGGCATCGGTCGACAGAGCGTGGATTGAAGTCTCACTGGAAGCAGTATGGGGGGATGGTGGAACCAAGTTTCCGCACCCTTGAGATGTCTGAGGTGCCGATTTAGTCCAACTATGCCTACCTTAGCACAGGTAACTTTGCGCACTGTCCTAACCTTCAATACCCTCGTGATCTGTTATAATTTCCCTTCACGCAGCCCTAACCAGGGGCTAAGATGCTTTCACGCTGTTATGGCAGCATCCTGCGCTATTTCCCCAAATTATACCATGTATCCTACTTATCTTCCTAAATATCTTAGTTAACTTCACGTAAACAAATATTCTATCGTGCATTCACTTATTCAAAACATTCATACATATTCGTGCATCATATAAGCATTAAAAGTGTAATGTATATTCAACGTAACAGATGCATAAAATAGGAAATAAATACAAAGAATGGATATGAAACTTCTCTTTATTAATGCTCCAACTGTTATAGACTCAACTCGCCCTGCGCACTTAGCTACAGGGGTCTATGCACTCAGCTGCTGACTACTAGGCCTTTGCGCACTCAGTTGTAGAGCCTTATCCTACTCTATGACCCAAAACTAGACTTTACACTTTAGATACAACTCAACTCTTCATCCTTATCATTATTATTCCATTATCTCATGATCTTTTGATTACTTAAAGCCTTGCTTTATTTATACAATCCCATGGTCCATTAACCATGGGTAGATCTCTACAACCAACATTAATTACAAGATTGAGGGCAGAAAACCCTATGACTCTTTTGCAAACTACGCACTCCATGCACAAAAAATGCGGAGTCTTTACATCGGGGTTACAACTTTTGACCAAAATCTGGAATCTAAGCCCCAAAACTTCCCTTGGGGGATCCCGTGCCCAACACTCCCATACCTGTCTCCCCTACCAAAGAACAAGTTGGAAATTAGAATTTGCATTCATAAAACTAAAAATCCAAAAAGGTTTTTTTCTTCAATTTCTAAGTTAGCACATGCATGTAGCAGTCATAATAGTTCTTAGATAAAATTTCATGCTGAGTTAGTCCAGGTCACTAAATGTTATAAACAAGGTTGAGTTAGGATTATTTTGGAAGAAAAATGTGTAAATGCTTAGCTAGATGATTTCATGTCACTTTATAACATCTTCCAATTTAGCTCTTTCATTTCCTAGAGTAGGAATCATTCCATTTTTGCCTTAAGGATAATTTTCCATTTTTGATTTGGTAGTCAAAATCCTTCTAGTCAATAGAAGTCTGGTTTTAGAAACCCTAGTGCTTCATCACCCCAGTTGAAAATTGACAAGAGTAGACCATTGCATCTACTGTGTATACAACACTATCACCTCCAAGTTTGTAAAAACCCTGGGTTGATGAAGTAAAGCTGGTAGCCCCAGGAGTTGGAACATTCTTGTTGCAATACTGGTGCTCATCAGTGGGTATAACATGAATTACCATCAGTATAACTAACATGGTAGGGGGTACCAAGTACCATATTGGTAGGCCAAATTCATGCTAGGAAATGTGAGTGTGGTCATCACCTGATGTGAAATAAAATTGGGTGGGGGGTATAGAAAATGAGTTTTAGTGATAGCATATGGAAGGAATTGGGTATAACTTGTAGATTGATGATCTCTTACTCATCCTTGGTCGAATTCAGAGAGGCAAGTGTCACAGGAGAAGTTTCTGGAAGATTCCATTGCCTCTCCACCTCGCGAAATGACACTGCCATTTGTCATTTCTCACCCATCGCACCCCATAGAAGGGCTTTTTGAAATGCAATGCACCCACACAGTGTGTTTAGGTGAGATGCAACGCACTTTGCCTATGGGGCAGCCGAAATGATCCTGTTTTGACCAATTCTGAGTAGTTTTTCATGGAGAACTTCTGGGAGAAGCTGTAATCAGTTGACCTTGTTCCTTTAGGGGTTAGAACAACACTTTTAGGGACTTAGGAGCCCTTGGTTTATGGACATTTCATGCTTGGGATTGCAGTGCCCAAAAATGTCTATAACACCTGAGTCATTAATTTCTACTGTGATAGTGCACTCCTCAGATGTGGCGTTAGTGAAGCTACAAATCACTCACAATGTTGTCCATCCATCAGATTCATATTAGCCTCACGAATCTTGCATTTTAGTCTCTGATGCAGCTCCCAAGGAGTCTCACCTGGTAGCATCATGATCTCTTTGAATCCAATGATCAACTGTGCTTCCAACTTCAGCCTACTAAATTCTCTATTTAGCACTGCATGGATATCCGCAATTCCCGCATTTGGATTATCATTGGAGTGCTTAATATACCAGGTCAGTGTGTGGTCCTGTAGGGTGCTAACTAGTGTCACTTTCTTCATATTGTCATACGTAACTCCTTATGGTTGCCAAACAGCTCTTACCACAAACCAGAATTCGTCTAGATCCTCATTTCCAAATCCCTTAAACAAAGTCAACTTCACTATCCTTTCCGTATTGAATCACGATGGTGGCGGAGGTGGTATGGGTGAAGATGGAGGTGATGGTAGTGAACTTGTTGGTGGTGTGGGTGGGGGTGGTAGTCACATAATTCTTTGCCTTATCAGATGGATCGCACTTTGCAGTGAGACCTTTGCGAGCTTTTCCTCGTCCCCTTGCGGAGGTGAAATCAAGGGGCTAGTTTCGAGTCCCTTACTTCCTTCATTCCTGTAAGCTTTTCCACTTTGCATAGCCCCGAAAATCAAGGCAACTGCATAACCCTCTTTTCACACAATAGCATTTTAATCCAAGTATTCAAAGACTTTACTTACTTACCTCGTGGTCCTTTGAGGAAGCGTTGCTTTGCCTCGCTATAGCTGACTGAGGTGTCGACTGTGAACTCAATAATGAATCCTCCTATAATTTGATTTAGCCAATGATCAATGGTGCATGCAATCTTATCCTCCAATTCTTCCAACCTTTGCACTAACTCTGGAGTCCACACAATAGGATTGTCGAGTTTCCACCTTCCTTGGCTATTTTCTATCTTCGCAATCCACTCGTACAGCTCAATAGGGAAAGACGAGAAGAAGATTTCATGGATCTCTGTGTACAGGTAGCAGTATAACCAATCTTCTTTTGATAGTCGTGGGTTCCTGTTCTCCTGTGTCGCGAACTCGTGAATTGTTCTGTCCAACCAGCCTTCAATTTCCTTCTTAGTTGGATTCCAATGATACGACATCAGACATCTCTATGCAGATTCTGGTCCCAGCAACGGAACCATTTGTTGGCTTGAGGGGGCCAGGTTTAGAGTTAATTAGCCAGAAAAGTCCCTACACTACTGGTCCTTTCGGCATCGGCCGGCAGAGCGTGGATTGAAGTCTCACTAGAAGCAGTATGGGGGGATGGTGGAACCAAGTTTCCGCACCCTTCAGATGTTTGAGGTGCCGATTTAGTCCAACTATGCCTACCTTAGCACAGGTAACTTTGCGCACTGTCCTAACCTTCAATACCCTCGTGATCTGTTATAATTTCCCTTCACGCAGCCCTAACCAGGGGCTAAGATGCTTTCACGCTGTTATGGCAGCATCCTGCGCCATTTCCCCAAATTATACCATGTATCCTACTTATCTTCCTAAATATCTTAGTTAACTTCACGTAAACAAATATTCTATCGTGCATTCACTTATTCAACACATTCATACATATTCGTGCATCATATAAGAATTAAAAGTGTAATGTATATTCAACGTAACAAATGCATAAAACAAGAAATAAATACAAAGAATGGATATGAAACTTCTCTTTATTAATGCTCCAACTGTTACAGACTCGACTCGCCCTACGCACTTAGCTACAGGGGTCTATGCACTTAGCTGCTGACTACTAGGCCTTTGCGCACTCAGTTGTAGAGCCTTCTCCTACTTTATGACCCAAAACTAGACTTTACACTTCAGATACAACTCAACTCTTCATCCTTATCATTATTATTCCATTATCTCATGATCTTTTGATTACTTAGAGCCTTGCTTTATTTATACAATCCCATGGTCCATTAACCATGGGTAGATCTATACAACCAACATTAATTACAAGATTGAGGGTAGAAAACCCTATGACTCTTTTACAAACTGCGCACTCCATGCACAAAAAATGCGGAGTCTTTACATCGGGGTTACAACTTTTGACCAAAATATGGAATCTAAGCCGCAAAACTTCCCTTGGGGGATCCTGTGCCCAACACCCCTATACCTGTCTCCCCTACCAAAGAACAAGTTGGAAATTAGAATTTGCATTCATAAAACTAAAAATCCAAAAAGGTTTTTTTCTTCAATTTCTAAGTTAGCACATGCATGCAGCAGTCATAATAGTTCTTAGATAAAATTCCATGCTGAGTTAGTCTAGGTCACTAAATGTTATAAACAAGGTTGACTTAGGATTATTTTGCAAGAAAAATGTGTAAATGCTTAGCTAGATGATTTCATGTCACTTTATAACATCTTCCAATTTAGCTCTTTCATTTCCTAGAGTAGGAATCATTCCCTTTTTGCCTTAAGGATAATTTTCCATTTTTGATTTGGTAGTCAAAATCCTTCTAGTCAATAGAAGTCTGGTTTTAGAAACCCTAGTGCTTCATCACCCCAGTTGAAAATTGACAAGAGTAGACCATTGCATCTACTGTGTATACAACACTATCACCTCCAAGTTTGTAAAAACCCTGGGTTGATGAAGTAAAGTTGGTAGCCCCAGGAGTTGGAACATTCTTGTTGCAATACTGGTGCTCGTCAGTGGGTATAACATGAATTATCATCAGTATAACTAACATGGTAGGGGGTATCAAGTAACATATTGGTAGGCCAAATTCATGCTAGGAAATGTGAGTGTGGTCATCACCTGATGTGAAATAAAATTGGGTGGGGGGTATAGAAAATGAGTTTTAGTGATAGCGTATGGAAGGAATTGGGTATAACTTGTAGATTGATGATCTCTTACTCATCCTTGGTCGAATTCAGAGAGGCAAGTGTCACAGGAGAAGTTTCTGGAAGCTTCCATTGCCTCTCCACCTCGTGGAATGACACTGCCATTTGTCATTTCTCACCCATCGCACCCCATAGAAGGGCTTTTTGAAATGCAGCGCACCCACACAGTGTGTTTAGGTGAGATGCAATGCACTTTGCCTATGGGGCAGCTGAAATGATCCTGTTTTGACCAATTCTGAGCAGTTTTTCATGGAGAACTTCTGGGAGAAGCTGTAATCAGTTGACCTTGTTCCTTTAGGGGTTAGAACAACACTTTTAGGGACTTAGGAGCCCTTGGTTTATGGACATTTCATGCTTGGGATTGCAGTGGCCAAAAATGTCTATAACACCTGAGTCGTTAATTTCTGTTGTGATAGTGCACTCCTCAGATGTGGCATTAGTGAAGCTACAAATCACTCACAATGTTGTCCATTCATCAGATTCATATTAGCTTCACGAATCCTGAATTTTAGTCTTTTGTATTCTTCTTTATGAACTATAAACAAAGAGGAATAGGATGAACCAACCTGTGTCTTGCGCTAGTCCTTTGATCCAATCTCTCTCCTCTTTGACAGCTTCCAGCTACCTGCTCCCTTACTTGCCCAGCTTCACCAAGTACCTGTAAGATCACAGAAGAAGGAAACTATACAAAGACATGGGTTTATATTCACAAATAACTTAGGATCAGATTTAAGCTAACCATACAAATGTAACAAGCATCAATGAAACACAAGCATGGAGAAGAAACTCAAATAGTTTTATTGATATACAAGAAGATCCAGGAGGAGTTACAACCGATGATTCCTGACCCAGCATCAACCTCCCAACAAAGAAGTCCCTTCTTCAACCCCAACAAAGCATATATCACCCAATTCTCTGATATGTATCTCAAAACCAACAACAATTCCTTACAATGTGCAAAATTCCAGCCTCTGGATCTCTGGGATGAGGGATCCATATATAGATGTATGCAAGGAGGATGAGTCAGCTCATGAATTGATTAGTGGCTTCTCTCTGTCAGTTCTTGCTTCCACTTGGAGACTGAAAGCCTCTTACTCATCCTTGGTCGAATTCAGTGAGGCAAGTGTCATTGGGAAAGATTCTGGAAGCTTCCATTGTCTCTCCACCTCGCGGAATGACACTGCCATTTGTCATTTCCCGCTCAACGCACCCTGGTAGTGCATTTAGGTTCATTGCAATGCACCTAGCTAGTGGACTTAGGTGCTATGCAACGCACTTGGCTAGTGGAGCAGCTGAAATGATCCTGATTTGACTTATTCTGAGCAGTTTCTGGTGGAGAACTTCTGGGAGAAGCTGTAATTTGTTGACCTTGTTCCTTTAGGAGTTAGAACAACACTTTTAGGGACTTAGGAGCCCTTGGTTTATTGACATTTCATGCTTAGAGCTGTAAGGCACAAAAATGTCTATAATAGTTGCCCTCTAAAGTATGAGGCCGTTTATCGGGTGAAATGCTTTATTAGGAGGATCCGAAGTTCTTTTAATGCTGGGAGGAGACCTGTAATAAGATACAATACAATACATTATCTTCATACTGTTTTCATGATCTAGTTGAGGCGGGCATTCCCATGCTCAGCTTTATAAATTCATTTTCATGTACATAGGACAGACAATCGTCTGATGGTAGACTGATGATTCTGTTAGAGCCATCATCCTTTTGGTAGGATGATTATCTGTGCTGCAATGCTGTACATTTCAATGTCTTTATTTTCCCGAATATATATCGCAGCCCGGATGGATGAAACTAGATCCAGGGTCTTCAATCTCATCTGATCTTCACTCGAAGTACAAGTCAATCCATGTGAGAAATGTTTTGAAGTCAAACATGGAAAGACATTGCTTGATTACCAGTCAATGATGTAAACTGTTAACAAGCACGAGAGGAATCACCGATAATGATAATGACCCTCAAGGTACTGTAGTACAATTCACGTGGTGTGAATAAAGGACTTGGCGTCGAACACCACGCAAAATCTTTCGGTCGAAGGTCATTGATGTATACCTGTCACTGGAAGTGAGAAACTTGCCATTGAGGCATGCAAGCTTCAAAGTACTGAATGGGGTGTTCCTAGATCAACTTCTTGGATAATGAGCTGATTTTGACAAGAAGTGATCCGTCATAGGAGGGCCTTAATGAATCCCACATCAATGACACGGAACGGAGCAAATGATTTTGATGGAGGTGAAAACGATCTGGTGATATATGGTTCAGGGTGGCGGTCATGAAAGAATGGAGAATAATGTATGGTAGTGGGCGGGACACAGGTGGCCTTTCTGGATGACTTCTCTTGAACATGTCGACGACACTTATGTGATGGATTGGTAGCATTAACCCCAAATGTGGATGGTATGGCGAGACCATGGCGATGTGACCGGTGAATGAAATAACCCAACCTGACTCGGGCACGGAGTGGAAGTGTCATGTTCAAGAGCGACTTGCTACCAATAAAGATTCTTTGAGTTTTCTTCCCAATTTTTCCCCAGTCATTGCTGACCAGTACCTCTTTATTTTTGTCAAGCTTGAGGAGGATAACATATGCTTGTTCTATAATTTTCCCTTCGGGCAAACCCATCGCTATGTTTTAACGAGCCTAGCAATAGTGAAACTCGTTCTCGTCTAAAGACAAGTTTGTCGCTATTAATCTTTTTAACGAGTCTAACGACAAAGATAACTCGGTACTTTTCATTTTTAGAGAGTCTGAAAAGGTACGTAAAGGTAACTCCAAAATTCCTTTTTCGTCATCTAATCCCTTAAGTCCGAAAAAGTATAAAACAATACAGAAGGGATGAATTTTCGATTAGCTTTAACGAGCTGAACAAAACAAGCGCTCGATCTTTTTGTGCAATAATCCCTCAGGTCCAAAAAGATTAAAATCTAGAGGAGGGATAGCACTTCCCGTCGCTTTAACGAGCTGGAAGGCCAAAACTCGGCAATCTTTTCATATTTTACGAGTCAGTTGAAAAGAGCTTAAAGAAGACTCGTCTTTTGAGGAACGAGTGATAAAATGGGTAGCAGCTGATTCCAGGTAAGGTTTGGAATTCTCCAATCACGGCAGTGTTACAAGGATGGCTAGTGAAATCACTCTTCGCAGCTGTTCCTCAAAATGGGTAAACAATCAAATGGAGGTGAATGATCGGCCAATGGAAAAGTGGAGGTGACGGTGCAAACACGACCAAGGCTTTAATGGCTGAAATGCTACATTCACGGTGGTTATTTACCAAGGGATAGTTCATTTTTTAACGAGCTTAAACGTGGGTAGAAACATTTGCTCGGTGCGGGTTTATTTTTTAACGAGCTTGAACCTTGCGGTAACACTGCTCGATTAATCCAGTCATATGATAAGAATGTATCATATAAAAATGGCAATTTTTAGATTTTTGCCCCACATCCTTTCTTTATGCAAGTTAGGTGACGACTAATCCAAAAAACAGATAAATAATCGCTCTTTGCTTGCACTCCAAAAGGTTTGCATGCCCACAGGTATAAAACAGAGTTTCAAAGTTACCTCTACTTCACTTCCGCCAAAACATTTGTTTTACCAAGAGAGGCCTACCTCTTACAGGTTACTCAAAGATTGTTCTATTCACACAGCAAACAAAACACTTCTTCGGCGATGTCTACCGAGATAAACAAAGGTGAGCGACGATGCCCGCCAACTCACATAACTTTGACAAGAGAATCTTATTCTAGAATAACCCCTCTTCCAATCACGGACGGGGTACAGACTAGTCATATTCTCCCGCGGAAACCTACCCTATACCTGAAGTTTTCCTGCCGAAGCAGACCAGGACGCATGCCCCCTGGGTTTCAGTCATATCCCTCCAAATTACTCGCGCTCATCGGGAGGCCGGACTGGGGATTGAGACATTTCTTGCGTGAAGAGACCATTTATGGATGGTATATGACTATTTGCTATGCGTGATCCAGGAAATGAACGCTGGTCCACGAGCTTGACCACTTTTCCTTCGTGCGGAAAACACATTACTCTAAAGAGTAAGGAGACAATCGCTCCCATGCAATAAATATAGTCTCATCCAAGGAGTAGGTTATAATCCAAGGGTCCTTGAACTACCATTACATTCATGTGAACTGTCTTCCTTCTCAATGTTATGGTTACATCGGGAAGGATCCCTAAAGGTCGACTGGTTCCTTTATCAAAGTTTGTCAGATTTCTCATCTCAGGCAAAAGCGATGGCGAACCAAGCGCTTTCCAAGCAGTAGAGGAAAGGATACTCACAGAAGCCCCCTCATCTATGATGCTACCAGCCATGACCATTTTATATATTTGAACGATAATTCAGAATGGTATGCTAGCTGGTAAACAGGGTCTGCCTAGTTGATTCCAGTCGAAGGAGACAACTAGGTTGCTTGGAGGTGGGACCGAATAGACGGCCGGGTATGGCTCTGACAAACTTCCTTCCTGCGGTAAAGGAACGGGTAAATTGCCCCCATGTTCGTCGGAGTCTGTGTTTATGAAGAGAATTTGGACGGTGTCATCCTTGTTCTCTTCAGTGATTGTATCATTTGAAGATGAAACCTTTGAAGGAAAGACCGGGTCAACTGCCGCCTCGACCTTTTGACTTTCGTTTGGTATGGATCCAAATGGTTTATCTTCAATGATAGGTGCTTTAGCCGACCACCTGAGCGGGCCAGCTAGATTCTCAACTAGTGACGAACTCGGCAAGAGTTTTTTATATCTAGGAGGAAGCCATAACGGTGAAACCGGACGATCATCCAAAACTCTTTTAGCTTCGTCTAAGAAGGGACAACGGTGGAGGGCATGATTGCCTTCGCACAGTTTACAAGGAAATCTAGCTTTCCCTTTTTGTCCTGGGGCTTCACTTTCACTAGTTGACGGTGTGCTTTCAACATGATCATCAAAGGTTGACGACACCGGGTTGTGCAAACGAGGAGACCAGTCCCTTAGTATCCGAGGGATGCAAGGACAATCTCTGTGAAGGTGGTCTCCTTTGCAAATGACACATGGCGATTTAGGCCTGGTCGGTGCAGTGTGTGGATTTTCGTTAGATGACACTCGTTTTCCCACATTTGCCTTTGGCTCCTTCTTCTTCTTCTCTTTCTTCTTCTTTTCCTTCTTCTCCTTAGGAACTTGACTTTTGGCTTTGCCAGCTCCATCAAGCGAAGAGGAAGGAGGAGAGGAAGAATTATAGGAAGTAGAAGGCTGGTGGGCAACTCTGGACTCGTCTAATTGCTTATTCGATTGTTCAGGAATTGTGGTGTTCTGAATGACAGAGGTTGAGAAGAGCCATACTAGCAAGCCAATTGTCAGTCCTGGAAGCGACAATGTGGCCATATGGGGCGCACCAACATCTCCCCAAGAGGAGAAGGGACTAGGATTTCCACCAAGGGGAATTCCTTGGTTGGTAGACTCCATTTTCTCAACCCAAGATCAACGTAGGAAAGGGGTATGAATATTCCGTTTATAATAAATTTTAACACGCTTTGACACAACTTGTTTTTTCAGTTTTTAAGAGTCGAGAAAAAACAAAAGATGACTCTAGTCTCCTTCAATTTTTAATGAACCTGAAGTGACAAGTGCTCAGATGGACCTTTTCCTTTAAAGAGTCTGAAAAGGAATGAAAGGGACTGCTCTGGAGGTCTAGGTAGAGGGAGTACCAAACCAATCGCAAAACTACAGAATACTTTTTACGGTACGACAGTCAATCTTCCCGAATGCTGTGTTCGGTGCATTGCGATCAGTAGGGCGGCCGACACGGCTTCCTATGGATAAAAGGTTTTAAGCCTATAGGGGTCTCCCAATATATACTCGATGGTACGTGGGAGCACAAGTCCGTACTGGCACTTATCGTCTCAAAGTGGAGGAATCACCCAACCATCAATGAGGACAATAGTTACCAGGCTTTACGATGCCGGAATACGTCTCTAGCCTAGACCTCTAAATGTTGTGCGTTAAGTTCCAAAGCGTTGTTAAGTTCATTGAATTTATTTTAAGTTGATCTTTCTTATGAAATTTTCCTTTTGGGATCACCACGAGATGTAGATGTAATTCCTAAAATGCAATCTAAAGATGATAAACAAACTTTTATCTCTTTTCAGCAATGAAAATCCTAGCTACTAGGGGAAAAGAAAGACACAATCTTTTCGCAAAGAGAAAAGAGCACACTGTAAATGCACTTTTCTTAAATCAAGCCAAACAGACTGCCAATATGCAAATGCACATGCATGTGTTTTGTTTTTCACTTTCTTAATATTGATGCCTAAAAAGAAAGTTGTTGTACAAATCTGAATTTGCTTTCAAGTGACAAACACAAACAAGCTTCTTTTCGAAATCAAAAGGTAGAGATGATTACGACACTTTATGATTTTGAAATAAACACTCGTTTCGACACTATAAAGTCACAAATTCAAACCAAAGGCAAAAGTAAAAGCATAATTGACTATCAACAGCAAATAATCTTTCTCCTATGATCAAAATCGACACTTGCGACAGATCCAAATCAAAGGACGACAGTACGACTATTATACTTTTGCAATGGAAAACTGTAAACGACGCAACAAACACATAAAAAAATCTACAGTTTCTTTTGTACAACTGAGGCGGAATATCAGTAAGGAAAAGGGGTTTGAAATAGTGAAATACTGATTACAGGCTGCAAAAATCAGAGACAAAACTGGAAAAATGAAGCAAAGAACCTCAGCTGCACAAGGCTAGGCTGATCAGCGCACCTGTTACACAGAGAAACTGCATTGCATCGCAGGTAGCCTCTCGGGAAGTGCGTTGAAATGCAGAACCTCTTCATAGAGCCTGCGCTGGGGCAGAAACGAGAATTCTATCCGGGTTCTGGGTCACGGTTTGCAGTTTAATCTATGGTTTTTGGCCGAGTAAAAGCAATCAGTAATGCACAATCAAAGGTAGATCTAAGGGGGGTTCTAAGAGCTATCACAAGGGAAATCAGTTAGTTTATGAATCAGCTGTTCAAATCATAAACAGATCCAGTGAATGGATTGAAGCAGCAGATGTCTACTTTGCATTTGTTAATGGCAAATGCAGTTCGATTGCTACTTTTAAGTTTATGAAACAAACAACAAGAGAAACACAAACAAACTAACTAGACACGATCCCCAGCGGAGTCTATTTAGAATGACTCTATCCCACTAAGGTGTGACAGCTACCTTAGAAACAAATAGAGAAAACTACTTTTGTATTCTTCTTTATGAACTATAAACGAAGAGGAATAGGATGAACCAACCTGTGTCTTGCGCTAGTCCTTTGATCCAATCTCTCTCCTCTTTGACAGCTTCCAGCTACCTGCTCTCTCACTTGCCCAGCTTCACCAAGTACCTGTAAGATCACAGAAGAAGGAAACTATACAAAGACATGGGTTTGTATTCATAAATAACTTAGGATCAGATTTAAGTTAACCATACAAATGTAACAAGCATCAATGAAACACAAGCATGGAGAAGAAACTCAAATAGTTTTATTGATATACAAGAAGATCCAGGAGGAGTTACAACCGATGATTCCTGACCCAGCATCATCCTCCCAGCAAAGAAGTCCCTTCTTCAACCCCAACAAAGCATAGATCACCCAATTCTCTGATATGTATCTCAAAACCAACAGCAATTCCTGACAATGTGCAAAATTCCAGCCTCTGGATCTCTGGGATGAGGGATCCATATATAGATGTATGCAAGGAGGATGAGTCAGCTCATGAATTGATTAGTGGCTTCTCTCTGTCAGTTCTTGCTTCCACTTGGAGACTGAAAGCCTCTTACTCATCCTTGGTCGAATTCAATGGGGCAAGTGTCATTGGGAAAGATTCTGGAAGCTTCCATTGTCTCTCCACCTCGCAGAATGACACTGCCATTTGTCATTTCCCGCTCAACGCACCCTGGTAGTGCATTTAGGTGCGTTGCAACGCACCTAGCTAGTGGACTTAGGTGCTATGCAACGCACTTGGCTAGTGGAGCAGCTGAAATGATCCTGATTTGACTTATTCTGAGCAATTTCTGGTGGAGAACTTCTGGGAGAAGCTGTAATTTCTTGACCTTGTTGCTTTAGGAGTTAGAACAACACTTTTAGGGACTTAGGAGCCCTTGGTTTATGGAAATTTCATGCTTAGAGCTGTAAGGCACAAAAATGTCTATAACACTGGTAGCATCATGATCTCTTTGAATCCAATGATCAATTGTGCTTCCGACTTCAGCCTACTAAATTCTCTATTTAGCACTACATGGATATCCACAATTCCCGCATTTGGATTATCATTGGAGTGCTTAATATACTAGGTCAGTGTGCGGTCCTGTAGGGTGCTAACTAGTGTCACTTTCTTCATATTGTCATATGTAACTCCTTACGCTTCCCATACAGCTCTTACCACAAACCAAAATTCGTCTAGATCATCATTTCCAAATCCATTAAACACAGTCAACTTCACTATCCTTTCTGTATTGAATCACGATGGTGGCGGAGGTGGTATGGGTGAAGATGGAGGTGATGGTAGTGAACTTGTTGGTGGTGTGGGTGGGGGTGGTAGTCACATAATTCTTTGCCTTATTAGATGGATCGCACTTTGCAGTGAGACCTTTGCGAGCTCTTCCTCGTCCCCTTGCGGAGGTGAAATCAAGGGGCTAGTTTCGAGTCCCTTACTTCCTTCATTCCTGTAAGCTTTTCCACTTCGCATAGCCCCGAAAATCAAGGTAACTGCATAACCCTCTTTTCACACAATAGCATTTTAATCCAAGTATTCAAAGACTTTACTTACTTACCTCGTGGTCCTTTGAGGAAGCGTTGCTTTGCCTCGCTATAGCTGACTGAGGTGTCGACTGTGAACTCAATAATGAATCCTCCTATAATTTGATTTAGCCAATGATCAATGGTGCATGCAATCTTATCCTCCAATTCTTCCAACCTTTGCACTAACTCTGGGGTCCACACAATAGGATTGTCGAGTTTCCACCTTCCTTGGCTATTTGCTAGCTTCGCGATACACTCGTACAGCTCAATAGGGAAAGACGCGAAGAAGATTTCATGGATCTCTGTGTACAGGTAGCAGTCTAACCACTCTTCTTTTGATAGTCGTGGGTTCCTGTTCTCCTGTGTCGTGAACTCGTGAATTCTTCTATCCAACCAGCCTTCAATTTCCTTCTTAGTTGGATTCCAATGATATGACATCAGACATCTCTATGCAGATTCTGGTCCCAGCAACGGAACCATTTGTTGGCTTGAGGGGGCTTGAACCAGGTTTAGAGTTTATTAGCCAGACAAATCCCTACACTACTGGTCCTTCTGGCATTAGCCGGCAGAGCGTGGATTGAAGTCTCACTGGAAGCAGTATGGGGGGATGGTGGAACCAATTTTCCGCACACTTGAGATGTTTGAGGTGCCGATTTAGTCCAACTATGCCTACCTTAGCACAGGTAACTTTGCGCACTTTCCTAACCTTCAATACCCTCGTGATCTGTTATAATTTCCCTTCACGCAGCCCTAACTAGGGGCTAAGATGCTTTCACGCTGTTATGGCAGCATCCTGCGCTATTTCCCCAAATTATACCATGTATCCTACTTATCTTCCTAAATATCTTAGTTAACTTCACGTAAACAAATATTCTATCGTGCATTCACTTATTCAACACATTCATACATATTCGTGCATCATATAAGCATTAAAAGTGTAATGTATATTCAACGTAACAGATGCATAAAACAGGAAATAAATACAAAGAATGGATATGAAACTTCTCTTTATTAATGCTCCAACTATTACAGACTCGACTCGCCCTGCGCACTTAGCTACAGGGGTCTGTGCACTCAGCTGCTGACTACTAGGCCTTTGCGCACTCAGTTGTAGAGCCTTCTCCTACTCTATGACCCAAAACTAGACTTTACACTTCAGATACAACTCAACTCTTCATCCTTATCATTATTATTCCATTATCTCATGATCTTTTGATTACTTAGAGCCTTGCTTTATTTATACAATCCCATGGTCCATTAACCATGGGTAGATCTCTACAACCAATATTAATTACAAGATTGAGGGCAGAAAACCCTATGACTCTTTTACAAACTGCGCACTCCATGCACAAAAAATGCGGAGTCTTTAGATCGGGGTTACAACTTTTGACCAAAATCTGGAATCTAAGCCCCAAAACTTCCCTTGGGGGATCCTGTGCCCAACACCCCCATACCTATCTCCCCTACCAAAGAACAAGTTGGAAATTAGAATTTGCATTCATAAAACTAAAAATCCAAAAAGGTTTTTTTCTTCAATTTCTAAGTTAGCACATGCATGCAACAGTCATAATAGTTCTTAGATAAAATTCCATGCTGAGTTAGTCCAGGTCACTAAATGTTATAAAGAAGGTTGAGTTAGGATTATTTTGCAAGAAAAATGTGTAAATGCTTAGCTAGATGATTTCATGTCACTTTATAACATCTTCCAATTTAGCTCTTTCATTTCCTAGAGTAGGAATCATTCCCTTTTTTCCTTAAGGATAATTTTCCATTTTTGATTTGGTAGTCAAAATCCTTCTAGTCAATAGAAGTCTGGTTTTAGAAACCCTAGTGCTTCATCACCCCAGTTGAAAATTGACAAGAGTAGACCATTGCATCTACTGTGTATACAACACTATCACCTCCAAGTTTGTAAAACCCTTGGGTTTATGAAGTAAAGTTGGTAGCCCCAGGAGTTGGAACATTCTTGTTGCAATACTGGTGCTCATCAATGGGTATAACATGAATTATCATCAGTATAACTAACATGGTAGGGGTTACCAAGTACCATATTGGTAGGCCAAATTCATGCTAGGAAATGTGAGTGTGTTCATCACCTGATGTGAAATAAAATTGGGTGGGGGTTATAGAAAATGAGTTTTAGTGATAGCGTATGGAAGGAATTGGGTATAACTTGTAGATTGATGATCTCTTACTCATCCTTGGTCGAATTCAGAGAGGCAAGTGTCACAGGAGAAGTTTCTGGAAGCTTCCATTGCCTCTCCACCTCTTGGAATGACACTGCCATTTGTCATTTCTCACCCATCGCACCCCATAGAAGGGATTTTTGAAATGCAACGCACCCACACAGTGTGTTTAGGTGAGATGCAACGCACTTTGCCTATGGGGCAGCTGAAATGATCCTGTTTTGACCAATTCTGAGCAGTTTTTCATGGAAAACTTCTGGGAGAAGCTGTAATAAGTTGACCTTGTTCCTTTAGGGGTTAGAACAACACTTTTAGGGACTTAGGAGCCCTTGGTTTATGGAAATTTCATGCTTGGGATTGCAGTGCCCAAAAATGTCTATAACACCTGAGTCGTTAATTTCTACTGTGATAGTGCACTCCTCAGATGTGGCGTTAGTGAAGCTACAAATCACTCACAATGTTGTCCATCCATCACATTCATATTAGCTTCACGAATCTTGCATTTTAGTCTCTGATGCAGCTCCCAAGGAGTCTCACCTGGTAGCATCATGATCTCTTTGAATCCAATGATCAACTGTGCTTCCGACTTCAGCCTACTAAATTCTCTATTTAGCACTGCATGGATATCCGCAATTACCGCATTTGGATTATTGTTGGAGTGCTTAATATACCAGGTCAGTGTGCGGTCCTGTAGGGTGCTAACCAGTGTCACTTTCTTCATATTGTCATATTTAACTCCTTATGCTTCCCATACAGCTCTTACCACAAACCAGAATTGGTCCAGATCATCATTTCCAAATCCCTTAAACAAAGTCAACTTCACTATCCTTTCCGTATTGAATCACGATGGTGGCGGAGGTGGTATGGGTGAAGATGGAGGTGATGGTAGTTAACTTGTTGGTGGTGTGGGTGGGGGTGGTAGTCACATAATTCTTTGCCTTATCAGATGGATCACACTTTGCAGTGAGACCTTTGCGAGCTCTTCCTCGTCCCCTTGCGGAGGTGAAATCAAGGGGCTAGTTTCGAGTCCCTTACTTCCTTCATTCCTGTAAGCTTTTCCACTTTGCATAGCCCCGAAAATCAAGGTAACTGCATAACCCTCTTTTCACACAATAGCATTTTAATCCAAGTATTCAAAGACTTTACTTACTTACCTCGTGGTCCTTTGAGGAAGCGTTGCTTTGCCTCGCTATAGCTGACTGAGGTGTCGACTGTGAACTCAATAATGAATCCTCCTATAATTTGATTGAGCCAATGATCAATGGTGCATGCAATCTTATCCTCCAATTCTTCCAACCTTCGCACTAACTCTGGGGTCCACACAATAGGATTGTCGAGTTTCCACCTTCCTTGGCTATTTTCTAGCTTCGCGATCCACTCGTACAGCTCAATAGGGAAAGACGCGAAGAAGATTTCATGGATCTCTGTGTACAGGTAGCAGTCTAACCACTCTTCTTTTGATAGTCGTGGGTTCCTGTTCTCCTGTTTTGCGAACTCGTGAATTCTTCTGTCCAACCAGCCTTCAATTTCCTTCTTAGTTGGATTCCAATGATACGACATCAGACATCTCTATGCAGATTCCGGTCCCAGCAATGGAACCATTTGTTGGCTTGAGGAGGCTTGAACCAGGTTTAGAGTTAATTAGCCAAACAAATCCCTACACTACTGGTCCTTTCGGCATCGGTCGGCAGAGCGTGGATTGAAGTCTCACTGGAAGCAGTATGGGGGGATGGTGGAACCAAGTTTCCGCACCCTTCAGATGTCTGAGGTGCCGATTTAGTCCAACTATGCCTACCTTAGCACAGGTAACTTTGCGCACTGTCCTAACCTTCAATACCCTCGTGATCTTATATAATTTCCCTTCGCGCAGCCCTAACCAGGGGCTAAGATGCTTTCACGTTGTTATGGCAGCATCCTGCGCTATTTCCCCAAAATATACCATGTATCCTACTTATCTTCCTAAATATCTTAGTTAACTTCACGTAAACAAATTTTCTATCGTGCATTCACTTATTCAACACATTCATACATATTCGTGCATCATATAAGCATTAAAAGTGTAATGTATATTCAACGTAACAGATGCATAAAACAGGAAATAAATACAAAGAATGGATATGAAACTTCTCTTTATTAATGCTCCAACTATTACAGACTCGACTCGCCCTGCGCACTTAGCTACAGGGGTCTGTGCACTCAGCTGCTGACTACTAGGCCTTTGTGCACTCAGTTGTAGAGCCTTCTCCTACTCTATGACCCAAAACTAGACTTTACACTTCAGATACAACTCAACTCTTCATCCTTATCATTATTATTCCATTATCTCATGATCTTTTGATTACTTAGAGCCTTGCTTTATTTATACAATCCCATGGTCCATGAACCATGGGTAGATCTCTACAACCAACATTAATTACAAGATTGAGGGCAGAAAACCCTATGACTCTTTTACAAACTGTGCACTCCATGCACAAAAAATGCGGAGTCTTTACATCGGGGTTACAACTTTTGACCAAAATCTGGAATCTAAGCCCCAAAACTTCCCTTGGGGGATCCCGTGCCCAACACCCCCATACCTGTCTCCCCTACCAAAGAACAAGTTGGAAATTAGAATTTGCATTCATAAAACTAAAAATCCAAAAAGTTTTTTTCTTCAATTTCTAAGTTAGCACATGCATGCAACAGTCATAATAGTTCTTAGATAAAATTCCATGCTGAGTTAGTCCAGGTCACTAAATGTTATAAACAAGGTTGAGTTAGGATTATTTTGCAAGAAAAATGTGTAAATGCTTAGCTAGATGATTTCATGTCACTTTATAACATCTTCCAATTTATTTCTTTCATTTCCTAGAGTAGGAATCATTCCCTTTTTGCCTTAAGGATAATTTTCCATTTTTGATTTGGTAGTCAAAATCCTTCTAGTCAATAGAAGTCTAGTTTTAGAAACCCTAGTGCTTCATCACCCTAGTTGAAAATTGACAAGAGTAGACCATTGCATCTACTGTGTATACAACACTATCACCTCCAAGTTTGTAAAAACCCTAGGTTGATGAAGTAAAGTTGGTAGCCCCAGGAGTTGGAACATTCTTGTTGCAATACTAGTTCTCATCAGTGGGTATAACATGAATTATCATCAGTATAACTAACATGGTAGGGGGTACCAAGTACCATATTGGTAGGCCAAATTCATGCTAGGAAATTTGAGTGTGGTCATCACGTGATGTGAAATAAAATTGGGTGGGGGGTATAGAAAATGAGTTTTAGTGATAGCGTATGGAAGGAATTGGGTATAACTTGTAGATTGATGATCTCTTACTCATCCTTGGTCGAATTCAGAGAGGCAAGTGTCACAGGAGAAGTTTTTGGAAGCTTCCATTGCCTCTCCACCTCACAGAATGACACTGCCATTTGTCATTTCTCACCCATCGCACCCCATAGAAGGGCTTTTTGAAATGCAACGCACTGACACAGTGTGTTTAGGTGAGATGCAACGCACTTTGCCTATGGGGCAGCTGAAATGATCCTGTTTTGACCAATCTGAGCAGTTTTTCATGGAGAACTTCTGGGAGAAGCTATAATCAGTTGACCTTGTTCTTTTAGGGGTTAGAACAACACTTTTAGGGACTTAGGAGCCCTTGGTTTATGGAAATTTCATGCTTGGGATTGCAGTGCCCAAAAATGTCTATAACACCTGAGTCGTTAATTTCTGCTGTGATAGTGCACTCCTCAGATGTGGCGTTAGTGAAGCTACAAATCACTCACAATGTTGTCCATCCATCAGATTCATATTAGCTTCACGAATCTTGCATTTTAGTCTCTGATGCAGCTCCCAAGGAGTCTCACCTGGTAGCATCATGATCTCTTTGAATCCAATGATCAACTGTGCTTCCGACTTCAGCCTACTAAATTCTCTATTTAGCACTGCATGGATATCCGCAATTACCGCATTTGGATTATCATTGGAGTGCTTAATATACCAGGTTAGTGTGCGGTCCTGTAGGGTGCTAACCAGTGTCACTTTCTTCATATTGTCATATGTAACTCCTTATGCTTCCCATACAGCTCTTACCACAAACCAGAATTGGTCCAGATCCTCATTTCCAAATCCCTTAAACACAGTCAACTTCACTATCCTTTCCGTATTGAATCACGATGGTGGCGGAGGTGGTATGGGTGAAGATGGAGGTGATGGTAGTGAACTTGTTGGTGGTGTGGGTGGGGGTGGTAGTCACATAATTCTTTGCCTTATCAGATGGATCGCACTTTGCAGTGAGACCTTTGCGAGCTCTTCCTCGTCCCCTTGTGGAGGTGAAATCAAGGGGCTAGTTTCGAGTCCCTTACTTCCTTCATTCCTGTAAGCTTTTCCACTTTGCATAGCCCCGAAAATCAAGGTAACTGCATAACCCTCTTTTCACACAATAGCATTTTAATCCAAGTATTCAAAAACTTTACTTACTTTCCTCGTGGTCCTTTGAGGAAGCGTTGCTTTGCCTCGCTATAGCTGACTGAGGTGTCGACTGTGAACTCAATAATGAATCCTCCTATAATTTGATTAAGCCAATGATCAATGGTGCATGCAATCTTATCCTCCAATTCTTCCAACCTTCGCACTAACTCTGGGGTCCACACAATAGGATTGTCGAGTTTCCACCTTCCTTGGCTATTTGCTAGCTTCGCGATCCACTCGTACAGCTCAATAGGGAAAGACGTGAAGAAGATTTCATGGATCTCTGTGTACAGGTAGCAGTCGAACCACTCTTCTTTTGATAGTTGTGGGTTCCTGTTCTCCTGTGTCGTGAACTCGTGAATTCTTTTGTCCAACCAGCCTTCAATTTCCTTCTTAGTTGGATTCCAATGATACGACATCAGACATATCTATGAAGATTCCGGTCCCAGCAACGGAACCATTTGTTGGCTTGAGGGGGCTTGAACCAGGTTTAGAGTTAATTAGCCAAACAAATCCCTACACTACTGGTCCTTTCGGCATCGGTCGGCAGAGCGTGGATTGAATTCTCACTGGAAGCAGTATGGGGGGATGGTGGAACCAAGTTTCCGCACCCTTCAGATGTCTGAGGTGCCGATTTAGTCCAACTATGCCTACCTTAGCACAGGTAACTTTGCACACTGTCCTAACCTTCAATACCCTCGTGATCTATTATAATTTCCCTTCACGCAGCCCTAACCAGGGGCTAAGATGCTTTCACGTTGTTATGGCAGCATCCTGCGCTATTTCCCCAAATTATACCATGTATCCTACTTATCTTCCTAAATATCTTAGTTAACTTCACGTAAACAAATACTCTATCATGCATTCACTTATTCAACACATTCATACATATTCGTGCATCATATAAGCATTAAAAGTGTAATGTATATTCAATGTAAGAGATGCATAAAACAGGAAATAAATACAAAGAATGGATATGAAACTTCTCTTTATTAATGCTCCAACTGTTACAGACTCGACTTGCCTTGCGCACTTAGCTACAGGGGTCTGTGCACTCAGCTGCTGACTACTAGGCCTTTGCGCACTCAGTTGTAGAGCCTTCTCCTACTCTATGACCCAAAACTAGACTTTACACTTCAGATACAACTCAACTCTTCATCCTTATCATTATTATTCCATTATCTCATGATCTTTTGATTACTTAGAGCCTTGCTTTATTTATACAATCCCATGGTCCATTAACCATGGGTAGATCTCGACAACCAACATTAATTACAAGATTGAGGGCAGAAAACCCTATGACTCTTTTACAAACTGTGCACTCCATGCACAAAAAATGCGGAGTCTTTAGATCGAGGTTACAACTTTTGACCAAAATCTGGAATCTAAGCCCCAAAACTTCCCTTGGGGGATCCCGTGCCCAACACCCCCATACCTGTCTCCCCTACCAAAGAACAAGTTGGAAATTAGAATTTGCATTCATAAAACTAAAAATCCAAAAAGGTTTTTTTCTTCAATTTCTAAGTTAGCACATGCATGCAGCAGTCATAATAGTTCTTAGATAAAATTCCATGCTGAGTTAGTCCAGGTCACTAAATGTTATAAAAAAGGTTGAGTTAGGATTATTTTGCAAGAAAAATGTGTAAATGCTTAGCTAGATGATTTCATGTCACTTTATAACATCTTCCAATTTAGCTCTTTCATTTCCTAGAGTAGGAATCATTCCCTTTTTGCCTTAAGGATAATTTTCCATTTTTGATTTGGTAGTCAAAATCCTTCTAGTCAATAGAAGTCTGGTTTTAGAAACCCTAGTGCTTCATCACCCCAGTTGAAAATTGACAAGGGTAGACCATTGCATCTACTGTGTATACAACAGTATCACCTCCAAGTTTGTAAAAACCCTGGGTTGATGAAGTAAAGTTGGTAGCCCTAGGAGTTGGAACATTCTTGTTGCAATACTGGTGCTCATCAGTGGGTATAACATGAATTATCATCAGTATAACTAACATGGTAGGGGGTACCAAGTACCATATTGGTAGGCCAAATTCATGCTAGGAAATGTGAGTGTGGTCATCACCTGATGTGAAATAAAATTGGGTGGGGGGTATAGAAAATGAGTTTTAGTGATAGCGTATGGAAGGAATTGGGTATAACTTGTAGATTGATGATCTCTTACTCATCCTTGGTCGAATTCAGAGAGGCAATTGTCACAGGAGAAGTTTCTGGAAGCTTCCATTGCCTCTCCACCTCGCGGAATGACACTGCCATTTGTCATTTCTCACCCATCGCACCCCATAGAAGGGATTTTTGAAATGAAACGCACCCACATAGTGTGTTTAGGTGAGATGCAACGCACTTTGCCTATGGGGTAGCTGAAATTATCCTGTTTTGACCAATTCTGAGCAGTTTTTCATGGAGAACTTCTAGGAGAAGCTATAATCAGTTGACCTTGTTCCTTTAGGGGTTAGAACAACACTTTTAGGGACTTAGGAGCCCTTGGTTTATGGAAATTTAATGCTTGGGATTGCAGGCCCAAAAATGTCTATAACACCTGAGTCATTAATTTCTGCTGTGATAGTGCACTCCTCAGATGTGGCGTTAGTGAAGCTACAAATCACTCACAATGTTGTCCATCCATCAGATTCATATTAGCTTCACGAATCTTGCATTTTAGTCTCTGATGCAGCTCCCAAGGAGTCTCACCTGGTAGCATCATGATCTCTTTGAATCCAATGATCAACTGTGCTTCTGACTTCAGCCTACTAAATTCTCTATTTAGCACTGCATGGATATCCATAATTACCTCATTTGGATTATCATTGGAGTGCTTAATATACCAGGTCAGTGTGTGGTCCTGTAGGGTGCTAACCAGTGTCACTTTCTTCATATTGTCATATGTAACTCCTTATGCTTCCCATACAGCTCTTATCACAAACCAGAATTGGTCCAGATCCTCATTTCCAAATCCCTTAAACACAGTCAACTTCACTATCCTTTCCGTATTGAATCATGATGGTGGCAGAGGTGGTATGGTTGAAGATGGAGGTGATGGTAGTGAACTTGTTGGTGGCATGGGTGGGGGTGGTAGTCACATAATTCTTTGCCTTATCAGATGGATCGCACTTTGCAGTGAGACCTTTGCGAGCTCTTCCTCGTCCCCTTGCGGAGGTGAAATCAAGGGGCTAGTTTCGAGTCCCTTACTTCCTTCATTCCTGTAAGCTTTTCCACTTTGCATAGCCCCGAAAATCAAGGTAATTGCATAACCCTCTTTTCACACAATAGCATTTTAATCCAAGTATTCAAAGAATTTACTTACTTACCTCGTGGTCCTTTGAGGAAGCATTGCTTTGCCTCGCTATAGCTGACTGAGGTGTTGACTGTGAACTCAATAATGAATCCTCCTGTAATTTGATTGAGCCAATGATCAATAGTGCATGCAATCTTATCCTCCAATTCTTCCAACCTTCGCACTAACTCTGGGGTCCACACAATAGGATTGTCGAGTTTCCACCTTCCTTAGCTATTTGCTAGCTTCGTGATCCACTCGAAAAACTCAATAGGGAAAGACACGAAGAAGATTTCATGGATCTCTGTGTACAGGTAGCAGTCTAACCACTCTTCTTTTGATAGTCGTGGGTTCCTGTTCTCCTGTGTCGCGAACTCGTGAATTCTTCTGTCCAACGAGCCTTCAATTTCCTTCTTAGTTGGATTCCAATGATACAACATCAGACATCTCTATGCAGATTCCGATCCCAGCAACGGAACCATTTGTTGGCTTGAGGAGGCTTGAACTAGGTTTAGATTTAATTAGCCAAACAAATCCCTACACTACTGGTCCTTTCGGCATCGGTCGGCAGAGCGTGGATTGAAGTCTCACTGGAAGTAGTATGGGGGGATGGTGGAACCAAGTTTCTGCACCCTTCAGTTGTCTGAGGTTCCGATTTAGTCCAACTATGCCTACCTTAGCACAGGTAACTTTGCGCACTGTCCTAACCTTCAATACCCTCGTGATCTGTTATAATTTCCCTTCATGCAGCCCTAACCAGGGGCTAAGATGCTTTCACGCTGTTATGGCAGCATCTTGCGCTATTTCCCCAAACTATACCATGTATCCTACTTATCTTCCTAAATATCTTAGTTAACTTCACGTAAACAAATATTCTATCGTGCATTCACTTATTCAACACATTCATACATATTTGTGCATCATATAAGCATTAAAAGTGTAATGTATATTCAATGTAAGAGATGCATAAAATAGGAAATAAATACAAAGAATGGATATGAAAATCTCTTTATTAATGCTCCAACTATTACAGACTCGACTCGCCCTGCGCACTTAGCTACAGGGGTCTGTGCATTCAGCTGCTGACTACTAGGCCTTTGCGCACTCAGTTGTAGAGCCTTCTCCTACTCTATGACCCAAAACTAGACTTTACACTTCAGATACAACTCAACTCTTCATCCTTATCATTATTATTCCATTATCTCATGATCTTTTGATTACTTAGAGCCTTGCTTTATTTATACAATCCCATGGTCCATTAACCATGGGTAGATCTCTACGACCAACATTAATTACAATATTGAGGGCAGAAAACCCTATGACTCTTTTACAAACTGCGCACTCCATGCACAAAAAATGCGGAGTCTTTACATCGGGGTTACAACTTTTGACCAAAATCTGGAATCTAAGCCCCAAAACTTCCCTTGGGGGATCCCGTGCCCAACACCCCCATACCTGTCTCCCCTACCAAAGAACAAGTTGGAAATTAGAATTTGCATTCATAAAACTAAAAATCCGAAAAGGTTTTTTTCTTCAATTTCTAAGTTAGCACATGCATGCAGCAGTCATAATAGTTCTTAGATAAAATTTCATGCTGAGTTAGTCCAGGTCACTAAATGTTATAAACAAGGTTGAGTTAGGATTATTTTGCAAGAAAAATGTGTAAATGCTTAGGTAGATGATTTCATGTCACTTTATAACATCTTCCAATTTAGCTCTTTCATTTCCTAGAGTAGGAATCATTCCCTTTTTGCCTTAAGGATAATTTTCCATTTTTGATTTGGTAGTCAAAATCCTTCTAGTCAATAGAAGTCTGGTTTTAGAAACCCTAGTGCTTCATCACCCCAGTTGAAAATTGACAAGAGTAGACCATTGAATCTACTGTGTATACAACACTATCACCTCCAAGTTTGTAAAAACCCTGGGTTGATGAAGTAAAGTTGGTAGCCCCAGGAGTTGGAACATTCTTGTTGCAATACTGGTTCTCATCAATGGGTATAACATGAATTATCATCAGTATAACTAACATGGTAGTGGGTACCAAGTACCATAATGGTAGGCCAAATTCATGCTAGGAAATGTGAGTGTGGTCATCACCTGATGTGAAATGAAATTGGATGGGGGGTATAGAAAATGAGTTTTAGTGATAGTGTGTGGAAGGAATTGGGTATAACTTGTAGATTGATGATCTCTTACTCATCCTTGGTCGAATTCAGAGAGGCAAGTGTCACAGGAGAATTTTCTGGAAGCTTCCATTGCCTCTCCACCTCACGGAATGACACTGCCATTTGTCATTTCTCACCCATCGCACCCCATGGAAGGGCTTTTTCAAATGCAACGCACCCACACAGTGTGTTTAGGTGAGATGCAATGCACTTTGCCTATGGGGCAACTGAAATCATCCTGTTTTGACCAATTCTAAGCAGTTTTTCATGGAGAACTTCTGGGAGAAGCTGTAATCAGTTGACCTTGTTTCTTTAGGGGTTAGAACAACACTTTTAGGGACCTAGGAGCCCTTGGTTGATGGACATTTCATGCTTGGGATTGCAGTGCCCAAAAATGTCTATAACACCTGAGTCATTAATTTCTACTGTGATAGTGCACTCCTCAGATGTGGCATTAGTGAAGCTACAAATCACTCACAATGTTGTCCATCCATCAGATTCATATTAGCTTCACGAATCTTGCATTTTAGTCTCTGATGCAGCTCCCAAGGAGTCTCACCTGGTAGCATCATGATATCTTTGAATCCAATGATCAACTGTGCTTCCGACTTCAGCCTACTAAATTCTCTATTTAGCACTGCATGGATATCTGCAATTCCCGCATTTGGATTATCATTGGAGTGCTTAATATACCAGATCAGTGTGCGGTCCTGTAGGGTGCTAACCAGTGTCACTTTCTTCATATTGTCATATGTAACTCCTTATGCTTCCCATACAGCTCTTACCACAAACCAGAATTGGTCCAGATCCTCATTTCCAAATCCCTTAAACAAAGTCAACTTCACTATCCTTTCCGTATTGAATCACGATGGTGGCGGAGGTGGTATGGGTGAAGATGGAGGTGATGGTAGTGAACTTGTTGGTGGTGTGTGTGGGGGTGGTAGTCACATAATTCTTTTCCTTATCAGATGGATCGCACTTTGCAGTGAGACCTTTGCGAGCTCTTCCTCGTCCCCTTGCGGAGGTGAAGTCAAGGGGCTAGTTTCGAGTCCCTTACTTCCTTCATTCCTGTAAGCTTTTCCACTTTGCATAGCCCCGAAAATCAAGGTAACTGCATAACCCTCTTTTCACACAATAGCATTTTAATCCAAGTATTCAAAGACTTTACTTACTTACTTCATGGTCCTTTGAGGAAGCCTTGCTTTGCCTCGCTATAGCTGACTGAGGTGTCGACTGTGAACTCAATAATGAATCCTCCTATAATTTGATTGAGCCAATGATCAATGGTGCATGCAATCTTATCCTCCAATTCTTCCAACCTTCGCACTAACTCTGGGGTCCACACAATAGGATTGTCGAGTTTCCACCTTCCTTGGCTATTTGCTAGCTTCGCGATCCACTCGTACAGCTCAATAGGGAAAGACGTGAAGAAGATTTCATGGATCTCTGTGTACAGGTAGCAGTCTAACCACTCTTCTTTTGATAGTCGTGGGTTCCTGTTCTCCTGTGTCGCGAACTTGTGAATTCTTCTGTCCAACCAGCCTTCAATTTCCTTCTTAGTTGGATTCCAATGATACGACATCAGACATCTCTATGCAGATTCCGGTCCCAAAAATGGAACCATTTGTTGGCTTGAGGGGGCTTGAACCAGATTTAGAGTTAATTAGCCAAACAAATCCCTACACTACTGGTCCTTTCAGCATCGGCTGGCAGAGCGTGGATTGAAGTCTCACTGGAAGCAGTATGGGGGGATGGTGGAACCAAGTTTCTGCACCCTTGAGATGTCTGAGGTGCCGATTTAGTCCAACTATGCCTACCTTAGCACAGGTAACTTTGTGCACTGTCCTAACCTTCAATACCCTCGTGATCTGTTATAACTTTCTTCACGCAGCCCTAACCAGGGGCTAAGATGCTTTCACGCTGTTATGGCAGCATCCTGCGCTATTTCCCCAGATTATACCATGCATCCTACTTATCTTCCTAAATATCTTAGTTAACTTCACGTAAACAAATATTCTATCGTGCATTCACTTATTCAACACATTCATACATATTCGTGCATCATATAAGCATTAAAAGTGTAATGTATATTCAATGTAAGAGATGCATAAAACAGGAAATAAATACAAAGAATGGATATGAAACTTCTCTTTATTAATGCTCCAATTGTTACAGACTCGACTCGCCCTGCGCACTTAGCTACAGGGGTCTGTGCACTCAGCTGCTGACTACTAGGCCTTTGCGCAATCAGTTGTGGAGCCTTCTCCTACTCTATGAACCAAAACTAGACTTTACACTTCAGATACAACTCAACTCTTCATCCTTATCATTATTATTGCATTATCTCATGATCTTTTGATTACTTAGAGCCTTGCTTTATTTATACAATCCCATGGTCCATTAACCATGGGTAGATCTCTACAACCAACATTAATTACAAGATTGAGGGCAGAAAACCCTATGACTCTTTTACAAACTGCGCACTCCATGCACAAAAAATGCGGAGTCTTTACATCAGGGTTACAACTTTTGACCAAAATCTGGAATCTAAGCCCCAAAAATTCCCTTGGGGGAACTCGTGCCCAACACCCCCATACCTGTCTCCCCTACCAAAGAACAAGTTGGAAATTATAATTTGCATTCATAAAACTAAAAATCCAAAAAGATTTTTTTCTTCAATTTCTAAGTTAGCACATGCATGCAGCAGTCATAATAGTTCTTAGATAAAATTCCATGCTGAGTTAGTCCAGGTCACTAAATGTTATAAACAAGGTTGAGTTAGGATTATTTTGCAAGAAAAATGTGTAAATTCTTAGCTAGATGATTTCATGTCACTTTATAACATCTTCCAATTTAGCTCTTTCATTTCCTAGAGTAGGAATCATTCCCTTTTTGCCTTAAGTATAATTTTCCATTTTTGATTTGGTAGTCAAAATCCTTCTAGTCAATAGAAGTCTGGTTTTAGAAACCCTAGTGCTTCATCACCCCAGTTGAAAATTGACAAGAGTAGACCATTGCATCTATTGTGTATACAACACTATCACCTCCAAGTTTGTAAAAACCCTGGGTTGATGAAGTAAAGTTGGTAGCCCCAGGAGTTGGAACATTCTTGTTGCAATACTGGTGCTCATCAGTGGGTATAACATGAATTATCATCAGTATAACTAAAATGGTAGGGGGTACCAAGTACCATATTGGTAGGCCAAATTCATGCTAGGAAATGTGAGTGTGGTCATCACCTGATGTGAATTAAAAGTGGGTGGGGGGTATAGAAAATGAGTTTTAGTGATAGCGTATGGAAGGAATTGGGTATAACTTGTCATCATTTTCATGGGCTCCTGTGGTGGTTGAGCGTCTTGAGACTGTGTGCTAGATGATGTGGAAACTACACACACATGAGATGTGGAAGTAGATGTTACCACAAGAGGGTCCCCTAATAAGGCTAAGGAGTGAAGAGTGTTTGAATATTCTTGCGATAACCTCATTTAAGGAAATGAAAAATTATTTTTTGGACCTAATAAAGGGTAACACACTGTTAGATGTGAAGGAGTTCGTCATTTCATAGTGTGTCAATTGGTCGATGGTAATGATTTTCCCGTTATATGGGAAGATCATGGTGTGGAAAACTTATGATTCCACAACCTACATGGCATACATTTAACTTCATCCAAACATGATCTTATGGACGAGAGGGGCAGCAAGGACTTTGATATAAGTGAGAACTATCTTCCTGGTGAGTTCAATCGGGACATTCTAAAAGAGTCTAACAAGTGATGATGGGTGGTCATCATATGACCTCACTGTGATGGAGGAAGTAGTGAGTTCAGGGGAAACTAACTTCCGATAAACTAAATTTGAGATAATGTAGGTGGATTCCCCTTAATTAATGATACATCGTTGAATGGTGACATTTCAGATAGTCAGAAGGATTTGAAATGTGACTAGTGATTGTAGCCACGGTTCTAAGTTGTTGTTTGGTCAATTTAGTGTGTTCTAAATTGCTATTTAAAATGTCAATCCGGGATTCGTAAACAGACGAAGTGAAGTGTACTATATGTACAAGATAACCATTTTCTTAGTCTTTTGTCGTTTTTGAGTTTTTTTTAGTTTTTTTTTGGATTTATCTTTTATGGATTCCCTAGTGTGTGATGGTGAAAATGAAAGTTAAGTGTGGATGGTAATGGTGATTTCTACAGTGATTTTCCAAACTAAAAGTGTTCAAAAAGAAAGCTCTAAAATAACTGTAATGACATCAATTCTGAAGAGGAAGTAAATGTGTCAAACAATGAACTAATGACAATGGCCCAGTATCCTTACTATTGTATGAAAAAGAAAGTAAAAATTGAACTTAAAGTAACTCAAAGACTGAAAGCACATCAACTAATTCACACTACTTCAACTCTTCTGATCCTTTACCCTTCAGCTCAATCTACCTTATGGGAAGAAACCATGAACAAGTTAAGCAATATGATATTTAAATTGCAAGAAATTAAATTGCATAAAGGAAACTAATCACACTACTTCAACTCTTCTGATCCTTTACCCTTTAGCTCAATCTACCTTATGGGAAGCAATCATGAACAAGTTAGGCAATATGATATCTAAATTGCAAGAAAGCAAACTAAATCACACTACAATAAGTAATATTCCGATTTCTTACTAATAGAGTCACTTGACTATAGAAAGAAACCATAAACAAATGAATAGTATGATGTCTAAGTAGCAGAAAAATAAATAAGCAAAACACAATTTGAAAAATGACAGTGTTGGAATTAAACTTCAGAAAATGAAAATTAGCAGGAAGGACAAGATGATCTCATATGTCAGTAGTTATCAAAAAGATGAAAATTTGCTCGGGCTGCCTAAGAAAACCTATAGAAAATCACTGATCAGTTGACAGCTATAAGAAAACATAAATGAAAATGTAAACAGCAATGAATTAAAAACATCAAAACAGCAGGTTATATACAAGCTAATAATTATGAAAGCAGAGACATAAGAAAATTAAATGAGAACTATACAGGGCTTTAGTGCGTAGGGGCCCTCTGCCACCTCAGCCAGTCAACGAACAGTCACAAAAACGAGCTCAGGAAAGTAGTCTTCTCATGTATTAAAGCAGCAGCAAAATATGTAAAACAGAGTGCAGTGGGGTGATAATAACAACAGTTCAAAAATTACATCTCCAAAAGCTTCTATACAGCGTTTATCAACGCGCTATTTATAATGAAAAGTGTTGTAACTAACTCCTAAATCCTATGCTGTTAACTGCATTGCCAGAGACACGTAGATCTCCTCAGCCCGAGATCTAGCGTAATGGTCATTATGTCCATTAAATCTTCAGAGTGGTAGTTGCTGGATTCAGGTTACGGGGTTGATCTCCAGGTGTGCCGATATCTCTGTGAGCTGAGGACTGTGCCAGGTAAACCTTCACGTGCTCAAAACAGAGACGTGCCACCGCTAAATTCCTTGGTTGGCTTTGCCTTTGACCTTTATTGACCGTGACCTTTTATGGATGATTTGGATGATCTGAAGGGATACATTCCATGTACACGTCACCTGTATCATGCCCATGTGGCTCGTTTCTTCATAGGACACCTATAGCATAGCCTTTAACAAAATGGCTGCGGAAACCTGTGTTGGCTGCGGAAACCTATGCTAGCTGTGGAAACTGACAAGTTTCCGCAGCTGCCTGAACAAAAATCTAAACCAAACAACAGTCATAAGCATAGTTAGAAAACCATGTCAGAAGCTCTTTTTAGACTATAATGCAATGATTTAACAACTTGGTGGATGAAGTAAGTGGAAAAAGAAAGTTGAGAGGGTGTATAAGAAGGTGTAGGTTTGAGGCTCAACATACCCCCACTGTGAAGGTGTTGCATGTCCTCATGCAACCAAAATTTAATGATTTCCCTCTAATCCATATGTTCTAAGGCTTCTTCTAGGACATCTAGCCCTCTTTTCTTCTTCTTTGGTGCTAACATCATCCTGGGTTTCCTGACTAGACATTTGAACTTGAGATTAATCAATGCTCTGCTTAACTTTTTGCACTTTTTCTTCAGTTTCTTGTTTTTCTTTTGCCACAGTCCTAAATGGAGCATAGTGTTATCATGGATAATCTTATCTACCTTTCTCTGCTCTTTGAGTGCTTCATTTTCCTTTTTGATATGCCTATTTAGGACTTCTAATTCAAATACCTCCTGTTTCAAGGACTGAACTTGTGCATCTAGTGGCAGAGTGGTACTTGGACCTGCAACTGGTTGTTCTAAGGATTCCAGGTAGTTATATACCTCTTGCTGATTGGGATCTACCTCAGGTGTTTTTCTCGGACTAAGCTCAAAATCTGGTGGAGGAGGAGGACTGCTCTCTCTTTCCGACCGAAAAGGGCTTTCATCATGTGGAGGACTTGGTTCAATGCTTGGCTGAGCTGGAGATTTCTCAAGTGTCTCTTCACCTAAATCGATAAAGTGAGGCTATTTTTCTTGGGTTTTACTCACCTTTCCTCTTAGCCTAGTGCTCCTCCTTAAGTATGGACTAGTACTCTTTTCTTGTGTACTCTGTTTTCCTTTTTGCTTTTTCTTTGCTATAGCAACAGCCTGAAGATGTACTAATATTTCTGACAGTGGTTGATAATCCTCCTCTATGGATTGCTCACGGGATGGATAAACTTCTTGGATGGTTCTTTTGCCTTTTTCTTTCTTCTGTTTCTTGTCTTTAGCTCTATCTTCTTCTTCTTTTTGGTCAGTTTCTTGAGTTTCTATAGTAGGGGAGTCTTGGACTGTAGTGTTCTTTTCTCTCCTCCTACTTTTTCTTGGAATCTTTGGTGGACTACTTCCAGAGGCCTCAGATGGCTCTTGGAAGTAGTTTCTTATCAAGAATTTCTCCCAAGTATCTTTAGTTTTCTTCAACTGATCCTCAATAAGAATTTTTATGAGTCCATGATGGTAGAGATGAGGTTCAATGTTGCATATGTGTTTTTGAACTGTAATACTCATCTTTTTCAAACTCAATAGCAGAAAATGAGGCAAATTAAGAGTGTGACCCTCTAAGAAATTCATCATCAGTCTAGCATGATACATATACATAGAACCAAAACGTCCTTCACACATGATAAATTTTTGGATAACTAATAGCAGACTAGACCATTCCTCTTTTAGTGCATGAACAGGGATGCCTCTTGTAAACACGGTGGTATCCATACCTTGGTTTTGTAGCATAATTCTCCATATCTGATCATCCACACTTTTATTTTTGAACCACCTTTCACCTTCCTGAGGTAGGCCTGTGGCAGCTGCTACTGTGGCCTCAGTCACCGTGAACTTCAAGTCTCCAATCTCCATTGTTTGACCATCAAAAGACCGTGCAAAAGCTTTGGTCACCTCCTTGTTATGGCCTTTAAACTTTTGGATAAATCGTAACCATCTGGCTTTCTTCAGCAATTCTTTAGTTTGAGGATAACCTTCCAAGTATTTTGGTCCTTCTGGCTTTGCTCTCAGTAGTTTTCCCATCCTCTGTTTTAAATTTCAACTGAGAGCTCTTCTGCGTGTGAGGGTTCAGAGAAAGAAATGGCTCGGTTACAGGGTTTAGGATAGACTGTAGTGGCTGCAATCGGGGTTTAGAATAAACTGTAGTGGCTACAATCGGGGTTTAGGATAACTGTAGTGGCTGCAATCGAGGTTTAGGATAACTGTAGTGGCTGCAATCGAAAATGGAGAACAGGGAATGGAAATACCTGAATTATAGGAGGAACAGAGGGTGAGCAGCAGTAATCGAGTTCATAAAATGCGAATGCATGCGAGGAGTATGGTATTAATGGAGTGGTAAACGAATGGAGTAACGTCGGGATTCTTTTGAATCGGATGACTGTGTATGAAATTTTTACACGTCTCAATGGACGGCTGCGGAAAATACGGCTAAGAAGAACCGTAACAAAATAGGTCACGTCTCAAGAGTACGGGTAATAAATGAAAGTGCAGTCAGTCTTGAGTTTAAACTCGAAATAATCATGAGACCGTTGGAGAAATGAATGCAAGGTGTGTGGAGTGATATCGTGGAATAGGAGTGGTAATGGAGCTATCGTATCAAATCATTGCACATAGTAGAACTTTTTATGGTTTGATAACTATGCGTAATTATGACTTGAATTGTTATTTGATAAAAAATTTTGATCATACCTTTGGAAACTTTGTCATTTCTTGCTCAAGGCTTCTAACCAATTGCTCTTCCTTGATGTCTTGGAGATGCCCCATGTCTTTAGCTCAATTACACCTGCATTTCATGATTATTGCACTAACAATTGACTGTAAATTTGAAAACAGAGTGATGCTGGCTGCGGAAATCGTTTCTGGCTGTGGAAACTGCTTCTGGCTGCGGAAACGGTTTCCAGCTGCGGAAACTGAGACAGCACCCACTTAACTGAACAAAGATAGTTAGAGAAGAACTAACTGAATGAAAATAGTCATGAAAGGGACTTTTATTGATGAAATGAAATGGAATGAGTGGAATGAAATGAAAATGAAGTGGAGTGAAGTGAAATGGAAATGAGAATGAGATGGAGGTGAAGTGAAATGGCAAATGAGATGGAGTGAAGATGGAAAGAGAAGGAGAGGAGATTTTTTTTTTTTTTTAGAAAATATAGTGTGTCAAGTGTCCTTGATTTTCACTCCATATTTTCTGTCTAAGACTGCCAATCTATGATTGGTTTTTAGGCTTATATAATTTTTTTTTTTTTTTTAATTGAAAGAATAAAAGGCTAGGCTGGTGGGGGAGAAGGATTCTTCTCCACCAGCCTTATTGCAGAATTCTCTTGGAACATTTTGACAAATTCCTCTTTTGAGAGTGGCTTATGATAAATTTTCAATCGGTGGCCATTCACAATGAGAGGAGTTTGAAATTCATCAATGGTCTTGATTCTTACCGCTCCATTGTTAAAGACTTTGTAAATCTCATATGGCCCAAGCCAATGAGTCTGAAATTTTCCTTTGAAGTCTTTAAACTTTGAATCAAACAGTAACGCCCAATCTCCCTCTTGAAACTTTCTCTCTTTAATGTATCTGTCATGCCACTTAGCTCTTTGATGTTGAACTAGATCAGTCCTTAAAATTGCTTCTTGTCTGATCTCATCTAGCTCATTCAGCTGCTCCATTCTGTGCTTTTGGGCTTCTGATAGATTCATCCCCAATTGGACTACCATCTTGAAAGTCTTGACTTGAAACTCAATGGGGAGCAGGACTTCTTTCCCATAAACAAGTTCATAGGGAGAATGTCCTGTGGTGTTCCTCCATGTAGTTCTGTAGGCCCATAAGGCTTCAGGAAGCCTTTCTGCCCAATCTTTTCTGTGTAGATGAACAGTTTTGGTGATGATGCTTTCAAGAACTTTGTTTGTAGACTCCACTTGGCCATTTGCTTGCGGATGGTAAGGAGTAGATTTTGTATGCTTGATTTTGTATTCTTCCATCAGCTTCTCCATCAAGTTAGATGTAAATTGACTTCCCTGATCTGTCACAATTTCTATTGGGACACCAAAACGAGTAAAAATATCCTCAAAAAGAAATTGAACAACTGAATTTTCAGTGGCAGAAGGCAATGCTTTGGCTTCTACCCATTTAGTGACATAATCAGTGCATACCAATATATACTTTTTCTGTTTAGATGGTGGATTAATAGGTCCAATGAAATCTAAAGCCCATTTTTCAAAGGGTTCGATGAGTACCTGTGGTTGTAATGGCATTTCATTTGAAAGAGTCGGTCTCCCAACTCTTTGGCAGCTGTCACACCTTCTGACATACTGTTTTGCATCTTTGAAAAGGGAAGGCCAATAATATCCTAAAGAAAGGATTTTATAGGTTGTCCTTTTGTCAGCAAAGTGTCCACCGCATGGTTCATCATGACATGCCTTGAGGATTTCAGGCATTTCATCTTCCCGAACACATCTTCTGATCACACAATCTAGCCCTATTTTAAACAATTCATTAGAAATCCATGAATAACTTGAACTCTCCTGAATAAATTTTCTTTTTTCACCAGGAAATAGATGTGGAGGTAGCTTCCCTGTAACCAAATAGTTAGCAATATCTGCATAGCAAGGAGTCTTAGTAGTTACTGCAAACAAATATTCATCTGGAAACTTATCCTCTACAGGAGAATCTTTGTTAGTATTTTGGATTCTAGACAAGAAATCAGCTACTGTATTTTGTTTCCCTGGTCTATCCAATACAGTAATATTGAATTCTTGTAAAAGTAAGAGCCATCTTGTAACTCTGCCATTAGTAACAGGTTTATTCATGAGATATCTAATTGCAGAATGATCAGTATGGACAAAAGTTTCATAGCCAGTTATATAGTGTCTAAACTTATTGATTGCATGAACAACAGCTAAGAACTCTTTCTCAGTCACAATATAGTTTAACTTAGTGGGAGTCAAATTTTTACTGGTGTAGTAAATGGCATAAGGAACTAAATCCTTTTGTCCCAACACAGCTCCTAGAGCTGTATCTGAAGAATCTGTGGAAATATGGAAAGGAAGTTTCCAATTCGGACCTCTCAAAATGGGTGCTTCAGATATTCTTGTTTTCAAAGTTTCAAATGCAGATTGACAATCAGGATCCCATTTGAATTCACAATCTTTTGTAAGTAATTTGAAGAGTGGAGATGCTATTTTGGTGAAGTTTTCAATAAATCTTCTATAGTATCCAGTAAATCCAAGAAAACTTTTAACATCTTTTTGACAATTTGGAATAGGCAACTTGGAGATGACTTCAACTTTTGATCTATCAACTTTAATCCCATCTCCTGAAATATGATGTCCTAAAACAATCCCTTCAGTAAACATCATAAAGCATTTTTCATGACTTAATGATAGGTTTGTTTCTTTACATCTTATAAGGACTTTTTCGAAATTCTCTAATGCCTCTTCAAACGAATTACCATAAACTGTAAAATCATCCATATAAACCTCTACACAATCATGGATTAGATCGGAAAAGATTCCTAGTACTGCCCTTTGAAATGTTGCGGGTGCATTACATAATCCAAAAGGAAGTACTTGGTAAGAAAAAGTTCCCCATGGATAGGTAAATGTGGTCTTGTCCTGATCTTCAGGTGCTACCTGAATCTGATTGTAACCACTAAAACCATCCAAAAATGAAAAATACTTTTTGCCTGCTAAAGTATCTAATACCTGATCGATAAAGGGTAAAGGAAAGTGATCCTTCAAAGTTGCTTTGTTCAATTCCCTATAATCAATGCATACCCTCCATTTACCATTCTTTTTAGGTACTATAACCAAAGGAGAAACCCATCGGCTATCTGAAATTGGATAAATGAAGTTTACATTAAGTAACTTTTGGAGCTCTTCTTTCACTATCTCCCTAAGGTTTGGATTCATCCTTCTCTGAGGTTGTCTGATTGGTCTATTGTTTTCCTCAATGTAGATGTGATGAATGCAAGTCTTAGGGTCAATACCTTTCATATCAGTATATCCCCATGCAAATGCAGTAGAATGTTTTTGCAAGATTTTGGTTAGTTCTTCCTGTTGTGATCTTTCCAAATTTTTGTTGATATTCAATGTTTTTCCTGGAAAGATCTCAATGGCGGAACTACCAAACTCTTCCATAGAGAAAAGAGACATTTATCTAGATGATAAATACTCAATGTCAGAATCTAATTGAAATTGTGTGTAGTCATATTCTGAAGATGTTTCAAAATTTTCTGATGTGTTCAGAATTTGACTATCTTCACTAACTTCAGAAATGGTAAAGACAGGTTGTATAGTATCTTCATCATCAATCCACTCATTATCTCCTATTTCTGTAATTGCTTTTGCTGGAGGATACAGATTGAATTTCTTTGTTGAATTACCATCATAAATATACATATCCCCAGACCTACAACTGATGAAAGCATCGGCTGTGGCTAGCCAAGGTCTTTCTAAGATGAGAGGGTGTCCTCCTAAATTACCCTTGGGGGTTAAAATCATAAAATCTACTGGATATTCCCAAGAGTCTAAGGAGACTGAAATGTCTTCTAATACACCATCTGGTTTAATAATTGATCGATCTGCAAGTTGCAGTAAAGTAGGTGTAAAGAGAAGATTAGGAAGTTTCAGTTGTTCCATAGTCTGTCTACTCATAATGTTGATAGCAGCCCCTAAATCAATCAAAGTATTTGGAATTTCTACCCCATTGATGTGTGTTTTGACAATTGGACTACCGAGATCTACATACTTCTGCATAGTAATTTTTCCCATCATGATGTCTGCAATTTTCCCTACCAGGTGGATTCTTCATGTCTCTCTAGGTTTCCTTCCTGGTCTTTTAAGACTCAACTCCTTTATTGTTTTTGCTAGAATAGGAATCTCTCTAATGGCTAGTAACAAGGGAATCTTGATACAGACATTCTTCAATTCATCTAGAAAATCATAGTCAGGCAACAAGATTTGTTTTTCCACCCCTTTGTCAATTTGTAATCTTTCAGGAAAAGGAGGTGTGGATGAAGATGTAGGTTTCTCAACTATAGGAGTTGTGGGGGTTAGCTCTTTTTATTTTTCTTTCTGAGTGTTTGGGTTTTGAAGAGATGCTTCAGAACCCTTATTGGCTTCAAGAGATTCTTCCTCAGAAATGCTTTGATTTTGGGCATCTATAGAAGGTTTATCTAGAACTCTACCAGATCTGAGTTGTACATCATTGAGAGGAACAATCATATAGGCAGGAAATTGTTGACCTTCTACCATGTAAGCATTTTGAGGGTTTTTATTATTGGGGTTTGGCAATGGCTGAGAAGGAAGTTGATTTGACTTCTGTTGGAATGGAAGCAAGAGTTGAGAATTTGGGTTTTGTTGAGAGGGTTGTTGTTGTTGAAATGGCAATGATAGTTGTGGGTTTTGATTTGGAAGTTGTGGAGCTTGTTGGTTTTGAAAAGATGGAGGATATTGATAAAATTGAGAAAATCTCCCATAAGGATTTTGCATACCTTGTACCCATGATTGAAAAGGATTTTGAGGTTGGGACCAAGGTTGTTGCCAAGGATTCCAATTTGGTGGGGGTTGAAAGTTCATAGAGTTGTTAAACCCTTGATTTTGTTACCCCTGGCAAGGTCTCCTTGCAACAAAACAGAGAGACTCAATTGTATTTGGATCTTCTTGAAAGACAGCTTTGAGCCCAGGAATTGAAAGACAATCCTTGGTCTCATGATTCTCTGAACAAATCGCACATGTTTCTACAACTTTTGCATCCAAGGGACATTCCCTAAGAGCATGTTTTTTTCTACATTTTGGGCAAAAGATGGCTAAAGCTTCAGCTTCAGCTTTCTGTTTATTGTGGACCTTAAGAGTGTCTAGTTGCTCACTAAGACTCCTTAAGATATCAGTTTTGAATTCATCAAGCATATTGCCAATCTCAGCCCTACTTACTGATCCAGTTGCAGATTTGTTTGCTCTGATGAGAGAAGGATCTCTAGGCCCTTTTCCAGTTTTAGATTTTCCTCTTGAGAGATGGACACACAGTTCTGCTATATCATGAAGTGGAAGTTGAGATATGTCTCCTTTTCCCATCATGTTCAAAATATCTATCCATTCATCTCTAATGGCTTTTAATAGAAGGGCTTTCAAGGTTTCCTCATCTAAGTTACTCATTTTTTCTCTTTTCAGATTGTATTGGAATCTTTCAAGTAAATCCTCCAACCATTTTAAATACTTCATCCTTGTGGTTGGTAGGCATACAATAATCCATGTATCTATCCAGAAATGTTTGTTTCATATCATTCCAAGTCTTAATGGATTGAGTGAGTAATCCCATGAACCATTTCAAAGCAGCTCCTTTCAATGTTGAAGGAAACAGTTTGAGTTTTTGAGAGTCTTCCAGATAATCATAGGTTCGACACACGACCTCAAACTCAAATAGAAATGTTTCAGGATCTTCATTTCTTAACCCATGAAAGTTTGGGAGGACAGATGGTGAAATATTTTTCATTGTTGCTCGAGAATCCTCATCGACTATAGGAAATCAAAATGAGTTATCTCCATCCCTATTTCCCCCATTGTTACCTCTACCTCCTCCATTATTTCCTCCTCCCCCTCCTCTACCTTTACCTTTACCAAATCCGTTAACTCCCTCTTCTGTCATGGTAGTTTTCTCAGAGATTTCAGAGTCCTCTGGTTCCTCTACTAATGGCGAATGAGGAGGAATTTCTCCCTCTTCTTCCTCAGATGATTCTACTTCTTCAATTACAATGTGTCTCCCTGTAGAAGAAAAGAAAGGATCTTTTCCTAATTCAGATCCAATGGATGGTGAGGAAGAGTCTCCTAACTCAACTACTGCCTCTTGAATTCCAGGAATCCTAGGGCTAGGAGTGTAGGTTGGAGATGATGGAGGTGTCTCTTGTCTATTACTTGAGGTAGAAGGAGTTGTAAAAATAGAACTCTTGGCTCTAGCTAAAAGCCTTCCCCTAGAATCTCTTGCTCTATGCATGTCATTTTTTTTAATTTTTCTTCAAGTCGGGCTAATAATTCTCTTTCTGATCTTCCAGGTCACTCTAGGTGCAAGAAGAGAGCATACTCAAGAAACTATTAAACCAATAACTTTCTCTTTTCTGATCCTCCAGATCACACTAAGTGCAAGAGGAGAGCAAACTTTGAGAGGTTATCAATTTTCCTTCCTTGAATTTTTTTTTTTTTTTTTTTTTAAGAAATTGGCTACCTAGTTTCACTTCCCTAGCAACGGCGCCAAAATGTTTGGTCAATTTAGTGTGTTCTAAATTGCTATTTAAAATGTCAATCCGGGATTCATAAACTGACGAAGTGAAGTGTACTATATGTACAAGATAACCATTTTCTTAGTCTTTTGTCGTTTTTGAGTTTTTTTTTAGTTTGTTTTTGGATTTATCTTTTATGGATTCCCTAGTGTGTGATGGCGAAAATGAAAGTTAAGTGTGGATGGTAATGATGATTTCTACAGTGATTTTCCAAACTAAAAGTGTTCAAAAAGAAAGCTCTAAAATAACTGTAATAAAATCAATTCTGAAGAGGAAGTAAATGTGTCAAACAGTGAACTAATGACAATGGCCCAGTATCCTTACTGTTGTATGAAAAAGAAAGTAAAAACTGAACTTAAAGTAACTCAAAGACTGAAAGAAAATCAACTAATTCACACTACTTCAACTCTTCCGATCCTTTACCCTTCAGCTCAATCTACCTTATGGGAAGCAATCATGAACAAGTTAAGCAATATGATATTTAAATTGCAAGAAATTAAATTGCATAAATGAAACTAATCACACTACTTCAACTCTTCTGATCCTTTACCCTTCAGCTCAATCTACCTTATGGGAAGCAATCATGAACAAGTTAAGCAATATGATATCTAAATTGCAAGAAAGCAAACTAAATCACACTACAATAAGTAATATTCTGATTTCTTACTAATAGAGTCACTTGACTATAGAAAGAAACCATAAACAAATGAATAGTATGATGTCTAAGTAGCAGAAAAATAAATAAGAAAAACACAATTTGAAAAATGACAGTGCTGGAATTAAACTTCAGAAAATGAAAATTAGCAGGAAGGACAAGATGATCTCATATGTTAGTAGTTATCAAAAAGATGAAAATTTGCCCAGGCTGCCTAAGAAAACCTGTAGAAAAGCACTGATCAGTTGACAACTATAAGAAAACATAAATGAAAATGTAAATAGCAGTGAATTAAAAACATCAAAACAGCAGGTTATATACAAGCTAATAATTATGAAAGCAGAGACATAAGAAAATTAAATGAGAACTATACAGGGCTTTAGTGCGCAGGGGCCCTCTGCCACCTCAGCCAGTCAACGAACAGTCACAAAAACGAGCTCAGGAAAGTAGTCTTCTCATGTATTAAAGCAACAACAGAATACGTAAAACAGAGTGCAGTGGGGTGATAATAACAACAGTTCAAAAATTACATCTCCAAAAGCTTCTATACAGCGTTTATCAACGCGCTATTTATAATGAAAAGTGTTGTAACTAACTCCTAAATCCTATGCTGTTAACTGCGTTGCCAGAGACACGTAGATCTCCTCAGCCCGAGATCTAGCGTAATGGTCATTATGTCCATTAAATCTTCAGAGTGGTAGCTGCTGGATTCAGGTTACGGGGTTGATCTCCAGGTGTGCCGATATCTCCGTGAGCTGAGGACTGTGCCACGTAAACCTTCACGTGCTCAAAACAGAGACGTGCCACCGCTAAATTCCTTGGTTGGCTTTGCCTTTGACCTTTGTTGATCGTGACCTTTTATGGATGATTTGGCTGATCTGAAGGGACACGTTCCATGTACACGTCACCTATATCTTGCCCATGTGGCTCGTTTCTTCATAGGACACCTGTAGCATAGCCTTTAACAAAATGGCTGCGGAAACCCGTGCTGGCTGCAGAAACCTGTGTTGGCTGCGGAAACTGACAAGTTTCCGCAGCTGCCTGAACAAAAATCTAAACCAAACAACAGTCATAAGCATAGTTATAAAACCATGTCAGAAGCTCTTTTTAGACTATAATGCAATGATTTAACAGCTTGGTGGATGAAGTAAGTGGAAAAAGAAGGCTGAGAGGGTGTATAGGAAGGTGCAGGTTTGAGGCTCAACAGTTGTCCAAGTCAAAGGTGATTAATCGTGAATCTGAAGGATCAATGGTGCCTAACTTGGAAAGTAAGGTTTTCCGTTGAGTTGGAAAAGTTTTAAGAACCTCGAATGCTGACATGTTCAATGGAGATTATGTAAGGTCATCTACAACGATATAACTATAAGCTACCTTTTCATTATGTTTAATTCATTGCATTGGTCCTTTGGTCATCTTAGAAACAGGTTTAATGGGAGGTCATGGGATTGTCAAAGATGACATAATTATGGTGGTGGGAATTTATTCTAGTGCTAAGGGGTTAGGGTTTAGAGGGGTTCCATAATCACAATGACATGTATGGAGTAAGACATCCATTGCGTGCATGTAGATGTCATGACTGAAGGTGTCACTAGAACTACCCCTTTCTTGATTCTCGTATGGTTGGGGGCCAACTTCGTGTTGTGTAGCTACAGTTCCTTAGTGAGGAAATGAGTGGGTTTTTGGTTAGAACACAGCCTTCTCCCTGTCCTTTCTGATGTGCTTCAACTCTGGGAGTTGAGGACAATGATGGGTGTAGTGCCCATATTCTCTATGAATCACACATGTGTGATTGGTCTGAAGGCCAAAATACTTGTTTTTCTTTTATAGATTATTGGTATCTTGATTTTGATTTTGGTTTTGAATGGGGGATTTGCCCTTTTTCTTCACATTCAGTTGCTATTGATTTCCTCCTTTCCCCTGTTTCTCTTTCAATTTATTCTTTCCTCATTTCTTATTTTAATTGGGTAGATTTGTAGTATTGAGATGCTCAAATGAATATTTTTGTTCAGGAAAGGAAGGTTGGACAAAATTAAACCTACATTCTATTGATATGATGTGTTATTTTATGTAGGACAAGGAAAGGAAAGTACAAATTCACTTATGGGGGGTTTTTGTAGGATGGTTGGCAAGTAGATGTGCCTTCCAATGTGTGTGTTGGGTATTGATTGCCTTGTTTGGGAGGGTTAGGAGAAGGTGCATTGGAAATGGGATAATACCTAATAGTAGATAACATTGGTGTTGTAGAGGTTCCAAGAAAATAAGAAGGACGGGATCCATATCTGTTTCTATTATATGGGGTAGGGTTCACAGGTTGGAATTGGGTTACATTTCCAATCAACCCATCAACAACATTAGATGCCCCAGGTTTGTGTTGCATGAAAGATTATAGGAGAGGAGAATTGTGTATAACAGAGTAAAGGTATATTGATTGTATATATATAAGCTCAAGTTGTTGATCTTTGGTAATGGTTTCTTCTTCATTTTGCATCGAGGTGGTTGCAACATATTTTTCTATAACTAGAAAAATAATTTTTAGGAAGAAATGCAAAAGAAGGGGTGGCGATATGTCCACCTTACAAAGACTATGACTTTTACACAAATCATGAATATGGTCAAAGATATGTGTGGAAGTAGTATGTCAAAAGTGGGTTAATAATTCTATCCCTATATCATGGCGAACTAGGAGCTAAAAAGAAGTGAGAAAATATTTGGCTAAGATTTAAAGGTGCCATGTGCACTTGAAGCCTCACTTATATACCATTTGGTTCCAGGGCCAATGAGGGTATGTTGAAATGTCTCAATCTGACTGAGTCTTCAATAATGTTAGGAACACTGTAAATGAAAAGACATGACATGGTTGGCTAGGTCTTCTCCTTGCTTACTTTTGAATTTTGGAATGTCTGATGGTAATTTGGTTGACATAGACGACCATGCAAAAACATGGGTTATGGGGTCATTTGTGGTTTTTTAGAGATTTAGAAGGTTCAATGAAGTAAAAAATGGGATGGTCCATGTGGTAATCATGGTGTGACCTTGCTGTGATGTGTGTTATTTTTCTTTTAGGGATATATTGTTCTTTGCTTAAGATAATTTCATTACATCATTTACACAATTAATTCACCCCACAAAATTATAACACCATTACATCATATGTAATTATGAAGAAAGAACAACATTATCAGTAGTGCAATGAAACAATAAAAGGAACATCACAAGAAAAGCATGCACATAAAGAGACACCAAGTTTGGTTAGAGACTAGGGAAAAACCCCAAAAGGAGGAAAACTCAGAAGTCTTATTCTACTTCTATTAGATTTCATCAAATTTTCAACTATGATACAAATTAAATCATCACGAGACATCATAAACCATGTTAGGCCATCTAGGGCTAATCCAAAGTGGTTTAAAACTATGTTTCTGAACAATACGAGACACATATAAGAGAGATACCAACATAAGAAAAATATTCATAGACAACATTGTGATGTAAGCCAAGATCACTGCAATAAAAATCCATATCATATGCATCACTATCATATTTGGATCATAAGAGAGACCATTGACATCATGTGACCCAAGAAAAATTACTATCATCATGGAGCACTGTCATCTCATATAGCACTAACATCATATAATAAGGAGCATGAAATTGTCACTATCAATCTTATCTCTATCTTCAAGGGAATTGAACTGTCCTACATCATTGTTCATAATAATGCAAGGCACCATTGTTAGATGTATATATGATTAATAGGATAATGCAATCTGGAATCATCACCTTCTATACAATTACATACATATTGCTTTAGATACCCAATATACCATTCTGCATAGAATATCATACATACTGCTTATAGATATACAACTGGAAACCATATAATGATGGAGCGAGATCATTCCATACCATACATCCTCTATATTGATTCCAATATACATACCTTATTACATATATGCCGAGACCACTGTGAAAAAATAACTATGCCGTGGAATCGGAATCACATGCATTTGACACTGAGCCAAGATTATGAAGCCAAAGAACCACATACAAATATTACTGTACTGAGATTATTGTGCAAAGACATGCTAAGATCAAAGAGTGATTCTAGAGGCCTATTTCCATAGATATGCAAGATTCCCATTGATATGTGAAAGACAATGTGATCCATAGATATAAAATATCATGATGAAAGAGTCATTCCAGTGTGCTAGAATCATTACGGCATGCGAGAGATATCTTGGTGATGCGAAAGACTTATAGTGTGATTATATGCCAAAAGAGAGACCATGTGCCAAAAATACATTTAGTAAAACTTCAATGCCAAACAAAACTTCGATCTCTAGAACTTCAACACTGAACATCTCCACATATACAAATTTCTAGGGAATACTCCAAGTGAGGATCTTAAATGAGATCTCATAGATATCTATTTATATTAATTGAAACCCTTGCATTTTATTATGGCCAACTTTAATATTGAGGGAAAAATTAAATTCAAAAATTATTTTTTTGCAATAATATTTTCTTTAATACTTTATTAGTCAAATCAATTTTGGACCAAAACAACTTTCCTTATGACCAACATAGATCCTCTTTAGAGTTTCTTATGGGAATTTATCCCTGGATGCCAATTTTAATGCTCCCTCTTAGTTAGGGAGGAATTCCAACTATAATGTACGTCTTGAGCAAGTGACCATCATAAGTTCCATCTTGGATGCCATTTCTCAATATATGAGAAGGCAAACAACTCCATTATCATGATGTCTTATCTTGTTATATAGAAGAAGAATAGAGTACAATCAAAGGGTAGGGGAGCTCATCCTAAAACCTCACTAATCTCCACGTCAAATCACATAACCTCCATTTAATCTATATCAACAAAATATCCATCACTTCTCATCACTTGATAATCAGCTAGACAATATTGATCTAAAGAAGAAGAAGAATCATCACAAGGGAGTCCATCTCAACTCACATCAACCCACATCATCATCATCATCATCAGGTCACATATCGTCACAGATCATTTTTCTCATCTCCATCTGTTGAAAAATATCAAATCTGATGAAGAATGATATGACATCATAGGGGATCCCATCTCAACCCACAACAACACAAGAGAGCTAAGCTCAATCTAGAACAACATCAGGGAGCCTTGCTCAACTTGGAACCACAATGGGGAGCCCAGCTCAACCCAAAACATGTCTCGATAGGGAGCCTAATGATACAACCTATGAATCTCTGCCAATGGGGAGCCAATGCTACAACCTAGGAATATCTTCTAGTGGGGAGCCAATGCTATAACCCAAGAATCTCTGCCAGTAGAGAGCCAATGCTACAAATCAAGAATATCTGCTAGGAGGGAGCCAATGCTATAACTCGAGAATCTTTTTTGATATTCCTAACATGACCCTTAAGATTGAGTGGTAGAACACCTGCATCTCTAGATTGAGCGAGATGCCACTTACCATAAATGGTAATAAGCACACCTAACTCAAGCATCTATCACCCATTGTACAAATGGGTGGGAAAGTTAAATTCCAACAGGGGTATACTATGTAAAATCTAGATTTCCCTCAACCCCAAGAGCTCTACAACTCAATTCCTCAACCTGGGAGCTCAGATAGTAGGGGAAAGCATAGCTTAGTGTCCTCGATCAACCCAAACCCTTACCTAGGAGGGTCAGATCCAGAAATCCATGTTTCTATTTGAATATTTGAAACATATCAAAGTGGTTGTATATGGTATTGGCTCAAACAACTCACTAAATAATTCAATCACACTGCCTCATGCATTACCAAGAGAAACAATTCTCTATTTTTCTATTCATATAAGACATCAAGTGTTAGAGAAAAATATATAACATAAAGCAAATAATACAATATTCATCCTTTCTCCCTCTCATACAGTGAGGTAGATACTACAAGCCTAAGCTTGTCTCATACAACAACATTAAATCAATCCATGAAAATGTCTTTATCCCAACTATGACCAAACTCTTTCTAACTTAGAGTGCATACAAGGATCCATAAATATAGTAACAATAATGCATCAATGCAATCCAACATGCCACAAAAATATTTTTATATGAGAGGTGGATCTTGATACTGCATGAGATAAACTAGTCCTATCAGCAAATAATTGTTAGCTCATAAAATTAATTAGCAAAAACATATCTCCAACAACATCAGATGTTCATTAATTCAAGTCCAAAAGACTTATTTCATTCTGAAATCACGGGACTTCTTATTATCCATTATAAATGATAATAAGTGTTGGGATCTCACCAAGGATCTCTCCCTTTGAATGGGAAGGCTCTTTAAATCAATACATCAACCTGTTTGTCATATGTCATGCATAAAAAAAAACTGTCAAATCATGGAGTCAAACTATCATAGCCATGAAAAATCACAATCAGTTGCTTCACTGTCGCATATGAACATGTCATTGAACGTTAAATATTTTCATCAGAGTCTTAACATCATCAAGTCAAGGCATCCAGTTTGTCACATTGTCAAATTTACCATGCTATTAAGACATCATAGCAATTAAAACTTATCAAGGCCTTATCAAGATCAACAAGAGAATAGTCAATAGATCAATCTTACAACCACATTATTTCCACCAAGGTTACCATAGTATTAAATGTTACTATAAAGTGCACCAATATATCACAGGTATCATAAATCAAACTTACTTTCATATGCATGTAACTATTATGCATGAATTAAGTAATTACAAAGGGTGATATTATTGTCAAACCTTAGGGCTTAAATTTCCATCCACCATTGCAGCTAAATCATAACAATGAAACAATATACTATACATACCTTGTAACATTCAGACAACCTTTAGCAATATATAATTTTTCATTGTCAGTTGCATATTACTCTATCTTCCCTCCCTACACCAGCCTCTTCCAACACTACATTTTCTCATATAGTACTAGCTTGTCTCTTCCTATACTAAATTTCCTTTCTTGCATCATTTAGCTTCAAGAAGGATCTACTTATCATATCTTTATTAGGAAGTTAGAAGTGAAAGCTCAAACATGTAGGAAGGATAAGTAATAATCTAACTAATAAGTCAAAACAATAACAACGTCATAAAGAGATAATAAAGGTTTAGGAAGAAGATAGCTTTAAAAAGGATGCAATGAAGTGATCAACTCCATCTTGATCCAACTTCCAAGAGTTACTGTTGTTCGTCATCCGTATGTCAATGTTCCTACAATATTTATCAATATTTTTTATCAGCAGTTAGGCCAAACTGAGACTAGTCCATCTAGGGTTACATTAAACCTTCAAGAGGCTATCTAGCAAAACCAACCAAGAAATATCCAATAGATGAGCCGAATCAATAAATATGATCCAAATTTGAGTTTTCCAGCCTTCAATCAATTGTCAAAGTCAACGATCAAGTGTCAACAAAACTCCAGGTGCCACATGGAGCTAGTGACCATACACGCGGCTGAAGCTTTCTAGCTTCACGAAGCACCCTATCAAGCATGTGGCTATAGCCGAGATTTTTGTAATTCAACCCTCCGACTATAGCCAAAATATTCTTTTCACATGTGTGAAATTGGACCTTGCAATTTGGTATTTGTACAAACCAACTTCGTGAACCAACATCAAACCTTTGTCATATCCAAGCTCTTCTTCCAAGCATACTTCAGGTGTTTCTTCCAAAGCCTAGCCTCGTGATATTTACCAAACCCTAACTCTTCTTTCTAGAACAAGGTCTCCTTCAAACCCTAGCATTCTTTCAGGTCTCTTCCATCTTCACTTTCTTTCATCAACAATGTCTTCATATGGGTGATATCCATGAATTTTCTTCAACCCAACTCTGATACCATCTTAATTTTATCTTAGGGCTATAGTGTTCTTTGCTTAAGATAATTGCATTACATCATTTACACATTGAATTCACCCCAAAACATTATACCATCATTACATCATATGCAATTATGTAGAAAGAACAACATCATCAGTAATGCAACGAAATAGTAAAAGGAATATCAAAAGAAAATCATGCACATAAAGAGACACCAAGATTTGTTAGAGACTAGGGAAAAATCCCACAAGGGGGAAAACCCATAATTCTTCCTCTTTTGTTATATTTAATCAATTGTTCAACTGTGATACAAATTACATCATCATGAGACATCATAAACCATATCATTCCATCTAGGCTCAATCCAAAGTGGTTCACAACTACATTTGTGAACAATATGAGACACATCTAAGAGAGATACCAACATAAGAAAAATCTTCATTGATAGCGTTGTCACGTCTACCAATTTCACTGCAATATAAATCCTTGTCATATGCATCACTTTCATCTTTGGATCATAAGAGAGATGTCATTAACATCATGTGACCAAAGAAAAATTTCTATCATCATTGAGCACTGTCATCTCATATAGCACTAATATCATATAATAAGGAGAAAATAAATGTTATTGTCAATCTTATTTCTGTCATTAAGGGAATTGAACTGTCCTGCATCATTGTTCATAATACTGTAAGGAAACACTGTTAGATACACACACACACACACACACACACATATATATACATATATATATATATATATATATATATATATATATGTATATATATATATATACATATATATATATGTATATATATATATATATATATATGTGTGTATATATATATATACACATAGATATATATATATATATATATATACATATATATATATATATACATAGATATATGTATATATATATATATATATATATATATATATATATATATATATCTATGTGTGTATATATATATATATACACATAGATATATATATATATATATATACATATATATATATATATATAGATATATATATATATATATATATATATATACATATATCTATGTATATATATATATATATATATGTATATATATATATATATATATATATATATATATATATATATATATATAGATATAGATATAGATAGATAGATATATATGAGTAATATGATAATGCAATCTGGATTCACCACCTTATATGCAGTTACATACATATTGTTCTAGATAACCAATATATTATTCTGCGTACAATACCATACATACTTCTTATACATATACAACTGCAAACCATTTATTGCTATAGCGAGATCATTCCATACCATACACCCTCTGTATTGATTCCAATATACATACCCTATTACACATATGTCGAGACCATTGTGAAAATATTGCTATGTTGAGGAACCACATACAATTGACACTGAGTCGAGATTATGAAGCCAAAGAACTACATGAAAATATTATTATATTGAGAATACGGTGCAGAGGTGTGCCGAGATCAAAGAGTAATTCGAGAGGCCTATTTCCATAGATATGCGAGATCATGATGCAATAGTCATTACACTGTGTGAGTGATATCATAGGATGCAAAGGATTTCCAGTGTGATTATATGCCAACAAAGAGACCATATGCCAACAATACTTTCGATCTATAGAATAAGCATAACTTTAGTGCCAAGAAACTCTGATCTCTAGAACTTCAATGCTGAACATCTCCACAGATAAAAATTTCCAAGGAATACTCCAAGCAATGATCTTGAATGATATCTCATCGATCTCTATTTATATTAATTAAAATCCCTTGAATTTTACTAAGGCTGACTTTAATATGGAGGGGAAAATTAAATTAAAAATTTAAATTTTCCCAATAATATTTGCTTTAATACTTGATTAGTTATATCAACTTTTGACCAAAATAATTTTCCTTATGACCAACATAAACCCTATTTAGGGTTTCTTATGGGAATTTCTCCTTGGCTATCAATTTTAACAATGTGTTAGTGGTACCTTGAGGATATGTGTTAGTGGTATCTTGAGAGGAATTGGTTCCTAACAAATTAGCACCAAGGATGGATGAGCCTAACAAAGTAGTAGGACACTATCGTCCCATAGTGGAAGGTTGAGTGGGGGATCGTGCAAGACTAGGCACTCCTCCTGCTAGGGCTGGGAAGCTTTGTAGGTTCTTAGAGCGACGGGGAGCTATAGGGTCCCCTATGGTGCCCTAGTAAGTGTATGAAAGTACTATGGGGAGGGATGTTTAGGAAACCAAATTATACACTCATAAGACAAAGCAAAAAATAAAAGGGTTAATTTTTCCTTTAAACTCTTAATGTGTGAAACAATCAAAGAATTTTTTGTTTGCAATAGGTTTTTATGTGTGGAAAAATCCTAAAGACCTAATGTCCTTCCACTCAATTAATAAACTAGGCCTTTAAAATATTTTTACAACAGTTGGGTCTCAAGCCATCGCTAAAAAATAAAAAAAGTATGGAAAGAGGGTTATAATGACGGGTACTGGGGCCACATCCCGAAGAAACTAGTGATGCTTTTAGTATTCATTAAAAATTACCTCCAAGTGTATGTTCTCCCCCACTCACCACCTATAGGGAAATATTCCCTAGGTTTAGCCACTAAGCTACCTATGCCCAGTAGGGATGAGAGAATCTTAGGTTCTAGTTTGAAAATTTGGACTCAGAGCCCTTACAAGAATCAATAGATCTAAGGAGGCCCATGATATTTTTTAGTCTAGGCCTTATCCCCTTCATAAGTTTCCTCTTAGCATTGGCTTTTCTAACACCATTCTTGGTCCCAATATAACTGGTTGTAAAACAAGAAATAATGTGCATATAGAGGGATGATTATTCCATCCTAGTTAAACTATGTGTGAATTTCCAACTAATAGGGAGATGTAAAAGTAATGCTTTCATAAGTGTCTTGGATTCTCCATAGGTTCACCAAATGGTGCAAGGAAGAAGAGCCTACTCTCTTTCTTAATAAGACCACGCCTAGTCCCAACTTACAACTTTTAAAGGAAAAAGATAAGCATAAATTATCTACTTTAATGGTTAGTAAAGCACAAATGAAGCCTATCTAGCATGAAGAAATTTACAGTAGTGTAGGCAGTTCACTAAAGGCTATTTTTCACTCAGGAAAAAAGAAATTACAATGAAAAATGGCTTGCTATCTGCACAATCGTGGGTGTTTTCTGCACAATCATGAGTATGGTCAGGGTTGTTTCTTCGATAACCACGAGGACAACCCAAACAAATAAAACATAGTCAATTTGAGTTGTGAACAGACCAAAGGGTGACCTCAAACCCTGCACAAACTATTAATGATAGAGAATAGAGTGTAAAAATAGAGATAAGAGGTTTGCAAAAAAACCAATGAAATTAGAAAAGACAACAATGGAGTTGCCAATTTTGTGTATTGGATTTTGTTACAAAGGTGTCCCAATTCCTCTTTCTTTGTAGTTGGTTGCTACCTAAAAAGAGTCACACAAAAAAAATGATGTTATGGGTTAAACATAAGCCAAATAATGCACTGTGATCAATGGAAAACAATACACAAAAACTAAAATAAACAATGAATAACAAACACATAAGAAAATATGAGAAACAAGCCAACAAAGAACTTTGGAAAGGCCCTTATTAGATATTAGAAGATTTACAATACATGTAAAAGAAACTTGAAAATGGTTTAGAGAAATGTTCTCTTTGGATCTCAGCAAAGAGCTCCTTCTCCAATCTTGTTGAAGGCTCTCTCTCTCAATGAAGTATGGAAAATCTCTCAAATAGATGGAATCTTCCCTTGTAATGTGATGCTTGATTTCTTGGGGAAATTTGGACAACAAAATGATGTATAAACTTCTCTTCTGATTTGGCTCTCCATTCCCTTGAATTTATAGAATTTGAAACAACTCTTTCCCTCCTTGGCTAATTAATGAGAAAGAGACTTGGGGAAGGACAAGAGGATTTCCTTTGGGGCTACATATCCTCACAATTCAAACTGAAGTAGTTTGAAAATGGTTGTCTGACCTGGTATTTTTAGGGAGAGATTGACCCATACAAGTAAAGTGGTCCCTTGGGATGCTGACTTGGTGCTTGGGAAAACCCTCACAAGTATCAAAGGAAAATCCATGAGGTATGGTAAAACTTGTCTTTGGTGCACTCATGAGTTTAATTTTTTCTAGTGGACCTTGGAGAACCTTTGATTTTTTTGGTTTCATGATGTTTCTAGCAAATAATGATACACCTGTAAACGTTGTTTGTGACACTGAGTGCCACTTGAATTATACAATTAAGCGTATGCATTTTCCATATTAAGAGGCAACGCATATGAGAATTTGCTTGTAGTCTTCATACTACAGTTCCATCAAAGCTGGGGGTGAAGGAATGTATAAGTTATGAGTCTTGATGATTCCCTTAAGGTCTTTATGTCAACTCCAATTGCACAATACTAACCCATACGAATAGAAGTGTTGGAGTCTAACATGGGTGGAAGCATCTAAATATTTCCCAATGATGAAAGCTATTAATAGACATGAGGGAGGCCACCTGTTATCCTCCAAAATATCCCAAGGCTGAGAAAGGATATCGACATAGGTAACCTCAAACCACTTCGGGTTCAATAGTTAGCCTTACCAAACTAGAGAGGGCTCTATATATTAATATCAAAACCAAATATGACTAGAGTGGGAAAATGATATTAGGCTACATATGTTCAGCTCTAGGGTTTTGAAATTTATGGTTTTGCTGGATTAGGAGTGAAAATTAGTAAACTAGGTCAAAAGATCAAAAGTTTTAGTTACAAGAGATATAAAGGAGCAAGGTTGGTATTCCTTTGTGATACTTTTGGGTTTTGTGGATGTAGTGTAGGGTGGAAAAGAAAAGATTCAAAATGAGCATGGCAAGCATGAATTCATTTATTAGAAGATAGGTAACAAAAACATGAAGTTCCTAAAAAACAGAGCTTAAACTTAAGAATTCTGTTTAAAACCTCTTAGGAAAATCACTGAAAAGCATAGATATGGAAAGAATATGAAATTATCATTCATATAAAACTATATTAGAGAGAAAACATTATCACAAACTCACAACAAAAGAACTCCTGAATAATAGATGCAACTGCCGTTTGATTTCCTGTAAAAATATAATTGAATAAAAGCTCCAAGAGTTCTACTCACTGATGTCCAACCCTTTCTATAACTTAGATGGGGTTACATATAGATCAAAATATCAGTTACCCCTTTGATGGATCGAATTCAATGTTCAAGGAAATTCTTACAAGAATATCTCCAACCATACCTAAGACCAGGGAGGTTAGAAACCAACTCCCAATTTGGTGCAAAACTGATTCATTTGACCCTAAGAACCTATACAAGGATGAATCTACTTAATTTTTACTTTGACAAACATAATTACACCTCAATGCATCATCAAAACCCCTAAAATGACAAATTACATCATAAAAATTCAAACTTGACTGAGAAAACTGAGAAAAATGAGTTCCTAGCAAAAGCGTAGCAAATTTCCTAAAAACGTACCGTGTCTGGAGAAGAAGTAGCGTGTTGCTTGTAAGTAACTTTTGGAGGGGTTCCTGAGCTACAAATCAAGATAGGAAAAATGATGGAGAAATATCTACTTGTCTAATACACCATAAAATCTTAAAGCACTGAAAAAGACTGCTTCTAGACCTCCAAAAACCATTTCTCCCATAGCTACTCCAAAAACATAACGTGCCTTTGAAAAACATGGTAGAAAGGTGTTTTTTTGTACTTTTTTGACTTTTTGACCTAGAAAAAGCTGCTGACATGGATCTATGGTTACATAAATTTAATGTGAAGGTCATAAGGAATCCAAAAATTTAAACCTTTTGTCAAATGGAGGCCCCCAACAAAAACGTAGCGTGGGGCACGCTACCTTTTTGGACAAAAAACTGTGTAAACTTTCTAGGTTTTCTGCAAACATAGGCCTCAACGATGGAGAAATATCTATATAACCATGAAAGTTTTTGTAAAATTGGGGGAGGTTTTTGTAGATAAGAATATTTTTAATAAATACCTCTCTCATTTTTTTGAAATTGATTATAGTTTTTTCGTAATCTGTGCCACAAAATCATGGCTAGAATAGGAAATTAACTTGGAAAATTTTGATTTCCTGAAATATGTCTCCAAGAAAGTTGCATATCTCCCAATATATGATATTTTTGTAAACAATGAAAGAGGTTTTGTTTCTTGTTCTTTTATTGAGAAAAACTTCTTTCACTTTTGTCAAATTTATCTTCGTTACTTCAGAAACATACTTTTAAGTAAGATCGCCCCTATGTGTGGCGAATGACCTCAAAACCCTAAAAATTATGTCAATCACCTCTGCTGATATGATGAAGTCTATCCATGATATTTTTTATTTTCCTCTTTTCAAGTTGGTGGCAAAGAGGCTTATCAACTTGGCATGGTATCCCACTTGCTGAATTTGCTCACAAAACCCTAAACAACCGACCTTTTGGAAACATTGTCTGGCAAATGCTTAAGACCTCAATTCTTTGGTGTCAAGTGGCTCAAAGCTTGACACATAACCTCCTTTTTTGTATGGATTCTTTCCTCCCTCCATTGTTTACAATCGCAAAGCAAAACCCTAGTGTAAGAGATGGGAAAAACAAAGTTTTTAGAGGGAGTAGGGGATTGAGATTAGTGTATTTAAGTGATGGGATGAAGGGTTTATGGAGAAGTTATGTGGGTAATAAAAATTGGGGAGGTAAGGACGTGTGTTAGGAAACTCAGGGAGGTTTAAAATGATAAAGAGAGGGTAGGGATTAATGTAGGAAATTTAAACACAGTCCTAACCATAAAAACTGCCAAAAACACAACGTAGAAGCTAGGGTTAGTGTTGGCTTGAGGGGGCCTGACCCAGGTTCAACGTTAACTAGGGAAACAAATCCCTACACTACTGGCCCTTTCGGCATCAGCCCGTAGAGTGTGGACTGAAGTCTCACCTGAAGCAGTATGGGGGGATGTTGGAACCAAGCTTCCGCACCCTGAGATGGTTGGGATGTTGTTTGATCTCTTCTATCCCCACCTTTGCGTAGGTGATCTCACTCTAGGGCTTGTAAGACAAACCCCTTATTCCAGCTTTCAATATCTTCGTGAAAGTATACGATCGACTTTCGCGCATCCCTAACCTGGGGCTCAGGTACTTTCGCACTGTTATTGCAGCGTACCATGTATATTCCTCAATTACCCTAAGTGATTTGTTGATTCTACCGAATACTTAAAGTTATCACCATGTAATCAAATATTTGTAATTGCGGTTAATTATTCAATGTAACTATGTTCATTTGTGCATCATAGAAGCATAATAGAGGAAATTCATACATAAAATATCCAAACCCATCAATAGAAAAAATACAAAGAAATTGTATAATAACTCATTTTATTAATATCTTCTAAGTGTTATAGAATTTGTTCACCCTACACACATAGCTACAAGGGTCCGCGCACTCAGATGTAGACTTCTACCCTAGGCCTCTATGCACTCAGCTGCAGGACTCTACCTACGCTACAACCCAAGACTTAGACTTCTTGCCCTAAGGTTATGACTTGTTTCCTTGTTCTATTCCTCTAACTACTTAGAGCTTAGCTCTTTTTATACAATCCAATGGTCTTCGGACCATGGTAAGATCTCTTATAGCCAACTTTACTTCACAAAACTAAGGGCGGACTACCCTTTGTGACACATAACACTTTCACGCTCCGCGACCACAAAATGTGAAGTATTTACAATAATATTACAAAAATTTGACTTAAACATGGGCTTTTAGCCCCAAAACTACCCTTGGGGGATCCCACTCCGAGCAAGTCCCCAACACAAACATTGTGACTCACCCTCAAGTCACTTGGCAGGCATGAAGATCTTTGCGTGAAGCCCGTCCAGCTTGATCTTGATAACCACAACTTTGGCTATGCACTGAGCTGCTACCTGCTTCGCATCTATGACTGTTTTCTTAGTTACTGCCCTTGCATTGTCATCCTGAAGCTTTTGTTGCATTGCTTGCAGATTCGCAAGCTTTCCTTCAATGTTTCCTATGACTACATAAGCTTCCTCTAGTGAGGGCTTTAGTCACACCTTTAGCACTACTTCCTTGTGCAGCGCTGCATCCACCTGTTCCTTTAGTTGTTTGGCTTCCTATAGCTTGACTAACCTATGTGTCAGTGCGACGGTTCGCGGTGTGCCCTTAAATTCGTCACAATGTTGTTGGAGTTCGCACGCTTCCATCTCTAGCCTTTGGATGTTTGGGTCCTCCTGCAAGCAGGTTAGGACCTCGAATGATTGTTCAAACAACAGGGTGCAGTCTAAAACTGCACTCTCCACTGCCGTGACCACTTCTGTGATAGTGCCAGCCGTTGTTCCTTTACCTCTAGTGGTGTTGAAGGATGAACCCTCAACTATAGCTCTGTAATCTGCAGGTTTAGCTCCAACTGGACCTGCACCATCTCCATCCGAGTGTCACGCATCCCTGTGGCCAATTTACAAATGTGGACCTTGACTGGCTCTTCCTTTGGAATGGCCAATTCTGGGACCATTCTGTAGGCCTCTTCCACGACCTGTATGATCTTCTTACTCTGGCTGGTCGCCTTGGCCTCAACATTGATGGCATTATCCCTCTATAAGGCCATATGCTAATTGTTTATTTTTTTTTCATTGATCACTTGGAGGGCACGAGCCCTCATCTCTGCAATTACTCCATCCTACAAGAGGTGGAGTGATTCGAGCAAGAGTATTGCCAGGTTCAATCCCACTCCCTTCAAGGTGCTGACAGTGGGCCTTTTAGCCTTATTTTCTATTGTTAGTGCTCCATCTGATAGCACTAGCGCACTGGAAGCCTTCATATGCATCATACCAGTAACCTCTGATGTGCTGATAGCCAAGCTGGTAGACACCATACCAACCTGTGATGCGTAGTTCTGTGACTGCTGCAGTCAAGTCTGGATGGCCCCTAGGATGATCTGCTGCTTCTTTTCAAATTGCTGCAGGGCCTCCACGGTGACATCTCTAACTATGTCACCAATGTCGTATAAATCTCCCTTCGTTAGTGTGATAGGGTCCAGTGAGGTCTTGGTTTCCTTTGATTTCTTTTTGGACACTCCCTTTTCCTGCTTTCTCGGGCGCTTAATGCGGCTAGACGTCTCCTGAGGGTCCACGCTGCGCTGCTTTATGTCCTCTTCTTTAGTTTTAGGTGAAGGCAACCACGCATCTTTGTCAGAGCCCCACTTTGTGCCACCTATTTGTTTTCCTACCTCCTTCCCTGTCTATTCTGCCTTGGCCTTCTCAGCAGCCTCCTTCTTCCTATTTTCGACTAGCTGCACCATCTTCAGCTTGGCCTCATCCTTCTTCCTTTGTGCGGTGGACTTGCTTCCACCCACCGCCAAGTCCATGATGGTGCACCACTCTGTCAGCCATTTATCTAATACCAAATCGATGGCATCATCTGTGGCCAGGTACGGCAAATCGTACCACTTCTGCATAGGGTCCTTCCATGCCTTGATTGATATCTGATGGAAATCAACTTTGAATTCGTCATAGCTCTACAGGTTAGCATATACTATGGGCGACAATCATGACTTGCAATTGATAGCCATCCTGATATTCATTTCCATCAAGATCCAGAAGATCTTGTTGTCTCGAACATGCTCCGAGTCCTTGGTCGCCCACAGTGAAGCATACTTCGTTGCTTCAGGAAGGTCCAATGCGATCGAAGGGAATTGGTTCTCTTCTAGTAGCTCCCATGCTACGAGCACAATCGATAGCAAGAGCCATGCATAGTGGAACATCTTGCTTTTCTCTTGTGCTTTACAACAGTTTGCCAGGAACTCACCGCGAAGGTAATTCGACTAGTTAAGCTAGACTCTTTCCACGCACTACTATGTGAGCATGACGACAAGTGCCAGCACCTCATCGGCGTGGCACTTCCGCATCACCTTCCCTACAAGGATCTGTGTTGCCACCTTCACAGCGGGGTCACAGATGCTGGAGATTGTGTACCCGCATGACTTCTTCACCAATTTGAACTTCTCTTTCATTGACTCTGCGAGCGCCATCTCACCACCCTTACCGCCAAAGATCATAGTTGGATTTTCGCCTGTATATGACAGGTGTGTTATGTGGCAAATCAACATATTTTGATGAGTATCGGCTCCTCCAGCCACAGACACCCATCATGCACCAAGCACAACAGTTGCTTGATGACTGAAACTGTCATGGTGGCGCGATTTTAACGCAACAACCAGTGTAGGTGGAGTAATCTTTCCTTTTCTACTCCTCTAAGCCACTTTTGCGGCTCTAGTGTAGTCATCCCCATATTTGTGTCTATGATGTGACGCATCAACTGTTCGGTCACCAAGTGTTGGAAGTTCTCATGGTCCGCCAAGTCCCAGTCTTCGAGTTTCAAAATCGATACCCATGCCAAATGTAGACTGTCAAAAGTGATATCATCTGGTAGCAATAGGGTTTGCAGGGGAGTCTTACTTTCATCAATGTCCTTTGGGACCTTGGACTTAGGATTGCATGAAGGGACATACTCCAGCAACCGTGTAAGAGGGTCCACGCCCTGGGCTTCGACCTCTTCTATTTCCACTACCACATCCTCATCGTCCATGGGGATGTCTTCATTATCCTCCTCTTCTGCCTCTAGGTTTATAGCCTTGCCTTTCTCTTGGGTAGTGAGCTTTGGTGGGTTTCATCTCGGCGATGCGTGCACTAGGATGGTAGGATGCTTGCCCTTCTTATCTTTCATGGTCTCCTTGGTTGGGGTTGGCTTCGGTGTTGGTGTTCTCGGGGATTTAGGGACCTCTGCCAGTACTTCAGCTACTTCTGGGACAACTTCTTCTGCCTGTTTCTCCATCTCTTGTGCCGGATCTTCTACCACTTGCTGTTTGTTGATAATTTCTAGGGGTGATGACATAACACTCTCTAACAATGCTCGCGACGTCTTAGGTAAGTTCGTAAATGCAAGAGTTTGTTTGAGAGCCTTGAAAAATTCTAGGTCCATAGGCGTCTGAGAGCTCAACAACTGAATATTTAAAATTCCAATTGTTTCTTATTGGACAACCACTTGTAATTTTTAGGTCAATTTGAATTCAAATTCGACTGTTGCCCCCGAAATCAGTTCTTTAATGCCGGATTGGCGGCATATTTTCAAGGATCTAAGCCATAAATTTCGTCGTAAATGTCGACCACCCACTCCATTTGGCCTTACTTCTGTCATCTTTTCATGAAAAATGACTTTAATGGTCACTTTCCAACCGACCTGTGAAATTTATCCCTGGATAGCGCAACGCCCTCTGCGCTGCCGCGGACCCAGTGACATGTCCTTGCTTTGCACCATCTTCAAATCATGTAGCTCCTCAACTTGGGCAGTGTAGTTTATAGTCCCATGCCTCCTTTCAGCTGCCTGGAGTGCTAAGACTATGCTAATTTCATTTAGTTGCATGGCTAGACCACCGGTGTATGGTTTCAAGCGACTTCCATTCACCTTTCCTAGGAAGGGTTCTCCATTTAACTTGACCAACTGTACTGCTCCTCCATCGGTAATCTCCTTAATAACATAAGGCCCTAACCAGTGCATTTTAAATTTTTCAGGAAATTTATCAAACTTACTATCATACAACAAAACCAGATCATTTACCTTAATTGTGTGCAACTTGATGTGTTGATTATGCCATGAATTTTCATGCTGCTTTTGGACCTGCTCATGAAATCCAGCCAAAAATATTTCTTCTTCAAGCTCATCCAGTTGCGCGAGCCTCTCGTCTAGGACTTCATGATCCATCATACCTGTGAGTGATGCTATGCGCATTCTAGGCACGATGTATTCCATAGGCATTATGGCTTCCATAGCATAGACAAGACTAAAAGGGGTTTGTCTCGTCAACTTCTTGCATGTCGTTCGATAAGCCCACAATACTGCAGGTATGTGTAGGTCCCAATCACTTCACTAAGCATTACAAACCTTTGTCAGTGCATTTTTAAGCACTTTATTGAATGACTCCACTGTCCCGTTAGCCTGTGGGTGATAGGGTGTGCTCTTCTGGTGATATACCTAAAATTCCTCTGTTATTACATTGATCATCTCATTCAAGAAGTGCATACCATGATCACTCATCAATATCCTTGGACATCCAAATCACGTCAGTACATGATCAAATAGGAACTTCGCAGCTATTGCACCCGTGCAATCCTTCACCGACTACTCTTTTGCCCAATGAGTCAAATATTCCGTCACAGTGATAATGTACCTTGCTCTTGTCTTCCCTTGTGGCTGAATGGGTCCTACAAAATCTATTGCTTACTTCTCGAAGGGTTGCAACATCATTTGTGGATTCAAAGGCATTTCATCCCTTTGCGATGGCTTGCCCATTCTTTGACATACATCACATGCCTTGCAATATGCTTTTGAATCCTAATGAAGGTTTGGCCACCACAACCCTGTACGTAGAATCTTTTGCGCAGTTTCTCTCCCTACATAATGTCCTCCTATGGTGCCCCCATGAGTGTCTGCGAGGATGATGCTTCATTCAAAATTAGGTACACATCATTGCAATATCTCATCAGTCCCCATCTTGTGTAGATGCCCAGCAATGATTGATAAATATGCCGCACACACCACTAATTCCTTCTTTTGCTAGATAGAGTATGCTTCCAGTACAGTTCTTATTGTTAGGAAGTGTATTATATCCTTAAAATGACCATCGAAAACACGCATTGCAAATAGATATGTCAGGAAATCCTTCATCCAAGTTAGTAGGTTCCTCCCCTGTTTCAATGTGCGATAGAAGGTCTAGTCCCGCGTTCAATCGTCCATGCTTCACAACAACTTCAAAATCATACTCTTGGAACAATAAGAGCCATCTACAGATTCTCCCCCCCAACACAGGCTTATTGACTAGGTACTTCAGCACGGAGTGATCTGTATACATCTTAAAATGGCCTCCTAGCAAGTAGTGCCAGTACTTTTGGAGTGCATACACCATAGCTAACCCCTCGTGTTCAGTGGTGGAATAGTTTTTTTTTGCTTTCGATAATATGTGGCTTGCGAACGCAATAGGATGGTCCAAGCCTTCTCCTCTAGCCTGTGTTAGTACTGCCCCCAGTGCTATACATGACGCATTGACATGTACACAAAACTCTTTCTTCCAGTCTGGGAAGACTAGAATTGGCGCAGTAACCATCTTTTCTTTCAATGTATCCAATATTTTCTTACAGTCATCATTCTAGCAAAACGTGACATCCTTCTTCAATAATTTATCCATAGGCATGGTGATTTGGGGATAGCTTTTGATAAACTTTTTTTAATATCCTATATGTCCCAAAGTAGTGTGTAACTATTTCACACTCTTCGGTGGTTCCAAGTTTAGTATCACCATGATCTTCACGGAGTCTACCATCAGTCCTTGTCTACAAATCACATGGCCCAATAGGTTCCCAAAAGGAACACAAAACAAACACTTCTTGAGATTGAGCATGATCTGGTATCTTCGACAGGTATCTAGCATTAGGCAAAAGCTTGCTACATGGAGCTTAACTAGCCCAAATACAGTCCAGTCATAAGAATATACCTCCAGGAACTTATGAATAATTTTCTTGAATGCCACAACAACCACGCGCGAAAAGATGGCAGACACATTATTCAATCCAAACAGCATTACAGTGTATTGAAAGCAACCCCACTCAGTCGCGAAGGTTGTCTTGCTCATATTCTCTAGTGTGATTTTGATTTGGTGGTACCCAGAGAACCCATCAGTGAAGAAATATGTTTCCTGGCCACCTACATTGTCCAACACTTCATACGTGAACAGAGTCGGGAAAGCATCATGCACACAAGCATCATTTAGTTTTTTGAGATCCACCCATATCCTTATCTCATCCTTTTGCTTCTTCTCTTGCACCACCATTGGTCTTACCCAATTAGATTCTTTCACTGGTTCAATGATGCCTGCCACTAGCATCTTGTCTAGCCCTAAGAGAACCTTCTCCTTGTATTTTGGGTTGAGACAGTAAGGCCTTTACTTAACTGGCTTTGTGTCAGGCTTTAACGTGATTTTCATCATTCCTAGGTCCCCGATTATTCCTTTCAGATCCATAAACTTGGTAGGGAATAAGTCTTGTTATTCATAGAGAAATTTAGTGACCTTATCCATTATCGCAGCACTCTAGTAGTCTCCAATCTTTGCGAATTTGGGTTCTACCTCCGTACCAATGTTCACTTGTCTCGTTTTCACTGGCACGATTATATCAGGGTTCTCAATCTGCAATCCTTGAACCTCGCAGTGGACTTATGTTTCTGGAAGGTTAATCTTCTGTGGATCCTTGTCCTCTACTTCAGTAGTTATGTTATAACATTCGAGTGTGTGACTCAGTTGAGTAGCCCCTTCAGGCTGAATCAGGTCCAAAGGATCTTGCGGTATCCTAAAGATAGTTTCTTTCACCTCTTGTAGCGCTTCATTAATACTGTCAAGCCCATCCTCAAAACTGAATGTCATCATGAATCCTTCACGTAGGATATCCCAATTAGCTATCCCATGGTGGAGCTCTATTTCTATATACCAATTCATTTGGATAACATCCAAGATATGATAGAACAGGTGCACCCACTTAGGTTTGGAATTTTCTCCATAAGCCTGCGTCCATTTGGCTAGATGCGCACGCGGATCATTTTGTCCATCGTACTTGTCTGTCAGTCACATCTTACGCTTCCCAAATCATGTTCTCATCATCCTCCTACATTTGCACCAATCATCAAAGCTTCCCTTGTGCGTACCCCACCATCTTCCAGGCATAGCACATAGTGCCCAGTCTAAGGCCTAGAAGCACTGCTTTTCTGGTACCTCCCTTTCAAATGCATCCAAAAAGATATCTACCTCATTCAAAACATAATAAATAGGTAGATTTCTTACCTTTGATGACACATAGTGCAGCGACCGGGTCATCATGTTGCAATTCACTGTAGCTACTTCATGTAACCAATTCTGCCAGCGTTCTATTTCTTTGTCAGAGTCTGAAGTGAAGGAACTCTTGTGATCCCATGTAATTTTTCCATCTGCAGTGGGATTCACCCAATATTGGTCTCACACTATTATCTTATAGATATAGTCTAGGTTGTCATCACTCTTATAATCACGGATAGGTTCTGTATAGCGCGATCCTTCAGCATGATCTAGGGGTACTACTACGCACAGCGATTTCTTCTCAAAGATTATCTTTCTCTTCTTTATATTGATTACCTCATTCATTTCAGTAGCCCAATCAATTCCTAGGAGCATAGGGTAGGGATTGTTGTCATCCAATATCTCTATTACTTCAAAATCGGCTAGCGCGCTCGCTCCCTCAATATCCATGGTCATCCCTTACAGCCGCCCCATGGGGATGATTTTCTACTGATTTTCCATCCTTAGCTGAATCAAAGACCATTGTAGCGTAGGTCTCCCCATTCACTCCCAAGTATGATTTGGTAGGACGTTCACATCTAACCCCAGGTCCAAAATGACCTAATCCATTTCATACTCTCCTACCTGTGCAGTCAGTCTCATCTCTCGTCCTATCCTTGTTTTATTCTTGCCAATCTTTCATACTATGCATGGCTCACTTGGCACAGTTCTGACGCATCTATTCATGAGTTCTTGTAACCCATTCATAGCCTCATTATTGCGCAGCAACTTCATACAGGTTTCCAAGAAAGTTGTTAGCCTAGAGGGGTCCATCTCTAGCTCAAGCTTATCCGTGCTTCCTAAGCTCGAGGCTTCAGTGAAGCTCTTTTTAGCTTCCATGAAGGCTTCACAAGCGTGCTCCAAACCGAACTCAACCTCTTTTGCTAGGGCTTTGCAAACCCATGTACTATCTTCTAGTTTCTTCCCCTTGTCATCTCCTGTCGCGATCCCACTCCTGAGCACTATATTTACATTCAGATCTTCCTTGCGCAGCTCATACCTCATCATCTACAGGTTTTGAGTTCACAGAGGTTGTAGCACTCCTTTGTCATGTATCCTAACTATCAGCGTAGGACAATCTTTTGTTTCATGATCAAACAACATGGAATACTTGCACGATGGACGCGTTGGATTAGTGCAATTATGGGCATAGTGTCTTGGTCCTCCGCAATTGTAGAAAATCTGTAGAAATTTTGAATAATAAACACATATTCAACAGAGATTATCCTGATCATGCACTATTGTGGAATACATGCACAATACATAAGCTCCTCTATGTTGATCAACAATTTAGCAGCATCAAAAACAATGAAACATCAATAGCATGCACACATTAACACAGTATGTATCCCGGGGAAAGCTTACAATTGAAAACCCCACACTATCTGTATATTAATGATTGAGAACATGTAATATTACATAGTACAATACTCTTCACAAGTATCTAACACTATCTCCACCTGTTACACACAAACCAGCTTAGACCTGAACAAGTCACAGGTTCAAATCTTCTCCACTACTTTGCCTGCCTCTATTGCACAAACCTGCTAAGAATCACTCACACTGGAAATCACGTGAGCACAAGCTATTCTACTAGGCAAACCTACGCAATACTCATTTGCATACTCAATCTGTGCTTGTGCAAATCCTCATGCACAACTATAGTCACAACTGATAGCAATCTCAACCTCTAACACCTGTCCCTGTTGAAATGTACATGCACTAACATGCAACTGAGTTAACTAATGTATTATTTAGTTGCTTTATGAGTTAATAATTAGTTTAACAACTCATCATTAGTCTATTTGCAGTTAGACTAATTACAACTAGTTTAATCAAGTCAAACTGATCACAACTCCATCAACTCCACAATCAACTCCACCAAACTCAACTGCTTGAGTTCTAACTGAAGTCCTGCATGCAACAACTCAACTGACCCACAAAGAAAGTATATTTCCTTCTGACAGTTGCATGTGCCACATCTGGAGCTCAAACTGAAGTGCTCCAAGAAGATAAGATAAAGTTTATAGTCTAAATATTATTATGAGACAATAATATTTGACTTTTCTATTTTTAGCCTAGCGTCTAAAAATAGACTCTGATCACTCCTGCTGTGAACCAGAAAATAGAAGTCCATATATTTTTCCCAACATGACCAATCATCCATAAACAACATTCTGTAGCTCATAGACGATGATCCATATGTCTAAAAATAGACATAGTCTAAAAATAGACTTTGCACCATAATTTGTCTGCGGGCCCACTTAGTGAAGGCGACTCCTTTCCACTAAGCTCCATCATCTTGTTGCATTCTCAACACTCCCTCCCAACAATATATGGATTATCAGCAACCCCTATCCTGTCTCGGTGGTATTCGAATTTTCTCCTGGTGAGCGCCTTCGTCAAGATATTAGCATCTTGATCCTCCGTTGGAATGTGTGAAAGTAACATGATTCTCCACTGCACACAATCTCTGATATGATGGTACCTGATGTCAATATGCTTAGATCTATCATGAAATACAGGATTAGCCGAGAGTTTAATGCAACTCTGGTTATCACAGTAAATCACAGTAGGATCCAAGTGAGAACTGAACAAACCGACCAGAATCTTCCTCATCCATATAGCCTCACATGCAGCCAAACTTGCTGCCATATACTCAGCCTCTGCTGAACTGAGTGCCACGGATCTCTGCTTCCTGCTGTACCAAGAAACTACTGTCGACCAGATACTGAAGAACCCTCCTAATGTGCTCTTTCTATTCGTTGGGCTCCCAGCCCAATCTGCATCCGTGAAGCCACATAGCTTCACCTCATCCTCCTGTTTGTACCACAATCCATATCCCGATGTGCCTCTCAAATAACGCAATACATGCTTTCCCGCCTTCTAGAAGAGCTTGGTTGGCTTAACCATAGCTTGTGAAAGCTGGTTAACAGCATAGCATATATCAGGTCGTGTATTGACTAGATACATAAGCGACCCCACCAACTGTCGATAAACAGTGGCATCCACTTCTTCTGCCGAAGTGGCATCCTCCTTCCTCCAACCATCAGGAAGAGGAGTATCAACAGGCTTGCAGCCATGCATGTTGAACTTCTCTAGTATCTCTTGAGCATACTTACCCTAAGAAACAAACAGTCCATCACTGCGCTGCCAAATTTCCAATCCCATGAAATAATGAAGGAGGCCCAAGTCCTTCATCTCAAACTCCTTAGCAAGATCATCCTTGCATGAAAGTATCAACAGCTCATCACCCGTTAGAATCAAATCATCTACATACAGTACAATGATAAGCAACTTACCCTCCACCACAATCTGGTATAGGTTAAGATCTGCCTCACTCTTGGAGAATCCAAGTCCGGTGAAGTAGCTGTCTATCTGTGTGTACCAAGCACGTGGTGCTTGTTTCAACCCATACAGTGCTCTCTTGAGCCTGCACACTTGCGACTCGCTGCTGAAGATCTCAAAATCTTCAGGCTGCTCAATGTACACCTCCTCCTCAATGACTCCGTTGAGGAACGCAGTCTTCACATCCATCTGATGAATGTGCCATCCCATTTGTGCTGAGAGAGAAAGAATCATCTGTATGAAAGAATACCTTGCGATAGGTGCAAAGGTATCCTCATAATCGATCCCCTCTATCTGTGAAAAGCCTCGAGCAACAAATCTTGCCTTGTACTTCTCCACACTCCCGTCAGCTGCCTACTTAACTTTGTAGATCCATCTCGAACCCACCATTGATTTCCCTTCCGGTCTAGGAACGATCTCCCATGCATTGTTTCTGACAATAGAATCATACTCTTCCACCATGGCATCTACCCATGCAAGATCATCCACAGCTTCCTCGAAAGAGGATGGCTCAGTCACAACACATTTTCTCATAAGAGTGTATCTAGTGTACCGATCAGGTGACTGTCTTTTCTTGCGTTGGGCTGTAGGTGGTCCTACAACTTTCTCTGCATCTTGAGCTAGTCGCGCAGCTTCTGTCAAGTGCTTTCGCCCTCTGATGGTTGGCGCTGCATGAGTGGTATCTTCCACTCCATGAACCTCGTCCTATGGCTGATCCATGTCCTGAAGCTCATCTTTAGGAACTAATAGCTCCTCATCTGCATGCAAGTGTAGCTCCCTCTCAAGCGAACACTTCAAGGCTTTCTCCTCCTGAAATTTTATATCCCATCGCACAACAATCTTGCCATTGTCTAGCAAATACACATGATAGTTGTGGGGCATATTAGTGTACCCCACAAATATACCAACCTCTACGGTCGGCTCCAACTTCTTCCTGGCATCCTTCGTCACATGCATGTAAACATTAGCACCAAAAATCCTCAAATGAGAAAGATCAGGCTTCTTACTAGAATAAGCCTCCTCGAGTGTACTCCTGCCAAGTATCCTGTGAGGACAACGGTTCTACACATAAACTATTGTATTGCATGCTTCCACCCACAAGTGAAGGGGTAGGCCCTGATCATGCAACATCACTCGTGCAGGACCCACGATTGTTCTGTTTTTCCGCTCAGCAACCCAGTTCTGTTGTGGGTTATGGGGAGCTATGAGCTCTCTTCGAATCCCTTCTACCTTGCAGAAATCCTTGAACTCGTCAGAGATGTATTCACCACCATTATCTCTTCTAAGAGCCTTCACGTTCTTCCCTGAATCCTTCTCGACCAGTGCTTTGAACTCACATAACTTTGAGTATGTCTCGCTCTTCTTCTGCATGAAGAAGATCCAGCACTTACGAGAGAAATCATCAACACAAATCACATAATACCTGTGTTTTGCTGTCGAAGCTATTGAGAAAGGTCCACACACGTCTCTGTGAATTCTCTCAAGGATCGTTGTGGTGCAACTATCCTTCTCGTGAAAGGTGGCTTTCACAAACTTTCCCAAAGTACACCCCTTGTACTGATCTGACTGCGCAAGAGTGCCTTTAGGAAGCCCTGTAGTGATTTGCTGTAGTATCTTCAAGGCTCCATGGTGAAGGTGACCCAATCTCCCGTGCCATAGCTTGCCATCATCTCGGCTCACCAATCCTTCTGCCTTGCATGCCATTGTTGCGCATCCATCTACATGCAACTAACAAAGGTTCCTCACTCGAACCCCTATCTTCTGGGTTTCTCCAGTTGTCTTGCTGCGTAGCAAAGCCCTTCCCTCGCTAAAAACAACATCATATCCCTTGTCTTCTAACATCGCCACAGAGATAAGATTCTTCTTCAATCCTGGAACATGCATCACTTCCTTCAATACGAAGGGTTTACCAGATGCCCTCTCAAAGGAAATGGTACTGATACCGGTCGCACTATATCTACCATCATCGCCCATCTCGATGTGCACTCCAAGATCTTTGTCCTCTAGATCAGAAAACAAATCTCGATCTCCTGTCATATGAAAAGACGCACCACTGTCCAAGAACCACACCGATCCCATCACACTTGAAACCAAGCATGTGATCAATGAAAAATTAAGCTCAAACTACAAGGCTAGAGCCTCTCATGCTGCAAATCCAACAACTTGCTTGTTCTTCTTCTTCTGCGGACAATTAGTGGCATAGTGTTTGTGCTGGTGACAGTGAAAACACTTCACCTTGGACATATCCTACTTCTTGCCTTTCGCACCAGACCAAGAATCTTTCTTGCTCTTCCCTTTCTTTTCTTTGGCAGCCAAAGCACAATTTTCTTCATCAGTTCCCTTTGACGAAGATCCGTCCCTGGTACTCCGCCTGATCTTCTCCTGAACAAGATCTGACCAAAGTCTCTCCCATCCTGGTAGTTTCTCTCGACCATTGACAGAGTCCTGATAGGAATGCCAACTCTTTGGAAGACCAAGTAGAGCCAAGCTCACCAATTCCTCATCATCAACAGTTACCCCCACGCTTCCCAGCTCATCTCTGCACTGAGTGAACTTCGTGAGATACTTGGGCATACTATCACCCTTCTCACATTTGATGTTTCTGAGTTTATCTTTGAGCGCCAGCTTCCTCTGATCGCTCTTGCTTTGGAATAGATCTGTCAAAGCTTTCCACATCAAGTATGGAGAAGCCTTACCATGCAGGCTGGACACAATGTCATCCTTCACGCCCTCCAACAGAATCCTTCAACACTTTGCTGTCTTCTTTTGCCAAGCCTCAGCTGCAGTAGCATCAGTAGGCTTTGGGACCTCAGCCTCTATGAACTCCTTAAGCCCATTATCATCTAACACCGCCTCCATCATGTCCTTCCATGCAATATAGTTCGAGCTACCCTCAAGAGCATACTCCAATCGCAACTCGTTGAAAGACATTGCAACGTTGACACCAAGAAAACACTGCTGCAAATTCGAATTCCACCAGCTCCAAACTCAACCACCTCCGATCTAAGATTCGTGAGAACAAGGTATTTCTTGTACAGAGATTGACTGTATGGGATTTTACCGGATATCTCACCTTCCAAAGGAAGGATGAAGCCAGAGGCTACTGGCCCGATTACAGACTCTGCCTGAAGAAATAGAATGTAAACACTTCCTAAATAGTAGATCTGATGATCAACAGCTCTGATACCATGTAGAAATTTTGAATAATAAACACATATTCAACAGAGATTATCCTGATCATGCATTATTGTGGAATACATGCACAATACATAAGCTCCTCTACGTTGATCAACAATTTAGCAACATCAAAAACAATGAAACATCAATAGCATGCACACATTAACACAGTATGTATCCCGAGGAAAGCTTACAGCTGAAAACCCCACACCATCTGTATATTAATGATTGAGAACATGTAACATTACATAGTACAATACTCCTCACAAGTATCCAGCACTATCTCCACCTGTTACACACAAACCAGCTCAGACCTGAACAAGTCATAGGTTCAAATCTTCTCCACTACTTTGCCTGCCTCTATTGCACAAACCTGCTAAGAATCACTCACACTGGAAATCACATGAGCACAGGTGATTCTACTGGGCAAATCTATGCAATACTCATTGGCATACTCAATCTATGCTTGTGCAAATTCTCATGCACAACTATAGTCACAACTGACAGCAATCTCAACCTCTAACACCTGTCCCTGTTGAATTGTACATGCACCGACATGAAACTAAGTTAACTGATGTATTCTTTAGTTCCTTTATGAGTTAATAATTAGTTTAACAACTCATAATTAGTCTATTTGCAGTTAGACTAATTACAACTAGTTTAACCAAGTCAAACTGAACACAACTCCATCAACTCCACAATCAACTCCACCAAACTCAACTGCTTGAGTTCTAACTGAAGTCCTGCATGCAACAACTCAACTGACCCAAAATGAAAGTGTATTTCCTTCTGACAACTGCATGTGCCACATCTGTAGCTCAAACTAAAGTGCTCCAAGAAGATAAGATAAAGTTTATAGTCTAAATATTATTATGAGACAATAATATTTGACTTTTCTATTTTTAGCCCGCTGTCTAAAAATAGACTTTGATCACCCCTGCTATGAACTAGAAAATAGAAGTCCATCTATTTTTCCCAACATGACCAGTCATCCATAAACAACATTCTGCAGCTCATAGACCATGATCCATATGTCTAAAAATAGACATAGTATAAAAATAGACTTTGCGCCATAATTTGTCTACGGGCCCACTTAGTGAAGGTGACTCCTTTCCACTAAGCTCCATCATCTTGTTGCATTCTCAACAAAATCAACTATCCTCGACCTCTACCAGGTCCTCCTCTACCTCAGCCTCATCCACACCCCTGAAATCCTATCTGCGCCATCCTTGCATTCTGGTCAAGGGGCCACATTTCGGCCTAAACCCTATAGGCAGGAGTTCTATCCATTTTCAATTCATAGCTCCTGCAAGTACGCTCATCATGCCCTACCGACCTACAAAATTGCAAAAAAATTGTTGCGGTGCTTGTGCATACTTTTGTAGCAAGTGGCAGTTATCTGTGGAATGTTTTCTGGCTACTTGATAGATAGCGCACCATAATGCAGGCCCTGCCCTAGGTCTTGCTTGAGCTTCTAGCCTTAAAGGCATCAGTTCTCCTACTGCAATGTAATTTGCAAAGACTGGGCAATGGTCTTTGTCATGACCCTGACTCTTGCATTTCAAGCACCATACCTCCTCACGTACCTCTGGTCAAACCGTCCTGTCCTACTTCAAACTTTGCATCTCAAGGCACAAATTCTTCTGCTGTGCATGGATCTACTGAACTCCTAGATTAGGATCTTGCATCGGAGTCTCATGTAGTCTCATGGAAATCTCTAAGGCCTTTGCCTGAAGTGTTATCTTCTATTGCGATAGTGCACTCCTTAAGTGTGGTAGTAATGAAGCACAAACCACTCGTGATGTCTTCCATCTATCAAATTCATGTTGGCTTTATAGATTGTACATTTCAGCCTCTAATCTAGTTCCCAAGGCATCTTTCCTGGTTGTATTGTGACCTCTTTGAATCCCACAATCGACTGCGCATCAGATTTAGGCCTACTAAATTCCCTATTTAGTGTTTCTTGGATGTTTGCTACTCCAGCATTCGAGTTATCGTTAGAGTACTTAATATACTAGGTTAGTGTGTGATCTTGCAGAGCACTAACCAGTGTCGCCTTCTTTATTTGATCATCTATAACACCTTGAGCTTCCCATACAACCCTCACAATGAAACATAATTGGTTTGGGTCCTCATTTCCCAAGCCCTTGAACAAAGGCAACTTCCCTGTATTTTCCATACTGAACCATGGTTGAGGTGGAGGTGGTACGGGTGAAGGGAGGCGGTGTGGTGGAGGTGGTATTCATGGAAATCCTTGTCTTATTAACTGAATAGCACTTCATGGAGAAACCTTCACTGCTTCTTCGTCTCTTCATGGAGGTGAAATCAAGGGGCTATACTCTAGACCCTCTTTTCCTTCGTTCTTGTAATTTTTTTTGCTTCACATAGTCCTGAACATCAAGGTAGATGCATAACCCATTTTTCGCACAACAACATTTTAATCCAAGTATTCAAAGATTTTATGTACTTATTTTGCAGTCCTTTGAAAAAGCATCACTCAGCCTCACTATAGCTAACTGAGGTGTTGACCACGAATTCAATCACAAATCCTCCTATGACGTGATCAAGCCAATGATCGACGGCGCGGACGATATTATCCCCCGATGCTTCCAACCTTCACACTAGCTCTGGGGTCCACACAATAGGACCATCAAGTTTCCACCTTCCTTGGCTATCTGCTAGCTTCACAATTGACTCATATAGCCTAATAGGGAAAGAGCAGAAAAAAATCTCGTGGATCTCTGTATACAGGTATCGGTCCAACCACTGTTCCTTTGTCAGTCATGGGTTTTTGTTCTCTTGTGTCACGAATTCATGGATCTTCCTATCCAACAAGTCTCCAATCTCCTTCTTAGTTGGATTCCAATGATACGACATCACACATCTCTTATGCAGATTCTAGTCCCGACAATAGAACCATTTGTTGGCTTGAGGGGGGCCTGATCCAGGTTTGGTGTTAATTAGCCAAACAAATCCCTACACTACTGGCCCTTTTGGCATCAACCCGCAGAGTGCAGATCGAAGTCTCACCTGATGTAGTATGGGGGATGTTGGAACCAAGTTTCCACACCTTGAGATGGTTGTGAGGTTGTTTGATCTCTTCTATCCCCACCTTCGCACATGTGATCTCGCTCTAGGGCCTATAAGACAAACCATTTATTCTGGATTTCAATATCTTCACGAAAGTATACGATCGACTTTTGCATAGCCCTAATTTGGGGCTCAGGTACTTTCACGTTGTTATTATAGCACACCGTGCAGATTCCTCAATTACCCTAAGTGATTTGTTGATTTTTCCGAATACTTAAAGTTATCACCGTGTAATTAGATATTCATAATTGCAGTTAATTATTCAATGTAACAGCATTCATTCAGGCATCATAGAAGCATAATAAAGGAAATTCATACAGAAAATATCCAAACCCATCAATAGAACAAATACATAGAAATTGTAGAATAACTCCTTTTATTAATATATTCCAAGTGTTACAGACTTTGTTCACCCTGTGCACACAGCTGCAAGGGTCCACTCACTCAGCTGTGGACTTCTACCCTAGGCCTTTGTGCACTCAGCTAGAGACTTCTACCCTAGGCCTCTATGCACTCAGCTGCAAAGCCTCTACCTATGCTACAACCCAAGACTTAGACTTCTTGCTCTAAGGCTATGTTTCTTTTCCTTGTTCTATTCTTCTAACTACTTAGAGCTTAGCTCTTTTTATACAATCCCATGGTCTTTGGACCATGGGTAGATAGCTTATAGCCGAATTTACTTTACAAAACTAAGGGTGGACTACCCTTTGTGACACATAACACCTTCACGCTCCACGACCACAAAATGAGGAGTCTTTACAATAATATTACAAAAAAATGACTTAAACAGTGGCTTTTAGCCCCAAAAATGCCCTTGGGGGATCCTGCTCCCAACATTTTGGTCTAGGGGTTAGGGAAATGAGGGAAGAAGAGTAAGAAAGGGTGTGGGAAGTGTATTTTGGTGTGGAGAAGGGTAGAATAGGTAGTGAACTAGGTATATTTTCTTGCAACCCAAATTATGGAGCTCACCCACCAAAAATGTAGCATGGCGACTATGTGAGGGTTTCTCCACTGAAAAGATGAAATAAATGCTGATAGAAGGTGGCAAGATATTTAACTTACTTGTCAATAGGATGATGGAACTTTGATTGGCCACACAAAACCGCTGAAGATGTATTCTTTTCCTCTAGAAGTGAAAATGTAGCGAAGGGTAAAAAATGTAGCGTGGTTGGCTGAAAACGCAACGTGGAGCTTTGGAGGGGGTACCAATCACCTTTTGAGAGTTTCCTTCGATGATTTCTGTACTAAGATGGCCTTTTCTAGTGAATTAGTGTTTAATGCCAATGGAATGAGTGAAATAAATGCTTGTATGGTCTCTTATAAGAGTTAAATTCACTTTTTTGGATATGTCATGACATGACATCATCCTTTATTTTGAAACCAAAAGTGAGGTGTTTTGCATTAATACCTTTATGAATTGAAGTAGTACCTTTAACTTTATTACATATGATTCCTAAGATGATAACTGCCTTATGTGTGGACTCAAGACCATAAACATGGTTTTTTAGCTTAAAACTAACATAATGATGACAATTACAAGTGACGACCTAGACCAAGACCTATATGAGTATATGATTGATCCATGACTTGTAACACTTGAAAAATGACATGACCATGATGAATAATGATAACCATGAATGATGAAGGGAGTAGCACTAACCTAGACAAACCAACCAATGATCAAAGTATTTTATTTGAAGACCTATTGAAACCATAAAAAAATTGACCTAGGACCCTAACAAAAACTTTGAAAGAGCACATTTGATCACTGGTGACTGGTAGGATTGACAGACACTAAAATTGGCTCCAGCTAGGGATGGAAGCTCCTTTAGGAGCTAGTAAAAACACCATAGACCAAGTAGCCTGATCCATTGGGTGTGGAGTCAAAAACAAAAAGACCAAACTCAAAACTGAAAACTGACCGACAAACTGAAGTGCTTAACTCTAAAACTGACTATTGACTGAACTTAATTATGGAAGAAGACCATCGAGATCTTAGGGCCTTCACCTCAGGCTTCAGATCCTGATGATAATGGCCCACCTGTTGAAGATATATATACAATCATGTGAAATGATTCCTCCAATGTAACCAATCTAGCAAATGGCTACTTACTTGAATCCTGCTCACACTTTCCTTGAACAAGCAAAAGAAAGTAAAAAATAAAAAATAAAATAAAATAGTCCACTCCAAGTGTCCACTAAACATGTGTACATGATCCATAAATACAAGAAATATCATTTCCCTTGAGGATTGAAGAAAATTATCAAAAGAATCCTGAAACTTGTGAATGACTAATTTTTCTTGATGATTAACAACAAGACACGAATCTTCTTCCTTTTTAGACATTGGTTGTTTTATAAAATGAAGTTTGTCATTATAAAGAGAAATAGATGTATACTGCAAATTTTTGGATAAAATTTGTAATGGGATTCCTGCTGAACAAGACAATGAAGCCAACTGCCTGATCAAATTTGTGTCATCTTTGTTTTGAAGCTCATAGTTAACTAATGGATAAGGACTTTGATTATAGATATCATCTGAAAAATTAGCTATTGGGTCATGGAGAACTTGAGAGGACTACCACAACTTGTCATACATTGGTTCCAATGAGACTACATGATTTTCTATAAGATTGTCATTCTTTGCTTCAGATATATTATCAAAATTTTCCTTCAAAACCTAAAATGAATCAAAACTTAATGGTACAAAATTATTGTGCATCGATTCACAATATGTTTCATATTCTAAACTTTCATCTGTGATTTGAAACTCAATGTAACTCAGTGGCTATTAACAAATCGCTTATCTGCTTGCTTATAGTTTTCTCTTATTTTTTCAAATGAGGAGAAACACAAGGGTAAAGAGTCTTGATCAAGAAGTTCATTGTCTTCTTCGTGCTCAATATCAAAACTGAAAGACTACTGATTTCTAATCTTAGGAAATTTTTCTCTCAGTAATTGAAATGAAGTAAAACATAAAGGAAAAGACCTTTCACCTGCTTTGAAATTTTCTGCACTTTCTTCATTGCTTTCATAGCTAATATGTATAGGATGAGTGCTATATTTGAGTTCATGTAACTGAACTTCTTCCTCCCAAAAACTTGCCAATGATTTCATTGAAGAGTCATCCTCTATTTCAACAACATAATTATCATCATACTGATCATACTTGGGTAACTCATCAATATAAGGAATGCCATCAAGCATACACATTATATCAGCAGATTTATCCTCCAAGGGTTGATCTACAAATCCATTTTCACGAATGTCCATAAATTAATACATAAAACAATCATTTTTGGATCTATGGTAATTGAGATTAGCAAAAAAATGGCTAGGATCAACAACCTCTTCTTCTTCAGCAATAAGTGGGACATGGTGTTTTTGAACAGCAAATTAATCTCTCATGATGATCTTTTGCATCATTTCTTCCATTGTACTTACCAAAATGTTGAGCTTCACTTATGAAGATGTCAGGTGTTCCTTCTCTATGTTCTCCCTCTCTTCTACTTCTTTCAATTTTGACCTTTTGACTAGCAGATTACCTTCCACAACTATTGCACTATCCTACATTTCTTTGAGTGTGGTAGGGTCCCTTTCTCTCAATTGAAATTCCATTTCTAGATCAAAGGCATCCGGGTAGTGTAAGAGAGATAAACCAGGTGGCAGTTTGATATCAACAAGGATTGAATGGTATACTTGATTGAACCTAGCTTAAAAGTGTTTCACTGTTTCTCCTGTCTATCTTCTCAAATGAATATATTCTTCTAAAATCATAAAATGATTCCTCTTGATCACCCATTTATCAAGAAAGACTTTCACAAACTGATGGAAATAAAAAACGCTTGTAGTTGGTAAGTTCTTGAACCATTTCTTGACTTCGCCTTGCAAAGATAAAGCAAAAATCCTGATATTGACATCATCTTCTTCAAATTCAAAAAGGTCGAGAAAAATTTCAAAATTTTGAATGTGTTTTCCAGCAGTGATGTTACCATATTATCCATCAAACCTAGGAAGATATTTGTAATAATTTTAAGGGAAATCATGGAGTATAGGAGCTAATATGAGTGGCTTGTATATATTTGTAATTTTACAAGGTGTAGGAGTATGTACAGAAGCTATAGGATTAGTCTTGATATCTTGAGGCTCATCAAGTTGAATATGGTAATCATAAGATTCATAAGCAGGGTCTTGACCAGGATCAAAATTCGTATTCACAATCTTCAAAGGAAAGGAATAAAATGTAGGTCTAGGATCTTTTCTCAAATACAATATACATTGGAAAACCTTCTTGACATTCTCAGGAAAAGAGAAGAAATAATTTACAATAAAGCATATTATATCTTGGATGAAATTCCAACTTGAATACCTGGTCTTCCCATATTGTCCTTTCATTTTTCTATTGGTAAGGTTCTGTTGTGGCCACCAACAACCCCCCTCCTTATTTAGTATTAGCAATAACACTATATAAGTGGGGACCTTTAGCCAAAAAATTTTAAAAAATCAATTAGTGCTTATATGTCACTCCTTAAGAAATATCGCATCGCGCCAAGAACGATAGGGCATTTTCTTATGAGTCAAAATGATAAAATGCGAGATTGTGACGTGAACTCCATCACATCGCATGCATTAATAAACACTCACATTGGAAAACCTTAAAATCGCCGATATGCGATATCGCATATCGCATGTCGCAAAATCGCATATCGCATGTCGCAAAATCGCATAAAATGCACATAACAATTAAACGATCAAGCGATCCGTGATCTTGCGATATTACGATCTACGATCTTTGTGATGTTGTGATCAAACAACCTTGCGATAGAATAGCACGATGAAATTGCGGTAATGTGATACAACGAAATGCGATACTGCGATGCAAATCGCAGAAACTATCCATCGCAGATTTTCCTGGCTCAATATTCAAGAAAACGTTTTTCCATGAAGCAAGAACTGGTTACGCGCTTTAATGATAATTAATGAATTACACACCATTTGTTAATAAAATATGGTTTTGTGTTTTTCAAAGAGCCAGTTCACGTCAGATGGCATGTTTTTGCATATCCGTGGCATTTAAAGCTTTCCTGTCATTATTTATTATCATTACTCTCCCCTCACTTGTGAACTGTAGAAACGAAGAACAAAAGTTACAGAAAGCAATGTGCAGGAAGCTATGGGGAAAAAGGGTAAGGCTCCAATGTTCAAAGACAGAGAAAAGGCGCCCTCATAAACATATACCGCATGCAACAAAGCCGCAGATTCACAAAATGTTGCTGAGCCATCCATTACAGATCTTCCATATACAGCCATGGTTAAATGGGTACTAAGCGATGCTGATATCAGAGACAGACAGTTTAATGCTCAGGGTCAAGAACTCACGAGGTCATTATTTTTACAAATTTTGAGCTTTATACCCGATAAAGAGGAAGAGGTGCAAAAGGTGAAAAACGCATCAGAGAAGCCAGGATCAAAGAACGGAGGCAGTTTCCGATCGCTGAGAAAATTGCTCGAGAAGGAAAGCCTCTAACTGCTCAGTCACCTGTAAGCCCGGAAATTGCAAGAAAGCAATGATAAAAAACAAACTGGAAACAGAAAGCTAAAGAAAAGGCAGAAGCAATCCAAAGGGTTAACCAAGTTGAACTGGGATTATTACTGGGCATACGCGGTAAAGCCACATAGTCAGTGGATGACTCTCGAGTATATCATCGATTTTGCTGAGAAGATGGTGCCAGATCTTGCCAATTCTGTTTGCTTACCTCAACCAAAAGCGGAAGGCAGTCAACTGACTCTACTCAAGCAAATACTGAATGCTTGCAACGTTAAGGAGCAAATGCAAAAATAGTTAGATATTAGATTTAATTTTTAGAAATAGTTTTGATTTATTTTTTCTTAGAAAAAGGGCGGTCATTTAAACCACATCCTGAATCTTTGTAATTAAGTTATTTAGTTAGTAGTATTTAAACCCTTCTCATGCATTTAGAGAAGGGTCCAGAAATTTATCAAAAACTTGTCCTCAGAACATGCACTTTTGCACCCTCCGAGGAGGTTTTGATGAATGAATGGAACAGGATTTGTTGATGTTTGCATTTGATATCTGCTACTGATGTTGCACTTCTGTACTCTTAGTGGATGTTAGAGCAAAGAGAGATAAATCATTGTCGCTTGAAGCTCATGAGTAGGACTAGTCATAAATGGTACTTTTATCTCTTGACCATTTCTGCTTATGTGTTAAAGTGATATATAGTTTTTAGTTGTTTATGTATTATTGCATGAATGCCTGAGCTATCATTTGGCACTTTTGTACGGTGATAGCTATTTATTTGTGCTTAATGTATGAATAGCTCATTATGCGATATGTTTTTCACAACTGTTTCGTCTAAATTTTTATGCGAAGTGGTTCATCCTTATTGATTTCTTTTCTCATAATAGTTGAATGATCTTTATTACCAGTTGTTATTTGAAATCTTTTTAGATCGCATAATAGAAGAATTACATCCCGGGTTAGTATAGACTTAGATGTTGCTGCTTATTAGATTACAATAGCATAGCATTAGATTAAAGTTAGAATTAGAATATCTCAATTAGGAACTGTTAGATCAGGAACATCAAATTCTACACACACACACACTCATAGATTGGGAAACTGGTCCCATATCCCCAGTCGGACCCGCTATACCAAACGGATAAGGAGCTACCAACCAAGGTCCGGACCGGGCAGGTATCCCCCTTGTTGTAGACCCGATTTTCGAGGCTTCAACATATTTGGCGCTAGAAGGAGGGCCTGAACTATGAATGGCAAGTAAATCTAAATCTGAATACCATTCTGAGAGTAAATCGCCCTCACCATCTCCCTCGACTTCTCCATTACACTTAAATCCAAAGTTAGAAGTCACTGGAGTATCAACCGCTGCTACAAACCCTGAGATTTCAGAACAATCTAGCATTGAACCTCCTGAAGTCGAATCTCTAATTCACAAACTTCAGCAATTTTCTATTTCTCCTCAAAGGTCTGATAAATCTCAAGGCAGCGTGACTTCGCAATATAACCCTGCTCATCCCCTGACCAGATTAAAGAGTGAAAATTTTGGTGTTCAACCCACCGAATTACCTCTTCCCACAAGGAAAAGAGCAACGAAATCACCTAAGGATTCTGATAGCGAGACTCTTTCATCATCATCATCCATCTCAACTTTTTCACCTCGAAGTCATCCATCCACTCCGCCACTTTAGATCATTGTCCATCCATCCACTGGAACCCCCACAACTCTTCCTCAATCATCTGCAATCGTAGTATCCTCATCTTCTGCACTCGCCTCTGTTAGCAATTCAACAATGGCCCAATCTCCATGGAATAACCCTGGGGCAGTCCTAATGCCTGCACCCTTGAGTTAAATACCGGCCCATCCTGAGAAATGGCTGCCTAAGTTTAATCCCGAGGCAGGCATGCTAGCAGAAGAGCATATAAACAACTTTATGCTATCCATTAATCTCAATGGGGTTACTAGTGAAGATGTTGTTGTTCGACTTTTCCCTTATACTCTGCAAGGAACAGTCGTATCATGGTATTTCTCATTACCCTCTGGATCTATCACTAGTTGGGACATCTTCCAAGAGCAATTCCTGACCAAGTTTGGTGATGATAGGTCTACGGCAATGCTAATCAATGACCTATCCAACCTTAGGGCCGAATCTAGAGAGCCTATCAAAGATTTCAATTTACGTTTCAATAAAATCCTAAACAAAATTCCTACTGCTTCCCAGCCCAGCGAAGAAGTACGAAGTGAATGGTATATCACTGCTCTACCATCAAACATAGCAATCTTCGTGGACAGGGCTAATAAAACAACCTTAGCCGAAAACATGAAAGAAGCAATAGCAGTAGAGAAACGTATAATAGCCCTGGAAAAGAAATCCGCGATAGAGGAACAGAAATCCAAGAAAGTCACCTTCAAGGAAGATTCCAAGAAGAAACAAACAAAAGATCCATTCGATTTGGAAGGATTGCAAAAAGTTCTAAAGACCATGTCCAATGAAATGGTCGACATCAAAAAGCAAGTAGCAGAAACTTCTTCAAAAAAGCCCTACAGAGCTTTTAAAAGAGGCCCTTCAACGGATTCAAAGCCACCCAATGCTATTTCAAATGTTGAATCCGAAGAAGAGGAAGAGGAAATTGCCACTGAAGGGCAAACTGATGAAGAAGAAGTTGTAGAATTACAAGGAATGTGGGATTTCATCCTCCCACAAGAAGAAGATCAAGAAGTATTCCCAGTTAGCACATGAAGTAAAAATCAGCTTGATCCTCCCCAAACTATCCCTAAGCCAAAGAGCGCAAGCTCTGCAATAAAGGATAAAGTCGCAACAAAGAAAACGACATCTAAAGCGACTCAAACCAGCCCAGTCCAAACAGATGCATCAACTCCATCTAAAACACTGATTGTGTTGGATGAAATGAAGTACAATATTATAGAAGATATGAAAAAGACTAGGGCCAATATCACTCTTTTGTTGGAAATAATACTGAGAGGGGGGGTGAATCAGTATTATCAGATTAATCAACCTTTTCAAATGCTCAGAAACATATACGCTACTTCAGTTAAGTGAACCAGCGTGTACACGCTACTGTGACGAAGTAAAACAGCGTATAAGAAGAAAACTCACAATTTAGTTAGCTTATTCTTCAATTAAGTGCATCAGGACATTATTCACCACATTAACAGTAAACATGTGCAGTATAACAGAACAGATAAAAAGCCACACACATGAACACCAAGATATAAGGTGGAAACCCAATGTGGGTGAAAACCACCTGCTGCAAGTTGTCTCTATCTTTCTTTAATATGAAACTTCAGTTTACAATCTTTTGTACTGGTGCAGCCTTATACCAGTACGCAGGCTACAACCTGCAGAAGGCTACAACCTTCTCTCGTTCTCCAAACTTCCTTGGAAGGGAGCTCCAACCCCCTTTGCTCTTGTACTAGCCAAGATACTAGTACGTAGGTGCTGACCTACAATCTTCCTTCTTTCAGATATCACTTTTCATACATTTTCAGACTTGGATATTCCTGAAGCACAACATTACAATCTGAAGACCACAAATCATTCAATTTCCACAACAGATCATTGAAGCATAAAACAACCAAACTTTGAATCACTGAACCACTGAACCCTGTCAATCACCAGTTACCAGAACACAGAGCAGACTACAGAACTCTGCAATAACAGTCAGACCTCACTGTAAACCCAAAATCAAACTTCAAAAGATATACGCTACTTCAATGAGCAAAACCCGCGTATACACGCGCTTTTACCGAAGCCAACCTGCGTACAGATCTAAAAATAAACTTTCTCAATTTGCAGCTGTACCAGACATTAGTTAGATCCAAAACGTAACATTGCGACGATATGCAGATCTAGAAATACGCATAATCAACCATATCATGATAGTGCATTTCAAACCATTAGATCCCGATCTATCCTTAGATCTAGTCTTCCATCAACCGATGTGATCTCTCCTTGGCTTAGATCAAGCAACCCAGAACCTGCATATCAGATCTCTTTCTCTCTTAGATATTCAAGCCTTGTCGAAAGATGATTTTGCCTAATGATCTTCTTCTCCTTATATAGTCTTAGGCCTAGCTCAATACCAAGAGCCAAAACCATAGTAACACAATACCATCAACTTCAAAACTAGGGATCGACACGCCCGTCGAGACACAATGGTCCGAAATCATAGGCACAACTTCCAAGGACTAACCACCATGGACCAAAGGAACCTTTCCACATACACGCGCTTTTTATGAATCGAACTAGCGTGTACACGCGACTTGGGCTTAACGAAACGGCGTGTATGAGCTTCCTTGGCATGCTGTACTGAGATCTGTCTTCTGATTAAGATGCCATCACCTGTACCAACCTCTGAGCACCTGTACCATCCTCTGAGTGAGTTGCCATCAAGGACAACACTTGAATCATAATGCCAACAATCTCCCCCTTTGGACTTGATGGCAACCACCACACCAAGTCACTCTCCCCCTTTGACATCAAGAGCAAAGGGCTGTGCTCCCCCTGAGTACATGCTGATACCTCTGCTTGGCTGTGCTGACTCGTGCTCCCCCTGACAGTAGGCCAGATCTGAAAAAGATGTTCTTCAACAAGAACCAAGATTTATACACCATAAGGGACCTTCCTATCACCAAAAGACTCAATACATACATCCATACTCCCTACCAAGAGGGGACATATCAGAAACAACCAATTATATTACAGCATTCATCCCAGGCATAGTGGGGAAACCAACATAGGCCGTTACATGACCTTGACACCATAAAAGAGATATGACAAGAGAGATACATGACATAGAGACAACAGATCTAGACCAAGACTTAGGAAAGACACCAGCAGCATCTGATAATCATCTTGTTAGATCAGCAACCAGAATTTCTTTCTGAGCTCCTTCTCCTGAAACCAAAAACCAAAACATCTGAATGCCAACAATGCTTTATGAGACTTTTGAGCTGCTCCCCCTGAACCTGTGCCTGTTGCACTCCCTGAAACTGTGCCTGAAGAATTCTGACATTCCTATTGCTGTTCAGAACTTCAGAGTTTTCCCTTGCTGTTCAGAACTTCATATACGCGTTTTATCCTGTATAAAACAGCGTATGTACGCGAATATGCTTTCTGCAACAAGCGTCCAGAATACACGCGACTTACCCATCATGAATCCGCGTGTATACGCTCATATCCCTTCCGTAACCTGCGTATACCAACTTTTCTGTAGAACAAACAAACTTCAACAACAGGATGAAGCATCAACTACTCCCAGCTTTTGTCTGAGATATTCAAAAGTTTCCCTGGGCAGTGGTTTTGTGAGAATATCAGCAACTTGCTCCTTAGAAGGAACATACTCCAACTTGACCTTCTGCTCAAGCACTTGTTCCCGAAGAAAATGGTACTTGATTGGTATGTGCTTGGTCTTTGAGTGCATGACAGGATTCTTTGAAATGCTGATTGCACTTGTATTATCACATAAGATAGAGACAGGTGGAGTGCAAGTGATTTGAAAGTCCTGCAAGGTCTGCATCATCCAAAGAAGTTGTGTGCAACAAGATGCTGCAGCCACATATTCTGCTTCAGCTGTAGATAAGGCAATCGAACTTTGTTTCTTGCTGAACCAAGATACTAATCTGGAACCCATGAAGAAAGCACCTCCACTTGTGCTTTTCCTATCATCCACACTTCCAGCCCAATCTGCATCTGTGTAAGCATGAAGAGTGAGATCAGTATTTCTAGGATACCATAAGCCATAGTTTTGGGTCCCTTGAAGATATTTGAAGATTCTTTTGACTGCCTGAAGATGAGTTTCCTTTGGGTTGGCTTGAAATCTTCCAACCATTCCTACTGCATGTGTAATATCTGGTCGAGTACCTGTCAAATAAAGCAAACTCCCAATCATGGATCTATAAGTGGGTTGGTGAACTGCTGCTGATTCATCATTTGCACTGAGGCTGCATCCTGTAACCATGGGTGTACATACTGGCTTTGACTCTTCCATGCCATACTTCTTCAAGATCTGCTTGAGGTATTTGGTTTGAGACAAGAAGATACCTCCTTCATTTTGTTGGATTTGCAATCCAAGAAAATATGTCAATTCTCCAAGAAGTGACATTTCGAATTCTTTCTGCATAACCAAGGCAAAGTTTTGACTCATGGTCTCTTCATTGCTGCCAAAAATAATATCATCTACATAAACAACAAGAATTAGCAATTTGTTATTTTCAACTTTTATATAGAGATTGCTATCTGCTGATCCTTTTGAAAAGCCTTGTTGGTGAAGATATTTGTCCAACCGATAGTACCAAGCCCTTGGAGCTTGTTTGAGCCCATAGAGTGCCTTTTTCAATCTGCATACAAGGTTTGGATCATTTCCAAGAATGAACCCATCTGGCTGCTCAATATATACTTCTTCTTCTAAGTCTCCATTCAGGAAGGCTGATTTCACGTCCATTTGAAATACCTTGAAGTTTTGAAAGCTTGAGAGAGCAAGGAACATTCGGATGGCCTCTAGTCTTGCCACAGGAGCAAAGGTCTCTTCAAAATCTATTCCTTCTTGCTGTGCATACCCTTTACAAACAAGTCTGGCCTTGTTTCTAATTACTTCTCCATTTTCATTTAACTTATTCTTGAAGACCCATTTTGTTCCTATTACATTCTTATCTTTTGGTCTAGGAACTAATTCCCAAGTGTTGTTCCTTTCGATTTGCTCAAGTTCTTCATCCATTGCTTTGACCCAACATTCATCTTTGCATGCTTCTTTCACATTTTGTGGTTCAATGGAGGAGAGTAGAGCCAAGTAGCTTGAAGCTTCTGCAAGTGTCCTTCTTGTTTGTACTCCTGCTTCTTTCTGCCCCACAATCTGAGTTTCTGGATGATTCTTTTGGACATATCTGGATGGAGTCTTCTCTTCTATTCTTGTCTGCTCCTCTGGTTCTTCTTGAGATTCTTCTTCTTCTTGAGGTTCTTCTTCTTCATCATTTCGCCTTTGAGAGTAACCTTCATCTTCTTCAATGTCTTCATGATGAACTTGCCTAGGAATATATCCCTTCTCATCAACCACTATATCAATACTGTCAACAATTCTGCCAAGTCTTTTATTGTAGCACTTGTATGCTTTGCTATGTGGAGAATAACCAAGAAGAATGCCCTCATCTGCTCTAGGTTCAAGTTTGCCAAGTTGCTCATCAGTATTCTTAATATAACATTTGCTCCCAAAGATTTTGAAATGCTTCACGGAAGGAGTTTTACCACTCCAAAGCTCATGAGGTGTTTGAGTGCTGTTTACTCGGACATTTGTTTTGTTAAGAATGATAACAGCAGCATGTGCAGCTTCACCCCAGAAGGTTGCAGGAGTACCTGATTCATCGAGCATAGCACGAGCCATTTGTTGGATAGTTCTGTTCATTCTTTCCACAACCCCATTTTGCTGAGGAGTTCTAGCTGTAGAGAATTCTCTTCTTATCCCATGTTCATCGCAGAAATCAAAAAATTCATTTGATGTGAACTCCCCACCTCTGTCAGATCTGAGGCACTTAATTTTGTGTCCTGATTCATTTTCAGCCAATGCTTTGAAGGATTTGAATTTTTCGAATGCTTCATCTTTGTGCTTCATAAGCCCTAACCAAACAAACCTTGAGAAATCATCAATGAATAATATCAGATATTCTTCTCCTCGAGGTGTCCTTTTCCTAAATGGACCACATACATCTGTATGGACTAGCTCAAGAGGCAAGCTAGCTGATCCTTCCTTTTCTGGAAAGTTAGTTCTGGTTTGCTTTCCAAACTGACAAGATTTGCATATAGTGTTGTCTGGAATTTTGATATCTGGAAGATCGCGAACTGCCTGATATTTGCATGCTTTTCTTATTTGTGAGAAGCTTAGATGTCCCAACCTTCGATGCCATAACCAGTGCTCTTCATCCTTGCTAAGATAGCATTGTTGTTGTCCTTCTTCAAATATGTACAGATTATTTGGAGTTCTTTTGCCTTTGAGAACTGTTTTACCTGTATCAAGATCACGAACAAGACATCCATTCGATCTGAAAATAACCTCGGTTTTTTGATCACACATCTGACTGACACTTAGAAGATTATGCTTCAATCCATCAACATACAAAACATTTCCAGCCTTGACCTTTTCTTTCAAAGGAGCAATACCTTTTCCTTTTATAGTTGCAGGAGTATCATTTCCAAAAGAAACTTTCTTTCCCTTTTCTAAAGTAGAATAAGATTCAAGTTTTTCTTTATCACCTGTCATATGTTTCGAACATCCACTGTCAATGTACCATAGATTTTCCTGTCCTTCTGCATAAAACGCTATCCCACATCTTTCTGTCTGAGGTTCTTTTATTCTCCATTTTTTGGTGCTCGTGGCTTGTTCCTTTTTCTCCTGAAACCTGCTCCTGCATTCAGATTCTTTATGACCAAAATTATTGCAAATAGAACATTCAACTTCATTTTCAAGAACCGAAAAGTTGTTATAGGTCCTTTTTGTAATCCCTGTCATACTTCTTTGTTTTTGAGCTTCCCTAGTCATGATTGTTTTATATGCAACACATTGAGCTGCTTTGTGACCAAAGTTATGGCAAGAAAAGCATTGTCCATTGAAGAAGCTTCTGCGGTTATTGAATCTACCAGCCAACTGATTGTAATTTCTATTTTCATCTATTCTTGTGCCAAACTGAGAAGATTTTACCTGTGGTTGGTTGTAGCTTTTGTTCACCCTTAAGAAGGATTGTCCCTGATAGTTTCTGTTTGTAATTCGTCCCTGCTTTACCTGATTATCTTCATTGTTCTTCTGCTCATTTCTTCTTGCTGCATCAAGATAACTCTTTGAGGTGGATGCTTGAGAGGTTTCTCCATTATAGCCCAAACCTGTCTTGTTTAGAGGAGACCGCTGCACATTGATAATCTCATCCAAAGTTTCAGATCCTTTGACAAACTTAAGATTAATAGCTTTTGTTTTCTCAATTTCTTTTCTGAGACCAACAATTTCACCTTCTAGTTTTTCAAGATGTTTTTCCTTTTCATCAATTTGAAATTGCAAAGTATCAATGATCACACTCTTTTCTTCTATGCATCTCTTGAGTCTAGTAATTTCATTATAGAGATTATCCACATCTACAGCATCCTCATAATCATCATCTTCAAATGCCATTAATAGCTTATATTTATTACCTTGTTCATCTTCATCACTGTTTGATAAGCCATCACTATCTTCATGGGTGTAGTAGCTTTTCTTATTTGCACTTTGTTTCTTATTCCATCTAGCAGGTTCTTTTCCTTTATCCTTATTAGGACATTTTGCAGCATAATGACCTACTCTTCCACAAGCAAAGCATTTGAAAGGTAGCTTACCTCTGAACCTTCCAACACCCCTTTGAAGATTTCTGACAAAATTTGATTCTTCTTCCTCTTCTTCTGGAACATGGCTTGCTTCATAGTAATCTTCTTTTCTTGATGCCTTAAAAGCAGCTTCCCTTCTGTCTGATGGACCTCCCTTTCTCATTTCATAAGCAGTTAGAATTCCATGTAGCTGAGACATAGTGAGAACTTTGAGATTTTCCTTTTCTTCTATTGCAGATACTTTGGATTCAAACTTGGGGGATAATGATCTTAGAATCTTTTGAACTACTATAGTCTCTTTTATTTCTTCACCCAAATTTTTCATACAATTAACAATCTCATCTACCCGAAGAAAATAATTAGCCACACTTTCATCATTATACATCTTGAGGGTCTCATATTGAATCCTGAGAGTTTGAAGTTTAGCTTGCTTTACCTGTTCATCTCCTTCATAGCTAGTGATCATTTTGTCCCATATCTCTTTTGCTGATTTGAAGTGCATGACCTTCATGAATTCTGTTTGAGATATACTTCCTAATAGAGTACTGACTGCTTTTGCATTTGTTTCATATGCCTTTTTCTCAGCTGGATCTGTAGGAGTAGCTGAAGGAAAAGCATAGCCTGTTTCTACAATGTCCCAAACTTCTGTACCAAGAGATTGAAGATATGCAGTAACTCTTACCTTCCAATAATTGAAATTTGTTCCATCAAAAACCGGTGGCCTGATTGATGCTTCTTTCTCGTAATTGCTCATGATGAATGATCTTCCTTCAAGCGATCAAGCTTCTCTGAAGGACCTGCTCCGATACCAATTGTTGGAAATAATACTGAGAGGGGGGGTGAATCAGTATTATCAGATTAATCAACCTTTTCAAATGCTCAGAAACATATACGCTACTTCAGTTAAGTGAACCAGCATGTACACGCTACTGTGACGAAGTAAAACAGCGTATAAGAAGAAAACTCACAATTTAGTTAGCTTATTCTTCAATTAAGTGCATCAGGACATTATTCACCACATTAACAGTAAACATGTGCAGTATAACAGAACAGATAAAAAGCCACACACATGAACACCAAGATATAAGGTGGAAACCCAATGTGGGTGAAAACCACCTGCTGCAAGTTGTCTCTATCTTTCTTTAATATGAAACTTCAGTTTACAATCTTTTGTACTGGTGCAGCCTTATACCAGTACGCAGGCTACAACCTGCAGAAGGCTACAACCTTCTCTCGTTCTCCAAACTTCCTTGGAAGGGAGCTCCAACCCCCTTTGCTCTTGTACTAGCCAAGATACTAGTACGTAGGTGCTGACCTACAATCTTCCTTCTTTCAGATATCACTTTTCATACATTTTCAGACTTGGATATTCCTGAAGCACAACATTACAATCTGAAGACCACAAATCATTCAATTTCCACAACAGATCATTGAAGCATAAAACAACCAAACTTTGAATCACTGAACCAATGAACCCTGTCAATCACCAGTTACCAGAACACAGAGCAGACTACAGAACTCTGCAATAATAGTCAGACCTCACTGTAAACCCAAAATCAAACTTCAAAAGATATACGCTACTTCAATGAGCAAAACCCGCGTATACACGCGCTTTTACCGAAGCCAACCTGCGTACAGATCTAAAAATAAACTTTCTCAATTTGCAGCTGTACCAGACATTAGTTAGATCCAAAACGTAACATTGCGACGATATGCAGATCTAGAAATACGCATAATCAACCATATCATGATAGTGCATTTCAAACCATTAGATCCCGATCTATCCTTAGATCTAGTCTTCCATCAACCGATGTGATCTCTCCTTGGCTTAGATCAAGCAACCCAGAACCTGCATATCAGATCTCTTTCTCTCTTAGATATTCAAGCCTTGTCGAAAGATGATTTTGCCTAATGATCTTCTTCTCCTTATATAGTCTTAGGCCTAGCTCAATACCAAGAGCCAAAACCATAGTAACACAATACCATCAACTTCAAAACTAGGGATCGACACGCCCGTCGAGACACAATGGTCCGAAATCATAGGCACAACTTCCAAGGACTAACCACCATGGACCAAAGGAACCTTTCCACATACACGCTCTTTTTATGAATCGAACTAGCGTGTACACGCGACTTGGGCTTAACGAAACGGCGTGTATGAGCTTCCTTGGCATGCTGTACTGAGATCTGTCTTCTGATTAAGATGCCATCACCTGTACCAACCTCTGAGCACCTGTACCATCCTCTGAGTGAGTTGCCATCAAGGACAACACTTGAATCATAATGCCAACATCTTTACGAATTGAGCAAGTTAAAGCATCAACAGAAGATAATGTTGAAAGAATTACATGCTATGCCAGTTGCACCTTTGCCTGCCATTGTACTTTCTCAAGCTTCTCATAACATGGGAAGACCTCCAACTAATGCGATCAATAAGGTTGATCCAAATGACATCTCTCTAATTGGAGGAAGATCGAGATCTCATACTCCCCCGTTTCTCCTTACTTATGAAATTTTCAATAAAAATGTGCACAATTGTTTGGTGGATTCTGGTGCTTCATCGAATATTTTACCAAAGTCCATATGTGCCAAGTTAAACGTTCAACCACAGAAATCCACTGTGTGCATAGTTCAGCTAGATCGATCTCAATTCGAAGTGATTGGCGAACTAAATCAAGTAACCATAAGGCTGTCATCCAACCCAAAGGTATGTCAAGTTATTGACATTTTAGTTGCTGATATCCCAGAATTTTATGGCTTAATTCTTAGCAGGGATTGGTCAGAAAAACTTCATGGATACTTCGCAACTGACTGGTCGCACATGTGGCTGCCCTACAATGGTAAACCAAATCAAATAAAAGTTGAATGAGAGCTACATCATAAATACATAGTAATGGAGCTAGAGGGGGAAAATGAACCAGTAGCATATAACAGTAGCATTATTGGCAATTACTCGGTAGATTCTTTCCTCAGCAATTTCAATGCTCATACATCACCCTATTTAGAACACTCTGTTTTGTCCCAAGTCGAAAATTTTTCTCGAACTGATAGTTAAAAATGTATCAATTTTTTAGATAGTCCTGTAAATAAATATTTTTTTTGGAAATTATTTTTTTATGGTTCTAAATATAACGAAGAAGCAGGAGCAGGATGCGTTCTAATTAGTCCAGAAGGAGATAAAATTATGTTAACATGCAGACTTGAATTTGATTGCACCAACAATACAACAGAATATGATGCTCTGGTCCAAGGGTTGTACAAAGCAATCGGGTTAGACGTCAAGTACCTTCAAGTTTTCGGAGACTTTGAGATTGTGGTCATACAGGTACGTAATACTATACATTGCTTATAAGGTCATTTAAAACATTATCAATCCTTAGTTCAAGATCTGACTGAGCATTTTATAGCATTTAATATCTCTTCAATTCCTAGACTCCAAAATGCAAGTGCAGACCTTTTGGCTAACATAGCTTCTAAGCTTATTCCTTCAGAAGATTTTAGTCCAGATAGATTCTCAATAGAATTAATCTTTAGACCATCTATTCTTGATAACATCACAAATTGGAGAGTATTCAACAACGATCCTGATATCGTAAATTTCCTCACATCTGAAGGATCCTACTCCAATCAAATAATTGACGAAGACCAACATGATCGACAATTGCAACAAGATAGCACTAACAATGCTATACCTAAGTCAGTAGTCAAGTTAGAAGACTTATACGATTTGAAAGATCGGTTTAAAAGGTCTACCAATTCAAAACTCCAAAGTTCAACTTTGAAATACGAATTAGTAAACCTAGGAACCGATGCCAAACCACAAAACATTAATCTAGGTCTTAGCCTAGCCCCTGAAGAAAAATTAGTGTATATTCATCTTTTGAGACAATATAAAAATGTTTTTTCCTGGAATTATGATGAACTCAAAACATATGACACTTCCATCATCCAACATACTATTCCAATGATCGATAGTGAAAAACCTGTCCAACAAAAGCTGAGAAAGATTCATCCCAATTTAGAAAATCAAATAAGAATTGAACTCAATAAGTTATTGAAAGCCAGAATAATCTTTCCCGTCGGACATTCTAAATGGGTCTCCAATATGGTACCTGTTAGAAAGAAAAACAGAGATATTAGGATTTGCATTGACTTTTGAAACCTTAACAAGGCTTGCCAAAAAGATAATTTTCCTTTACCACCTATGGAACAGATATTGTAGGCAGTGGCGGGCTTAGAATTAATGTCTTTCTTGGATGGATTTTCAAGATACAATCAAGTGTTGGTACATCCTGATGATCAATTAAAAACCACATTCAGAACTAAATGGGGCACATATGCATATTGAAATATGCCATTTGGTTTGATTAATGCTGGTGCCACATTTCAGAGAGCCATGGACGTCGCATTCAAAGGTTTAGTCAATAAATCTGTAGTAATTTATTTCGATGATATAACCGTGTATTCCAAGAAATGAAGCAACCATCTTAGAGATTTAAAACAAATATTCCAACGGTGTTTAAGGTATGGAATTTCACTTAACCCGAAGAAATCTTTTTTCGCATTAAGTGAAGGGAAACTTCTAGGATTCATAGTGTCAAAATCCGGAATTCACATCGATTCTGACAGAATCAAAGAGATTTCTGAAATATCCTTGCCTCACAACAAAAAAGCCATGCAATATTTCCTTGGTCAGATCAACTTTGTAAAGAGATTCGTTCCAGATTTTTCACGAATCGTGTCTCCTTTGCAAGCCATGATTAAAAAGAACTCAAATTTTAAATGGGGCCAAGATGAACACGAAGCATTCAACCTGATCAAACAAGCTATTATTAATGCTCCATCTTTAGCAACTCCAAATTTTTCAGAGCCTTTTATTTTATATACATTTGCCTCAGATAGGTCATATGCTGCGATACTCACTCAAGCAAATCAAGAAAAAGCGGAAGCCCCAATTGCATTTTTCAGTTCAAATTTACAGGGCGCTAAATTAAATTATTTAGATGTGGAGAAACAGGCTTATGCTGTTTTCAAAGCGGTCAAATACTTCAGACCTTTTTTGCTCAAAACCCATACTAAAATTATAGTACCGTTTCCAGCGGTAAGGAATCTTCTAGTACAAAAGGATGTGGGTGAGAAAAGGGCCAATTGGGTTACTGCCTTACAGGAATATGACATTGAGATTAAACCAGAAAACATTGTAAGAGGTCAAGGCTTTTGCAAAATGCTGGCTGGAGCGTCACAAATTTCTGAAATTCCATCTGCAGAGGTACAAATGTGCGAGGTAAGCCTAAACGATGCAGAGTCATTATACGCTGATATCATTTATTATCTTAAGAACAGGTATGCTCCTTCACACCATGATCATACTATGAAAAGAGCTCTAAGGTTGAAAGCCAAACAATATCAGCTCATAAATTATATTCTTTTTAGAATAAATTATGATTCTGTTCTTCTTAGGTGTCTTGAGAAATCTGAAGCTGAAAAAGTTTTGCAGGAACTCCACGATGGGCCAACAGGCGGACACTATGCTGGATATGCTACTGCACATAAAATCTTGCGCGCAGGCCATTACTGGCCCACGTTATTTAAAGACTCACATAGTTACGTGAGGAAATGTCAAGTGTGCCAAACTACTACTGGAAGACAAAAGAAGCCATCCTTTCCACTACAGCTGGTTAACATTGAACAACCTTTCAATCAGTGGGGATTGGACATAATAGGTGAGATCATTCCTCACTCTTCTAAGCAGCATAGATATATCCTTACAGCAACAAATTATTTTACTAAGTGGGTAGAAGCAGTTCCACTCAAGACGGCTAATGCTGAAAATATCATTGAGTTCATAGATCAATTTATAATCACCAGGTTTGGATTGCCTTCCGATTTAATGTTTGATAATGCATCATACTTTTCTGGAAATGTAATGACTGAATTTGCACTTAAAAGAGGATTCAAACTTAAATATTCGGCCAATTATTACCGACAAGGCAATGGGTTAGCTGAGTCCACAAATAAAAACCTAATCAGGATTATCAAAAGAACAGTTGACCAAAATCATAAAAATTGGCATAAGGCTTTGATATATGCTTTATGGGCAGATCGAATAACACAAAAAGCTTCTATCAACACTTCTCCCTTTAATTTAGTTTATGGGAAAGAAGTGGTTCTTCCGACTCATTTGGCAATTCCCTCTTTGTCGCTAGTTCAATACATTGATGAAGTACCCACTTCCTCCTTACAGCTAAGACAAATGGAAATAATCAAATTAGAATAACAACGAGAACAAGCTAAGAAAACTCATGCTCATCATCAAGCACTAGTAAAATCCTCTTTTGATTCAAACATAATGACCAGAAAAGATTTTCAGATGGGAGACTTAGTTTTAAAATGGGACAAGGCTCATGAAGAGAAAGGCAAACATACAAAATTTCAAAAAATGTGGCTTGGTCCTTTTCAAATTGTAGAAGTCATAGGTCCATCAACGTTTGTGTTACAGGATTTAGCAGGTAAGAGAGACTCTTTGCCTGTTAACGGACAAATTCTCAAGAAATATTTTCCATAGAAGATTATTCTTCTATTTTTGTAGAGTAGTTGTTTTTCTTTTCATAATAAAACTAGTTGTGAGTGGTTACATTAGGCATTTACGAATAAGACACCAATTCTCTTTCAGATTTTGATTTTTCGCTTGTATAAATAGCAAATCTTTTGGAAAATTGATCTTTATTATTGATAGATATAGTTAAAGACTCTAGCCTAGATATGATACTAGTTTCAACTTCATAAAGTTTGATGAAAACAACCTTTAGTGAAGAAATTGTTTTATCTCAGTACAACGAAAGGTATCAATAACAAGATAAAGATTCTATGTAGAACAACTATTTCCAAAAATTCTATTATTGTCGTCCAGAGCTATATTAAGGAAACAATGACTTGCTCCCTGCTAAAGAGATCACAACTTTCAGAGGAATAACCCAAGGATACACTTCATCTTGAAAAATAAGAGGTCTCATCACAAGACGGCTTATCATAATCACAGATATTATAACTTGCTGACTTTTCCAAATACTGTACACCACAACAGGGCAATGACTCAAGATTGTTGCAATCAAAAGACAAGGGGTCTCATCACGAGCCAGCTTGTTCAGCAAAGTTATAAATCAAGTGAATGACTGTGTCATAAATTGGCTACCAAACCAAGACATTGTTCTTTAAGAGTAAAAAGAAAATCAAAGCAATAAGTGTGGATGTGGATTCTTCTTTGAGAGTTGTAGGTTGCTTTAAGTAGGATACAGGATCATTGCTGGGTAATAGGTAACCCTGTCGAGGCTATAAATGCCTGCTGGCAGTAGAGGCTCTACCTACGACAAATGAGCATATTTAAAACTGGTTTACAGAGAAGACTTTGTTTTATCTTTACAAGACCAAGTAATGACTGATGTAAATACAAGGGCTAGCTTGAGGAAGAAAATAATCAAAGTTGAAAATAGTTGAAACAAAATGTCATTGACAGGTTAGAGCATAATGTACTTTATCTTTCCATAATAAAGTTTAACTTTCTGAAAAATTTTCTGTTTTGGAAGTTTAGAAAATTCAATAGAAAAAACAGAGATAACTGGTTCTTCCAAGTGAATCGCCAATTTTTGTGGCCACCAACAACCCCCCTCCTTATTTAGTATTAGCAATAACACTATATAAGTGGGGACCCTTAGCCAAAAAAATTTAAAAAATCAATTAGTGCTTATATGTCACTCCTTAAGAAATATCACATCGCGCCAAGAACGATAGGGCATTTTCTTACTAGTCAAAATGATAAAATGCGAGATTGTGACGCCTCCATTGCATCGCATGCATTAATAAACACTCACATTGGAAAACCTTAAAATCGCTGATATGCGATATCGCATATCGCATGTCGCAAAATCGCATAAAATGCACATAACAATTAAATGATCAAGCGATCCGCGATCTTGCGATCTTGCGATCTGCGATCTTTGCGATGTTGCGATCAAACAACCTTGCGATAGAATAGCATGATGAAATTACAGTAATGCGATACACTGAAATGCGATACTGCGATGCAAATCGCAAAAAACTTCCATCGTAGATTTTCCTGGCTCAATATTCAAGAAAAAGTTTTTCCATGAACCAAGAACTGGTTACGCGCTTTAATGATAATTAATGAATTACACGCCAGTTGTTAATAAAATATGGTTTTGTGTTTTTCGAAGAGCCAGTTCACGTCAGATGGCATGTTTTTTCATATCCGTGGCATTTAAAGCTTTCCTGTCATTATTTATTATCATTAATCTCTCCTCACTTTTGAACTGTAGAAACGAAGAACAAAAGTTACACAAAGCAATGTGCAGGAAGCTATGGGGAAAAAGGGTAAGGCTCCAATGTTCAAAGACAGAGAAAAGGCGCCCTCATAAATAGATACCGCATGCAACAGAGCCGCAGATTCACAAAATGCTACTGAGCCATCCATTACAGATCTTTCATATACAACCATGGTTAAATGGGTACTGAGCGATGTTGATATCAGAGACAGACAGTTTAATGCTCAGGGTCAAGAGCTCACGAGGTCATTATTTTTACAAATTTTGAGCTTTATACCCGATAAAGAGGAAGAGGCGCAAAAGGCGAAAAACGCATCAGAGAAGCCCGGATCAAAGAACGGAGGCAGATTCTGATCGCTGAGAAAATTTCTCAAGAAGGAAAGCCTATAACTGCTCAATCACCTGTAAGCCTGGAAATTGCAAGAAAGCAATGATAAAAAACAAACTGGAAACAGAAAGCTAAAGAAAAGGCAGAAGCAATCCAACGGGTTAACCAAGTTGAACTAGGATTATTACTGGGCATACGCGGTAAAGCCACATAGTCAGTGGATGAGTCTCGAGTATATCATCGATTTCACTGAGAAGATGGTGCCAGCTCTTGCCAATTCTGTTTTCTTAGCTCAACCAAAAGCAGAAGACAGTCAACCGACTCTACTCAAGCAAATACTGAATGCTTGCAACGTTAAGGAGAAAATGCAGAAATAGTTAGATATTAGATTTAATTTTCAGAAATAGTTTTGATTTATTTTTTCTTAGAAAAAGGGCGGTCATTTAAACCGCATCGTGAATCTTTGAAATTAAGTTATTTAGTTAGTAGTATTTAAACCCTTCTCATGCATTTAGAGAAGGGTCCAGAAATTTATCAAAAACTTGTACTCAGAACATGCACTTTTGCGCCCTTCGAGGAGGTTTTGATGAATGAATGGAACAGGATTTGTTGATGTTTGCATTTGGTATCTACTACTGATGTTGCACTTCTGTACTCTTAGTGGATGTTAGAGAAAAGAGAGATAAGTCATTGTTGCTTGAAGCTCATGAGTAGGACTAGTCATAAATGGTACTTTTATCTCTTGACCATTTCTGCTTATGTGTTAAAGTGATATACAGTTTTTAGTTGTTTATGTATTATTGCATGAATGCCTGAGTTATCATTTGGCACTTTTGTATGGCGATAGCTATTTATTTATGCTTAATGTATGAATAGCTCATTATGCGATATGTTTTTCACAACTGTTTCATCTAACTTTTTATGCAAAGTGGTTCATCCTTATTGATTTCTTTTCTCATAATAGCTGAATGATCTTTATTACCAGTTGTTATTTGAAAGATTTTTAGATTGCATAATAAAAGAATTACATCCCGGGTTAGTATAGAGTTAGATGTTGCTGCTTATTAGATTACAATATCATAGCATTAGATTAAAGTTAGAATTAGAATATCTCAATTAAGAACTGTTAGATCAGGAACATCAAATTATACACACACACACTCATAGATTGGGAAACTGGTCCGATATCCCCAGTTGGACCCGCTATACCAAACGGATAAGGAGCTGCCAACCAAGGTCCGGACCGGGCGGGTATCCCCCTTGTTGTAGACCTGATTTTCGGGGCTTCAACAGGTTCATCCTTGAGTGGAATCTTTGAATTAAATTCAAAACTGATTTGAAGATGCCAGGTGAATGATTTCAACCTTCCTATGTCTGATCGCTATCCACCATCAACAATCAGATCTGTTCTTTGTCGTTCTTTCCTAGGGAAGATATGATCTCATGTTCCTCGGCAACGATGCCAAAATGTTTTCCTCCACAATATCCCAAGGCTAAGAAAGGAGATTGATGGAGGTAACCTCAAACCACTTAGGGTTTAGCAGCTAGCCCTGCTAAACCAGAGAGGGATCTCTCTATAAATCTCACAGCCAAATATGATTGGAGTGGGAAAAATATATTAGGCTAGATATGTTCAGCTCTAGGGTTTTGAAGTATATGGTTTTTTTGGATCAGGAGTGAAAATTGGGGAACTAGGTCAAAAGATCAAAGGCTTCAGTTGTAAGAGATATAAATGAGCAGGGTAGGTATGCCTTTGTGATACTTTGTGGTTTTTTCAATGTAGTGTAGGGTGTAAAAGAAAAGATTCAAAATTAGCACAAATTCATTTACCAAATGATAGGTAACAAAAATATGAAGGTCCTAACAAAACAGAGTTTAAACTTAAGAATTATGTTTAAAACCTCTTAGGAAAAGAACTGAAAAGAATAGATATGGAAATAATATGAAATTATCATTCATATAAAACTATAATAGAGAGAAAACATTACCACAAACTCACAACAAAATAACTCCTGAATAATAGCTGCAACTGTCCTTTGATTTCCTGCAAAATTATAATTGAATAAAAGCTCCAAGAGTTCTACTCACTGATGTCCAACCCTTTCTATAACTTAGATGGGGTTACATATAGATCAAAATATCAGTTTCCCCCTCTGATGGATCGAATTCAACATTCAAGGAACTTCTTACAACAATATCTCCAACTATACCTAAGACTAGGGAGGTTAGAAACCAACTCCCACTTCGGTGCAAAACTGATCCATTTGACCATAAGAACCTATACAAGGATGAATCTACTTAATTTTTACTTTGAAAACCATAATTACACCTAAATGCATCATAACAACCCATAAAATGAAAAATTACATCAGCAAAATTTGAACTAGACTGAGCAAACTGAGAAAAATGAGTTCCACACAAAAACGTAGTGCATTGCCTGAAAACATAGTGTGCCTATAGAGGACATAGCGTGTTACTTGTAAGTGACTTTTGGAGGGGTTCCTGAGCTCAAAATAATGATATGAAAAATACTAGAGAAATCTTCGCCTGTCTACTACACCATAAAATCATCAAGAGCTGAAAAAGACTACTTATAGACCTCCTAAAACCATTTATCCCACAGCTACTCCAAAAATGTAGCGTGCCTCTAAAAAACATGGCAGAAAGGTGTTGTTTTGGTACTTTTTTGACATTTTGACCGAGAAAAAGGTGCTGACATGGATCTTTAGTTATATAAATTCAATTTCTAGGTCATAAGAAATCCAAAAATTTAAACCTTTTGTCAAATGGAGGCCCCCAACAAAAACGTAGCATGGGGCACGCTACCTTTTTGGACAAAAAAACTGTGTAAACTTTCTGGGTTTTTTGCAAAAATAGGCCTCAAATATGGAGAAATATCTCTCTAACCATAAATATGTTTACAAAAATGGGATAGGTTTTTCTAGATAAGGATGTTTTGAAGAAAATACTCTCTCAGGGTTTGGAAATTAATTTTCATTTTCTAGAAATTCGTGCCACAAAATCATGACAAAAACAGGAAATTAACTTGGAAAATTTTGATTTTCTGAAATATGTCTCCACGAAAGTTGTATATCTTCCAATATATGATACCTATGTAAGAACAGAAGGAGGTTTTTGTTCATTTTTATATTATTGATAAAAACCTCTTTCACTTTTGTCAAATTCAACTTCCTTACTTAAGAAACTGATTTTGAAGTAAGACTGTCCCTATGTGTGACAAATGACCCCAAAACCCTAAAAATTATGAAAGTCACCTCTGCTGATATGATGAATTCTATCCATGATATTGTAGGTTTTACTCTTTTCAAGTTGGTAAAAAAGAGTCTTATCAACCTAGCATGGTATCCCACTTGCTGAATTTGCTCACAAAACCCTAAACAACCCACCTTTTGGAAACATTGTCTGGCAAGTGTTGAAGACCTCAATTCTTTCGTGTCAAGTGGCTCAAACATTGACATCTGACCTCCTTTGTTTTATGGCTTATTTCCTCCCTCCATTGTTTACAATTGGAAGGCAAAACCCTAGTGTAAGAGATGGGAAAAACAGAGTTTTTAGAGGGAGCAGGGGATTGGGATTAGTGTATTTAGGTGAGGGGATGGGTTAGGGAGAAGATATGTGGGTAGGAAAAATTAGGGAGGTAAGGAGGTGTGTTAGGAAACTTAGGGAGGTGGAAAATGATAAAGAGAGGGCAGAGATTAGTGTAGGAAATTTAAACATAGTCCTAACCTTAAAAATCACCAAAATGCAGCGTAGAAGCTAGGGTTTGGTCTAAGGGTTAGGGAAATGAGGGAGGAAGGGTAAGAAAGGTTGTGGGAAGTGTAATGGGTGTGGATAATGGTATAATAGGTAGTGAACTAGGTATATTTTGTTGCAACCCAAATTATGGATCCCACTTACCAAAAATGTAGCGTGGGGACTGTGGGAGGGTTTCTCCACTAAAAATATTAAATAAATGTTGATAGGAGGTGGCAAGAGATTTAACTTACTTTTCAATAGGACGATGGAACCTTCACTGGCCACATAAAACCTATAGAGATGTATTTTTTGCCTCTAGAAGTGAAAACGTAGCGAAGGGTAAAAAACACAGTGTGGTTGGTTGAAAACACAACATCGAGCTTTGGAGGGGGTGCTAATCACCTTTTGATAGTGTACTTTGATGCTTGCTATACTAATATGGCCTTTTCTAGTGAATTAGTGCTCAATGCCAATGGAATGAGTGAAACAAATTCTTGTATGGTCTCTTATAAGAGTTAAATTCACTTTTTTTGCATATGTCATGACATGACATCATCCTTCATTTTGAAACCAAAAGTGAGGTGTTTTGCAGTAATACCTTTATGAACTGAAGTAGTACCTTTACCTTTATTACGCTTTATTACATATTAATGCGTAGTACCTTTACCTTTATTACATTTGAAGTGGTAAAATATGAATGTGTGTTGAGAGCATAGTACCTTTACCTTTTATGAACTGAAGTAGTACCTTTACCTTTATGAAATGAAGTACTACCTTTACCTTTACCATTTCAAAGGGATTAGAATTGAGCTAGAAACACCAACCAATGATCAAAGTTTTTTATTTGAAGACCTATTGAAACCATAAAAAACTTGAGCTAGGACCCTAATAAAAACTTTGAAAGAGCACATTTGATCACTAGTGACTGGTAGGACTAACAGACACTAACACCACCAATGATGAAGATGGATCCCAAGGTACTAGTATAAACTAGCAAGAGTGAATGAATGAGATAATGTCGAACACTCGTAACATTTACCAATCATAAGAAAATGAGAAAACCCCATGGATTGCTTTGAGGAAACATACCACAAATGTCTAAAAATCCCAAGGTACCTATTGTAGCTACTATGAAAACACCTAAATTTTATCCTATATAAAAATTTTGGGCCACCCTACATGTTTCACGGTCTTAAGAAACATCCCTGTCAATTGTAATAGTCAAAACTCTCATCATCAAAGCTGCAATCGCTTCTATGCACATGGGATGCCACTACCTATGCTTTCTTGTCTAGCTTCATCCTTGACATTATAGTTTGTGGTATCTCATATTCATTTATTTAGAAAAGATTGTTTCGACACTGCCTCTCTATTTGTGTTTAAGTATCTTAAAGAAATTAGGTTTCTAAGGAATTGTCAAAATGTCACTCATGTGTGTCTTTCGTATGTCCAAGGTTTTGGATGAAGCTACAACGAGATCATATGATTGATCACTATTAGGGGAAACTCATAATGGGAAACGAATTCTCTTAGGAATGTGAACACTTATTTCTAAATGACAGATGAAAATGGATATGGTTGAGCCATAGAAAATCCCCTTGCTACTACTAATATAGAAATACTTTTCAACACATGGGTTCCAACTCACAACATATTTGAAACTAGTTTGAAGTGAGGAGCATCAAATGGGATAGTTCATGAAATAGTAGAGTTTGTGAAACCAGATTTTGGAAGCATTGATATCCTTGTGCACTCGCTTACAAATGGTCTAGAGTCATTGCTACAAGAGAAGAAAGAAAACGTAGGAGTACTAGTGATGCTTCGAGAACCCAACAAGGATGATCCACTGTTGATAATAAAATGGAAATATTTTCAGAAAGGAGTATATATCTTGTATTTCATTTACAGGGAACAAATATTCCAAACCTAAAATGATAGAAAACATGTTTTAGAAGATATTATTAGGGCTACACACATCCTTCAATTAGACGAGGTCGAATGGTACTTCATTGAAGATTATTATTTTGATCCATTTAGTCCTTATAATGAGTAGGAAGCCTTAAAATTCATCCACTATATCACATGTGAAATCCTTCACTTTTCTAGTAGTGAAGATGCAAAGCTATCACAAATTGAAGTCTGAAAATGTTAATTTTACAAGTGGATTCTTCTCCGTGCCATATCATAATGTTGGGGAAGAATCACTAAGAAGCTAATGTAGCAATGGGATAGTATTTGAAATACATATGACATTTATATTATACCTATATAGTGGTATAATTTTGTACATTTCGGTAGGGCTTGGACATGAGATAAGCGAAAAAGAGCAACGAAATGGGTTTGAATGAGCCAATAAGGGTGTTTTTGAAAAGGGAATGAAATAAAAACTGGCCATTTTTGGTTGGTTTTGACATTGTATTCACCATCATAACCAAGATTACCTTTGGATTGACAAAGAGGATGTAAGAAAATCCCCTTTCATGCAACACCATGGAAAGAGGTGAAATTGATCAAGCCTAAACCATGCTAGCTCTTAATGACTTTTGGCATGGATAGTTTTATTTTTATGGTGTCTTCTTTATTGAAGGTTTTGACATACATCCATAAACATGACTTGGCACTCTTCCTCCAGGTCGCAAATCGCACAGTAACACTGCTATCTCACATTGCAACCTATGACTAAACATTATATTTGTGATTTTCAACTTCCTCCTCACTATAAGTCACAGGTCGCATTTCATGTCTACAATAATCCCTCACTGCAATCTTCCAATGTGATTTGTGACCTTGTTGGCCTTTGCACATGTGATAAAATTATTATGCAATCTTTCACTGCGACCTTCCTTATGCACTGGGAGTTTCACCTACCCTATCCTTGATTATTTATAGGGTCAACACACATCTCTTCTTATTTCTTCTTTGTTCTCAACCACTAAATTATTTCTCTCGATAATTTTTCCAAAACTTTCAAAAGGGCGTCAACTCCCTATTTAGATGTAATATTCCCTACGATTAAGGTTTGCGATGCTTACAACATACATAAGGTGTGTAAAAGAATGCTTCAAAAGTCACATACATCATTGTTGAAAGGTCATATTTTCACCATGGATAATATTTTTACATTGTGCCAGGATGATGTATGAATCTCCCAAAAGTTAACACTCCATTTTAATAGCATAAAGCAACAATTTTGATCTCCTCCACCATTTTATCTCTTGAATCCAATGATACTCCATCACAATGATTAATAGCAACTCTTAGTAAGGAGAGAGTTTTTATATACAATGGTTTCCAAAAATGCTAAACACTGCACTCTAATTTACCAAAAATGTATCAACAATTGTTGAAAAGGTGAAAAAGTAATCATAGTATAAATTTTCGTAGCTAGGTATGAAGCCCAATTATGTTGATATCATTACTATCCTTGGGAACCACCACTTAGCAATGTACCTAAGACCATGTGGGGATTATGGAAATACATGGTTGATAGAGTTAGTTTGAAGTGGTAAAATATGAATGTGTGTTGAGAGCATAGTTATAGGATGGTAACATGCATTTAGGAAGGAACAAGAGAATACATATAGACATAAAAGAAATAATATATAGTGTGTCATGAACTTCTGGATGGTAGTCTCAAAATCTTTGCCTCGAGTCTGTCTACGAATGAAAACGGATATCACACATCACAATTTAAGGGGTAAATACCATAAGTAATGTGAAAGAATATGATGAGAGACACCGTATAAGATCACACTACATGTCACCAAAACATAGTCTTGGATTATTTCCCTTGGTTTTAAAAGAGCGATGAAAATCACGACAATCGCACCAACACACAATAGGGAGGTGTATTGAGGAGTACCCAATGAAACCGTGTCTTCAAAATGGGACTTTCACCAATGATGTCGATTCCACATAAGACCTTTGGTTGCATATTGCAATATTAGTAACTGCCTAAGACTACATTTGCAGCTAACACTTGAGAATTAACATGGGAAACATCTATGGCAAGTCACATTTTCTATATGTGGTAGAATTTCAATGCGACAAAACCTCGAATCCATGACAAGGGGAGTCAGAGAAGTTGGGTATGAAGGTGCCCAATGGAAGCATTTCATTAGGGATGCAATGACTACAAAAATTAATGATAAATCATCATAAGAATTATTCAACGGATTGAAGGTTTCAATGATTAGAAAAAAAAAATTAGTAAGACCATGTCCTCAGGGTGAAAATTTTGTTGCAACTTGGAACTATGACTAATTTGAGGCTATAATACACATATACAAACCATAGTGTAGCTCTCTATTCCTACAAATTTCTATAAGAATTAATATTATGACCTAAACTTGAGTTGTGACTTGGAGGCTAGAGGTTCCAAATCGTAATTATATTCCATAACAATGTAATCAAAATTGTGACATATAGTTTAGTCTTGAAATATGACTGGGCTGAAATTGTAGATCACATTTCTAATCCATAACCCTATATTCTCCACATGTAACTTGCCTTGTTATTTCTATATGCAACTTGCCATGTTATTTGAATGTATGATATGCCTAGAATTAATTGGTAAGGAGTTCAATGGTCTTGTAAGGTCGAGAGGTTATGACCTTGAAGGAATATTTGGGCAACAATTGCATGGGGATAAAAAATAGATGATGTCAATGCTAAAGGTATGGTATGTTAAAAAAGGTTTGGTTTCATAAAATTGGATGTCGACATAATCAGATACTTTCTCAAGGCTTAAAACTGTGGAAGAAGTGTAAGGATTTCGTGGTTAATTAACAAAAAGTATCCTAGAAGATAACCACCAACCAAATCTTTCAAGAAAACAATTTCAGGACCAAAAGGGTAAAATTATGGCTACACTAGGAATGTGGTCATAGTTTTCAGGAGCACATGGTGATGTGGGTAGGAATGAAACCATAACCATAACCACACAATTTTCATATAAATCAAAATCCAGAGAGCTATTACTCATACCTTCTACCATACCTTTACCATGAAGTATTTGAAGACCGTTCTCTCCAATATGTCCAAGCCTTTGATGCCACAACATGGTCTTCTCTCCAGAGACCACTAGATTTTCTACTCCACTTTCAGGAACCACGGAACTGTTGCACCCATCACCAACAATGCTACCTTGCAGCTTATACAGAGTCCCAGTCTGAACTCCCCGCATCAATACCAGTGCTCCTCGAACCATCTTGTAGGTATCCTTCTCGAACACTGTTTTTACACCTGGATCATCCAGCTTGCTTACAAAAATCATATTTCTGACTAATGCAGGAATATGCAGAACACTCGGAAGTGTTCTAACCCTTCCACCTTGAAACTTCAACTTTACTTTTCTGTGACCAATGATTCTAGCCTTCCTTTCATCCCATAAGAAGACATCACCACCATCATATTTATCATACTCACAGAACCACTCTCTATGGGGAGTGAAGTGAAAGGATGCACCTGAGTCAATCAACCATGCCTCATGATCTACATGTGTACTTGAAGAAGCCAAGTACACATCCCCACCTTCATTCGAGGTGGTTTTCACCTCTACAGAAGAATCATCATCAGATCCATTTCCTTTTTCAAGAGCTTTAGATTTACAGTCCCTTTTGTAGTGCCCTTCCTTTTCGCATTTCCAACACACCACCTTTACATGTTTTCTTGGAGATTTAGATCTCCCTATAGATTTAGATCTCCCACTCGATGACTTATTTTTGTTTCTGTTCTGGTATTGTCCTCGTACAGAAAAGGTATCACCATTCTAGCTCTCCATATTTTTCAGTCTCATCTCCTCCGTCAGCAAGGATGAGACTATTTCATCAAACTACAAGGCAGTTGCATTGCTACCTATCGTAATAACCAGACTATCCCATGAATCTGATAGAGAACACAACAAAATGATGCTCTTATCTTCATTTGAAATTTTAATATCAACAGATAATAACTGACTTACCACAGTATTAAATGTGTTCAGATGCTCTGTCACCGAGTCTCCATCTTTCATCTTCAGGTTATAAAGCTTTTTCCGTAGGAACAATTTATTCACCAAAGACTTAGATTGGTACAAAGTCCCTATCTTGTCCCACAAAGCCTTCGTCATAGCTTCCCTTGATACATTTAGCAATACTGAATCTGAGACACACAATCGTATTATGCTCTTTGCCTTCCGATCCAACTTATTCCATTCTTCATCAGACACTCCTGTTGGTTTAGTACCCGGATCTACCATGATCCATTGATCTTTATCCACCAACAGATCCTCCATCTTGAGTTTCCACAACTCAAAACTCTAACCATTAAATTTCTCGATCTCTATCTTTCCACTGCTCACCATCTTCTTTCACCACTAGAATCAATCCCGTAGATCTCCCACTAAATAGGGTCTACCACAGGCCTGAGTGAAACCCCTTAGCAAAAAAGGTGTCCCCTTGAAGCCAAAACAGCTATGATACCAAATGTAGGTTTTAAACCCATACAGAAATTACCTGCATATGAATTCTAAAACACAGAAAATAAACAATGTGAGAGCATAACACATAAAACACATATACACAGAGATTTCCCTTGGATCCCAAAACCAGGACTACCAGCTTGATTTTTCATTATATTCCTTTCAATGTTACAATACATATTTATACATGCCAAAGCATCCAATACCATGGACCAAAAACCATCATGTCCAAAACCATGGACCGAAATATATAGGTAGGTCCACCCAACCTAATATAGGGTCCAAAAAAAAATTTCTCGAGGCGTTGCCCCAGACCACGTAGAGGGGAGCTACCCACCCCCCTCAAACCCCCTGTACAGGGGGGAATGCTGCCCCCCCCATAACCCCCCCACTGCGCAATTGGCGCAACAAAGGGGGGGCTCCACCCTCCCTCTAACCCTCTGGTTCACTACGTAGTTAGTCATGGAAAGAATATAACACAACCCAACATATTCTTATTGTTTTTTTGTTATATTCTTGTATCATGTTCTGCAGGTTGTCAATCTTGAGTTGATCTCATCCCTATTCTCTAGGCTTTTCATTCTTTCCCCCATGTTGACATTTCTTCATTCGACAGCTAGGAGAAAAAACTACATGATGGTTGTCTACCTGTAAAACAGATGGGGCTCCTATCCCAAACGGTCTGAGGTATAATTGGGACTTCACACTGGGGAGACCCCCTAGCTATTGCCATTACATTCCATCACATCAAAAAAAAATTGGTGGTAGATGGAGGGCTAGATGGTAAGCCGAGCCTATGGAGCCTTTATCTTGACATCATATCTTTAAATGAAACCTTCCAAAATATCTCTTCTAGGTTGTTCTTCTAATAATATTGATCTTTAGTCCTTGTGGAAGTAGTTCATTACTTGTCATAGTTTTGATAGGTAAAATTATCAACATATGTTTAAAAGGATAAATCAACTTAGAATGAAGCCTGAAGAATAATTAGAGGATTTTATTAATATGTTTTTTAACCTTTATTATGAATTTCCCAAAAGGGATGTGGATTGGGTGTATTTGAGTGAGAAATTCTAGTGATTGGTTTGTCTTCATTTGCAACAGTTTGAATATGAAATGAACCCTGATTCTCATGGTAGTTGTGATAATATGCAAGTTACAAATCATCCATATCGTATCCTTGATTTTTTCTTTCCCATTCCTATGATTTGGGAAAATACTCAAGCTTTGAAGGAGGAAATTATTGCCCATGAATTTCACATCCTCCTTCAATTTCATTACCTAATGAAATTTTTGTCATTAATTATCTAGGTGATGAAGAGTGTTTTCAGAGTAAGGAACCAAGTTTTCTTGTACCCAAAGCTCTCATACATCCTCATGAAATTGGACAACCTAACAATCAAGTTGAAAAGGTACCTATCCATGTTGACAATATTCAATTTGAGCTTGTTAAGCATCTGCCCAAATCTATCCCTGAATCTCATATTACGATCCCTCCTTCAATTTCTTGTGCCGACCTTAGCCCTCTCTTAGATATTACTCATTGTGTCATCAGGTCCACAGATCATAATAGAAAGATTGATATTTTGATGCTAAATCAAAATATGAAATCAGACCTTGTTGGAGGCCATGCTTCTTCTAAATATCCTTTACATTGTCCTTCATTCATGACCCTGGAATAAATATTTCTCTTAGATAAAAATGGGTGTTCAATTCAGTTTGTGAAGTCTAACATACATGGTGATCCGTTCCTCTCTTAAGATGACACTAATGTGTAGAATTTGAGTCTTAAACCAGACTTGGTTGGAAGTGATGTCTCTTCACCTGATTATTTTCATTCACTATAACCTAATTTATTTGATGGAAATGATAAAATAGTGGTTTATTCAAACCCTTTAGATATTTATCCCATTGTTTTAGGTTATAATCATGTACTTGAAAATTTTGTCTCACAATTAGAAGATGAAGATGAAGAATCCCTTGTGCATGACCTTTTCAATATTGAATCCTTAACAAGTGAAGAGGAATATTCTATATATAGAAAAGTTCAAGGAAGCCCTCTAGTTGATTCACCATCATTCTTAATTCTTGAAGGGTCTCATGTGTCAGATGCCCAATATGATAAAATTAGGGGCTTTGATCACTGTCATCCTCTCAATATTGTCTTCATTGATATTGTTGATGTAGTTGTTTATATTCACTTGTTGATCTCATTAAGCCACCGAAATTTGATGATCAATATTCTGAAAGTTTAAGGAATTGTCAAGAAGTTGAGGCACTTCATCTTCCACTGATGGTTATGTCAGGTTCTCATGATCCTGATGAGATCCCTAAACTAGGCCAGATTAGGGTTTCCTCACATAATTTCCCACTCAACACCATCTCGCTTGGTGAAGGATAATTTTTTAATGATTCTGATATGCACCACTCCGTGTACTTTGATTTATTTACTAAAGAGAGTACATTGGACATCGTTTCAAATCCTTCTAATTCCCCCCTAACCGATGTATATTTTGATCACATCAAGTTAGTGATGCCTTACATTTCACTGTGTGCAAGGAAAGAAATCAGATAACTCTCTTTCTTGAGAGTAATCCAGTTGATTCATCTTCATCTTGGAAATTGAAAGAATATGATCTTTTGAATTGTTATTTTGTTAGCATTCAAACATATAATCAAACTGATGATACATCCAACAGTGATTTTGATGACACAATTGATGATGACCACGTGTACTCATTTGTTGAACTTATGAAACCACCTATATTCGATGATCTACCACTCAAAGGTTTAGATGTTTTTTAGGATGGTTCGACACTTCAACGCTTGCCAATGGTTATGTCAGGTACTCACTTCCTTGACAAAATCCATAAACATGCTCAAATTAGGGTTTCTGAAATTAGGGTTTCCATGCCAGAATCCTCTGGTATCTTAGTTACACCTGATGGATGTCTATCTTTTGAAAATTGTCAGGGTCTTCAAGTTGGTCATCTTGAATTTCATGATAGGATCGCTGACTAGATTGAGGAGTCCTATCTAGAAAATTCCTCTGCAAACAGGTGACATCACGTCTCTCTTATGTTGAATTTAGGGTTAAACATAAATGAATACATATCGTCGACAAATTCTCAAGGTTTCCAAACTTATCATTATTTTTACTAGGATAGAGTTACATTTTGGTTAGAAAAATCTTTTTTGGCACGCTTTCCTGCCAATAGGCATGACCTTCTTGCTCTTGTCCATGCTTTACATGTAAGTATCTTTGTTTTTGCACAATACCTTTTACTAGTTTTAATCATTGATCTCTTTATTTTTGCAGGCAAGGAACTGTTGTAGTGGCTGCATTGCATGTTTGATTTCACATTACCATATATCCTCTCTAGTTAAATTAGGGTTTTAGGTTTACTCTAGTTAGGGTTTTCTTATTGGAATTTTCTTTCTAGGGTTTGAAGTTTAGGCTAGTGAGGGTTTGGAACTATTGTTGCATCTTATTTATCATAGGTAGTTTAGTTTGCTTCACAACATTATGATTTTAGCTTACACTCATATTCCTACATTTATCTTCATTGCATTGCATTTACCAAATCTTTGCATATGCATTTCATGGTTCTTTTATTATAGTTAGCTGATTTTGCATTGCACCATTTTGTTTCCTAAATTGCATGTAGTTATGTCTACTACATTATATCATGCATTCATCTATTACCATAGAATACATTGGCTAATGACATAGCATTGCATTTTATCTTTATGCTACATGACACTACATGAGCCTTCATAAGTCTTGTTATATGCATGCTCCCTGAAAACGTTGCAAGTCATGAAGATCTTTCCTTGTCTCTCTTTGAGCTTGATGAAAACCTCTTTGCCTTAATGTTGAAACCCTAATTCCATGATTGCATGTGGTTGTGATGGATACTTTAAGAGGATGTATCTCTTAGATTTAGTTATCAAAACTATGTCCTAAACATATTTCCTATGAGTTTGACTTATCACCGAGGAAAACATGAACATGTGCTTGTGGCGAACTCTAAGAAGTTCAAATGACCTATGTCTATAACTTGAACCCTGTTTCCAGCATGGTCCAAAAATTTTCGTGGTATGTTTTCACTACCCACCTATTAGTTGAAGATGAGATGTGGATGCATGGTTTGAGGGAAAACCTAAGTCAGAAAATCCTTTGGTTTCTGTTAAACAAGAAACAACCTCGTAACATAAGTTAGGATCCCTCATCTACCTTGGCATAATGAATATCTAATAAATGACGCCAATAAGCATGAAAGAGAAAATAAATAAAATAAAAGGGAAAGGATTAAGAAAGGCTTGCCACATAGAGAGGTGATGCAAGAAACTTCATCAGGGTATTGAATAAGCTTGTTGGCAGTGAAGCAATTCTTGTGATTTCTTGAGTGACATTGTCGGGGTATTGAAAAGGCTTGTTGGCAGTGGAGAAACAACAGAACTCACTTTAAATTTATAAATAAAATAATCCCTTTGTCACGTTCTCTCCATCATCATCCAAGAATTACATGTGTGCACCTTTAGTTTAGCGTGTAATGACTAATAACACCTGACTAGGGAGGAAGAGTTAGGGCATATATGTAAAAGGTCAAGTAACTCAAGGACCCATAATATCTATTCAATACTTCCTTGTATCATTAAGGAAACTTAATCTATTATAAGTATGTGATAGAGATGTTGGATTCTACCAATGGTTCACCAATTGTTGTAACTGCTACAACAACACCCAAATTTGAGCCTATTTCTAAATTTTGGATCCCCTTACTCTTTTCATGGACTTAATGAGCATCCTTGTCAATTGTAATAGTCAAAATTATCATCATTAGAGTTTCAAGCACTTCTATGTCATGAGATGAATTGCCTATGGTTGCCTGTCTAGCTTCATTCTTGAAAATAGGGTTTGTGGCATCTCACATTCATTTATTTAGAAAATAATGTTTCAGCACTACCTCTCCATTAGTTTTTTAGTATGTTAAAGAAATTAGGTTTCCAAGGAATTGTCAAAATGTCGCTCATGTGTGCCTTTCATGTGTCCAGGGTTTTGGATGAAGCTGAAGCAAGATCAGATGACTGATCACTATTAGGAGTAGCTCGTAATGGGAAAATAATGCTCTTAGTAGTAGGAAAACGTCTTGTTGGATAACATATGACAATGGATATGGTTGAGCCATAACAAAGTTATGTTATTGATGCAAAAATTCTTATCGACACATGGGTTTTGACTCATAAGACATTCAAAACTAATGTGAAGTGAGGATCGTCAAATTAGACAATTCAGGAAGTAGCATAGTTTATGAAACCTGGTTTTGGAGTCATTGCTACAAGAGAAGAAGGAAAACATAGGAGTATTGGTGATGCTTCTAGAACCCAACAAGGATGATCCATTGTTGATAAGAAAAAGGAAATATTATCATAAAGGAGTATAAATATTGTATTTCATTTTTAGGATGAAATATTCCAAATCTAAAATGACAGAAATCACATTTTGGAAGATATAATCATGGATGCATGCATCATGTAATTAGATGAGAGCGAATGGTACTGTAGTGAAGATGATGATTTCAGTCCATTCAGTCCTCAGAATGAGTTGGAAGCCTTAAAATTCATCCACTCTATCACATGTGACCTCCTTCACTTTTCTAGTAGTTAATATGTAGAGCTATCACAAATTAAAGTACGAAAATGTCAATTTTACAAGTGGATACTTCTTTGTGACAGTTCATAATGTTGGGAAAGAATCACTAAGAAGCTCATGTATTAATGGGATAGGGTTTGAAACACGTGTAAACTTTCTATTATACCTATATATCGATAGAATTTTATGCATTCCGATAGGTTTTGGACAGGAGCAGAGTGAAGCAGAGTAGAGAAATGGGTATGAACGAGCTAATAAGGGTGTTTTTGAAAAGGTAATGAAACAAGAATTGGCCATTTCTAGTTGGTTTTGGCCTTTTATTAACCATCATAACCAAGATGACCCTTGGCTTGATAGAGAGGATGCAAAAAATTCCCCTTTCATGCAATGCCATAGAAAGAGGTGAAATCTAACAAGAAAACCATTCTAGATCTTAATGGATTTTGGTATGGATAGTTTTGTTTCTAGAGTGTTTGCTTTGTTGAAGGCTTTGATATTTGTGCATAAACATGACTTGGAACTCTTCCTCCTAGTCACAACTCTCATAGTAACAATGCTATCTCACATTGAAACTTGTGATTGAACACTATATCTGCGGTTTGCAACCTCCTCCTCACTATGAGCTGCAGGTTTCATTTTATGTCTAAAATAGTCCCTCACTGCAATCTTCCAATGTGATTTACGACCTTGCTTGCCTCTACACATGCGACAAAAATACTACAAAATCCATCACTTCGACCTCTCTTATGCACTGGGCATTTCACCTACCCTCTCCTTGATTATTTATAATCTCAACGCACATCTCTTCTTATTTCTTCTCTTCTTTGCACTCAATAACTAAATTGTTTCCCTCGATAAATTTTCCAGAAATTTCAAAAGGGCATTGAATCCCTGTTCAGATGTAAGATTCCATACGATGAAGGTTGGTGATGCTTACAGTATAAATATGGTGTGTAAAATAATTCTTCAAAAGCTGCATACACCATTCTTGAAAGGTCATATTTTCATCGTGGATAATATTGTTACATTTCGTCAGGATGTTTATGAATCTGCCAGAAGTTAACATTCCATTATAATAGCATAAAGCAATAGGTCCAATCTCTTCCACCATTTTATCTGAAACATCTAATGATGCTCCATCACAATGATTAACAACAATTATAAGTAAGGAAAGATTTTTTATATACAATGTTTTCCAACAACACTAAATATTGTGCTCTAATCTACCAAAAGTGAATCAATAGTTGTTGAAAAGGCGAAGCAATACTCGTAGTATAAATTTTTGCAACCAAATATGAAGTCCCATTATGTTGATGTCGTTACTATCCTTGGGAACTAGCACTTAATGACATACCTAAGACCACATGGGGATTATGGGAATACATGGCTAAAAGTTAATTTGAAGTGGAAAATTCTGAATGTGTGATGAGAGCATAACTATAGGATGGTAACAAAATTTTAGGCAACAATATGAGAATACATAGAGAAAATAAATAATATATAGCACGCCACACACTATTAGATGGTGGTTTTAAAACCTTTTCCTTCAGTCTTTACGCTAATAAACATGGTATTACTCTTGGGAAATATGTATTTCTTACAAAATTTGAAGTCTATGTAGAGTCTGCTTGTGAACTTGAGGTGATGTTCAATTTTGAAGGACAAATGAAAGATGCAAATAAAGTGTGGTAGGTTGTCTAAACACACAATGAAGAAGGACATGATGGTTGGAAAGGGACCTCTTCCCAAACACAGTTATGGAAGCTCAAAATAATCTTGTACATGCTATATAAACCTTGATAATATTACAGCGTAGAAAAGGAATATGCAGGGGTCCAGATTAATATCTTTCTTTCAGTTCATATGTTATGTATTTATTATTTTTCTTTGACTATGATATATATGACCATGCAAACTGTTTGTAGGTAGAAGAATGGGAATGTGAATGCTGACCTATGTGGAGGAAGCTAGGGTTTCTCACAGAGGCTATGCACCCAGGGTTTTGACAAGCCAAAAAGCGAGATTCATATGGGCTTCTAGAACCAGTCAGCAATACGAAAGGCATAAAATCAAAAGTTGGTTGGATGCAAATGAGGCACAATAGAAGAAAAATAGTCTTGTCTCGTGACTTGGAACCAACATTGGTCAATAAGCATTCTAGGTTTTCCAAAAACTATCTCTATTCTTGTCATAACCTCTCTTCTATCATACTATGAATGTTCCATGTCATGAAGCTAACAACTATGTGGAGGTCGATTGAACATGTAATTGTCATTAGACATGAGAGAGTCATGAGGGAGTTCAAGAGTTATGAGGTTGGGAATAACGCCACAGTAGGTGAACAATCACCTCATTCCTAAAAATATACCCTCATGCCTCATGTGTAGTGGACTTTTATCACTTGAGATAGGGCTACCATTAGATAGCTTATTTTTTCTTAGGGAGTTGTGGTGAGGCTAGGGTTTTTCTTTGGGTGATGGTATGAGAAGCCCATGTTCCACTAGGTGGTTTTGATTAACTTACTGAATAATTTCTTGAATCTACAACATTGATAATAAGAAGTTCTTCACTTTTGGCATCGATTCGAATGCATCTTTATGGTGTTTTTATTGGCTATTCTATATTTCAATTATGTTTGCAAGTGTGCTCTCATGTGGTGATATGTTAATGAACTAATTATTGTCTTATTCTTGCATGTTTGTTTTAATTCCTTTCTTTCTTATTCCATGCCATGTTAGTAACTTATTGTGAACTGATTAGCAGTTAACTTTTGGCATGTTATTGCTCATGTATGTTTGTGATGGTTTTAACTCACTAACCCATATTGAGGAATGATTTTTCTTATTGTTTTTGTAGAGCATTGGGAAGGTATGTTTTAATAAATGATTTAGTGATGTTTTAAGCAATAGTTGTAATCTTTTCTTTATTATAAAGTAGGGAAAATGCAATGAGAATGAGTCTAAAATGATCCAATCACTAACAGTTGTCTTCCCTACGCAGGAAAAGGTAAAAGCAGAAAGGCGCAATGCAAAACGAGGATTTGATGAGAAGATAACGACTGTCCCTCCAACTCTAAATAAGGTTCAGACCAGGTCGAGTAAATCAAGGAAGATCAGTCCGGAACGAGATGAAGGACTGCCAGTTCGGAAATGCAGGCCGAGTAAAAGAAAGCGTTAACAGTTTAGCGGATCCCTCAGGATCTTCGATCCTGAGGGATCGCTACGATCAATCGTTTTGTCGACCGGTGAACTCCGCCGTTAATTGTATAAAAGGAGGGTAGCATTGAAAACTAGGGGATGACTTTTGGGTATCCTTAACTTTCTATCATGAATTTTATTGTCAGTTGAACTCAGACTATTGAGTCTCTCTGAGACTTAGTTTTGTAATCTCATTGATGCGTTAATATAATATCTTGGTGTTAATTTCTCCGTGCGTCTGAAGTAGTTTACGGCAGTGCGCCATTGGAAGCTTTGGGCCCGGCTCCAACGGACACTGGCTGATTGTACCATTACAATTCTGCTTTGTGTGGTTTGTTTCTCCTAATCTATTATGGTTCCATGTCATTTCATATTTATTCATCTGTAGTTTTCCTGTTATAAATCTCTGTAACAAGTTCATATCATACTTTCAGGATTCTTCGCATACTGTTGATCCGAATTGTTTGCATCAATTACAGAATTCATAAGTAGAATATTTCAGCTACCGGTGATTGGGGTTAATGGATTGTTGGTGACTATTGTAGATCGTATATATATGATTGACGTTTCCTGTCTTTAATGATTTGTTATTCCATTTGATATATATATGATTGACATTTCCTGTCTTTAATAATTTGCTGTTCCATTTGATTAAGCTACAAACCTGTATAAATGATTGCTTTCCTTTTGTATGTAAGTGTGTGCCAAGGATTGGAAGTGTTGACCTCGCGAGACTTAGTTTCTTTACTGCTGTTCCATTTACTGCCGTTCCATTTACTGCTGTTCCTTTTATTGCTGTTCCATTTCTGAAGTTGTTGTTTCATTCTGTTTTATTGTTGTTCCTTTCGCTTGCGTTTATTGAAGTGGCATGAGAGGAGGTTCAAGACTGTTGTGAGATACAGCAAACGCTATAATGCTCCCAGATCATGATCCATACTCCTTCATCAGTTTCTAGGGGGATAGGTTATTAATTCCATACCCTCGACCGACGAAGTTGCTGCGTGTGTGATTTCTTTATGCAAAAGTAATTTAGCATTAGCATCCGTTTACTCTTGTATTCGTTAGATCTATACTACGAAGCATTATCCTGACAAATAGCCTCAAATTAAGATGTCCCTTACAATAACAAAACGCTCCCGGATTGACTTGTAATGTGAGATAACTAGAGGTGAAACAGACCCTTGTTACAGCTCCACATTTTGGCGCCGTTGCCGGGGAAGGGGCATAGCCATTTGTTTTTTTAACAGGGTAGTGTGTGAATCTGTTAGGGGAGAACTGGATTTTAAAAACGGAAGGTAAGAACCTGCGTGCGGAGCATGTAAAAGCCCTGCTCCACCGTCCGCTTTCCTAGCAGAATTGATTTAGTAATTTAATTGGAGTGCATGACTAAGCAGAAAAAGCCAGAAAAGAATCAAAAGCCTCCATCCAAAACCGAAAAAGCCAAGGGGTCGGCGACCCTTGGACGAAAGACCTTTATAGATGAAATTTACAAGAAAGCCGGATCTCCACCATCAGTAGGTTATAGGAAAGTAAACTTTAAACAACCTACTAGTTCCCTTCAGGCCTCAAAATCACCATCTGAAGCCTTTGCGGAGGTGCACAGTCAGACAGAGGAGCAGGACTTTCAAGAATTTGACAATTCGACTCCTGGACCAGTGCACGAAGGAAATTTTAGCAACCTTTGCGAAGGAGAAGGAGAAACAGGGGAAATCGAGGAACCTAGATCCCCTATTGAACCAAACCAGCCTTTAAATAGTCCAGATAAAGGAAGCGCTGCAAAAATCCTCGTTGAGGGAATCCATTCACCTCAGACAGTAGGGGCCATCATTATCCCTGATAAAGGGAGTGCTGTAAAAACAGTTCCTGCTAAGATTACCCCTCCGCAACCAAGGAATACTCTATTGGAAATTCCTGAAGATTACTGGCATATATTTGATTCCATGGCGCAGAATCAGCCAAATACCCAAACCTCTACTTTGCAATATCCCATAGTAGATTCCGCTGCGAATGCACCAATGAAGGCAATTCCGCTTCAGCATATCCCGACGTTTCATGGACTCACATCAGAAGACCCTGATGCGTTTCTATTCGAATTTGATGTGTTATGCAGGGGATACGATTACACCACTGACCCCTAGAAGCTAAAACTATTTCCCTCTACTTTGAAGGGAGCAGCTCTGAGATGGTTCATGGGTTTAGGTGGTGGAGTCATAAACAATTGGGAAGAAATGAAAGCGGCCTTCTTAAAAAAATATCAGGATTATTGTAGATCAAGAGAACTAAAGGATGAAATCTTTCAAATGTCAGCCAGACCAAATGAAACTTTAGAAGAATATGTAGAACGTTTCCAATATAACTTGCAGAGATCTCCATATGCATCGTTACCTCTGCCCGATAACGTGTTGAAAACTGCATTGATTAGAGGTATGAAGGAGCAATGGATTGAAACGTTGAATATTATGGGAAAAGGGGATATTTATCAGGAAAATTTTGCTGACATCATTGATCTGTGTATCAGGAGCTCAAGAGGCAGCACACGGATAAAACCAGCAGAATATGATCGCTTCATTAGAGACAATCGAACATCAACAGAAGGAGTATCACGAGTGGAACTTGGAAATCTGTTAGAGAATTTTAAAACTGATATCATGGGGACATTAACAACACAGCTTGATATTGTGCAGGCTAAACAGAAGCAAGCAGAAGCAGAACAGAATCTGGCAATTTTCTGCCCACGATGCAGGAAGAAACATAGCCAGAAAGAATGCCCGCTCGATACAGTTCAAATATGTGTTATTTGTACCAAGGACCATCCGACTGAAAGCTGTCCCTCGCTCCCTGGTTTAAAGGCGGTGTACAAAGAAGCAGAAGAGGAACCAGAATCAGCATACTTTATCAACCAGCGTCGTCAATGGCAACCTAGGCAACCTGGTATGTTTCAAGATCCCTCCTCTTCTTTTCAATCTCCGCAATTTAATGCTCAGCAACAGAATATGTGGCAAAATCAGTCTCAACAACCGTTTTCAAATTGGCCGCCTCAAATGTTTCCTACTCCGAACCCTTGGATGAACCAAGCTGGTTCGCCAAACTGTCCTTATCCTCCGCCATATTGGCCAAATAATTCATACCCTCCGCAGTGGACCCCTTCCACTTCGCAAAGTTCACCCTGGCAGAGCAACTGGCCAAGATCGACATATCAAACACCAGGATCAATTCCGCTCCCTCAACCAACTCTGCCAGCCTTGCAACAAAATCCCCAGCCCAACCTAAGACCGCAGCTCCCAGCCCAACCCAACCCGAACCCAAATAATCGACCAGTTCAATCTCTTCAAATTATAGAATCTTCTGAGATTGAATCTGCTCTGCAGGAGTGCAATGATCTTCAGTTGAGATCTGGGCGAATAATAGAAACTGAGGGACATAGAACCGCTCATATTGAAAACCAGTTATCGATAGAACAGCCGTCACAACAAGAAGAAGTAAAGATCAGGTTCATCAGCAAGTAATTACATCTTCTCCACCGTTCCCAGAACGATTGGCCATTCCAAGACAAATGCAATATCCGGATTTTGATATTCTGGGAGAACTTCAAAACTTGTATATAAGAATTCCATTCCTTCAGGCTATACAGGATATCCCCATATATGCAAAAACCATAAAAGACCTGTGTAGCAGAAAAACAAAAAGAAATATAACCCCTAACCCTAGAGTCCAGGTAGTCGGCACCTTATCCGACCTCTTATCAGGGAAAGAAACACCAATTAAATATGAGGATCCTGGAAACCCAATTGTCACTGTTCAAGTCTGTGGGCAGACCCTGACCAACGTTTTAGTAGATCTAGGGGCTGCGATTAACATCCTGACAACATCAACCTGCCAGAAGCTTGGAATCACATCGGTAGAGCCTACTTCCACTTTACTAGAGCTAGCTGACCGATCAGTAATAAGACCAGAAGGCACCTTGTATGATGTCATGGTTTCAGTAGACTCTTGGGAATACCCGACCGATTTTCTGGTGATTAATCCAAAAATCCGACTAGATGGACATCCGCTAATTCTAGGTAGACCATGGCTCGCTACTGCTGACGCCTACATTGGATGCCGGCAGGGAAACATGACCATAACCAGAGGACCAGATATCAAAAATTTAATCTTGTACCTGCCAGCCCAGCCAAGCATCACACCTCATACATCGCTGACCAATCTGCGCCCTGCCTCATATATTACTGATAATATTAGACCACCATTAACAGTTCAGGAAGCGCTAGATTTTAAAGATCAAACGGAAGATGATGCCATCAATAAATTCATTAATCAAACAGAATCCACATCGTATACACAATGCTTTATGATAAAAGTGGCATTTGATAACGAATTAGAGGAAGATCCTCTAAAAGATGACAATGACCCAAATATACCTGTAACCTTTGTTGCTAACAGCAAAGTAATACAAATTGAACCGGGCAAAACTTTAAACATTAACGCTAATCTGACACCTGAGCAAGAGACCAAACTCATCCAGCTCCTACGAAAGTATCAAGAGGCATTTGCTTGGGACTATCCCGATATGAAGGGGATTGATCCCCAGCTATGTACACATCGTATCTATATCGAGAAAGATGCAAGACCGGTTCGCCAACCACAGAGAAGACTCAATCCCCATTTAAAAGATGTTGTAAAAGATGAGCTGCAGAAATTATTAGATGTTAATTTTATTTATCCTATTTCTGACAGCAAATGGGTCTCCCCACTTGTGGTCGTACCTAAAAAGAACGGGAAATGGAGGATCTGCGTTGATTACAGAGAATTAAACAAAGCTACACAAAAAGATCACTTCCCTCTCCCTTTCATAGATCAGGTATTGGACACCTTAGCAGGCAAGAAATGTTTTTTCTTTTTTGGATGGCTTCAGCGGATATAACCAGATTCAGATTGCCCCTGAAGACCAGGACAAGACTACCTTTACTTGCCCCTGGGGAACGTTCGCCTACCGAGTCTTACCCTTTGGATTATGTAATGCTCCGGCCACATTCCAACGGGCTGTTCTTAGCATCTTCGCAGATTTAATTAATGATGGATTGGAAGTCTATATGGATGATTTCACACCATATGGAGATGACTTTGATCCAGCCCTGGACACTCTCGAAAAAGTCCTAGAGCGTTGCATCGCTACCAGGCTTTGCTTGAGTCACGAAAAATGTTACATGATGATGACAGAAGGACTCATTCTGGGACATTACATCTCAGCAGCTGGCATTCAGGTAGACCCGGCTAAAATTCAAATACTCATGCTTATCCCAACCCCCACTAATCAAACAGAGGTACGCAGTTTTCTTGGTTTTTCTGGGTATTATAGACGATTTATACAACATTACTCACATATTGCCGCACCTCTACATGCATTAACTGGAAATGTTGATTTTTTGTGGACAGAAAAATGTGATCGAGCCTTCACAGAATTAAAAAAGTTGCTATCTACAGCTCCAGTTCTCAGAGGACCTAATTGGAACTTACCATTCCAAATTTCAACTGACGCCTCAGACACAGCAATCGGTGCAGTGTTGGGCCAAGAAGAAGAGAAAAGACCATACGCTATCTATTACATCAGCAAAAATTTGGCTCCGGCTGAATTAAATTACACTGTCACCGAAAAAGAATTTTTAGTTGTGATACATGCTATTAATAAATTTAGACACTATATTACAGGCTATCCCGTTATTTTGTATACAGACCATTCTGCTATTAGGTATTTAGCAAATAAGCTTGTTACAAATGGAAGAATAACCAGGTGGTTGATCTTGTTGTAGGAATTCGACATTACAATCAGAGATTGACCAGGGAAGGAGAACCCTGTAGCTGATTTTCTTTCACGAATACCAAAATCAGTTGAAACAGCAGCAGTTGAGGACCAATTCCCAGATGAACACTTATTTGCAGTCGCTGTTCAGACTCCCTGGTACGCTGATGTGGCTAATTATCTTGCAGTAGGTAAGCTTCCAAAACATTTAACTCCCAATGAACGGAAACAAATCGTAGCGAAAAGCAATCGATTTTCGTGGGTTGAGGGCTATCTGTTTCACACAGGCGCAGATATGGAAATCAGAAGATGTATTCGAGAAGACGAAATCTTTGATATCTTGAAAGCCTGCCATGACGGGCCATGTGGAGGACATTTTGCTGAATGAAGGACAGCACACAAAGTATTACAAACGGGATATTACTGGCCTACAATCTTCAAAGATGCCAAAAAATTTGTCCAGGCCTGTGATAGTTGTCAGCGTGTAGGACGACCTGGCCCAGCAGACGAAATGCCTTTGCGGCCTCAATTGGTGATCGAACCTTTCGAACGCTGGGCTCTGGACTTTGTCGGACCCATCAACCCCCCATCAAACCAAAAAACCTACATTTTGGTGGCAACTGAATATGTTACCAAATGGGTTGAGGCGGAGGCATTACCCAGAGCTACAGAGGAGTCGGTAATTCAGTTCTTGTTCCATTTGTTTGTACGTTATGGTCTTCCAAGGGAAGTGGTTATAGATGGAGGACCACAATTTGTGGGACATAAATTAGCTGCAACACTCAGTAACCATCACATCCATCACAAAATTACTACCCCATACCATCCGCAGGCAAATGGGCAAGTTGAAAACAGTAATAAGATAATAGAGTCAATTTTGACAAAAACTGTTGCCTCACACCGCCGCGATTGGGCCGCCTGACTACCGGAGGCACTGTGGGCTTATCGAACCACATGGAGAAGTACCACTGGCTATTCACCATATCACTTAGTGTTTGGAAAGCAACCCATTTTTCCTATCGAATTTGAGATCCAAACCCTGCGAACTGCCCAAGAAGTCGGATTAGATTTAAGTGAAGCACAGAAAAATCGATTACAGCAAATTAATGAGTTGGACGAAACAAGGCTCGTTGCATTACAGAATACAGCACTCATCCAGCAGCAGCGAGCCAAATGGCATGATGCGCTCATCAAAAACAAGATATTTCACGAAGGAGACTGGGCTCTGTTATACGATTCTAGATTTCAGGATTTCCCGGGGAAGCTTCAGACTCGATGGTTGGGACCATACGAGATTCAAAAAGTCCATGACAATGGGACCCTTACTTTGATTACAATTGATGGATCTGGATATACATTTAAGGTAAACGGCCACCGAGTTCGTCTGTATCGCAAACCGCTCACTCGGGAATCATTTTGCCAGCAGTTACGCCAAGATACTAACATCAAGATTATGGAAGAGGAAGAAAAAACTTCCTCCCCTATAGATTGGTAAGAAGTTCATTCTTTATTACCACATTTTGTATATAAAATTGTAAATTTTGTATATATGTTTCAAGTGTGTGTTTTGCTGTTCCTTTTCAAAAGGAACAGCACTTGTGTGTTTTGCTATTCCTTTTCAAAAGGAACAGCACTTGCGTGTTTTGTTGTTCCTTTTCAAAAGGAACAGCACTTGCGTGTTTTGCTGTTCCTTTTCAAAAGGAACAGCACTTGTGTGTTTTGCTGTTCCTTTTCAAAAAGGAACGGCACCCTTGAGTTTTGCTGTTCCTTTCCAAAAGGAACAACACTTTTTTTTGAATTTTTTTTTTTTTTTTTTTTTTTTATCCCTTTTTAGCAGGAGCAACATTTGTGTGTTTTTTTTTTTTTCAATTCTTTTTTTTAGCAAGCAGCATTTAAGTGTTTTTGTTATCTTAGGACATTACATCAAAAGAACCCTCCCACCCTCCCTTGCAAGAAAGAAATAGTCTGCCCTCGTCCTTTCTATAAGAAGAAAACATTGTCCCGAGGCCATAAGTAGCAGCTATACATTTATGCAACAAATATAAAAGGCATGATATATCAAGGTCAGCACATCATAGATCACTATCTATAACAGCCCTAGTATTGATACAACAAAGGAGGGAACCATACACTCATCATTCTTTCAGCCATAAGTCTCACCTCCTCTGCCCTGTTGGAAAATTTCATCATGTTACGTTCCTACAATTTTCTTTATTATTACTTGGAAATAAGAATAGAAAATTTATATTTTCCTATTGGGATAACAAGACTTCTTCCGCCATTCCCACTCTTAAGGAGGGCTGAACCACCCTTATGTGTAACTATACAAGAGCAAAAGTCTATCTCAAAAGAAAAAGCAGCAGAACCAAAAGAAATTATTTGTCAAATACAGGATAGGGGGTTTCATTAAGAACCAGCCTACTATGATCATAAGATTGGAAGCGAAGTGGCATTCCCATTATGGCCACCACACCAGGGATATGGTCCAACAGGTTCATTATATAAACAAACCTTGGAACAGGGGGTCTCATCACGAGCCAGCCTGCCCACGTTTCGCGCCTCTCTGGTGAATGGCATCATGGTTATCTGGTTACCAAGCCAGCATGATGGCCTGCATGTTGACAAGAATTGCTCTTCAAAACTACACAAAGGACTATGGTTCCAGGGTGAAATAAACAACTCTGCCACGGTTATAAACACTGGTCGGCAGCAGAGCTCTGTTAATGGTATCGGAGTCAAAACATATACACCAATTTGGATCTTATTAAATATTTCTTTCTATCCTCGTAATAATTATATCTTACACCTTAATGGATACGTCACATGAATATTTATCATTACCAATTATGGCAAAGGCATTGACTATGACTATCTCAGACTTTCCATGAGTGCTAGACATCCTATCCTTATGTTCTGCATCACATCACGAAGGCTTATGTTAAACGCGATCTATCCGTCGCATCGATCTCGGTATTTCTCTGTCTAATCTGCAACATGGCAAAACTTTATAAGCTGCTCCATTATGACTCGGTGATGGGATGACCACCTTCTTCTATTTGACGGCTGAGGCAGCCTATCATTTCGCGCGGGGGGGAGGTGACTTCATTACTCCGCCGGCCACGTGTTAACACATCATTCGGAAATGATATGATACGGAGGTACGATATGCGTTAACGGCATGACAATGCTATTTTTCGAAAAAGTTGTTATTTATGATCAATTATTCATGCATGCTCTGTGTCTTTTCTTTTTGTCGCAATTACGTTCTTTGCATTGCTGTTCCATCTAGACCCTGAAACAGAACCATGGGGGGAAAATCTATCAGAAGCGAGCCGAGCGAGCTCATAATCTCCGAAGCCGCTCGGAAGATCTTAGAAAAAGCAGGGTGGTTAACTTATTTTGGCCGCCTACGCAAATCAAACGAAATAGTGGCCATGGAATTCCTGCAGAATTTGCAGGAAGAACACTCAGTGGTAGGTGGGAAGCAGATAGCAGTCACGAAGGAAATAATCGTGGAAGTAACCGGATTACCAGACTTAGGTCCAATATGGACGACAAAGAAAGAAAGACTGCAAAAGATCGTAGAACTCTTCCAAGATGAAGGGCAGGAGCTGACAGTGAAGGGAAAAGGAGTGCTGCCGGCAACACTGGGAGAACCTTGGAGCGAACTGGCAAAGGTAGTACAGAGCTACATCACCTGCGAAGGACGAAAAGATGCGGTAAGGCCGCGTCACCTTAAGCTCTTAGCTGTGTTAAAAGGAAAATGTGCTGTGAATCTCCCTGCATTGTTAAATTCATTGTTGCATGATACCTCTCGGAGCCTGAAAAAGGCACACCATGAAGACGCAGTGGTTAGCCACCACGGACTGATCCACCTGATAGTGACATACAGTCTCGCTCGGCAGCAGACCAGCTGGCGGGAACTTCTTACAGCAATTGAAGGGGGAGTAGAATCACCATCCCCAAAGACGAAGCACCCCGCTAGCACCGCCGAAACACCTAAAAAACCCAGAGAATCGCCAAAACCGAAGCAACCCTCGGGCACAACCGAGCAAGCAAAGAAACGCATAAAGCTAGGGAAACAAAAATGCACCCCTGAAGCAACTAGACATGCAGAAAAACGTAAGGAATTGGCCGCTGAAAGACCTGCTACCTTAAAGCGAAGGCATTCCTCTGGCACAGAAGAACAGGTTGAAAAACGCAGAAAGGTGGAGGCGGAAGAACAGGTGGTCAGCACACCCGAACAGCCCAGGAGGCCTAGAAAGTCAGTTCGGTTGGCAAAGATAAGAGGTAGGCTGGAAAAAATCCAGCCAAACATAGGCCAGCCGATTGAAATAACAGAAGACCCTCCAGCGCCAGAACAAATACCTGGGGAAAACCTGGAACAAACAGAGAATGAAGTAGGAGCTGAAGAAGGAGATAGGGATGACGACTCTGTGGCCGAGACCAGCTATCCAGAGGCAGCTACTGAGCAGCCAATTCGGGAGAAGGAGATGGAACAATTGGGGGGTAGCCATCCACAAAACCCTGTGGAGGAAGAAGAGCTGGCCACCATCTTGGCCAGCCTTAGAGGTTATCCTTCACCCTCTAGTCCGGCAGAGCCTCCCGAAGGACCTTCTGAGGAAGAGGCGCGTGACGAATTGCATGATGGGATGGCAGGGGAAGAAAACCCCCCTGTCATTGACAAAGAAAATCTGAATACCAATCAGGAACAAGCCGTTCCCAAAACACCAGAAGGAAATCCACCCACTGATGGCGGGGGGGATGAAAATGACTGTCGGGAACAGGACGTTCCCCGAATGATAGAAGAAACCCTCGATGAAAGAGGAGCAGAACTGAGGGCTGCCCATGTGCCCACAGCCGAGGCAAAAGAAATTAAGAAGTTGAGAAGAAAACAGCAGAAATTGCTGAATATTATAGCCCAACTTCGGCAGAAAATTCGGAGTCTGAAAGCCAGTTTGAGAATAAAGAGGACTGTGAGAAGAAAAAGAAGGACAAATACAGCTGGGACATCTCAGAGAGGAAGAAAGAGCACCTATAGACATCTAGTAGGTCGATACTCTGCTAGCAAACCTGCAGCTGTTCCAATTAATACTGAGGAACAAAATGCTGTTCCATCTGGAGCAGGGCACCAGAATGCCGTTCCTATTGACATAAAGGAGCAGGCTGATTAGAACCGACTGCCGTTCCAATTAAAGTTGAGCCACAAGCCGACATCCCAGTTACAGAGGGACCACCGTACCCCTTTATACATGTCAAGAAGGAAGGAGAAAATAGAGCAGTTCACACTGAGACACCACCCTCAGGGAAAATTAAGCGACGAAATGTAAAGGTCCAGGCGAATCTTCCTGCCTCCAGGGAATTATGGGAAAGGGATCCAAAAACCAAGGCCTTGCACCGCGAGATAAGACAGGCCCAACAAGAGGCTGAACAACTACAGGAACAAATGATCCCTCGAGAGAAATATGAGGAGCTGCAACAGGAGGTTGAGCAGAGGATTCCTCGAGAAAAATACGAAGAATTGCAGCAGAGGGCTGAGCAGTTAGAGGAACAAAGGATCCCTCTGGAAAAACATGAAGAACTGCAACAGCAGCTGCGAAACATGAGTGAATCGGAGAGTCAGGCTTTTGAAGGATGGCAGAAGGAACAGGAAAAGGTTGCTAAGGTAACACATCGACTAGATGCTGTTATTAAACAATTGGACACTGTATGTTCGTTGTATGATGATGTTTTGACTTGCAGGGCCCCCGCGAAGAATTATGCTTTATTCCTCCTTGAAAGATACTTAAGATTGAAAATAAAAGCTGTCAGGGCAGGTGCCCCCATTCAGATTAACACTGTTAATGATTTTATTGATTGTTGCAAACATTATGGGGTTAAGGTCCAACGATTATTATGCGAATTTTATTTGCACAATATGGTGCTTGAGCAGGAAACTGATCTAAACCATGGCCCCTTTGTGGGGGATATACAGCTGCAAGCCTTTGTTTCATTCGGGGTCAACCAGTTAAAATGGCTCAGGGCTTACAATGCCTTTCAGAGGCAGGAGCACAGCCTAGATCTATGGGTCAGGGCTGAGCCTCAAGATCCAGTTCGCCTATGGCAATCACACAAAAGCCTTATGAGAAACCCTGGCGTTATAAAACTACTAGGACCCATGCATGAGGAGTTGATCCGAAATAGCTTAGAATACTTCCTGGTTATTAAAGATTCCGCCTTGGAGGCTGCCAAATTCCGTTATCGGATTTCCACCCCAAGCATCCAGCTCAGGGAGCCCTTCAGATATGAGAACTTTGAGCTGGCTGCTGAACGACTGCCTTTTTATGGCCAGTGCATTCTGCAAGCCGGACCATCATGGTTAGGATATCAGTTCCGTAGCCCAATTATCTGGCACCCTGCACCGGGGTACCAGGCCTTGTATGATATGCCTGCAGATCAGTTGCATTATTTCTTTGATAATCTGGTTGCCTATCATGGTTGCAGACCCCCTCATGAAGTACCCTCTCCAGCCTATTCTCTTACTGCTCTCCATGTTAATTATAACGGTTTCATGAGGCCATGAAACAGAGTAAGTCGGGGGGTGTGTAGAGCATTGGGAAGGTATGTTTTAATAAATGATTTAGTGATGTTTTAAGCAATAGTTGTAATCTTTTCTTTATTATAAAGTAGGGAAAATGCAACGAGAATGAGTCTAAAATGATCCAATCACTAACAGTTGTCTTCCCTACGCAGGAAAAGGTAAAAGCAGAAAGGCGCAATGCAAAACGAGGATTTGATGAGAAGATAATGGTTGTCCCTCCAACTCTAAATAAGGTTCAGACCAGGTCGAGTAAATCAAGGAAGATCAGTCCGGAACGAGATGAAGGACTGCCAGTTCGGAAATGCAGGCCGAGTAAAAGAAAGCGTTAACAGTTTAGCGGATCCCTCAGGATCTTCGATCCTGAGGGATCGCTACGATCAATCGTTTTGTCGACCGGTGAACTCCGCCGTTAATTGTATAAAAGGAGGGTAGCATTGAAAACTAGGGGATGACTTTTGGGTATCCTTAACTTTCTGTCATGAATTTTATTGTCAGTTGAACTCAGACTATTGAGTCTCTCTGAGACTTAGTTTTGTAATCTCATTGATGCGTTAATATAATATCTTGGTGTTAATTTCTCCGTGCGTCTGAAGTAGTTTACGGCAGTGCGCCATTGGAAGCTTTGGGCCCGGCTCCAACGGACACTGGCTGATTGTACCATTACAATTCTGCTTTGTGTGGTTTGTTTCTCCTAATCTGTTATGGTTCCATGTCATTTCATATTTATTCATCTGTAGTTTTCCTGTTATAAATCTCTGTAACAAGTTCATATCATACTTTCAGGATTCTTCGCATACTGTTGATCCGAATTGTTTGCATCAATTACAGAATTCATAAGTAGAATATTTCAGCTACCGGTGATTGGGGTTAATGGATTGTTGGTGACTATTGCAGATCGTATATATATGATTGATGTTTCCTGTCTTTAATGATTTGTTATTCCATTTGATATATATATGATTGACATTTCCTGTCTTTAATAATTTGCTGTTCCATTTGATTAAGCTGCAAACCTGTATAAATGATTGCTTTCCTTTTGTATGTAAGTGTGTGCCAAGGATTGGAAGTGTTGACCTCGCGAGACTTAGTTTCTTTACTGCTGTTCCATTTACTGCCGTTCCATTTACTGCTGTTCCTTTTATTGCTGTTCCATTTCTGAAGTTGCTGTTTCATTCTGTTTTATTGCTGTTCCTTTCGCTTGCGTTTATTGAAGTGGCATGAGAGGAGGTTCAAGACTGTTGTGAGATACAGCAGACGCTATAATGCTCCCAGATCATGATCCATACTCCTTCACCAGTTTCTAGGGGGATAGGTTATTAATTCCATACCCTCGACCGACGAAGTTGCTGCGTGTGTGATTTCTTTATGCAAAAGTAATTTAGCATTAGCATCCGTTTACTCTTGTATTCGTTAGATCTATACTACGAAGCATTATCCTGACAAATAGCCTCAAATTAAGATGTCCCTTACAATAACAAAACGCTCCCGGATTGACTTGTAATGTGAGATAACTAGAGGTGAAACAGACCCTTGTTACAGCTCCACAGTTTTGTTGTTATATTCTTGTATCATATTCTACAAGTTATCAATCTTGAGCTGATCTCATCCCTATTCTCTAGGAATTTCATTCTTTCCCTTTTCTTGACATCTCCTCATTCAATAACCAAGAGAAAACACTACACGATGGCTACTGGAGATACATTTTTATGGGGATCCAATCCCAAACAGTGTGAGGTCTAATTGGGACTCCACATTGGGAAGACCCCCTAGATGTTGGTGGGACATTCCATCCCATCAACAACATTTTGGAGATAGAAGGAGGGCTAGATGAAAAGATGAACCTGTGGATCCTTTATCCTGTCATCATATCTTTAAATGGATTCTTCCCAAATCTTTATTTTGGGTTTATGTCTAGCAATCTTAATCTTTCGGTCCCCGTGGAAATAGTTCATCACTTGTTGCAGTTTAAGTTTGATGGCGAGGGTCCAACAACTGTATTAGGACATATGTGTCAATTTATCTAATTTTATCATTCTAATGGAATACATTGTAAAAATTTTATTGTCAGATTATTCACCTTCACACTTGAAGGTCGTGTTAAGAAATGGTGCCACACATTACCAACCACTTCTATCCATTTGTTCAAGCAACTCATCAAGGAGCTCCGTCAAGCTTTTGATAGGTACATTTATTCACATCTATTTAAAAGGATAAATCAACTTAGAATAAAACCTGAAGAATCATTAGAGGATTTTTCTAATAGGTTTGTTCACCTTTGTTATGATTGATAGGTTTTCTCACCTTTGTTATGAAATTCCTAAAAGAGATATGGATTGGATGTATTTGAGAGAGACATTTTCGTGATTGGTTTTTCTTTGTTTGTATTAGTTTGAATATGAAATGAACCCTACTTTTGGTGGTAGTTATGATAATATGCATATTTGTCACCCTCATGCTTGAAGGTCGTGTTAAGCAATGGTGCCACACATTACCAACTGATTTTATCCCTTCATTCAAACATCTCATCAAGGAGCTCTGTCAATGTTTTGATAGGTACAATTATCAACATATGTTTAAAATGATAAATCAACTTAGAATGAAGCCTAAAGAATTATTGAAGGATTTTGTTGATATGTTTTTTAACCTTTATTATGAATTTCCCAAAAGAGATGTGGATTGGGTGTATTTGAGTGAGAAATTCTATTTATTGGTTTTTATTTATTTTCAACAGTTTGAATCTAAAATGAACCTTGTTTCTCATGATAGTTCTGATAATCTGCAAGTTACAAATCATCCATATCATATCCCTGATTTTGTCTTTCCCATTCCTATGAGTTGGGAAAAGACTCAAGCTTTGAAGGACAAAATTATTGCCCATGAATTTCTCATCCTCCTTTAGATTCATTACCTAATGAAATTTATGTCATTAATAATCTAGGTGATGAACAGTGTTTTTAGAGTAAGGAACCAAGTTGTCATGTACCTGAAGCTCTCATACATCCTGGTGAAATTGGACAACCTAAGGATCAAGTTGAAAAATCACCTATCCATGTTGACAAGATTCAATTTGATCCTGTTAAGAATCTGCCCAAATCTGTCCTTGAATATCATATTATGATCCCTCCTTCACTTGCTTGTGATGACCTTAGCCCTATCTAAGGTATTACTCATTGTGTCATCAGTTCCATAGATCATAATACAAAGATTGATATTTTGATGCTAAATCAATATATGAAATTAGACCTGGCTAGAGGTGATGCTTCTTCTAAAGATCCTTTACATTCTCCTTCATCCATGATCCTGGAAAAAAGATTTCTCTTAGATAACAATGGGTATTCAATTCAGTTTGTGAAGTCTAACATACATGCTGATCCGTTCCTCTCTCAAGATGACACTAATGTGTAGGATTTGAGTCTTAAACTAGACTTGGTTGTAAGTGATGTCTCTTCACCTAATTATTTTCATTCACTATAACCTAATTTATTTTATGAACATGCTAAAATAGTGGTTTCCTCAAACCCTTTAGATATTTATCCCATTGGTTTAGGTTATAATCAGGTACTTAACAATGTTGTCTCACAATCAGAAGATGAAGATGAAGAATCCCTTGTGAATGAACTTTTCAATCTTCAACCCTTAACAAGTGAAGAGGAATATTCTATATATAGAAAAGTTCAAGGAAGCCCTCTAGTTGATTCATCATCATTCTTAATTCTTGAATAATCTCATGTGTCAAATGTCGATAAAATTAGGGGCTTTGATCACTGTCATCCTCTCAATAATGTCTTCGTTGATACTGCTAATGGTAGTTGTTTATATTCACTTGCTGATCTCATTAAGCCACTGAAATTTGATGATCAATCTTATGAAAGTTTAAGGACTTTTCAGGAAGTTGAGGCACTTCATCTTCCATTGATGGTTATGTTAGGTTCTCATGATCTTGACGAGATCCCTAAACTAGGCTAGATTAGGGTTTCCTCACATAATTTCCCACTCAACACCATCTCGCTCGGTGAAGGATCATTTTTGAATGATTATGATATGCACCACTCCTTGTATTTTGATTTGTTCAGTGAAGAGAGTACACTGGACATCATTTCAAATTCTTCTAATTCCCTCCTAATCGGTGCAGATTTTGATCACATCAAGTTGGTGGTGCCTTACATTTCACTATATGCAAGGAAAGAAATCACATAACTCTCTTTCTTGAGACTAATCTAGTTGATTCATCTTCATCTTGGAAATTGAAAGAATATTATCGTTTGAATTGTTATTTTGTTATTATTCAAACATCTAATCAAACCGATGATACATCCAACAATGATTTTGATGACACAACTGATGATGACCACGTGTATTCATTTTTTGAACTTATGAAACCATTGATATTCAATGATCTACCATTCAAAGGTTTAGAGGTGTTTTAGGATGGTTTGGTGCTTCAACTCTTGCCAATGGTTATGTCAGATCCTCACTTCCTTGAAAAAATCCATAACCATGCTCAAATTAAGGTTTCTGAAATTAGGGTTTCCATGCCAGAATTCTTTGGTATCTTAGTTACACCTGATGGATGTCTATCTTTTGAAATTGTCAAGGTCTTCAAGTTGGTCATCTTGAATTTCATGATAGGATTATTGACTAGATTGAAGAGTCTTATCTAGAAAATTCCTTTGTAAGCAGGTGACATTTCATCTCTCTTATGCTGAATTTAGGGTTAAACATAAATGAATACATATCATGGATGAATTCTCAAGGTTTGCAAAATTATCATTATTTTTACCAGGATAGAGTTACATTTTGGTTAGAACAATCTTTTTTGGCACGCTTTCTTGCCAATAGGCATGACCTTCTTGCTCTTGTGCATGCTTTACATGCAAGTATCTTTATTTTCACACAATACCTTTTACTAGTTTTAATCGTTGATCTCTTTATTTTTGCAGGCGAGGAACCGTTGTAGTGGCTACATTGGAAGTTTTATTTCACATTACGTGATATCCTCTCTAGTTAAATTAGGGTTTTAGGTTTACTCTAGTTAGGGTTTGCTTGTTGGAATTTGCTTTCTAGGGTTTGAAGTTTAGGCTAGTGAGGATTTAGAACTATTGTTGCATCTTATTTAGTGTAGGTAGTTTAATTTTCTACACAATATTATGCTTTTAGCTTACATTCATATTCCTACATTTATCTTCGTTGCATTTTCATTTAAAAAATCTTTGCGTATGCATTTCATGGCTCTTTATTGTAGTTAGTTGACTTTTCATTGGACCATTTTTTTCCCTAAATTGCATGTAGTTCTGTCAACTACATTATATGATGCATTCATGTCTTAGCATAGAATACATTGGTTATTGACCTATCATTGCATTTTATCTTTATGTTGCATGACACTACATAAACCTTCACAAGTCTTGATATATGCATGATCCCTGAAAACCTTGCATGTCATGATGAGATTTCCTTGTCCGTCTTTGAGCTTGCTGAAAACCTCTTTTCCTTAATGTTGAAACCCTAAGTCCATGGTTGCATGTGGGTTTGATGGATACTTTAAGAGGATGTATCTCTTAGATTTAGTTATCAAAACTACGTCTTAAACATATTTCCTATGAGTTTGACTTATCACCGAGGAAAAAATAAACATGTGCTTGTGGGGAACTCTAAGAAGTTCAATGACCTATAACCGTAACTTGAATCTTGTTTCCAGTATGGTCCCAAATTTTTTATGGTATGTTTTCACTACCCACCTGTCAGTTGGAGATGAGATGTGGATGCATGGTTTGAGGGTAAACCTAAGTCAGAAAATCCTTTGGTTTCTGTTAAACAAGAAACAACCTCATAACATAAGTGAGCATCCCTCATCTGCCTTGGCATAATGAATGTCTAATAAATGACACCAATGAGCATGAAAGAGAAAATAAATCAAATAAAAGGGAAAGGATTAAGAAAGGCTTCCCACATAGAGAGGTGATGCAAGAAACTTCATAAGGGTACTAAACAATCTTGTTGGTAGCGAAGCAATGCTTGTGATTTCTTGAGTGATGTTGTCGGGATATTGAAAAGGCTTGCTTGTAGTGGAGAGACACTAGAACGCACTTTAAATTTATAAATACAATAATATCTTTGTCACGTTCTCTCCATCATCATCCAATAATTACATGTGTGCGCCTTTGTTTTAGCATGTAATGACTAATAACACCTAACTAGGGAGGCATAGTTAGGGAATATATGTAAAAGGTCAAGTAGCTCAAGGAGGGGCCATCATATATATTCAATACTTCCTTGTATCATTAAGGAAACTCAATTTGTTATAAGTGCATGATAGAGATGTGGGATTCTACCAGTGGTTTCCCAACTATTGTAGCTACTACAACAACACCCAAATTTGAGATTATTTCTAAATTTTGGGTCCTTTTACACTTTCAAAGGACTTAATCAACATCCCTGTCGATTGTAATAGTCAAAATTTTCATCATCAAAGTTTCAAGCGCTTTTATGCGCATGAGATGCACTGCCTATGGTTGCATGTCTAGCTTCATCCTTGAAAATAGGGTTTGTGGCATTTGACACTCATTTATTTAGCAAATAATGTTTCAACACTACCTCTCCATTTGTGTTTAAGTATGTTAAAGAAATTGTGTTTCTAAGGATGTGTCAAAATTTCGCTCATGTGTGTCTTTCATATGTCTAGGGTTTTGGATGAAGCTACAACAAGATCATATGACTGATCACTATTAGGAGTAGCTTGTAAAGGGAAAATAATTCTCTTAGGAGTAGGAACACTTCTTGTTGTATAACATATGACAATGGATGTGGTTGAGCCATAATAAAGCCCCTTGATGCTATTGATGCAAAAAGTTTTGTTGACACATGGGCTTCAACTCATAACACATTCAAAACTAGTTTGAAGCAAGGATCATCAAATTGGACAATTCAGGAAGTAGCATAGTTTATGAAAGTTGGTTTTGGAAGCATTGATATCCTTGTGCACTCACTTGCAAATGGTCTAGAGTCACTGTTGTTAGAGTCGGTCTGGTCATCCCTCCTTCAGAGATCAAAACTCTTTTTGCATTTCATTTTTAGGTGTCCCATATCGCTCGATCAGTTGCATTCTGTTAGGAGCATGCCAGAAATATGTTAGAAGGGATTCTGTCATTCATCCCCCTCATGCTTTGCACTGTTGGTTCGGGTCTGTTCATCAAAATCAAGTCTTAAAAGTCATTTGCAGTCCTGTTTCAGTTTCTAGGTCATAACAGTCATTTTAGTCATTAGGTCTAGGGTTAGTCAATTTGGTGTTCAAAAAGGTCTAGTAAAGCTAGCAGGCCTGAGGGAGGTTCTTAATAAGTTGTTGTTTCAAATATTTTTATCGTCATATGGATGTATTATGACTTTTCTTTAAAACTCTGTTTTGAAGACAAGTCAACATTTCGTTTTTTGTAATAATTTTCCAAAATTTTCAGTTCTTGAATTCTTCAGGCACAACCCTGGTCTCCTTTGCAAAATCCCATGTCAGCCATTCCTGCAAAAAATTGCCAAGAATTTCATCATTTCAAACAAAAAATCAAGGAGGAAACAAAAAGACAGAGTTGCATTAATTGTGAAAAAGTACCAATTTCAAAACATTACAAACATGGGTTTTGAAGAACCAAAAATCAAATCAATGTCTTTATAAAGGTTTTTCCATGAAGATGAATGTCATTCTACATGCCAAGGTCAAAGAAAAGCATTTCAAAGTGAATTGGGTGAGCAAGTGCGTGTTTTGGGGTGAAATTGTTTGCCACTAGCTGGCGCAGTGCACAGAACAGGCGGCGCGGCACACTGGGAGCGCACGGCACACTGAGAGAAACTGCCCAGTGTTATTCTGAATGGGCGCGGCACATTGGGAGCACGCGACGCACTAGGTTCTTGGCGCGACGCATACAGTCCACGACCCGAATTTGCTTGAAATTTCTCCAAGTTGCTCATTCCTTGCGTGGATTTGCCAGGTAGAGCCTTCTTCTTGATGTTGCATCAAATTTTGTGATTAGTGATGGTGGTTTATGGATGACAATGGGTGAACACATATATCAAACCCTCCTTCTATAAACATAAGCAAACTTGCTGCTAGGGTTTCAGAACCCACTGTTTTGCCACCAAAATCATTTCTCCTTCCCATTGTTCCCTTGTCTTCACCAATCCCTAATTCCCTATCACCTAAGTTCATTATTCCCTTCTTCTACATGCTCTGTCCCAAATCCTCCAGCCTCACACCTCAAACCCTATACAATAATCCCAAACCCTAAACCCTATTCCCATACATAAATCCCTCAAACCTTCTCCCATATTTCCCTAATAAATTTCTCCCAATAATTCCCATTCTTCACTATTATTTCCCCTTCCTAACAGTCCCTATTGCATTTGTTTTTTCCCTTTGCTAGCAGACTTTTCACACAAAAGAGCAGTCAAAACAATTTTCATACATTAGCATCTTTTCTTCAAGGTATTTTGTACAGCAGTCATGGCATCTGAGCATTCATCGGACTATGAAGTGGAAACCCAAAGTGACTCACCCTTGGAAGAACAAGCACCCCGGAGGCCTCATAAAGGTGGCAAACATGTTAGAGAGGAACCGACCACCCTTACAGAATTGTAGGCCTGCCCTCCTGCCATGTTTTGTTTTCAGCATCAGTCATGCTATGAGTTTTGTCAAAAGGTGGCTAGTGTCCATTTTCATCATGAGTTGGCTCATCTTTTTGTGCTGCACTTGCATCGAGATCAAGCTATCTTGGCTGGTGTCACCTTCACACTTACACCAGAATCTGTGTCATTAGCAACCAGTATACCGAACATTGTTGAACCATGGCACAAGAAACAGAAGATTGACCGGCAGCATTATGAGCCATACATTAAAACCAGTTTCTTGAGGTAGCTCAAGAGAGTGTTCCCGTTCCAATATCTGAAAGATGAATATGCTCCACTAATGAAGTTGATCATGAAATATTTCAGCTGTGAGGGACGGTTCTCTCATTTATCTGCTTATCACATCAGGTTTCTCATGCATTTCACCAGGGTATGGATGATGAAAATTCCGTATTTCATTTGCCGGAACATAGAGAGGATGACCACCTTTATGCAGCATAAAACCTCTCAGCAGCAACTTAAAAGTGTCTATCATTTTGCTCTTATTAAAATTTTGGTGGTTCATCATCTTGCAGTACAGGGCATCACTTGGGATGATTTCATCTCTCGTGACTTCTTCAGAGCTTCACGGGGATTATCAGAGGTTAAGCATGAAGGTGGACCTTCTCATCAGTATGAGTGCCATGAGACCACTAGTGTGCCGGTATTCATCACATATCAGAGAGGCACCAGACATTTGTTTGCAGCGGCAAAGCGAGTGTTATCTCCACCCGGGGTGGAAGGGGTCTTGCTTCCTCCATCAGCATCACAGGTACATGACAAAGGCAAGAGGCCAATGCAGGATGAGGGGTCTTCAGGTGAAAGAGAGACAGATTTCATTCTCATTCATGATGATGATACAGATACGGGCCCACAAAGTGCCAAGCTTAGGGAGATCATCTAGGAGTAGCAAACAGAGATCCAAGCCTTATCCCTTGACTTGGAGAGAGCTAAGTGGACCATGAAGTATTTGGAGTAGAGGAACAAATAGCTTGAGGATCAGCAAGCAATCATGGAGCTACAAAACATTCGCGAGAATCGCCAGGCTGCACAAAGGAGAAGAATTGAGCTCACGTCATTGGAGCAAGAGATTAATGAGGATCGGGAGGCCAATCTCGAGAGAGTTAACATGCAATTAGAGAGGATATTGGACAAGGCCAACAAATACCATGCATTACTAAGACAGATGGCTTTCCACTACATGGCACGAAACAAGGTCTGCAAGGCCCGAATCAAGAATTTAAAGGCAAAATTGAGGAAGGCAATAAGGAAGCAAAAGAGGCAAAGGGAGCTCGATCATCTTCAGATATTAGCCGAAGCCTCTTTAGCTCAGCATAACACTTAATGAAGAAGCTCCAGCCCAAATTTCAAGAAATTTGGGGCATTTTTGCAATGTTTTGTACAAAAAACAAGGTTTTTCTCCCTGTGCGCCGCGCCACGTGGCGCACGCTTATGATAAGAGGCTCCAAATGCAAAAAAAATTATATTTTTGGATTTTTCATGAAAAATCATGACTGTTGGTGCATGGCCAAGAAGTTTGGGCAAGTTTTGAGTCCCCAGGAGGTCAAAAACACCCTAAAAATGACCTCTATGCCCCTAATTTCACACACAGGAAGCAATCTTGGGAGATTGAGGTTTTAGAGGGGCAAATGGGCACCAAATTTAGAAATTCCACTTGGTTTGGAAATTAGATAGGCAGGTCTTTCCAGCAAGCACACTTGGGCTCAATTTTGACTTCAGAAAGTGCCTCAAAATCAGCATCAAAGTGGCACTACGCATATAGAAATTGGCACGGCGCACAGAGGTTTTTTGCCCAATATTTCACCTTCCAGCTCAGAAATTCGGCCAGTTTGACTAGTTTTGCTTTGTGATGTAATTTTTTATTTAACTTGATGTAATTGGATAAAAATGATGTAATTTTGGCACTTATTTACTTGTTCTAGAATATTCATTCACCAAAAGGTGAAACTTTAATGAATGAATCATTTTCCTACCTTATAGAGGCAAGTTGTTTTGATTGCCTAGATTTTAGTGCTTTGTTTAGAATTGGTTGAAACATCTCCTAGAATGATGAGCTCGACCCCTAGAGGCAAGAGAATGGGTTGGGCTAGCTATATTATGTAATTTCTAAGTCATTTTCAGGGTTGGACTCTTGGGAAAAGTTGGCCACTCTATTGTACATTCATTTCTGCATTTTTGGCTAAGGAAAGACCAGGGTTTTGCAGCATTGTTTGGGATCCATGTGGCTTTATGTTTTGATGGTGTGCTTCTCTGAGTAATTGTAAGTTTATTAGTGTTATGTGTATCATTTTCCTACTTCTTCTTCTGAATTTGAACAAATGAGTGATTAAGGTAGAATCCATAACTGCTATGCTCTGCCTTTGAATTTGTTTAAATTTTCATGTTTTCATCTGTTTAAGGAGAATTCTTGAGACTCTCTTTCTCTCCTTAGCTTCTCACCGGTCTGATCTATCCATTCACTCACTTTAAAGCATCAAAGCGATTGCCTTCCTTGCCCCAATCGGAACTCTGCAGAAACTGTGCCTCATCCCCGAGCCCAATTTTCCTTTCCTTGTTTCCAACACAAAACCCCCAAAAACTCAAATTAAATCCTTTGCACTTAATACCTAGCCTAAAATTAGTTGCTAAATCAGTCATCTCTAGCCCCATTGATTATCTTTCGCTGAGATTGACCCAGAGAGAGCCCCCTCCTGTCCTCGTAGGGCTAGCTACGAGGCTGAGCGTGGTTTGATGTGGACCTAGAACCTTGTATTTTCAGCTTGAGGCAAATCTAGGCTCTAACAACTGCTACAAGAGAAGAAGGAAAATATAGGAGTATTGGTGATGCTTCTAGAACACAACAAGGATGATCCATTGTTGATAAGAAAAAGGAAATATTATCATAAAGGAGTATAGATATTGTATTTCATTTTTAGGGATGAAATATTCCAAATCTAAAATGACAGAAATCACATTTTGGAAGATATAATCATGGATGCCTGCATCCTGCAATTAGACGAGAGCGAATGGTACTTTAGTGAAGATGATGATTTTGGTCTGTTCAGTCCTCAAAATGAGTTGGAAGCCTTAAAATTCATCCACTCTATCACATGTGACCTCCTTCATTTTTCTGGTAGTTAATATGTAGAGCTATCACAAATTAAAGTATGAAAATGTCAATTTTACAAGTGGATACTTCTTTGTGACAGTTCATAATGTTGGGAAAGAATCACTTAAAAGCTCATGTAGTAATGGGATAGCTTTGAAACACGTCTAAAGTTTCTATTATACCTATATATCAATAGAATTTTATGCATTCCGGTAGGTTTTGGACAAGAGTAGAGCGAAGCAGAATAGAGCAATGCATATGAAATAGCTAATAAGAGTGTTTTTGAAAAGGTAATGAAACAAAAACTGGTTATTTCTAGTTGGTTTTGGTCTTTTATTCACCATCATAACCAACATAACCCTTGGCTTGATAGAGAAGATGCAAAAAATTCCCCTTTCATGCAACGCCATGGAAAGAGGTGAAATCTAACAAGAAAACCATGTTAGATCTTAATGGGTTTTGGTATGGATAGTTTTATTTCTATGGTGTTTGCTTTATTGAAGGCTTTGACATGTGTGCATAAACATGACTTGGAGCTCTTCCTCCAAGTCACAAATATCATAGTAACAATGCTGTCTCATATTGCAACCTGCGACTGAACACTATATCTGCGATTTGCAACCTCCTCCTCACTATAAGTCACAGGTCGCATTTTGTGTCTACAATAATCCCTCACTGCAATCTTCCAATGTGATTTATGACCTTGCTTTCCTCTACACATGCGACAAAAATAATACAAAATCCCTCACTGTGACCTCTCTTATGCACTGGGCATTTCACCTACCCTCTCCTCAATTATTTATAGTCTCAACGGACATCTCTTCTTGTTTATTCTTTGCACTCAACCAGTAGATTGTTTCTCTAGATACCTTTTCCAGAAATTTCAAAACAGCGTCGAATCCCTGTTCAGATGTAAGATTTACTACGATGAAGGTTGGTGATGTCTACAATATACATATGGTGTGTAAAATAATGTTTCAAAAGTTGCATACACCATTGTTGAAAGGTCATATTTTCACCGTGGATAATATTTTTACATTCCGTCAGGATGTTTACAAATACCCCAAAAGTTAATATTCCATTATAATAGCATAAATAAACAAGTCTAATCTCTTCCACCATTTTATCTGCCACATTTAATGATGCTACATCACAAAAAATAACAACAATTCTTAGTAAGGAAAGATTTTTTATATACAATGTTTTCCAACAACGCTAAATACTATTCTCTAATATACTAAAAGTGAATCAATAGTTGTTGAAAAGATGAAGCAATACTCGTAGTATAAATTTTTGCAGCTAACTATGAAGTCCCATTATGTTGATATCGTTACTATCCTTGGGAACTAGCACTTAGTGACATACCTAAGACCACATGGGGATTATGGGAATACATGGCTAACAGTTAATTTGAAGTGGCAATTTTGAATGCGTGATGAGAGCGTAACTATAGGATGGTAACAAAATTTTAGGCAACAATATGAGAATACATAGAGCACTTAAAAGAAATAATATATAGCACGCCACACACTACTAGATGGTGGTTTTGAACATTTTCCTCCAGCCTCTACGCTAGTGAAAACATATAGAATGCATCACAATTGAAGGGGAAAACATCATAAGTAATGTGTGAAAGAATTTGATGAGAGCCACTTTATAAGAGAGAAATGTGCGTCACAAGACCATAGTCTTGTATCATTTCCCTTGGTTTTAAAAGAGCAATGAAAATCATGATAGTCACAATAAGGAGGTGTATTGAGGAGTACCCAATGAAACCATGTCTTTAAAATGAAACTTGCACCAATGATGTCGATGTCATAGGACCTTTGGTCATTGATTTCAATATTAGTACCCACCTAAGATTGTGTTTGCGACTAACTCTTTAGAATTAACATGGTAAACATCTATGGCAAGTCACATTTTATTTTATTTTATTTTTTATTTTTTATTTTTTTTCTTCAAATTGTGAAATTTTGATGTGAAAAAGCCTCAAATCCAAGACACGGGGAGTCGTAGAAGTTGTGTATGAAGGTTCCCAACGGAATCATTTCATTAGGTATGTAGTGGCTACAATATTTCATGATCAATCATCATAAGACTTATTCAATGGATTGAAGGTTGCAACAATAGTTTATTAAGACCACGTCATTAGGGTGCAACTTGTGCTGCAACTTGGAACTACGACTAAGTTGAGGCTGAAGTGCACATATACAAACCATAACATTGCTATGTATTCATGTGACTTGTGATAGGAGTTCATATTGCGACCTAAACTTGAGCCGTGACTTGGCTACTGGAGGTTGTCAATCATATTTATGTTCCACAAAAATCTAATCAAAATCGCAACCTAAAATTTAGTGTTGAATTACGATTGGAATGAAATGGCAGATTACATTTCCAGTCCATAACCCTATGTTTTCCATATGTGACTTGCCCTATTATTTGTATATGCGACTTGTTTTTTATTTGAATATATGACCTGGCTAGAATTACTTGGTAACGAGTTCAATGGTTTATGTGACTTGTTTTTTATTTGAATATATGACCTGGCTAGAATTACTTGGTAAAGAGTTCAATGGTTTTGCAAGGTTGAGAGGTTATGACCTTGAGGGAATATTAGGGGACAATTGCATGAGGATCAAATTAGATGATGTCAATGCTAAAGGTATGGGATTTCAAAGGAGGTTGATTTCATAAAATTGGATGCCACCATATTTAGATACTTTCTCAAGTTTTCAAACTCTGGAGGAAGTGTAAGGATTTTGTGGTTTGTTAACAAAGAGTATCCTAGAAGATAGTTGACAACTGAATCCTCAAAGAAAATAATTTCAGGACCAAGAGGGTAAAATTGTGGGTGCACTAGGACTATGGTTAGAGTTTTCAAGAGCACATGGTGATTTGGATAGGAATGCCATCAAAACTAGGGAAGTCAATAACATCGAAGCAACCAAGCAACAACCTAGTTTTGAATAACAACTACAAATTATTTTGTTTTCATTTAATGGACAATTCAACTGGGGTGAACCAAACCCATAAAAAACTAGAGGTTTTGTTAATGAAGAAGAGTCACATGTCATTTTTCATTATTCAATAGAGAGTCATTTACAGTATGTAGAGCTTGACCAACAAACAAAGGAAAGTAAGTCTCATGTACCTGCAAGATGATGTGAACAAGAGAAAACATCTCCAAGATCACCCCAAGAAATGCAATGTGAAGTTTCAAATCATATAAATCCTACAAGGAGCTATACCAAGGTAATAAACATGGTATTACTCTTGGGAAATATGTATATCTTGCGAAATTTGAAGGCTATGGAGAGTCTACTCGTGAACTTGAGGTGATGTTCAATTTTGAAGGACAAATGCAGGATGCAAATAAAAGGTGGTAGGTTGTATACACACATGATGAAGGACATGATGACTAGAAAGGGACCTCTTCCCAAACAAAGTTATGGAAGATCAAAATAATCCTGTACATGCTATATAAACCTTGATAATATTGCAGTGCAGAGAAGGACTATGCAGGGGTCCAAATTAATATCTTTCTTTTAGTTCATATGTTATGTATTTAGTATTTTTCTTTGACATCGATATATATGACCATGAAAAATTTTTGTAGGTAGAAGAATGGGAATGTGAATGCTGACCTATATGGAGGAAGCTAGGGTTTCTCACAGAGGCTATGTACCTAGGGTTTTTATAAGCCAAAAGGAAGATTCATATGGGTCACTAGAACTAGTCAGCAATACCAAAGGCAAAAAATCAAAAGTTTGTTGGATGCAAATGAGGTGTAGTAGTAGACAAATAATCTTGTCTCATGACCTGGAACCAACATTGGGCAATAATAATTCTAGGTTTTCCAAAAACCATCTCTATTCTCATCATAACCTCTCTTCTCTCATACTATGAATGTTTTGTGACATGATTCTAACAAATATGTGGAGGTCGATTGAGTGTGTAATTGTCATTAGACATGGGAGAGTCATGAGGGAGTTCAAGAGTTATGCGGGTGGGAAGAAGGTCACGGTAGGTGAACAATCACCTCATTCCAAAAAATGTACCCTCATGCCTCATTTGTAGTGGACTTTTAGCACTTGAGCTATGGCTACCATTAGATAGTTGATGTGTGCTGAGGGAGTTGTAGTGAGGCTAGGGTTTTGCTTTGCGAGATGGTATGAGAAGCCCATGTTCCACTAGTGGGATTTGATTAACTTACTGAATAAGTAATTGAATTTGCAAAATTGCTAATAAGAAGTTCTTCACTTTTGGCATTGATTCCAATGCATCTTTATGGTGTTTTTATTGTCTATCCCGTATTTCAATTATGTTTGTAAGTGTGCTCTCATGTGGTGATATGTTAATGAATTAATTATTTTCTTATTGCTTGTGTGTTTATTTTGAGTCCTTGCTTTCTTATTCCATGCCATGTTTGTAGCTTATTGTGAACTAATTAGTAGTTAACCTTTGGCATGTTCTTTCTCATGTATGTTTGAGATGGTTTTAGCTCACTAACCCATATTGAGGCATGTTTTTTCTTATTATTTTGTTGTTATATCCTTGTATCATATTCTATAAGTTATCGATCTTGAGCTAATCTCATCCCTATTCTCTAGAAATTTCATTCCTTCCCTTGTCCTGACATCTCCTCATTCAATAACCAGGAGAAAACACTTCACAATGGATACTAGGGATACATATGGGATGGAGATCCTATCCCAAAAGGTGTGAGGTCTAAATGAGACTCCACATTGGGGAGACCCCCTAGCTGTTGGTGGGACATTCCATCCCATCAACAAAATTTTGGAGCTAGAAGGAGGGCTAGATGAAAAGATGGATCTGTGGATCCTTTATCTTGTCATCATATACTTAAATGGCTCCTTCCCAAATCTTTATTTTGGGTTTCTTTTCTAACAATCTTAATCTTTCGGTCCCCATGGAAATAGTTCATCACTTATTGTAGGTTAAGTTTGATGGCGAGGGTTCGACAATTATATTAGGACATAGGTGTCAATTTATCTAATTCTATCATTCTAATGGAATACATTGTAAAGATGTTATTGTCAATTATTCACCCTCACACTTGAAGGCCATGTTAAGAAATGATGCCACACATTACCAACCACTTCTATCCATTCATTCAAGCAACTCATTAAGGAGATTCATCAAGCTTTTGACAGGTATGATTATCCACATCTATTTAAAAGGACAAATCAACTTAGAATAAAACCTGAAGAATCATTTGAGGATTTTTCTGATAGGTTTGTTCACCTTTGTTATTAATTTCCTAAAAGAGATGTGGATTGGATGTATTTGAGAGAGAAATTCCAGCGATTGGTTTTTCTTTGTTTGTATTAGTTTGAATATGAAATGAACCCTAATTCTGGTGATAGTTCTGATAATATGCAAGTTGCAAATCAATATGATCTTATCCCTAATTTTTTCTTGCCTATTTCTATGAGTTGGGAAAATCCTCCAGCCTTGAAGGAGGAAATTACTATTTGTGAAATTTCTCATCCTCCTTTAGCTTCATTACCTAATGATTTTTTTTTTCATTAATAATATAGGTGATAAAGAGTGTTTGTAGGGTAAGGAACCGAGTTTTATTGTATTTGAAGCTCTCATACATCTTGGTGAAATTGGATGGCTTGAGAATCAAGTTGATAAAGCACCTCTCCCTATTGACAAGATTCAATTTGAGCTCGTTAACCATCTACCCAAATCTATTCCTGAATCTCCTTATATTATGATCCCTCCTTTACTTTCTTATGATGACCTTGACCCTCTCTTAGATATTACTCATTGTGTAATTAGTTCCATAGAGCATACTAATGGGGTTAATCTTTTGATGCTAAATCAAAATCTCAAATCAGACTTGGTTGAAGGTGATTCTTCTTCTAAAGATCCTTTACATTATCCTTCATCCACAACATTGGCACAAATATTTCTCTCAGATAACAATGGGTGTTCCATTCAGTTTGTGGAGACTAATGTACATGTTGATCTGCTTCTCTCTCAAGCTGACACTAATGTGTAGGGTTTGAGTCCTCAAGCAGAATTGGTTGGAAGTGATTTCTCTTCACCTGTGATCCAGGTGGATATTTGTGGCCACCCAACTATTCCACTTGGACCCCCTCCATTGTTTCTTTTAGTTTTTCAGTTTCCTTAATTGTACTACAATTTACTATTTTTGGCAGTTTTTCAGGCATGAACTTCTAGAGTCGTTTTGAGGCCCTAAACAATGTTTTCTTTTGGAAAATTAGAAAAAATGAGTCACTGGCTCATGTTTGTAGACAAAAGTTGTAGTCGTCAGATAGATAATTCTAATGAGGTATTATGTGCATCAAACGAAGATCGTATGAAAAAGTTACGACCCTGGGAAGTTGATGTACCAATTTACCAAAATGGGGCCCATAGTTTTGGCGCTTCATCTCCTAGGGTTAGGTTTTTGGATGTTACTCCTCTTGAAGTTTGTGATGTATTATTAGGACAACCATACTTGTGGAAGTGACATGCTATGTATGATTCCATGCCCCGCACTATTTGTTAGGGGAATAAGTACCCTAGGGCTTTGGGTTAGAACCCCAACAGAGCAGAAGAAAACTACAACAAGAAACACTCATACAACTTAGGCAAAATGCTTATATAAACAAACTTTGTAAGAGCAACCATACCTAGGTTTCCTTCGTTCGAGTAGTTCCTACAAGGTTCAGACCCTCTACGACTCCCAGTGCTCTTCAGACCGGAAAATCATTCAATTCAGACATACATAGCAATATAGAAGTAAAGCATATTCACGAAATTTGACTTTATATCATATAAACAAATGATTGATCATACATCAAAACAACATTCATATAAGGATTATAACATAATTTGATGCATAAAGAAAGTTAATTTTGGAAACAAGACAACATTTCTTTTATTGTAGTAAGCTATAAATAACATGGAGAGAATTCACTTGAGTCTTCTTCTTCCGGCCCCAAGCGGAACCATCCTCCGGATTCATCCTATACCAGCCTTCAAAAATCTTCTTCCATAACCAACACCATGATACCTCAAGCAAGAGGAAGAATATCTATAATCAAGGAAACAAGGGTTTCCTGAAGCTTGGGGAAGTGCATGAGGCACAGGGATTCATCAGACTCAGTCAAGGATAATCTCAATATAATAACTTGGCCTCCTCTAGGCCTTCCCATAGAAGTCTATTTATACTTCTCCCAATTAGTTTTTTAGTTGGTAAATAATTGGGCCACAAGAAATAAGAGGTAATCAACAGATAAAACCCGTGAACTCCACTCATAATTAAGGAAATTTATTTTTTTTAAAGTGTTTTAACACATATACGCAGGTTGGGTATTGACTAACCTGCTTGTACACGCTTTTATCTTAGGGAAAAGTCATGTACAGGGAATAAAACACTGTTTTTAATATATTTGGACCAATTATAGAAGGAGGGGTTTCCCTAGGCCATAAACCAAGCATCACAAATACCAAGGGTGATAAATGGTGCTATAACAGATGCCCCCTCATATATGAGGTCAAAAGGGGTACATGATGGCCAAAATGTATTAAGTGTATGGAAAGAATCTTGTCAAAACTGAGAATGACTTCACCATAATTTAGCCTACCAAGCCATCAAAAGAGATCAGAAAGAAAATGATGTTTGAGGCGGGCATACCCATGCTCAGAGAAAGTAAAGCATGTCCTCCTATCAAGTACAAGTGAATCCAATATGAATACAAGTATAAAGAACTAAAAGTACATAATGGCTCATCTGATCGTGATAAAAAAGTTACATGTTTGAATATCAAATATAAGAAGACGATCAATGATGTTGTAGGATGAAGCTGATCACTGATGTCAAAAACTGATCCCAATAGTAGCAAATGAACATGATGGAATAAAATGATACTACATCGCAACTCGGATTCCAGCATATAAGATGTCGTTATGAAGAATTGCAACATATAAGGTGGATAGTGTCAACTAGCAGCAATAGGAGCAACTGAAAAGTGAACCAAACATGTTGATGCAACCTGAGGTCTTCATCGACCGCCGTGGTACATTTCTACACAATGGGAATAAATGATCTGAGGTTTACCACGTGAGAAATCTTTTGATTACTAGTCATTGATGTATATTGTTAACAAACACGAGACTACTCACCGATAATGAAAATGAGAGTCAAGGTACCCAGTACAATCTAACAAGTGTGAGTAAATGAGATAAAGTCGAACACTTGGAAGAATCTATCAATCAGGGGACAATGATGGTTTCCCATTGTCGATAGTGAAGGAATCTGCCACTGATGACTGCAAACCCCAAGGTATTGCCAGATGGACTCTAGATCTTTGTCCCAGAGCAAATGAGTTGTAGTCGATAGGAAAAGTTCTGCTAAAAGGAAGGCATTAAGGCATCCTTCATCAATATAGAACAAGTGTAAACCATAGGCCAATAATATGGAAGGAATCAGACAAAAAATATGTAGTAACCCAACCGAAGCATGTTTCTGGCATACAGAAGATGTAGCTAGCACATGATAGAAACCTTCTGAACCAGCCAATAATGAAAGCTGACACAGAGGTTAGGTATCCACCAATAGGGTCAAATGGAAGCCAAGGCACTACATGAATTCCAATGTGTGATAATGAAAGCTAATGTTGAACACGAGGGAAACCACTTAGTCAAAGACCCATGATACTGATCGATGCTGAGCACAAGGTGACCTATCAATAATGAAAATAGGGCCAGGGTGTGGCTTTAGGCCTACTCTAGAGCAATATGTCATCATTGATAAGGACAAGACCCACTAGCAAGAATTTAATGGAGACCTTCTCAAACCGGCATGAGCAAAGGACCAATATAATTGAAGTGATGAAAAACATGACACTGACAACTAGGGATGGTTGATTGAAAAATAGGTCAGGAGACACTACAGAGAGGCTGACTCAGGCTTACTTCCCTTGAACAAAAGCATGACTCAATGATGACTATGTGGCAGCATATAATAACTCTGTATAAGTTCATCATGCAGGAAGCATGAGAAAACTCTCCATATGATTGGAAGAGGTAACCAATCGGAGGAGTACTAACTCAATAACAAGGTTAAGGCTAACCTAAGTCAAACTAAATCCCACCCAAAATGGAGGAGAGACTTTCTTTTGAGTGCTTTGTTCAAGGGCGACATGATTGACTCTAGCTTCCAACAAAATATAGAAATGTTGTCCCGCTCCCGCTCTTTTTGGAATATATAATTTTTTGTCTTTTTCTTTAAGCTAGAAAAATAATGAAAGAATGCTATAGTACAGCAGAAAGAACGAGTGTCAAAGAAACAAATGATCTAGTTCTTGGGATGGGAACATTCCTATGCTCAATGTAGGGAGGCGAAATTGGTCAAGGACACTCAAAGGTATGTTCTTTCCACGGGTAAAAGGATGCGTCAAGTTGTAGAAGCTAAGTGATTGGATGGTTGATTTTGTAGAAGACATGGTCAAATAAGCAGCTTAAACATGAGTCCAAGTGAAGCCGGCTCAAGGCCTATAGGTGCAAATAGTCAAAATGCAATGCAACAATACAATTCAACATAAAGGAGCCTTTAGGGTATAAGGCCAGAAATCAGCGCAGAAGAAAAGAGAACATGTCTTCAACGCATAAGTCATGGCGGAACTAAATAAGACTCCCAAGCCTACATAGTATAGTAGCATGGGAAATCAATGTCAGCGGGGTTCTAACTAAGATGCCCATGTAAAGGATGGCTCTACCATCACATCATGATTTGAAAATCAGTGAGTGAAAATGGTTTGCTAACCAAGATACGATGGGGTCGACCCTGTGGCTAATGTATTGCTGAACGGAGTCTAGTATGTAGGATGCAATGGAAAAATGGTTTTCCCTAAACTATATTCCAGTGAGTGAACGATACCTGCAACAACGGGTCATTGGTCATGGGACCAAAATCACATCTTGAAGAAGTCTCCAAAATATCCTGAAAAAACAACCCACTCTTGACAATCCAAGCCCACAGGGCAAAAAATCCATGAGACAAAAATCAATTTTTTGAAAAAATATTTTGCAATTTCAAAGTTATATAATGACTTTTGGACTCACAATTTTTTCATTTATGTTTGGAGCAAAGAGTTGTGGATCAAAAAGGATCAAGATTTCCTCTAAACAATTGGACCGTTCAAATCGCACCAAAGTTATTAGGTAACCCTCAAATCATGCTTGTAATGTTTTGTGATAGTTTTTATAAGTTTTCTTAAAGTTTTGACCATGGGAAGTTATGCCCAAAAATCCATCTCTATGTGCACGTAGGTTGGATGTCGTCAACCCACATATACGACGGCCCTACACGTGCCTGTGTGTAAAGGGAACCCGCGTGTATGCGAGTTAAAGTTTAAACACAAAAACTAACGATTGAAACTAAAATTTTTTGCAGGATGACCATCACATGGAGAGAAAGAGAGCATACCACAATTGACAATGAGGTAATGAATGACCAAAATGCACTAGACACATTGAGAGGCTGTGGCTTATTGAAATTCTTCAAAATGCCAAACATGAAAGCCAACACACACCTGCTCGAACTACTGATCCACTACTGGAGTGTAGAGGATGATGCCTTCATGATAGACCAGATGCCTCTACGGATTGAGGTTGAAGACATCTACTTTATTACAGGTCTCTCCCGAAGAGGGGAGGTCGTGCATTCAACTGGCAGGACAAGAAGTAGTCTTTCAGTAGAAGACTATGTACATATATACTATCCTAGACACCTAGAGAAGATTGGAAGTCAGATTCCAATCAAACACATGGAAAGTTTATCTCTGAGGATTCTTCTATTTACCATTGCAAGGGTAAATGGATCAGCTTCACTGCATCAGGCATCATGAGTGTCCATGAGCCTGGCAGTGGAATGCCTTACCATGGTTTTTGACTAGTGCACGCCTCTTCTGACCAACATGAAGAGCCAATTGACCTCTATTCAGAAGGGTTAGACAAAGAAATTTGGATATGGGACTATCTTATGCTCATTCTTCTTCGAGAAGGTACTTGGGCTACGTCCCAAAGTATCTGTCTCCATCAGCAGCCCTCGAGATCCACAGATGGGCAAATGGGCTGACTTGATGAAATGCCTTGGAGGCGAGGACGTGCCTAGGATGAATTTTGATGATAAGTTTTTCGCCTGGTGGGACCAAGAGATCATCGCAGTCAATGACTACTGGTATGCTGGTATGGATTTCTGAGGAGATCCAGACTTGGTGTTGTCACCAAACGTAGCATGGGGAGACATAGGTAACAATTTTTTAAGTTTTTGTAAATTTTTAAGATTTTTTAAAATGAAATGAACTTAAAAATATTTTTGATGAGACAAAATATTGACAAAATGACCATGTTCCAGATGTGGGTCTAGTAGACCAGATGGATTTCCGAGGCACAAGCATCACAAAAGAGGTGCCAAAGAGGCAGCAGCTAAGATAGAGAGAGTCCTATATGCAGTTTAGAGAAACTTGGTTAGACTGACTCACCAGGTACCTATGATAGCCATAGAGGATCTACCTGAGGAGATGCAGTGCCGCATGGTAAGGGTACCACGGGGCTGGGTCCACATACTTCAGTGTGTAGCCAATGCAGAAGTTAATTTTTTAGCTACTCATCCTGAGCCAGGTCGATAGACATATTGATGTTTGATTGGACATGATTATGGGCATGAACCCAAATTTTGAGGGCATCTTGTCCCAATTTTGTATATTATTTTTTGAACATTTTATCTACATACATGCGATTTTATGATATATACACAGATTCAAATTTTTTGATGTTGTTTAATTTGATGAATGATTAATATGCCAATCTAATGCTTGATTAACAATAGAGTCTGCTAATGAATTCTCAGATCGTGGAATGTGAACATATGTAATATAAATAAATGATCATTGCGACATTCTCACTCTAAAAAATTGGCGATGTAAATAAGGATCATGAACCTGATAAATGTTATTTAATTGTGACACCACCAATTGTGAGTCTAGATAAACTATCAACAAATCAATCCCATAAGAAATTTCTTCAGATAGTAAATTAATAACGGTAGTATATTTAGAAATATTATTTGAAACAGGGCCAATACATACTCCCCTAAACACCATCAACTGGCCAGATGGATAATAAATCACCCAAGCCGCGGAAGCAAGATTCTGAGTGTGCCGACTTGCACCATCAGTGAATTTGAAAAATATCGAATCATCTATCAACACCTGCCAAAGTAGATAAAAACATGTTGATATCACAAAATTCCAGACAAATATGTACAACAATACAATATATACAAACATGCAATTTCTCGGTCAGAACCTAAGCAAAATAATTCGTAAGGTAGAGCCCATTTCGGGGCTCCGCCAGCTTGTTCCCTTCAAAATCAATTAATTCATAGGCCCATTTTCCCAAAACTCGTTTGACTACAAAGAGACCATACCACATAGACTTGAATTTGCATGCCCCCAAGGCATCTTTGTCTTGGTCATAGACTAAGACAAGGTTGCCTTCAGAAAAAACCCGAGGATGGACAACTTTATCATACTGATTTTTAAACCTCTTCTTATGGGCTTTGTTTATTATGGAAGCATCTCGACACTACTCATCAAGATGTTCCAAATGAACGAGGTGTTCTTTGAGACTAGACATCTCTGAAATAATTTCTATAGCTAGCTTAAGTGACGGAATTTCACATTCGATAGGAAAAATAGATTTTAGCCTGTAAACTAATTGAAAAGGAGTAAAAACAGTGGCATTCTTCATCGAGGTTTGGTATGCCCAGAGTGCCGGGTACAACATGATGTGCCAATTGGATCGATTTTTGCCAATTATCCTTTGCAGGATAGTCTTAAGGGACTTATTCACAGCTTCAACTTTCCCATTGGCTTGAGGATAGTAAGATGAATGTTCCTGTCAGAAGCCCAACTTGAGATCCAATTTGGTCATCAGTTGATTCTGGAAGTAACTGCCATGGTTAGTGACAATCTCTCTTGGGATAACAAATCGTGAAATAACCTGGTTGAAGAGAAACAAGGTTGTTGTTTCACTATCATTTTTGTAAGTAGGCATGGCCTCAGCCCACTTCGTAAAGTAGTCTATGGCCACAATGATGTACTTTTGATTCGTCATCGAAGGCAGATTACAAGTAGTGAAGTCAATGCCCCACTTCGTAAATGGACCGAGAGTGATAACAGGAAAAGTGAAGCTGGATGCTGCCATGTTCAGTGACAATCTCTCTTGGGATACCAAATCGTGAAATAACTTGGTTGAAGAGAAACAAGGCTACTGTTTCACTATCATTTTTGTAAGTAGGCATGGCCTCAGCCCACTCCATAAAGTAGTCTACAGACACAATGATGTACTTGTGATTCACCGCCGAAGGTGGATTACAAGTAGTGAAGCCAATGCCCCACTTCGTAAATGGACCGACATTGATAACAAGAAAAAGTTGAGCTGGATGTGTGCACATTTTTCGAGTATAGATTTGAAAATGGTGGCAATGTTTGACCACTCCAATACAATATTTGAAAATTGAAGGCCAAAAGTAGCCTACATGCAAAATTTTCTGGCCTGTTGCAAGCCTTGATAGATGACCACCATAAAATCCACTGTGGCAATCATTAAGTACAGACTCCACTTCTTCCAAAGTTAAGCAACACCTAAGGATTGAGTCAATCCCTCTGCGATATAATGTATCACCAATGATAACATAGTTTTTGGCAAGGTGACATAACTTTCAATGCTCATCTTTGGAGAAAGTAAGTGAGAAATTTGAAGTTTGGAGATATATAATGATATCTCCATACTAGGGATCTCGTGAAGAAATGAGGAATAAATGTTCGTCGGGGAAATTTTCCTCATAAACAATGGCTTCCTCACAAGGCAGCTCTGAAATTAATTTTGCAAAAAACAATGAATTTTTAGATTTGGCTGACAAGAAATTGAGATCGAATTCTTGCAAAATAACAATCCATTGATTATATTTTCCCCCAATCACTTGCCTACTGAGGACAAACTGAAAAGTATTGACAGCCACTAAGACGAATGTTTGGCATAGTAGAATGTAATGACGAAGTTGCTAGATAGCATGGACCACTGCCAAGGCTAATTTCTAGATAGGAGAATAGTGTAGCTCAAGTCCTACTAAGCCTTGACTCAAGTAGTAGATTACATGCTCACTGAGAGCATCATCCTCCTAAACTAGAACCATACTAATGGTTGATTTTATTGCAGCGAGATACAAAAGGAAATCTCTGCCATAATCTGGTGGACTCAACAATGGAGCATAGATTAATGCCTATTTCAAAGAATCAAAATATCGTTGCACAAAGTTGTCCCATAAAAATGGAACTCCTTTCTTAAGAAAACACATAAATCCTTTGGTAATCTTGGAATAATTTGCTATAAATCTTCTCAAGAAATTTTCCTTTCCTTGGAGACTTTTAAGTTGATGAATGGTAGACGGGGGAGGCAACTAAATTATTGCCTCAACCTTAAAAAGATCAACTCGAATCCCTTCAGTCAATACGATGAATCCTAACAGCCGACCAGATGTGACCGCAAAAACACACTTATTCTGATTCAGCCAGATTTTATGAAAACGACATCTCTCAAAAACTAACCGAAGGTGGTTGGGATGATCAATTCGCTTTCGAGAACAAGCAGCTAAGTCATCCAAGTATGCTTCAATAACATGTTTGATGTCGTGGAAAGCATAAGACATGGCCTGCTAAAAAGTAGCTTCGGCATTTTTAAGACCAAAAGGCATCTTCTTGTATGCAAACGTGCCCCAGTGACAAATAAAGGTTGTCTTGTGTTGGTCCTCTGGATGGATAGTAATTTGATTATAACTAGAGAATCTGTCCATGAACAAAAAAAATTCATTACCCGCACATTCATCAACAATTTGATCAATAAAAGGCATGGGGTAATTGTCTTTTGGACAAGCTTTATTCAAATCCCTAAAGTCAATACCCACTTGTATCGTTCCTTTCTTTTTATCTACCGAGACTAGATTGGAAACCCACTCAGTTAGAGGAACAGGGTATATGAAACCCACCTTAATAAAATTTTCAACTTCAGCTTTAATAGCTGCCTATTTCCGAGGATTGACCGGTCGAAGCTACTGATGAATAGGTTTGGCATTTTTGTATGTCTTGATCTCATGCTGGACTATAGATGGATCAATTCCAAGCATTTCCTCATAAAACCAAGCGAACACATCTTGAAACTCTTTAAAGAGGTTAGTGTAAATTTGAATCTCTTCAGGGGAAAAATCGGCTCCGATGAAGACATTTTCTATGACGTTAGGATTCTTAGAGATGTTTATAGGTATAGTTTGGGAGATAACCGACATGTTACCTTTGGCAGATAATTGTGTTGGAGCCAAAGGGTTTGAAACTATACAAACATCAGTAGTAAGTAGATTGGAGAATCTAGATTGAACTTCATGCAATGGAGGAAGAAAATATGAACGATGATGTAAATCTTCCCACGGTCGATCCACACCCATCATTGCGTCCAAAATTGCTTCTTCAGATGGTAAAACTATATCTAAGCAATCGAGAGCTGAAGTAGAGTCAAGGGTCCAAGTTGGAGCCACATCGCCATCTAACTCTTCTTGTGAAAAAGGAGTGGGATGGTTGTTTGTAGAGTTAATGATAGAGTGATAGATCAGTTCTACTGCAGACATGGGAAATGCCATTCCACCAACCTGCCCTCCATCTAATGTGGTGGTAGATGAAGGTAAGGTCCAAGGATTTGAAAAATAATGAGTTCGAAAGAACTCTTTCCATGAAGGTCCCCTAGAGGATGAAATTACATTGATTCGAGCTGTAGGAGCAGGAAGTTCAAATATACCCATTAACGAAGAGTACATCCCAAATCCTAAATTCTCAATAGGTTGACAAGGATTATCCACCAACAGAATGGTAGAATATGAAGTTGAGCGGGAGTCACCTGGAGAATAATCTAACTGATCAATTTTAACAATCCTCCCCTCACGAGGAAAACAGAGGATGTTGAATAAATATGAAACTATGGCATCCATCTCGTAAATCCAATTCCTACCTAAGAGGAGGTTATAATCCAGGTTGGCATCAATGATTTCCACCTCAAGGTTTACGACCTTTCCCCCAACACATATAGGAAAGGTTGGGATAATCCTGTGTGGCCTATGAGAATGCCCATCAAATGTTGTCAAGAGAGTCAATGAAGGAACAACTAAAGGTGATCAATGGCCTTCCAACATGACATAGACATTACACATGTGGAAGCTCCCTCATCTATAATTGTTTGAAAAATATTGGTTTTTCGGTAAGTAGACTTTATCTGGAAAGCCATATGGCGAGGAAGTCTCTTTTTGACATTCAGCATATCAAAAGTAAGCACTCAAGAATTCTTTGGATCCACTGCACCAATTGTAGAAAGCAAAGCACTTCTCTGAGTAGGACACGACTGAAGTACCTCCAAAGTAGACCTAGCACAAGGAATTTGAGCTAGATCTTCTATAATCGAGTAGTTTTGGGCTGCCCTAGCATTAGGGTTAATAGTTGAGCACTTTGTGGAACCTTTCGGTATCTGAGGTATAGACTCAGCAGAGGGTCACTCAATATGAAGTGGGTCTATGATTTCGGGAACAAATTTAGCCTTAGATGTTTCTGTTTCACCATAATCGCATGCTCGCATAGCAATGTCAACATGAGAGTTCATCATATAAACATTTGAGGAATTTTCCCCTTCTTGGTTGCCCCCTGCGGAGGTATGAGCATTTGAATTCGCACCAGCAAGTAATTGTTGCCCTTGGGGAAAAGGGTTAGTGAGAATGACTTCACAGCTAGAGGACCCTTGCTGCACTAACAAGCGTTGAGAATTTTGTATCTTAGGGTAGAGGTGAGTCAAATGATCTCCATTGCATAACTTGCATGGAAATTTAACCTTTTTCTTGGACTCTTTTCTACCCTCACCAACACCATTACCATGTTTTTTGCATTGCCTTTCCCTTCCTGGTTCTTCTTCTTACCACATCCCTTCCTCTTCCCATCAGATTTTTGATTTCCTTTGGGGTTAGAGGCCTGGACGACATTTATAGAGGTAGGGAAGGTGTAGGTGTAGATGGTGCTGCCTGGTTAGAAGAAGCAATTTGTAGGGACAACTGCTACAATTGATTCAAAAGGTTCACTATATTCACGTCAATTAAGCCAACTATACCATTAGCGTGAGGGCTTGGCTTCAGTTTGGCTAAATTGACATTAGATCTAGAAGCATCAAGTAGGATTTTCTGAAGAGTCCCAGACTGAGAATATATCAATTCTAATTGCTGGGCTCGAAAAATAGCCTTCTCTTCCGAATAAACACCAGAAAGAGAAAGATCCTTGAGATCTCAGGTTGTAAAGATTTGAGAAACCATTCGAGAAGGAACTCCGGTGGAATTTCAGCTTTAGTAAGCCTTTTTCTCCTTCTCCATTCCTATATGTGATTCGAAATGTGAGTTACAGTGTTTTGATGAAAGTTAGCCAAAAGTTCAGTTCTGGCTTCATAGAGGACAGGCAACTGAAAATGGTTCAAGAAGATATTAGCCAAATCATCGAAAGAAGTATAGGTGCCCCTTGGCAACTCTATATACCATTTGGCTGCATTTCTGGTCAAGGTACACTAAAATAACCTCAACCTGATTGAATCACCTATCAGGGAGTTGGATGAGCACCATAAGTGAAATGTGGTCACATGGTCTTCCGGGTCTTCAGCACTCTTCCCTTCGAACTTTGGAATATCCAAGGGAAGTTTAGTTGGGACTGAAGGCCAAGCTAGATTGTACCTAATTGGATCATTTGTCAATTTAGTTAAGTCTAGCAAATTAAGCATGGCCAGAAAAGGAAGTCGTGGGGGACCTTGGGAATTCCATCCAGAGCGGGTGGGGTTCCCAAAGGTCTGAAAAGAATGACCTGGATTTTGAAAGGCACCAAGTTGCCCAAAGTAACTCATAGAACCTACTGAACCAAAAGGTGATCCTTGTGGTCCAGCAAAATTTAGAGTTTGACCAACTCCTGCCGAAAATCCTCTATAACCAGTGAAGTTACCCCCTAACGAAGTATTGAAATGAGTTGATAGCCCTTGATAAGGGTTCCATGCATTAGAAAAGGGTGGAAAAAATTGAAATGAATTAACCGAAGAATACGGCACATTCCCTTGTTGGCCAAAAAATTGATTCCCAGCTCCTATCCCACTAACCGTAGGGTTTTTCCAACTCTGGAAGGGGTTACTACCTTGACTTGTAAAAGGAAAAGGCATTGACCCTACTATCAGATTGGAATGTGGTATATGACCACTTCCAAATGGGAAACCCTAAAAAGAAGCCGATCCACTCATCATGGATGTAGAGGCGGTCGATGGTATGTTCAAAGGAACTAAAGGAATACCTTGAGATGGCATTCCAAAAGGGAAAAATCAAAAACTGGATGCAGTAGCTTGAGAACTTCCACTCATTGATGGAATGGAAGTAGACCCAAATATAGTCATGCTGGGAGTATTAGAAGGGATGGAAATAGTTCCTCCTCCTTGTATAGATATGGGAGTCTGCATGCTCGCAACACTCGTCGTAGATGCCATGCTTCTAGCAGTGGTCATTGAAGGAATAGATGTATGTTAACCTAGGCTCAAAGGCCTATGAGTTACAGTTCCAACGTATAACAAAACATATGGATGGTAAGGAAGGAGAGGTGAATTCAAAGCTGCAACCAACTCTGAAAGCTTCTAATTTGATACTATCTTCTGACTGGAAGAGTACTCGAGAAAGAACTAGTGTGTTCCTCTCTAACTCTATACTGGTACTATGTTTGTCTTGTGAACTAATGCCCCCAAGCGGAGGATCAATCTCTGATGTGCTTGCTGCCACTGGTTGAAAACCACTGGAAGAATCGCTCCTATGCCTTCTAGGAGAAGGCTCTGGACTCGTAGGTGATAGCCCATGAAGTCTCCTAGACCTTTGAGATGGTCGGTCAACAACTTTGAATTATTTAAAAGATCTACTTAAAGACTCAAAAAATTATAAATATAGGTCGACTAGGAGCACAGAACACTCACTAAAATGTCCCTAAAGATATCAACAATCAAACAACTCTTGAGTATTTCCGCTCCAGGTGATTAGGACCAGACAACAAAATACAAGAAATTAAATAACAAGGGCCTTCCAAAAATAGATTGGGGTAATTACACCCCAAGCCTACTAGCGAAGGTGTCAGAGGTGGTTATGCTAACCTCAAGACAACAGCTTTTGTCGGTGCAAGCCCCCAAGCTTCGCAAGGGTGCCCTCCAGAAGTATGGTTGAACGTGATAAAACGTCAACCTTAGGTGCCATGGGATTCCCCTCCGCAGCCACCTGTGTGGTTCCTAGGATAGGAAACTATGATCATCAACTCATATTAGAATTCAGGAGGAATAGTCGTGAGGTAGGATCCGACAAGTAAGAGAAGGGGTACCTCTCATCCTTATCTTCACTAACCCTCATGCTTTACTCCCAGTTACAAAGCTTTCCCGGTCTCCCTAACGCTATTGGATTTCACTCATTAATCAAACTTCTATGTTTTGTAACTTAGAGCGCCCTTGGAGAGTTAACTCTCCTCTCGCCTAATCCAAGGCCCTAATAAACCTAAACTTGTTGGTGTATTCTGATGACAATACAAAATTTCTAGTTTATTTTAATTAAGCACTTGATTTTAATGGTTGTTCTTTTAAGTCAAGGGTATAAATGGAAGTGAAACCAATGGTGTTTGTATGACGCAAAATAAATCAATGAAAAACTAACTACATGAATGAAATCATTTGTTCTTCGATGAAAAGAGATCTCTACGTGGGTTCTACGAAACTTGTATACAGCAAGATACTTTTTCTTTTCTTTTCTTGAAACAAACTTCACACATGAAAAAACTAAAAAGACTATGAATCCTTTAACAATGCAAACTACCCTAATGCAAGGTATAATGAAGATGCAAGATCCTAAATCACTCTAAAAAAGCGAAAGCAATTGTTTATAACTATCAATGAGACAACTTAAGTATTCAAGAGGATACAAATTTTGAATACAAAATTCTCTCCAAACAAGAAGGAAAAATTGTAAAAGATTGCAATTGACTTTTAAAAATCAAAAGAAACCAAAATCAAATTTGGCAAAAGAAAACAACAAAAATGTTTTTTGAGATCTTTTCTTTTTCAAGAAACAACCAAAACAACTTTTTGAAGTCACTCAAAATGCTACTAAAACTCAAAAATCGAACAAAGAGCACAAGGATTCTTTGCAAGTTACAAACTCGAAAATGAACGAAAACTTGAGCAGAAAGACTTCAACTTGTACAAAATGACCCAAACAGCAGCAAAGAGCTTGACAAACTGACCAAAAAGCCAGGAAAGAAATACTTTCAAATTCGTCAAAAGAGACATTCAAAAAGAAAGAAAAGCTATAAGGCCACAAAACGATGGAAAGAAAAGCAAGTAGATAAAAAACCGAGCTTGACACTGAGACTAAAAACAATCAGTTGTTCTGGAGGACCAGAACAATCAAGAACTTCTGAGCGAAGCCTTGTGTGCCAAAACACCAATTACAAACTTGCTCTAAAAGAAAACCTAGGCCAAATATTTTTAATGAGGAAGAGACTTCGAAACGGTAAGCTTGCAGAATAATGAAATTCTTCAGATAGAAATTGACCGCTCAGAGACTACACAGACTAGGCAACAAATCTTTCTGGGTAGAGAGATAAGAAAAAACAATGTAAAAATTGGCATAAGTGACTCTGTTCAAGCACAGAGGCATGTACATGCGCTTCTGATATAGGAAAATCATGTATACACGGGTTCACTTCACAGAAACAATGGTGTGTACGCTACTTTAAATAGAGTAAAAGGTGTATACAAAGATTTGCAAGAAAAGTAAAAAACAAAGCCAGATAAAAAAGATCAGACTTAAGGTCTGAGACTCTAGTAGACCAAATAAGACTGTAACAGCAAGCAAACCAAATATTGATCCCTGATTGACATTGAACAACCCAAACTAGGAATAAAAAGATTGTTATCCCCAGTGGAGTCGCCAATTCTGTTATGGGAATAAGTACCCTAGGGCTTTGGGTTAGAACCCCAACAGAGCAGAAGCAAACTACAAGAAGAAACACTCATAAAACTCAGGCAAAATGCTTATATAAACAAAACACATAAGAGCTACCATACCTGGGTTTCCTTCATTCGAGTAGGTCCTGCAGGGTTCAAACCTTCTACAACTCTCGATGTCCTTCAGACCTTAAAAACATTCAATTCGGACATACATAGTAGTATATATGTAAAGCATATTCACGAAATTTGACTTTATATCACATAAAAAAATGAAATATCATACATCAAAACAACATTCATATATGTTTTATAACATAATTTGATACATAAGCAAAGTTAATTTCGGAAACAAGACAACATTTCTTTTATTGGAGTAAGCTATAAATAACATGGAGAGAATTCACCTGAGTCTTCTTCTTCCAGCTCTAAGCAGAACCATCCTCCAGATTCGTCCTATCCCAGCCTTCAACAATCTTTTTCCATAACCAACACCATGATATCTCAAGCAAGAGGGAGAATATCTATAATCAAGGAAACAAGGGTTTCCTGAAGCTTGGGGAAGTGCATGAGGCATAGGGATTCATTAGACTCAGTCAGGGATAATCTCAGTATAATAACTCTATCTCTTCTCCTCCTCTAGGCCTTCCCACAAAAGTCTATTTATACTTCTCCCAATTAGTTTTTTAGTTGGGAAACAGTTGGGCCACCGGAAATAGGAGGTAATCAACAGGTAAAACCCGTGAAATCTGCCCATAATTAAGGAAATTTATTTATTTTTTAAGTGTTTTAACACATATACGTGGGTTGGCTATTGACTAACCCACATGTACATGATTTTATCTCAAGGAAAAGTCATGTACAAGGAATAAAACATTGTTTTAATATATTTGGACCAAGTCTGGAAGGAGGGGTTTCCCTAGGCCATAAACCAAGCATCACAAATACCAAGGGTGATAAATGGTGTTATAACACTATTATTATTACTTTGGGAAATAAGTTGTATAGGATACCAGAGGTAACACTGCCTACCACCATCTCTTTGATCACTATGAAGAAATGTCGTAAGATCATTTCCTAGACTAGGAATTTTTTTCCTTATGATTGGCCTTTAGGGCAAGAAGAATATTGTGGCCATGACCTCCAAATAGGGCTCCTTCGCATGACAATAATAGATGGACCGAGTCATGGAGGAGTACTGGGACATCTTCACCTCACCCACAGGGGTACCTCTACACTGTCAGGTCAAGCACTCCATTGATCTGACCCCAGGTGCGTTGATGCCCAATGGACCAATCTATCAATGCTCTATTATGGAGAACAATGAAATCAAGAGGAAAATTCAGGAGTTGTTGCAGAAAGGTTACATCAAGACAATTTCATTACCTTGTGGGAGCCTAATCGTGTTGTTACAAAATAAGGATGGGACCTGGCGACTTTGTGTTGACTATCGGGCACTGAATAAGATCACTGTCCAGAATAGGTGTCCAATCCCACAGATTGATGACCTTCTGGACCAACTCAAGTGGGGGGGAATATTTCAGCAATATTGACTTGACATTCAGGTATCACCAAGTAGCAATCGAACCCTTTGATGTGTGGAAGACTTCCTTCAAATCCAACCAGGGCCTTTTTGAATGGCTAGTCATGCCTTTCGGGTTGATAAATGCCCCCACAACATTCATGAGGTTGATGGGCAACATCTTGTGACCCTTCACCAACTCATTCATGGTGGTGTATTTGGATGACATCCTGATATTCGACCAGGGTTGGGAAGTGCAGCTCCACCATATTCGATAGCTCCTCCAGACTTTGCAACAACACAAGTTGTGTGCCATTTTGGAGAAATTCACTTTTGGTAAGACCCAAGTTCAATATCTAGGGTACATCTTTTATGAGTGGGGTGTACAAGTGGATTGAGCCAAGATACAAGTCGTTTGGGATTAGCCAACCCTAACCACTCTAATGAGGCTCCACAACTTTCTGGGTCTTGCCAATTTCTACTGCAGGTTTGTGTTTGGGTTCTCCCATATCACTTGGTCTTTCAGTCAAGTCACCAAGGGAGGAGTGAAAGAAAAATTCTTTTGGTTTGAATCCCAATAGAAGGTGTTTTTCGAGTTGAAAGATCACCTCTTCTCTACACCAATGCTCACATTACCAAACCTAGAACAACCATTTGAGACTAAGACAGATGCCTCCAACTATGCTATTGGTGCAATTTTTACTCAGTAGGGGAATTTAGTGGCATATCATAGTGAGACACTTTCAAAAAGAGTTCGAAAGTACCCCACCTATGACAAAGAGATGTACTCCATGGTTCAGGCCCACTGATAATGTAAGTATTGCATTATGGGGAAGGAAACATTCATCCACATAAACCACTAACCCCTGCAGTTCATATAGACACAAGGGAAGTTGCAAAACAATTGCCATCAAACATCATCCATATTCCTGCAACCTTTTATTTGAACATTAAGTACAAGAAGGGCAACACCAATAATGATGGTCATGGTTGTTGAGCAGTAAAAAGGGTATTTTTAACCTATATTTACCCTACATTAATTATCAATCCAGGTACGATTTTTTTATCTCAAGAGTGTACTTAATCTGAGGCGGTCACTTGTTTAAGAGTAATGCTTGCAGTATAGTGCTTTACAAAAGTAAATGAATGCTGGAAACAAACTCTAAATGTAATGGCAAGAAACTTAAATGCTTTGTAACTAAATCATTTACTTAAGAAACTACAACAACCATCGGTCAAGGATGCAGTAATGATAACTCTTTCCTCTGTAAACTGATGTAAATGAAAATCAATCAAAGGCAAGACCTCCAATCTAGAAACTAGACAGTAGTAGTCAATGTTCGCTACAGTTGTAGATCTTTCTATTCACACCAAAGCAAATACTTGAAATGACAATTCAATTAATAGAAAAGGAACAACAACTAATCTATTGAAAATATCGAACAACAAGGCTTAATCTACAGGAATGAATTAAGCAACAATCTTAACCAAAAGGAATTGAACAACAACCTTTGACTAATAAAGGGATTGAGCAACGATCTAAGGAACAACAAACCTAAGTAAGTCTATGAAATATTGAACAAAAAACTTAATCAAATGTAAAGACACAACGACTATGGAATCAGTAATCTTATTCTAACATAAGGAGTATTAACCACAATTATAAAGGAACAACAATTGCAGTTGTAATGGAACAGTAATTGGATGAACAACAATCACCATTGTAAGTAAACCGTAGCTAAATGAACAACAATATCAATCTGCAAATGAATAGTAATATCGATCTATAAATGAACAACAATATCAATCTGTAAATGAACAACAATATCCGAATTAGATAATGCGATATTGTTTTAGAATGAACAGCATAACATTTTTAGTTGCAAATAATAATCTTACTATTCAATTACGAATTCAATATAGCAGAGCAAGAAATGTTCAGGAACAGAAGATTACTAAATAAAGCAAGTAAAGGAAATCAAACCACACATGACTGTAATCGGAAAATAATGATACAGAAAGCAAGTGATCCACTAGGGCTAGGCCCTTAGCCACCAGGGACACACTGCTGCGGTTACTCCAGGATCAGAAGACAGAACAACAACGAAGTTATGTATTAATCATAAAAGCAGATTTATAGCTATCGCTCTTTAAAGAGAGTCGATGATAAAAGTTCATATTACAACAGAGAATTCTATAAATAAAAAATAACATCTACCCCTTGGGCTAGTAGCGCTGTCCCTTTTTATAATGGCCAGGCGGAAATACCAAAAATACAAATAGCCTTGAGGTAGTGATCCCTCAGGATCAAAGGATCCTAATGGATTTGTCATATCTTTAATCTTTAGTTATCTTTTCGTCCTCTTGTGCTGATACCATGTTTCTTCTTCCTTTTCCTAGTCCATGTGCTCCGATCTTGATTTCCTCGTCTAGATGCGGTTTCCTTTCAAAGGGATAACAGTTGGTCCTACTTTGTCTTTTCCTCCGAAAAGGTGATTTTCCATTTTCTTCACTTTCTGCGTAGAAAAAGACAATAATTAATCATTTTACATCAATCACAAATCCCCTTAATTCTATCATAATCCTTTATCATATGACCATCTTAGAATGTAAAGAAGTTATGATTTAAAGGAAAAGATAGAGAAATAAGTGGTAATTACATACCTTTTCCAATGCTCAACACACCCGCTTGCTTATCCTTTCTCATGCCCTCATGAAAACATTGTAATTGACATGTAAGGCAGTTAGGGAATAGGCTAGAGAAGGATTTTTATTTAGTGGTCTAAAACCATGATTTCTAGCTAAGACTTCAAAAATATGCCCTGTCTGACCTTCAGGCAATTCATATAAGGTTCTATAGCCTAGTGCAAGATACCAAATGATTGGACTTCGAAACCTACAACCTAACCAAGATGGGCCTTCTCTCAAGATGAGGTCACCATAGGTAACCAAGCGATCGGCAACAAGCTTAAAATTCTCATAATTAAATGGCTCTTTGTTTTGGATATTCCAATTGGAAGTCTGGTATCAGAATTTGGCTATTGCTATGGCAAGGTCTTTGATGGTTAGGAAGTATTCTACCCCTTGCCGGACAACTACTGTGTGAGTAGGTCCCAATGTCTGGATCACACCCCTCGTTCTCATTAAGCTTCTATGCTTATTCCATAGTTGCAATGGGTTTCTAGGTTCACCCCTTACCCACAGATCTAACCCGTTCTCCTGTCTTTGGAAGGTATTACAGGCTTTATGCCACTTTTTCTGGTTAACAGCAAAAGAGATAAATGCCTAAAGCTAGATATCACCCAAAAAAGGGCTAGGGTTCTTTTTTGTTTCACTACCCAACACAAGATTATGCAAATAAAACTCACATAGCAATCGCTGGACTTTCACCCCGTAATGCTTACAATAGTTTATGAAATCATCAATGGTATTTATCTCTATGGGCACCTCTGCCTTGACAACCTTAATTTTCAATTGTAAATACCTTTCCATAAAAAACAAAGCATAGTTTTTGGCAAGTTCCCTACATGCTAGAACATCAGTATACAAAGAACATAAGGTATCCATTTGATTCATAACTATGTCTAGTCTATTGGTTACCCTTTTAACTTTTTCCTCTACCCTTCACCATCCATCGAAGGACTCACTCTTCGATGCATTGATGTTATTTACCTGCTATTATAACTTCTAATATTTCTCCCGAGGAATAGTTTCCTCTGTGAGCTTTTCTATCATTTTTTGGGCCTATGCCAGATCTTTTTGAAGTTTCACTATCCTCGGGTCACTATCCATCATGACATTTTTGGGCTGGAGATCTACCTAGAGCTCCTTATTGTGACATCTAGTTTTTATAGTCTATGTTTCCTTCTCACGAACTGTCCAGTTGGTCGTGATGCTAGAGGACAATGCCTTTGTCTGGGCTTCCTTATCACAGACTGGTGTGTTTTCTGTTTGTGCTTCTGCATTTGTAACAGCCACATGCTGTTCCTTGTGGTCCTGAATAATAACGGGTTTGACTTGAGTCCTCTTGGTCTTCTTCTTATGGGGTTTTGCCTGGGTGGCTGCATGCTTTGCTCCAGGGGTTCTTTTTGAGCTTTTCCCCATTTTTAGGACCCTTATTTGTTGTCTAAGTTGTTTAATTACATTAAGCAGTCTCTGTTGTTCCTTTTGAAACTTTTTGATTTCATTAATTTTCTTCGAAGGAACAGCTGTTACTTTTCTTGGGCTTGGGTTTTGTTCTTCAGGGATTGTACCCTCGCCTTGGCAAATTTCCATGTTTCCTGCTTGGAACACTTCTTTAGTGTTCTCGTCCTACTGATTAGGTTTTTCAAGGGTGAAAACCCTGGGTTGTTCTGCTGTCTCCCGGGCAGCTTCTTCTTCTACTTCTTCTTCATCATGCATTTCTTTAGGTATACTCTGACTGTGAGCAGAGTTTTCCTGAGATTGTCCTTATTCTTCCTCCTCGTCACCCATCTCCCTAGATACACTCTTATCATGAGCAGAGTGTTTTGGGGATTGTCCATCTTCTTCTTCCTCATCACTCATCGCCTTAGATGCACTCTTACTGTGAGCAGAGTGTTCCCGCGGTGGTCCTGCCTCAATATTGGGGTTGAGTGGGCTATGGGGTTAGACATACTCATCCATATTGGCCAAAATTTTGGCCAATTCATCTTCTTATAGAGGGTTTTGCAATGGGCTTTCACTGGGATGCTCTGCTTCCTCCCCTTCTTCCGGACAGGATTGCTCAGTTTCCTCTTCCGGTTCCTCTTCTTCATTTTCTTCTAATTCTTCTTCGTTTTCCCCTCCTTCAAGTTGTGGGGGTTGATCGTCCTCTGAGTCATGTATTTCTACAGGCTGGCTACTTTTTCCTTGGGAATTTCCCAACGTTCCTCTGCTTCTCCCCAATCTGATAGATTGTCTTCATTTCTGTGGTCTAATTGATGTGCTAGTGATGTTTTTTCATTTTGGGGCTGGCAAGGCCAGTCCCCCATCTATTGAAAAGATCAATTCTTCCTAACTACTCTACTGTTGGACGAGATTGTAACTGACTATTAGCCGAATTAAACCATGATAACCTACTACTAATTCTACATGGTGAGATTTTCTTGTACTTCGGGAAGAATCATGCAATAAAAAATTTAAGTACGTGGGAAAATTCATAGCACATTTTTGTTTTAATACAGCTAACAATTTGAGATGGCATGGTCTTACCACGTCTTTTCTACCATCGCAAGTGATGTAGCTTTGGACGATTTTGGCCAATTCTATCGAAGGATCTCCTAGGGTTGCTGGCAGGACTCCTTTTCCTTTGACAGTAAGGTTCTGTCCTTCGTCCCGGAAGATGGTTATAGCGTCTTGCAGTCTCATCTTTTTCAGGGTCCATATTGGTCCAACAGCTGGTAGTCCCAAAACTTCAGCAATTATCTCATCTGTTACTGCTATTTGTCTTCCCCTCACCATGGAATGATCTTCCTGCAGATTTTGCAGAAATTCAATTGCGACCGTCTCATTAGACTACTGTAGATGGTTAAGGTAGGCAATGCATCCTACCCTTACTAAGATTTCGCGTGCAACATCAGAGACCATTAACACCTGCAGTTCGCTACGAATTGATCTGCCTCCCATTTTGTTCAAGCTGAGCACACTGTTAGAAATAAAAACCACAGAGATGATGATGGAACAACAAGCTATTCAAATTTTTAACTCACTGTTAAAAAACACAGAGGTGTCGATGGAACAACAAGTTGTTCAAAATTTAGCTCACTGTTAATTTTTACAGAGCAAAAACACAGAAATGGCATTGGAACAACAAGCCGTGCATATTGGGAAATACAATACTGTTAAACTTTCTATTCCTGAGTTTTGATGGAGTCATAATACCTCCAAATAATGAGTTGACACGTATGCCAGTGAATTATGGAGATCACCCGTGCCCCCCTAAAATGTGATAGGCCATCCTCGACCGACAAATAAAGGAGTTGCATGTTGAACTGCAATCATACAGTAGAATAAAGGAACGGTGTATAGATCCATGACATGTTTACAAAAATGAGCGGATTACTAAAATTGAGGCTTATGATGGAAATCGCTAATAAATATGGAAATGTCGTGATATGATGCGAAAAATAGAGGATAGGACAGCTGACGTAAGTAAAAGTTCTTATGCGGTCATTATCCACTTTAACCATTATGATTGATTTATAAATGATTTTCATGTATAAAAGGTTCGAAAGGGCTATGTAACATAATCTCATTTGAAATCAATATAAAGATATAAGAACAAGGGTTTATAATGACTATTGGTGTATGAAAAATATGACTTCAATACCATCAGCAAAGCTTTGTTGCCCACAGGTGTCTATAACCTTGACAGAGTTGCTTATTTCACCGTTGGAACCATAATCCTCTGTGTATGCCTAGGAAAGTGTTGTGTGATTTCAAAATGGAGGCCATTGTGTTGGTTTGGTAACCAAATGAATCACAATGCCATTCACCAGGAAGGAGTGAAAGGTGGGTAGGCCGGCTCGTGATGAGACCTCTTGTTCCAAGGACTTTTTATTTTTCTGATGTGCCTCTTGGATCATATCCCTTGTCCGGTGGCCATAGTGGGAATGCCACTTCAATTTCTTCTTTATTATCATGGTAGGCTAGCTCTTGATGAGAGCCCCTATCCTTCATCTGACAAATTATGTTAGTAATCATATAGATATGTATTTTTCTTCTTTTCTTCTTTTCTTTTATATAGCACATTCCTATTTATATATAGAGGGTGGCTCAATGCTCCTTAAGAGTAGAGATGGTTGAAGAAGTCTGAACATCTCAATAGAGGAAAATATGCCCTTATTCTTATTCAATAATAATGATCAAAGAGAATTATGAAGATTTAAGGAAGAACCAACATGATAAGAATAATCAATCAAATTGGTTTTAGTGAAAGTAAAGACAACGAAGTGATATAAATAGTTGTGTCCTTTCCTCTTTTCTCTTATTGATTCAAAGAAATTTCTCTAAAGATAACGATTTTTCTTTGGTTTGCTGATTTCAGTATCCTCTAGTTTTTGTATTCTTGCATAAATGTATAGTTGTGCCTTAAATGACCATCATTCACAAAAATCCTCAAAATGATGAACCACACACACATAAAAAAGAAATATGTACTCAAAAAGTGTTGTTCCTTTAGAGGGACCACAAAAGAACATCTGCACGCAAAAACCGTGGTTCCTTTAAGAGGAATAACAAGAAAAAGAAAAAAACACACTCGAAACTATTGTTCCTTAAGAGGAACAACAACTGTTCCTTAATTGGAACAACAAATAAAGCAAGTGTGAAATAAAATACCTCTCTTTTAGCGGAATAGCCTAAGATCATCCGAAATCGAAACTGTTGTTCCTTCAGAAGGAATGGTAGAAAGGAAAAAATGCAAAGGAGGGTTGCTCCTTTAAAAGGAATAGCAAAACAATCTAGTGGAAGTGTTGTTCCTTTGGAAAGGGATAGCAAAAATGCAGAGATGTTGTTCCTTCGGAAAGGAACAAAAAAAATGCGGAAGTGTTGTTCCTTCGGAAAGGAACAATGAAACGTGAAATTGTTGTTCCTTCAAAAAGGAACAACGAAAATGCATAGATGATGTTCCTTCAGAAAGGAACAATAAAAACGAAAGTGGTATTCCTTCAGAAAGGAACAACAAAAATGTGAAAGTGTTGTTCCTTCGGAAAGGAACAACAAAACGTGAAATTGATGTTCCTTCAAAAAGGAACAGTGAAAAGGCGAAAATGTTGTTCCTTTGGAAAGGAACAACAAAATGCAAAAGTGTTGTTCCTTCGAAAAGGAACAGCAAAAAGGCGGAAATGTTGTTCCTTCGGAAAGGAACAACAAAATGAAAAAATGTTGTTCCTTCGAAAAGGAATAGCAAAAAGGCGGAAATGTTGTTCCTTCAAAAAGGAAAAAAAAAAAAAAAAGTGTTGTTCCTTCGAAAAGGAACAGCAAAATGAAAAAGTGTTGTTCCTTCGAAAAGGAACAACAAAATGTGAAAGTGTTGTTCTTTCAGAAAGGAACAGCAAAAAGGTGAAAATGTTGTTCCTTTGGAAAGGAACAACAAAATGCAGAAGTTGTTGTTCCTTCAGAAAGGAACAACAAAATGGCAGAAATGTTGTTCCTTCAGAAAGGAACAACAAAATGCAAAAGTGTTGTTCCTTCGAAAAGGAACAGAAAAACAACGGAAATGCTGTTCCTTCAGAAAGGAATAGTAGATTGCAAAAAATGCGGAAATACAAATTTAGTTTGTACAGAAAGTAATTTATACAAGCAGAAAATAAAAATTTATGTACAAAATTTAAGAGCAATGAAATTACTTAGTGAACCAATGTCGAGGAAGAATTATTTTCCTTGGCAAGGATCTGCATATCAGAACCTTCCCAGAGCTATTGGTAGAAGGATTCTCGAGTAAGTGGTTTATGGTACAATCATTCTCGGTGGCCATTTGCTTTAAAGGTATGTCCAGATCTGTCAATAGTAGTCAAAGTAATGGTGCCATTGTCGTGCACTTTTCAGATTTCATATGGTCCAAGCCATCGAGTCTGAAGTTTTCCTGGAAAATCCTGAAACTTGGAATTGTATAGGACCGCCCAATCTCCTTCGTGGAAGATTTTATTTTTGATCAGGGCATTGTGCCATTTTTCTCTCTTTTGTTGGATTAATGTAGTGCGTTGAAGAGCCGAGAGCCTAATTTCATCTAGCTCATTAATTTTTTGTAATCTGTTAGTCTGGGCTTCATTTAAATCCAGACTGATCTCCTGTGTTGTTCTTAATGTTTGTATTTCAAACTCTATTGGAAAGATGGGTTCCTTTCCAAATACTAGCTGATATGGTGAATAGCCAGTAGTGTTTCTCCATCTTGTTTGGTATGCCCACAAGGCTTCTGGCAATCTTGAAGCCCAATCACACTTGTGTGACGCAATGGTTTTTGTTAATATTGCCTCTATCACTTTATTCGTGCTCTCAACTTGGCCATTTGCCTATGGGTGATACAGAGTGGTAATTTTGTGCTGAATGTGATAATTGTTTAATGTTGCAGCAATTTTATTACCTGCAAACTATGGTCCTCCGTCCATGATTATGTCCCTTGGGAAGCCATATCGCATAAATATCTGGAACAAGAAATAAATCACAGAGTCCTCTGTAGCTCTTGGAAGTGCCTCTGCTTCAACCCATTTGGTAACATACTCTATTGCTACTAGAATATATGTTTTCTGGTTTGATGATGGGTTGATCAGACCAACAAAATCAAGCGCCCAAAACTTAAATGGTTCGATTACTAGCTGTGGGTTTAAATGCATTTCGTTGGACTGTCCAGGGCGTCTTGCTCTTTGGAAACTGTCACAATATTGAACAAATTTCGTAGCATATTTAAATATTGTGGGCCAGTAATACCCTACTTGCAGAACCTTGTGACCAGTTCTTCGATCTGCGAAATGTCCGCCACACGGTCCGTCATGACAGACTTTTAGAATGTCAAATATTTCATCTTCACAGACACATCTTCTGATGTGCATATCTTCCCCTGTATGAAATAGGTAGCCCCCAATCCAAGAAAATAGGGTACTACATTGCACAATCTATTTTCATTCATTGGGGGTCAGATGCTTTGGTAATTTGCCTACTTCTAAATAATTTTCAACATCAACATACCAGGGTGTTTTGATAGTAACAACAAATAAATGTTCATTTGGAAATTGATCTTTGACTACTGTTGCGTCCACTGGCTTTGGCATTCGTGAGAGAAAATCAGCTACAAGATTCTCTTTCCTAGGTCAATCTTTTATTGTGATGTCAAATTACTGCAATAAAATCAACCATCTTGTTACTCTACCGATTGTAATAGGTTTGTTTGCTAAATATTTTATGGCAGAGTGATCTGTATATAAAACAATAGGATATCTAGTGATATAATGCCTAAATTTATTTACAGCATGTATTACAGCTAAAAATTCTTTTTCAATAACAATATAGTTTAGCTCAGCAGGAGACAAATTCTTGCTGATATAATAGATTACATATGGTTTTTTGTCTTCTTTCTGCCCAAGGACTGCTCCAATAGCTGTATCTGAAGCGTCTGATGAAATTTGAAATTGCAGGTCCCAATTTGGGCCTCTGAGCACTGGGGTTGTTGACACAAGATTTTACAGATCCTCAAAAGCGCGGTCGCATTTATATATCAAACAAAATCAACATTCCCTGTCAGTGCGTATAGAGGTGCAGCTATTTGAGAAAAATGTTCTATAAATCTCCTATAATAACCAGAAAATCCTAGAAAATTGTGTACCTCTCTGTGTGTGGTAGGAGTAGGTATTCACAAAATTATTTGAACTTTGGCCGGATCTACTTGTATTCTAGCTGTTGAGATATAATGACTGAGAGTGAGCACTTCAGTCATCATCATATAGCACTTTTCATGGCTCAATCAGAGCCTGGTGGCAATACATTGTTGCAGCACTTTTTCCAATGTGTCTAGTGTTGGCTCAAAATCATCTCTGTATGGTGTGAAAACATCCATATATACTTCGAGCCATTCATTTATTAAATCTGAAAAGATGTTGAAGATGGCCCTTTGAAATGTGGCAGGGGCATTGCATAGGCCAAAGGGTAGGACTTTGTAGGCAAATGTTCCCCACGAAGAAGTAAAAGTAGTTTTGTCTTGGTCTTCTTGGGCAATCTAAATCTGTTTGTATCCATTGAAGTCATCTAAGAAGGAAAATAATTTCTTTCCTACTAATGTGTCTAATACCTGATCAATGAATGGAAGGGGAAAGTGGTCTTTCTGGGTTGCTTTTTTTAACTCTCTATAATCTACACAAATCCTTCACTTTCCATTCTTCTTTGGCACCACTACTAGTGGAGAGACCCACTTCCTATCGAAGATCAGATAAATAAAGTTTACATCCAAAAGTTTTTGTAATTCAGCTTTCACAATATCTTTCAAGTGAGGGTTGAGTCTCCATTGGGGTTGGAAAATGGGTCTCACATCTTTTTCTATATAAATGTGGTGCGTACACAACTGGGGATTGATTCCCTTCATGTCCAGATAATCCCATGCAAAAGCTTCCTTATTTTTTCTTAGTAGTTGGACCAACTTTTCTTCTTGTTCAGGAGTTAGGTTATTATTGATGTTCAAGGTTTTTTCTGGCTCAACCTCTATAGTTTTGCTGTTTGAAATAGAGGTAGTAGGCATTGTTTGATCATGAGTGTCTTTGAGAGAATCTTCTTCTAGTTCATTGTCAAATGTTGCCTCTATCATCTGACATTGTACATGGGATCTGGATTTAGATTGGTTAATGAAGTTGTTAATAACATAATCCTCCATTTGATATTTAAAATCGAGGGCATTTTCTATGGTTAATGGGGATATAATGTTTTCTGTGAGGTATGATACAGGATGTTTGTTAGTTTTTATTATTGTTACACTTGGCTAGGCTGGAGGGTATAGGGCTAGATTCTTGATATTACTCCCTCTAGTTATGGTCATATTGCCTTGTCAGTAGCAAATGTAAGCATCAGCAGTGGCAAGCCAAGGTTTTCCTAAAATTAATGGGTGTCCATTGAGTTGGTTTTTGGGGTTTATTATCAGAAAGCCAACAAGATATTCCTAGGAATCTACTGATACCATTACATCATGTAGTGTACCTTCTGGCCTAACTACTGATCGGTCAGCCAGTTCTAATAAGGTGGAGGTTGGTTCCACTGATGTAATGCCCAGTTTTTGACAAGTGGTGGTTGTTAAAATATTAATTACAACCCCTAAATCAACTAGGGCATTTGAAAAGGTTTGTCCATTGATTTGCACCATTACTATTGGATTTCCTAGGTCTTCATATTTGACAGGTGCTTCTCTTCCTAATAACAGATCAGATAGGGTGCCAACTACTTGGACTGTTGGGTTATTTGTTATTCTCCTCCTTGGTTTTTTTATACATAGCTCTTTGATGGTTTTTGCATATATTGGGATATCTTGGATAGCTTGGAGGAGTGGGATCTTTATATACAAATTCTTTAGTTCTCCTAGAATATCAAAGTCAGGATGTTCTATAGGGCGCAGTATGATTAATCATTCTGGGAATGGGGGAGAAGATGTGGTTGCTTGGTCATGAGTCTATTGTCTGACCACATCTTCTTCTTGTAATGGTTTTTCTGTGGGTAACTGATTTTCAAATTGAACATTTTTGTCTTGCTCAGTTTCTATAATGTGTCCAAACCTTAATTGAAGGTCATTGCAGTCCCTTAGATTGGTTTCTAGTTCTGGTGTTTTGATTATTTGAACATATTGAACCGGTCTGTTATTTGGGTTTGGGTTGGGCTGGGCTAGGAGTTGCGGTCTTAAGTTGGACTAGGGATTTTGTTGTAGTGCATATGGCGTTGGTAGTGTAGGTTGAGGGAGTGGAATGGTTCTTGCTGGCTAATTCATCGGTCTTTGCTAGTTTGTCTGCCAGGCTTGACTCTGCAAAGTGGGAGGGGACCATTGCGTGGATATGAATTGTTTTGCCAATATGGTGGAGTGTAGGGAAAATTTGGCCAATTAGGTTGGTTTGTTTAATTCGGCCATGGTGATGATGAAGGAAATGGTTGTTTTGACTAGTTTGAAAAGGGAGGTTTATTTTGCCACATTGTATTATATTGTTGAGCATGATATTGCAGAGGCTGGAAAGAAGAAGATGGATTGGAGGACATACCTGAGTGTCATGGTTGCCATTGACGATGTTGATTAAGTAGGTACAACAATTCATTTTTTTCTTCCGCTTCTTTGTATACTACTTTCAAACCAGGAAATGAGGGATAGTTCTCTGTGGAGTGATATTTTGTATAGATAGCGCAGGCTTGAACTGCATCTAGTGGGCACTCTTTGTGGCTATGTTTCTTTCTGCATCTGGGGTAGAATCTTGCCAGGTTTTACTCTGCTTTTGCTTGTTTCTGTTTCTCTTGCATAATATCGAGCTATGTTATTAGAGTCCCCAATATATCAGTTTTGAAATTCTCTAGTAAATTTCTGATTTCTACGCGGGTTACTCCTCCAGAGATATTGTTATCCCTTGTGAAGCTGTCATGTTCCGCTGGTTTTAGCCTTGTGCTGCCTCGCTAACTCCTGATACATAAGTCAATAATGTCAGCAAAATTTGCTTGATAAATGTCTCCTTTTCCCATAATATTTAGTGTTTCAACCCATTGTCTCTTCATGCCTTTAATTAATGTTGTTTTTAATACATTGTCAGGTAAGGGTAATGATGCATAACGAGATTTTTGAAGATTCTACTGAAAACGTTCAACATATTCTTCTAGTGTCTCATTAGGTCTAGCTACCATCTAAAATATTTCATCCTTTAACTCTCTAGACCTACAATAATCCTGATATTTTTTTAGGAAAGCACCTTTCATCCAATCCCAGTCGTTTATAACACCTCCACCTAACTCCATGAACCATCGTGAAGCAGCCCCTTTTAATGTAGAGGGAAATAATTTCAGCTTTTGGGGATCCGTGGTATAGTTGTATCCCATACATAGCACATCAAATTCAAACAAAAATGCATCGAGATCTTCCGATTTTAGGCCATGGAATGTAGGGATATGTTGGAGACGAATGGCCTTCATAGGTGCATTAACTACAATATCTAGAATGGGATATTGCAGTGTAGATGTTTAGGGGGTTTGCTGGTTCTGGGCCATTTGGTCAAATATGTGCCAATAACCTTCTGGGATTTCTAGGAGAGTATTCCTAGGCTGGCTAGAAGGAGCAAGAATGGCCTTAACAACACTTCCTTTGTCTGGAATGATGAGAGTTCCTTGCTGAACTATTCCAAAAGGAGATCTTGGTTCTTCTGTTTCCCCTGTTTCTCCTCTTCCTTTGTAGAGATTACTACGGTTCCCTTCTTGTAATGATTTTGGACTAGAATTCTCAATTTCTTGAAAATTTTACTCCTCTATTTGGCTGTGCACCTCAGCAAAGGCTACAGATGGTGATTTTGTGGCCCTAAGGGAACTAGTAGGTTGTCTAGAAGCAGCTTTTTTAGGTCCTACTAAAGGCTAAGATTCTGCTTTTTTAAGGATTTCATCTATAAAGGTTGATCGGCCAAGGGTCACCAGCCCCTTAGCTTTATCAGGCTTGGGTAGTGGTTTAAGATTATTTTCAGGCTTTTTCTGCTTAGTCATGCATACAAATCAAATACTTATTTCTACCCAAAATAACAACAAATCTGCAGGAAAGCGGGTGGGGGAGCAGGGCTGTTACATGCTCCGTACGTAGGTTCTTACCTTCCATTTTTAAAACCAAACTCTCTCCTAGCAGGTACTTACACTACTCTCTTTTCAAAAGAAACAAATGGCTACACTCTACCCGGCAACAATGCCAAAATGTTGAGAAGTAAAAAGGGTCTTTTTAACCTCTATTTACCCTACATTAATTATCAATCCAGGTATGATTTTTTTTATCTCAAGAGTGTACTCAGTTTGAGGAGGCCACTTGTTCAAGAGTAATGCTTGTAGTATAGTGTTTTACAAAAGTAAATGAATGCTAGAAACAAACTCTAAAGTAATGGCAAGAAACTTAAATTCTTTGTAACTAAATCATTTACTTAAGAAACTACAACAATCATTAGTCAAGGATGTGGTAATGATAACTCTTTCCTCTGTAAACTGATGTAAATGAAAATCAATCAAAGGAAAGATCTCCAATCTGGAAACTAGACAACAGTAGTCAATGTTCGCTATAGTTGTAGATCTTTCTATTCACACCAAAGCAAATACTTGAAATGACAATTCAATTAACAGAAAAGGAACATCAACTAATCTATTGAAAAGATCAAATAGCAAGGCTTAATCTACAGGAATGAATTAAGCAACAATCTTAACCAAAAGGAATTGAACAACAACCTTTGACTAATAAAGGGATTGAACAACAATCTAAGGAAGGAACAACAAACCTAAGTAAGTCTACGAAATATTGAACAACAAACTTAATCAAATGTAAACACACAACAACTATGGAATTAGTAATCTTATTCTAACATAAAGAGTATTAACCACAGTGTTAAAGGAACGACAATTGCAGTTGTAATGGAACAGTAATCAAATGAACAACAATCACAATTGTAAGTAAACCGTAGCTAAATGAACAGCAATATCAATCTATAAATGAACAGTAATATCGATCTGTAAATGAACAGCAATATCAATATGTAAATGAACAACAATATCCGAATTAGACAATGCGATATTGTTTCATAATGAACAACATAACATTTTCAGTTGCAAATAATAATCTTACTATTCAATTACGAATTCAATATAACATAGCAAGAAATGTTCAGGAATAGAAGACTACTAAATAAAGCAAGTAAAGGAAATCAAACCACACATGACTGTAATCAGAAAATAATGATAGAGAAAGCAAGTGATCCACTAGGGCTGGGCCCTTAGCCACCAAGGACGCATTGCTATGGTTACTCCAAGATCAGAATATGGAACAACAACAAAGTTATGTATTAATCATAAAAGCAGAGTTACAACTATCGCTCTTTAAAGAGAGTTGATGATCAAAGTTCAGATTACAACAGTGAATTCTATAAATCAACAATAACATCTACCCCTTGGGCTAGCAGCATTGTCCCTTTTTATAATGGCTAGGCGGAAATACCAAAAATATAGATAGCCTTGAGGTAGCGATCCCTCAGGATCAAAGGATCATGAGGGATTCACCATATCTTTAATCTTCAGTTATATTTTCATCCTCTTGCACTGATACTATGTTTCTTCTTCCTTTTCCTGGTCCATGCACTCCAATCTTAATTTCCTCGTCTGGATGTGGTTTCCTGTCAAAGGGACAACAGTTGGTCCTGCTTTGTCTTTTCCTCCAAAATGGTGATTTTCCATTTTCTTCACTTTCTGCTTAGAAAAAGACAATAATTAATCATTTTACATCAATCACAAATCCCCTAAATTCTATCATAATCCTTTATCATATGACCACCTTAGAATGTAAAGAAGTTATGATTTAAAGGAAAAGATAGAGAAATAAGTGGTAATTACATACCTTTTCCAATGCTCAACAATGGTTCTGACCACTGTGCTTGACTCTTGTGGGCACGAGACTTTGGGTGGTTACTTCTATACAAGAGTGATCTATAATTCGGCAACACATATCAAACGCTCCTGGAAGACAAGAAAGTTTTAAATTTTCATCTCCAAGATACATTGTTATGTCACCTAGGACACATCCATGTTCCTTCAAGTGAGCATGCCAAGACAATTTGGGTGGTGCACTACAATCGATTCATTGGACACTTCGAAGTAGAGAAAATAATGGTAGTACTAAAGAAGTATTTTTATTGGGTGAGAAAATAATGGTAGTACTACAGAAGTATTCTTATTGGGTGAACCTTCAACAAGATGTTGGGAAGTGCATTAGATCCTGCATTGTCTGTGCCATTACCGAAACAACGATCAAGAAGAAAGGCTTGTATACTCCTTTGCCTACTCCTAGTCAACCTTGGGAATCCATCTCCATGGATTACATGTCACACCTCCCTTATACTAAGCATGGTAATGACTATGTTTTCATGGTCATCGGCATGTTCTCTAAGATGGCCATTCTGGTGGCTTGAAAGAAAAGCATCACAAGAGAATCTACTCTTAAGCTCTTATTTGAATGAGTATGGGTACACTTTGGTATCCCACAGTCCATTATCTCAAATCGAGACAACAGGTTCCTAAGTACATTTTTTTTAAGTCTTTGGTTGATGTTGGATACCAAGCTCATTAAGTCCATGTCTTTGCACTCCCAAACGGATGGTCAAACAAAGGTCATCAACAGGATGATCATAGATATTATGTGCATATACAACTCAAACCATCCATACACATGGGAAGAAAGCCTCCCTTATGTCCATTACAACTACAATAGATCTCTCCATAACTCAATTTGACATAGCCCCTTTCAGGGTGGGTTGGGATTCCAACCACTATGTCCCATTGATGTGACCATACCATTTGCAGCTACTCGGGTAGCTTCAGCCCATGTACAATCTGAAGTTGATAGGGTTAAAAAATACATTGAGAACATCCAACACATCTTCCAGTAGGTCCATGACATATTGGAAAAAGCCAATGCTAAGTACAAGCAATGACATGATCAACATCGGGTGCCAAACAAGTTCCGAGTGGGTGACAAAGTTTGGCTACATTTGCAGAAGGAGCACCTTGCTAGACCCCATCGTAAGCTTTGTCCACTCTGATATGGGTCATACACCATCACCAAGGCTATAGGCGAAAAATATTTTGAGCTCAACATTCGACCATTCCTTGGCTTGCACCCAGTATTCCATGTGGACCGCCTTCGACAATACTTTCCTCTGTTACTAGACACATTTGACATTGCAGAACAACTCACACCAACAGATTCAAACCTAGACTGCATGGAACATGCCACAACTGATCAGATCATGGACACACAGACCAATAATACTTGCCAACATAAGATATGACTGTATTAGGTTGTCAAATATAGCCAACTCCTACACTAAGGCAAGTTGCTGACCACGGACCAAGTTCAACAGAGGTTTCCCCATCTCATGGAGGCACTCAATGCAATGGGGACCATTGCTTCCTAATGGGGGAGGACTGATCTAGGTGGATATTTGTGTCCAACCGCCTATTCCACTTGGACCCCCACCACAATTTCTTTCAGTTTCCTTAATTATAGCATAATTCACTATTTTTGGCAGTTTTTCGGGTCCTGAACTTCCAGAGCAGTTTTGAGGCCCTAAATGACATTTTCTTGTTGGAAAATGGGCATTTCTAGTCGAAAGTTGTAGTCCTCGAATAAATATTTCTAATGAGTTATTTTGCACGTTAAAAAAAGATCTTATGCCAAAGTTACAACCCCTGGAAGTTGATGTACCAATTTACCCAAACGTGGCCCATAATTTTGCCACTTCATCTCCTAGGGTTAGGTTTTAGGATGTTTGGGGTTTTCCATGGTTTCTCAGTAATAAACAAGCCTTCGAGCCTCATTGTATCATAGTTCAGAGGCATGTATCCACCACATATCTTCTTAGGGATAAGCTACTATTGCTCAAGCTAGTTTATTTCCATTTTGTTTGTAAGCATATTTCAGTTCTTTGATATTAATGAAATGAAGTGTTATTTCTGCTACATCTTTGTATTTGTGTTCTTGTTTAAGTTCAGACCAACCTGATTATATTCATTCATTGTACCCTAATTTATTTGATGAACCTTCTACACCTGTGGTTTCTTCAAACCATTCATATATTCATATTATTGTTTTAGGTTGTAATTAGATACTTAACAGTGTTGTCTCACAATTGGAATATGAGGATGAAGAATACCTTGTGCATGACCTTTTCAATCTTCAATATTTAATAGGCGAAGAGAAATATTCTATATCTCAAACATTTTAAGGAATTCCTTTAATTGATTCATCATCATTCTTATTCCTTGTAGAGTTTCATGTGTTGGATGACCAATTTGATCAAATTAAGGGCTTTGAAAACTATCATCCTCTCAATAATTCCTTCACTGATACTTTTGGTGATAATTGTTTATATTCACTTGTTGATCTCACTAAGCAACTGAAATTTTGATGACCAATCTTTTGAAAGTTTAGGGACTTGTCAATAATTTGAGGCACTTCATCTTCCAGTGATGGTTATGTCAGTTTATCATGATCCTGACAAGATCCCTAAACTATGTTAGACTAAGGTCTCCTCACATGATTTCCCTCTCAGCACCGTCTCACTCAGTGGAGGATCATTATTGAATGATTATGGTATGCACCACTCCTTGTATTTTAATTTTTTCACTGAGGAGAGTACACCAACCATCATTTCAAATCCTTTTTATTCCCCCCTATCCAATGCAAATTGTGATAAGGTACAAGCTAGTGGTGCCTTAAATTTCCCTATATGTGAGGAATGCAATCACATAGCTCCTATTATTATTGAGACTAATTCAGTTGATTCATCTTCATCTTGGAAATTAGAAGACTATGATCTTTTGAATTTCCAGTCTTCCAGTATTGAACGTCTGATCAAACTGATGATACATCCAATAATGATTTTGATCACACCATTAATGATGAATACGTGTTTTCATCTATTAATCTCATGAAACCACTGATATTTGATGATCTACCATTCAAAGGTTTATAGTTTTGTTAGGACAATGAGGCACTCTGGCTCTCATTGATGGTTATGTCAAGTCCTCACGTCCTTGATGAAATTCACACACAAGCTCAGATTAGGGTTTCTGAAATTAGGGTTTCCACACTAAAATCCCCTGGTATGTCAATTGCACTTGATGGATGTCTATATTTGGAAAATTTTCATGGTATTCAAGTTGGTAATCTTGAATTTCATGATAGGATTGTCAAATTTCTTGAACAGTGTTATCTAGCAAATTCCTCTACACGTAGGCGACATCTTGCCTCCCTTATGCTGAATTTAGGGTTAAATATAAATGAATACATATCGTGGATTGTTGGTCAAGGTTTCCTAGATTATCATTCTATTTACCACGATAGAGTTGCATTTTAGATAGTATGGACTTTTTTGACACGCTTTCCTCTCAACATGTATGACCTTCTTGCTGTTGTGCATGTTTTATATGAAAGTATCTTAGTAAATATCTTTATTTTTTTACAATACATTTTACTAGTTTTAATTGTCGATCTATTTGTTTTGCAGGTCGGGAACTATTGAGGTGGATGCATTTGGAATTTTGATTTCACATGACCCAATCTCCTTGGTGGTTAAATTAGGGTTCTAGGTTTAGTCTAGTTAGGGTTTTATTTTTGGAATTTTCTTGCTAGGGTTTGAAGTTTTGGATAGTGAGGGTTTAGAATTGCTGTTGCATTGTATTTATTGTAGGTAGTTTAGTTTGTTGCACAAAATTATTATTTTAGCTTTCATTCATATTCTTGCATTGTTATTTGCTACATTTCTTTAAGTGCGCTCTACATATGCATTGCGTGGTTCTTTTATTGCAATTAGCTAGTTTTGCATTACACCACTTTGTTGTCTTGTATTTCATGTAGTTTTATCTATTTTATTATATCATACATTCATCACCTTGCATAACATACATTGGTTGTTGACCTACCATTACATTTTCTCTCTATGCTACATGGCACTGCATGAGCCTTCACAAGCCTTGTTATATGCATGTTCCTTGCAAACCTTACATGTTGTGATGAGATTTCCTTGTCCCTCTTTGTGCTTTCTGAAACCCTCTTTACCTTAATGCTAAAACCCTAATTCCATCATTCTGTGTGGCTGTGATGGCTACTTTAAGAGGCAACCTCTCTTAGATTCAACTATCAAAATTACGTTTTGAACATATTTCCTATGATTTTGACTTATCAATGAGGAATATACGAATAGGAGCTTGTGGGGAACCCTAATTAGTTTAAATGACCTATATTTGTAAACTAAACCTTGTTTCTAGCATGATCCTCAATTTTTCATGGTATGTTTTCACTGCCCACCTGTTAATTGGAGATAAGATGTTGATGCCTGATATGAGGGAAAACCTAAGTCAGAAAATCCTTTTGTTTATGTTAAACAAGATACAACCTCTCTTTCTCGTAACATAAGTTGTGATCCCTCATTCACTCTGGTGCAATGAACATTTAATAAATGATGCCAATGTGCATGAAATAGAAAATCAAACAAATAAAAGGTAAATGATTGAGAAAGGCTTCCCACGTAGAGAGATGATGCAAGAAACTTCACCGGGGTATTGAACAACCCTGCTAGCAATGAAGCAATGGTTGTCATTTATTGAGTGACTCTATCGGGGCATTGAACAGACCTATAGGCAGAGAAGAAATGGTTGTGATTTCTTGAGTAACTCTTTAGAGGTACTGAATAGGCTTGTTGGCAGTAGAGCAACACTATAAATTTGCATTAAATTTATAAATACAATAATCCTGCTATCATGTTCTCTACATCATCATCGAAAACCTACATGTGTGAGCTTTTGGTGTAATGTGTAATGAATGACATTATATAGCTAGGGAAGAAAAGGTAAGGCATATCTGTAAAAGGTCAAGTAACTCAAGGAGGACCTATAGTATCTATTCAATACTTCCTTATATCACTAATGAAATTTGATCTATTAGAGGTGCATCAACAGAGATGCTGGATTCTACCAGTGGTTTGCCAATTGTTGTAGCTGCTACAACAACACTCAAATTTTAGCCTTTATCTAAATTTTATGTCCCCCTATGCTTCTCAAGGTCTTAACAAACATCCCTGTCAATTATAATGGTAAAAAATTTCATCATCAAAGTTATAAGAACTTATATGTGCATGGGATGCATTGGCTATGCTTTCTCATTTAGCTTACGTTAGGGTTTGTGGCATCTCACATTCATTTATTTAGCAAATACAATTTTTGAACTGCCTCTCCATTTTTGTTTAAGTATATTAAAGAAATTAGGTTTTTAAGGAATTTTCAAAATGTCACTCATGCGTATCTTTCATATGTCCAAGGTTTTAGATGAAGCTGCAACAAGGTAAGATGGCTGATCACTATTAGGAGGATCTCGTAATGGTAAACATATGCTCTTAAGAATAGGAACACTTGTTGTTGGATATCATATGACAATGGACATGGTTGAGCCATATAAAAGCCCTTTTCTACCCCTCATGCAAAAATTATTGTCGACACATGGATTCTAGCTCATAACACATTTGACACCAATCTGAAGTGAGAAGAATAAAATTGGACAGTTCAAGAAGTAGGAGATTTTGTGAAACCATATTTTGGAAGCATTGATATCCTTGTGCACTCACTTGCAAATGGTATCAATTCATTGCTACAAGAGAAGAAAGAAAATAGAGAAGTACCGGTGATGCTTCCATAACCCAACAAGGATGATACACTATTGATAAGAAAAAGGGAATCTTATTAGAAAGGAATATAGATCTTGTATTTCATCTATAGGGAACAAGTCTTCCAAACCTAAAATGGCAGAAAGCATGCATTTGGGAGATATGATCAAGGTTGCCCACATCCTGCAATTAGATGAGATCAAATGGTACTTTAGTGAAGATGATGATTTTGATCCATTCAGTCCTCAGAATGAGCTGGAAGCCTTAAAATTCATCCAATCTATCACATGTGACCTCATTCACTTTGCTATTGGTGAATATGGAGAGAAATCACAAATTAAAGTATGAAAATGTTGATTTTACAAGTGGATTCTTCTCCATGCTAGTTCATAACATTGGGAAAGAATCTTTGAGAAGCTCATGCTGTAATGGGAGAGACTTTGAAATGTGTCTAACGTTTATATTATACATACATATATGTATAATTTTATGCATTCTAGTAGGGTTTGGATAGGAGTGAAGAAGAGCAGAGCAATGTGTTTGAATGAGCTAATAAGGGTTTTTTTGAAAAGGGAATGAAATAGAAATATGCCATTTTTGGTCAGTTTTGGTGTTATATTCACCATCGTAACAAATATGGCTCTTCTATTAATAGTGAGGATGAAAAAATTCCCCTTTCATGAAGCCCCATGGAAAGAGGTGAAGTTTATCAAGCAAACCATGCTAGATCTTAATCGATTTTGGAATGGATAGTTTTATTTCTATGGTGTCTACTCTATTAAAGGCTTTGACATCTATGCATAAACACTCTTCCTCCAAGTCGTAAATTGTGTAGCAACATTTCTATCTCACATTGCAACTTGTGACTAAACATTATATCTGCAATTTGAACTCCTCCTAATTATAAGTCACAGGTTGCATTTCGTGTCTACAATAATCCCTCACTGCTACAATGTTCCAATGTGATTTGTGGCCTTTCTAGCCTTTGCACATGTGATAAAAGTATTGTGCAATCCCTCACTGCAACCTCTATTATGCACTGGGCATTTCACCTACCTTCTCCTTAGTTATTTGTAGGCTCAATGTGCATCTCTTCGTTTCTTCTTGTTTCTCTTGATACATTTTCCAGAACTTTCAAAATGTATTCAAATCCTTGTTTAGGTGTAAGATTCCATACAATGGAGGTTGGTGATTCTTACGACATTCATATAGTTTGTAAAAGAACACTTCAAAAGTCACACACACCATTGTTGAAAGGTCATATTTTCACCATGGATAATATTTTTACATTGCACAAGGATGTATACAAATATTCCAAAAGTTAATGCTCCATTCTAATATCATAAAGAAACAAGTCCAGTATCCTCCACCATTTTTTTCCCCACCTCCAATGATGCTCCATAATAGTGATTAGAAGCAACTCTTAGTAAGGAGAGAGTTTCTATATCCAAAGTTTTCCAACAACGCTAAATAATACACTCTAATCTACCAAAAATGCATTAACATTTATTGAAAAGATAAAGTAGTACTCGTAGTATAAATTTTTGTATCCAAGTATGAATTCCCATTAATATTGATATCATTACTATCCTTGGGAGTTAACACTTAGTGACATACCTAAGACCATGTGGGGATTATGGGAATACATAATTGACAAATTTAATTTGAAGTGGAAAAATATGAATGCTTGGTTAGAGCATAGCTATAGGATGGTAACACACATTTAGATAGCAATATGAGAATACATAGAGTGCATAAACAAAATAATATATAACACACCACACACTTCCAGATAATAGTTTTGAAATATTTTACTCTAGTATTTGCACTATCCAAAACACATAACATACATCACAATTTAAGTGGAAAGCATCATCAGTAATGTGTGAAAGAATATGGCGAGAGCCACCATATTAGAGCACATTGTGCATCACTAGACCATTGTCTTGGATTATTTCCCTTGGTCTAGAAAGAGCGATGGAAATCATGATAAATATTTGCACTAGTGCACAATAGGGAGGTGTATTAAGGAGCACCCAATGAAACCATGTCTTCAAAATGCAACTTGTACCAAAGATGTTGATTTCACATAGGAATTTTCATCGCAGATTGAAATATTAGTACCTACATAAGACTGTGTTTGCGACTAAATCTTGGAAATTAACATGGGAAACATCTATGGCAAGTCACATTTTCTGTAGCCTATGGAATTTTGATATAACAAAGCATCAAATCCAAGGCATTTGAAGTCATATATTTTTGGCATGAAGCTGCCTAGGGGAAGCATTTCATTAGGGATGTAGTGGCTACATAATTCACAAACAATCATAATAAGACTTATTCAATGGATTGAAGGTTGTAACTATTAGAAAAATAGTTTAGTAAGACCATGTCCTCAAGGTTCTACTTGTGTTGCAACTTGGAATTGCGACTAAGTTGAGGCTACATTGTGCATCTACAAACCATAGTGTTGTTATCTATTCCTATGGCTTGTGATAGGAATTAAAATTGCGACATAAACTTTAGTTGTGACTTGGCTACTGGAGGTTTCCAATCACATTTACATTCCATAACAACCCAATCAAAATTGTGACCTACACTTTAGTCTTGAAATACAATTGGATTGAAATCTCAGATCACATTTCTAATCCATAACCGTATGTTCTTCATATGTGACTACCCCTGTTATTTTTATATGTGATTTGTCTTGTTATTTGAATATATGACCTACCCAAAATTACTTGGTAAATATTTCAATGGTCTTACAAGGTTTAGAGGTTATGACCTTGAGGTAATCGTTGGGTGACAATCACGTGGGGATCAAAACTAGATGATGTCAACACTGAAGGTATGGGTTTTCAAAGAAGGTTAGTTTCACAAAATTGGATGTTGCCATATTCAAATACTTTCTCAAGTTTTCAAACTTTGGATGAAGTGCAAGGTTTCCGTGGTGCGTTAACAAATAGTATCCTGGAAGATAACTGACAACCAAAGATTAAATTTTCTTTTTTTAGGACTAAGAGGGTAAAATTGTGGGTGAACCAAGAATGTGTTTAGAGTTTTCAAGAGCACATGATGATGTTGATATAAATGCAACGAGAACTAGGAAATTCAATAACATTATAGTAACTGAGCAACAACCTAGTTTTTATTACAATTATAAATTATTTGGTAATTGAAAATTCAACTTGGGATGATCCAAACCCATACAAAATCATAGGTTTTATTAATGAGGAAGAGTCACATGTTTTTTCTCATTCTTAAAGAAAGACTCATTTACAGTCTGTATATCCTGACCAATAATCAAATGCAGCCAAATTTGATGTAGCTACTGGAAGCTGTGAACAAGAGAAAACATCTCCAAGATCATCCCAAGAAATGTAATGTAAAGTTTCAACTCGGAGAAACCCTACAAGGAGCCATATCAAGGTACATAAGTGGTGTAGTGCTCTTGGGAAAGTTGTAGATATTAAAAAATTTGAAGGATATGCAAAGCCTATTTGTGAACTTGAGGTGATGTTCAATTTTGAAGGACAATTGTAGGATGCGAACAAAGGGTGATAGGTTGTCTCTATAGATGATGAAGAAGGACATGATGGTTGTCAATGGACCTCTTCCCAAACATGGTTAAGGAAGCTGAGAATAATCCCATGCAGGCTATATAAACCTTGATAATATTGTAATGAAAAAAGGACTATGCAGGGTTCTAGATTAATTTCTTTCTTCGAGTTCATATGTTATGTATTTAGTATTTTTCTTTGATTGCAATATATATGATGATGAAATTTTTTACAGGTAGAAGAAAGGGAATGAGAATGTTGACTTGTGTGGAGGAATTTAGGGTTTCTCACAAAGGCTATGCACCTAGGGTTTTGATAAGTCAGAAAGTCAGATTCATGCAAGATTCTAGAACCAATTAGAAATACCATAGGCACAACATCAAAATTTGGTTGGATGAAAATGAGGTGCAATAGCAGGAAGATAGTATTGTCTTATGAACTAGAAACAAAATTGGAAACAAACATTTTAGGGTTTCCAAAATCATCTCTATTCTCCTCATAACCTCTCTTCTGTCATATTGTGAATGTTCCATATCATGATGCTAACAATTATTTGGAGGTTTATTGGGCATGTGATAGTCATTAGACATGAGAGAGTCGTGAAGAAGTTTAAGAGTCATTAGGGTATGTAGAAGGTCACGGTAGGTGAACAATCACCTCATTCCTATAAATATACCCTCATTTGTAGTGGAATTTTAACACTTGAGCTACAAATATCATTAGATAGCTTATTTGTGCTTAAGGATCTAGAGGCACTCAACTTTTGGTAGCTATTAGGGTGAGTTGTGGTGAGGCTAGCATTTTGTTTCAGGAGATTGTATGAGAAGCCCTTGTCCCACTACTGGGATTTTATGAACTTGATGAATATGTACTTGAATATATAGCATTGATAATAAGAAAGTATTCACTTTTGGCATTGATTTTGATGCATCTCTATGGTGGTTGTATTGGCTATCTTGTATTCCCACTATGTTTGTATGTGTGCTCTCATGTGGTGATATGTTAATGAACTAATTCTTGGCTTATTGCTTGCATGTTTTCTTTGGTTCCTTTCTTTCCTATTCCATGCCGTGCTGGTAACTTATTGTGAACTGATTTGCAATTAACCTCTGACAAGTTTATGCTCATGTATGTTTGATATGGTTTTAGCTCACTAACCCATCTTATGGCATGATTCTTCTTATTATTTTTCTATTATATTCTTGTATTTTGTTTTGCATGTTTTCAATATTGAGCTAATATCATCCCTATTATGTAGGCATTTCATTTTTTCCCTCATCTCAACATATCCTCATATGATAGCCAAGAGAAAAACCTACATGATGGTTGTTGGGCCTACATATTGGATGAAGCTCCTATCCCAAATGTCATAAGGTCTAATTGGGACTTCACACTAAGCGGACCCCCTAGTTGTTGGCAATGCATTCTAGCCCATCGATAATATCATATGGTTTCTAGACACACTTCCTAGAGGATGAATTGTCATCAATAGGAAGAGGTCCATTGAAGGAGGACATTGAGGAAACCCTATTTGATTGACATAAAACCTGAACTCAAAGTGTTTATGAAGTAGTAGATTTGTAGTAATCAGCTATAATAGGGTTTGTTGATATGGAAGGTTAATGAATGAGTAGATGGCTAACTCATGCCTAAATTCCCTTAATCAAATAACATGACAAATGATGACCTGGCAGTAAGACCCAATCAAAACAGTGACATAATGCCACAATGCAGAAGGAAAATAAGCACTATCTATAGTAACTAGAAGTGCAAATAGAAAGGGGGGCGAGGGATAACAAGAGTTATGAAACAACTTCGAGGCAAGTTATAACCCAACTGTAAGAATGATGTGAATAGGTGCTATGTTCAAGGGAAACATGACTAACCATTACCATGAAATATAAATATAAATGAAGGATTTTCCTCAAACTGCACCCCCCCACCCCACCTTTTGGTATATGTATCCTTAATGGTTTAACGAGCATGACAATTGTTGGAAAGTAAACTCAAACGTTTCTTTTTGATTCAGTGTTAATGAGCCCATAAAAATGATAAAATGATACATGATGGTGTATTTACAAAAAAAAATTAGTGAGTGTGGAAAAGAGACAAAGGCTTAACAATGTATTTTTCATAATATTTTAATGAGCCTAAGAAAGAGATAAATTGAGGATAATTGGAGAGAAAGAGTGGCATTAGCGAATGAATTTATTTCCTAGGCTGATGGGCCTGACCTATAATATATGAAATGCAAGATGTTATTGGTAATACAAAGCCACTCATTGGAACAATTCTCTCCAAAAGGTGAAAAATGGACACCAACAAAGCAATAAATGCTATGGAGGCGATAAGGAAAATGATAGTGAACAATAGGTACACAATGAGAATGAGTTCTTGAGCAATGTAAAGCTTCCAAAAAATAATGTACAAATGTTGGCGACTAACAAGGTCATGATTAGAAAACAATTGACAAAGAGATATGAGGCTCAAAATCAAGTCATGGACGGTCTATAAGGGTTCCCATTCTTATGGGAAAATGTTACATCATGGACATTGATGAATGAAGTGGGTGCTAATATAGGGTTCCCATGAGGTTAGGATACTAATGTTGATGCATGATATTCAAACAACAACTGTGGATGTTGCAAATAAGTGGGGGTGAACTTATGGCAATAATTGAGCAAGTGATGATTGATAATGCAAGTGATAGGGAAAAAAGCATTGTTGGTTGTTGTCGAAGAATGTACCTTGAGGTCCATTGTGTCCTTTTTGTGAGACTTCAATGAGCCTAAAAAGTAGGTCAAACTATACTCATGGCCTTGTCATTCCTTAACAATCTTGCCAATTGAAAAGATATTGTTGGCTAGATTTCATCTTGACTAATTTGTAGGAGAGGGTGGAAAAAGCTCAACATTTTTAAATATTTTTAACGAGAGTGAAAATATCAACCAGAATAAAGCTAAATATTTTGATTTTTTAACAAGTATGAAAATATCATCAAAAGAAAGCTCACGATTTTCATTATTCATTGGGAATGCAAAGATGACCAAAAGAAATATTGGGATTTTTGTTGTTTAATGAGCATGAAAATATCACCAAAAGTAAGCTCAATATTTTCATTGTTTAACAATCATGAAAATACTACCAAAATAAATCTTGTGTAGTTAGATAGGTTATGCCATGTAGCGCTCACTATCAAGTACAAGCCAATGATTCCTTTCTATGTGTATGAACTCATGGGTTGTTGTCACAATACATGACACACCATGTTGGGGCCATGGCACATAGAATTGTATTGCCACATTTGTAAAGGTTGATGATTCTAGTGAAATCCTAGAACCATATCATTATCAAGAATGTTATCAACCAAAAAATGTTCACATAGCCATTTCTTACTAGGTTGATCGAAATACACCATGTAGGATGAGTTTTACCATGGAAAAACCCATTTTCACTATAGGAAATAATTTAGTGAACCATTTTCTTAATTTATTTCTCAATAAAATTCAAAACCCCCATAAGAATACTTAAATAAATCATCATTTATTTAATATTCCCTATAAGAAATTATTAAAACATTTTTTGATGATTTCTTATCATTTTTACTTAATCACCTTGGAATAATTAAATAAATCATTACTAATTTGTTATTCCATATTTATCCCCTATTTTTCTTATGAGATAATTGTTAAATCATTATTTAATAATTATTTCAAATTCATATATGTCTTAATCCTCACAAAGTGATTAAAAAATCATTTTTATTTGTTAATTACTTTAAACACTTTCTAATTAAAGATATTTTACCATTTTGAATATCTTTTCCCTCTCAAAAAATATAATAAAATATTCACAACAACTATATTTTTTATTTAGTCAACAATATTTTATTATTTTCTAATTCTTAATATATCTTAGTATTTTGTTATAAACAGAGGGTTTTCTCCCCATTCTTCACCATGACCATTTTTGTCGTCCCCATTATTGTCTCACAACATTTGAGCTCCAATTTGAGTTCAAGCATCTTTTATTTTCTTTTCTACCCATTGTATATCACTATTGAGAGAGAGGAGCATGTTGTTGAAGTACAAGGTCAAGAAGGACCCATCTCATGAACGGGGACCTATAGGCCCAAGTTTATAAGTTCTCCTCATAGGTGTTATATTTCATTATTAATAAAATAGATTATTCATATTATCCATTGGGTTGCTCCACTTTTATTTATGTTGTTATATGTTTTTATTTGCACATTGTCTTTTTTCTGTAGAGTTTTTCCTGAATTTTGTTGCATATATGAAGCATATACACAACCATCTTTTGTTGTTAGGGTTATAAGTCAACTATAACTTTAGTGAAGGGATTTTCGCTCACTTGCAGAAATACTTCACACTAACTAATGTGACTCTGCTGGATCTTTAACACTTTAGTCATTAATAAATGGCGACTCCATTGGTGTAGTTATTCAGAAACTTGGTGAAAATTGTTTCAACTATTTCCAGTGTTCTTATAGCTATTTTATTTCTCTCAATTTATATTTTTAGATTTCTTCTATTTTCTAGAAAATTATTTGTTTATGTTGGGGTTTCACATCTTTCTGTGCGTCCGAGGTACCAACCGAGCTAGAGACATTACAATATGGAGTAGATCTGATGAGAAAAAGAAGCAGAAACATAACACACTTTTTGGTCTCTTTTCTGCGCTCCCCAACACACTTTTTAGCCTGTTTTCCACATCTAGATGCACTTTCTAGGTAAAACCTAGATCCACTTAGTATTTTTCTCATTGAGGAAGGAAAAATCCCCCTAGGGTTTAGAGTACACCTCTATCATTTACGAAGATAATTGCTAAGTTGAGGAGTCTAGTGTGCAACATTTTTAGCCACTATTTTTCAGCACTTTTCCCATTATTTTGTAGTCATTTTAAAGGGTATTTTTACAAAACTTCATTCCCTTTATAATCTTGTGTTGTCTTTTCCTTTTATGATCCCCTTGAGCATCCTCCCATTTTCAACTTGTTTTCTAACATTTTCAATCATTTTCACCTTTGTTTTTTGCTGGTTTTCTACACTACTTTCAATAGATCTTTTCCTTTAGATCCCAATCACTTAGACAATAGATATTTTGGCCATTTTTGTGTCTTAGATTTTCTTATTTGCTATCATTTTCCCTAATTCTTGATTGCCTTCTTGGGTGGGGGACTGTGTGCTTGATTTTGTTGTTCATTTCAATACTATTTGTAGTTTATGCACTTTATTTTCAATAACATTAGCATCATCAAAACATGCTTAATTAACTTGTCCACATGACACATTTTTCACACACGCACACCCTAAGAAAATGTGAGGTTGGTTACAAATACCAAGTCAAAAATTCAAACACTCCACCACAATAATAACTTAACTCACATCGATTAAGCCCACTTGGGAACCACGGCCAAAAAAAAAAATTGTAGCTAGGTGTAGGATTAGTGGGATAGGCTTCCAATAACACCCATTGATCACTTACATTGAGACATAGAAAGTTGACATTTTATGGAGCTTAAAATCCTTCACCATCCCACGGTCCAAAACCTGAGCACATCAGAAACCCAATTTAGAGGGAGTTAGGCTAGGTCATGATGTGAGCAGTTCTCCTCGAGGCTACCCAACTCATGGTAGGGAATTCCATGCCATGGTTGATCACTATGAAGATCAAGACTTGATCACCCCCGTGGGATGAAGGTAACATTAGTGGCAAATTTTAGGAAGACACCCTATAGGACTAGTTGTGGGTAAGTAGTTGGTCCTTTACCCCAACTTACTCTAGACAACTTTCCTTGTGGGGATCAAATTCCATCAAGTAGAAGGTCTCTTTGAAGTCCATCTAAAATAGTGGAATTAGGACTTGTTTGAGGATTTAGATCACCTTGAGGATAGAGGTAGTTTTTATTTGATAAGACATGTTTGATTGAATTAGAGTAGCATATCATTATAGCTAGTTTACACTTGGCACCATTGCACTAGGTTCTTTATTTTTATTTGGCACTCTTTTCTCCTATCATCACCCTTTAGCCTCTTGAGTAATCTTTGTCTTGATACCATTGCACCCCCTAGGCATTTGTCATAGAGACTTCACAAACTTCACCCTCAGTTTCCTTTAGGACATCCTCTCATCCCTACTCAATGAGTAAGGGTCCATATTCCCAATCCTCCATAGGGTCTACATACAAACTCTAGTTCTTCTGATTCATCTAGTTCTTCCTCTAATTCCACATCTTCCTAACCCTACATCACCACCATGTTAGGTGCTAATGTAGGTGGTGGAAACCCAATTGGTAATCAAGGTTGTAACCAAGGTAAACCCACATGAATAACCTCTTTAGGTATGGCAACTAATCCTCCCTTTCCCTATATGGCTAGTTTTAGCCTCCATGATTTAAGCCAACTCATCAACGATCCTCTTCTCCATAATTATAATTTGTCTCCCATGCCCAAAAAAATTCCCTCAGACATTCCCAAGTTTGAAGGTAAACTGGAGAAGACCCCAGCAATCATGTTCACTCTTTCCATATGTGGTGTTCATCAAATTCTATTACCAAATACTCCATTTATCTTCGTCTCTTCCAACTCACTATAATTAGATCTACTATTAAATATTATGTGTACCAACCACATGCCTCTCATTCCACCTTTGCAACTCTCTCTAATGCCTTTCTTTCATATTTCGAATTACCTTTTCGATATGACATTGGTACCGAACTATTGAGTTCTTTTTGTCAAACTTATGCCACTCGCCTTTCTAACCATGTTCAAGAATGGAACAAAAGGAGGAGAATTTGTAAAGACCTTGAGTTTGAAGACCATATGTATATGGATTGGTTTTTGAGAACCCTATTGGCCCCATAGATAAGGGTGTCACCTCTCACTTCCCTCAAACTGAGGATGAAGCCCTCTACATAGCCTTGAAATATGATTTGATCTATGCACAATCAAGTTATTTTTATACTGTCCTCCACTATCTTCCTCACCCTTGTTCTACTTTGACACCTGGGGCATCTCATGCTATTGACGGTATCATTGGATCTATTATTTCCCATCATCGTCATTTCCATGAAGTTGATATATTAGAGATAGGGCTCTGATCTTAAAATGCCTTTTAAATTAACTGAGGAATCATTTGTAAATCTTCCTAAGTCAAAGGACAGTTATATCACCCATGAGTTCCACTTTCAGGACCTAGAGCTATAGTGGAAGGTATAAAAGCAAAGAATCTACTCACGAGACCCCTATCAACAAAGCACAATAGGGAAGAGGGGCGTTTTTGTATAGGTTTGTTTTACTGGTTAAATGTTGAATGGTTTCTGAGCGAATTATCATCCATCCCCTCACAACCATCCCCAGTAAGCACTTCATGGGGGAAACCTGTGTGAGTGATAAATAGCACCCCCTCCGAGTGTGGAAAATTCAGATCTGGAATCGCCAGTCCAAATTTATTTTTGGGGGAGAGTGCGGGTCTGAACTCCTGCTATTCGACCTGCTGGAGGATGGTGGGAGTGGGGCCACACACCACGTGGGCTAATCTGTAGGCACCTTTTCAAGTGAGCATGAATTCAAAGGTAAAATAGTAACTCAACCTGCCCCTGATCTTTTCCACCTTTCCCTTCCATCACCCAATCTCACCCAGCCATGTGTCCCTCCCATGATGTCATCCCATATCAACTGACCATTGCCTCAACTCCACTTATAAAATCCTTCCTGCCTCACATTTTCAAATTTTTTTCTCAGCTCCCGATGCAAGCTATCCTACTAGTTGCCTGTCCAGAATGTCATGCGAGCTCTCATATAGCCAAGTACCTCCTCTCGACATCATTTTTGACCCGCTCCATGAAAACCAGGTAACCAGTCACTCCTGCCCACCTGTAAATTTCTCAGATATTGATAAAATATGAAAAAGGAAGCTCTCAAGATCCAAAAGGCCCATGAGGCAAAACCCTCTTCGAGCATCGACCCCCTCATGGACACAAAGGCACAAATTGCTGACCCTGTCTATGCCTACCACCATGCTTACCTCCGTTTTGACCTGTATGGCAACCATGTTAGGGGGGAAGCCCTGTTTTGGGTAGTTTACTCTGACCTATATTACCAAATTACACCCTCCATGCACCATTTTCACGAATTCATCTCTCGGTTGGCTGTAACCTATATTGAAAAGAATAATTTCTTTATTTCTTCCTCTGGAGCCAAAATCCTTGAAGTTAAACCAAAGCTGATTCAAAAGGACCTAGTTTACTCAAGCTCTCCTGAACCCTAACAGTATACTAACATCACACAATTTTACCATTACTATACGCTCCCAGCCAATGAGCAGCACTCTTTCCTGCAAATGGTCTTAACCCCTAAACTACAAGCTCTACCTATCACAGAAATCTTCCCTATCACCCTCTTTGTTGAACCCATCCAACCCATCCTATCCCTAATTTCTCATCTGCTAGGGTATGATGATGCCAACATAGAAAACAAATCCACCTTGGGTTTTTTAAGGAAAATGATGCAGCTTGGCCATTTATTTGATATTGTAGCTTACCTATCTGAGGCCATAAGGTTTTAGTTGCACCATTTTCCCACCATATCCTATTTCAGGTACTATTCTTTATTGTTCTATTTATTTGTGTATACTCATGTGGATGAGTTTGAGTGCTTAGGCCTTAGCTTGGTGGATGGAATCAAGCCGAGGAAATATTTTTTCGATTGAGATGTTGTTGTTAGGAAGAGGCCAGATTCTGATGGTTACTATCAGTTTATATAAACTTATATGGCCATTTCCTATAAGGTTATCCATGGTTTTTCTTCCCCCGGAGTTATTCCCCAACAAATAGATAATCTCCATCTTAGAAAAGGCACCAAGGTAGGGGACTGGTACCTTTTTTAGGATCACACAGAGGTCAAGGTTTGTGGATGTCCCCTTTACCATCTACCTGTGTTCATGCCTATGAGGATATTTTCTCTAGAATTCATCAGGCAAAGTCTCAATGCAGACCAACTCCACTTTGTCCCTGCAAAGAAGGGACATATGTTTAAATTGGGAAAGACTATGGGGCCTTTTGTTGTCAACTCTAGGCAGACCTTCAAGGTAGTTGAAGCATTACTAAAAAAATGAATTTTGACCTAGGGGATTATGACCCTAATGGTTTTATTTCCCAAAGGAGGAAGAAGATAAAAGCTTCAACTTATGAACATGAGTATAGGCTTACGATTGAATGGAAATCTAACCTTGATGCATGTACTATGGATAGAGAGATGGAGATTGAGCCTCTAGTCACCAAGGACAAAGCACAAAAGAGGATAGTGGACCAAACTAGAGATACAAAGATGGAGGATGTGCATGCAGCTAAAAAGACAAAAAACCAAGAGACAAAGAAAGAGGAGCTTAAAACCAGGCTAGTGGAAAAAAGGCCAAATCAACTAGGTTTCCATGTGACCTTAAAGGATCCATCACACACTATCAACTCATCCTCTTCAGAGGTAGCTATTTTAGGTGAAAAAGGAAGTGCAGCTGTTACTGGGTCAAGTTGGCCTAATGGAAAGGCCATTGAAGAAGGAAATAAGAAGGTGAGGGAGGATATGCAACAACAAATGGAATCTCACTCAATTCCATACCAGACCAAATTGTTGGCTATTATGGATTTAGAAAGAAATAAAATGAATTTTTCACCACAACATCCACTGGCACAATCTTTACCTTCAGGTTGTCAATTCAAAGCCTTAGATGTTTCACTAAATTTAACAAGTGTTCCCCTGCCAGAAAAGATAAATTTCCATGGGGAGGTTGGAGAGATGTTATATAGTGAGCTCAACAGGAATGCAATGAATATCAACAAGGCTGAGAAGTTGCTGGAAAAGGTTGCAAGTAGGTTGAATCAAGAGAGATCCAACTCTAGGGATCTGCACATGCAAAATGAGAGCTTCAAGGAGATGGTCATGAAGCTAGGGTTGAATCTAGAGGATAACACTTCTTTCAAATCCCTCCTTCAAAGTTCCCAAATAAAAATTTAGGAGCTAAGGCATGAATTGAACATGCCAAGTAGTGAGAATGTTCAATCTAAAGAGTTTGCACAGGTAGAAGAAGAGAAGGAGATCCTAGCCAAAGAGCTCATTGAAAGGAATAATGAAATAGTGGCCCTTAAGCAGTAGGAAGCAGAGTTGCAAATCAGAATGGACTCACATATACGTGCAATGATCATATATGAAGATCCTGAAAACCCTACTGAACATCTCACTAAGACCCTTACTGAGCTCCAAATTTTAGATGGGGATCTTAAAAGAGTGAAAAATGATATAGATGCTACCCAGAGAAGAATATAGTAGAAAGAGAAGTAGCTAGAGACTGTCAAGACAAATATAGACATCATCAGTAACAACCTACAAGAAACAACGAAGAGATTAATAAGTTAAAGGGAAAGCTGAAAGGAAACATGTCATTGTTGCAAGCCAAGAAACTGGTATGGGATGAGATCATTGAAGAGATAAGGAACCACTGAGAGTACATAACCTTGATGGATGAACAAAGAATTGTAATCAAAGATTATGAAGGCTTATTCTTATCAACCAAAGAGGATGGAGAAAAGAAATCCCAGATTTCCAAAAAATTCATTCAGTTTGTGAATGAGAGGCCACTCAGTGAGCTGAGGCCCATAGATGTGGTGGAAAAATTAACTGTCATCATGGATATTTCTAAGACTGACTAGAAGGAAGAAGCTAGAGTCAAAGTTGAGGAGTATCTAGAGGTGGTATCAAATAATATGGCTACCTTAAACATTAAGTTTGAGAGGATTGTTAGAGCAGGATTGCCTAGCTGTTGGTACTTTGGGGGAGTGTTGATCCAGTCAGAACAATACAATCAAAGACTAGTGGAGGCCAAAAGAAAAGTAGACTCTTCCGATGAGAAGAGTGCCACTCTGAAGGTTAAGATTGTGGTAAACTATCTGAAGGTATTTTTAACTACTGGGGATGGTAAAGACCCTGTTTTTTCATAGACTAAATTACATAGGTCTGACCAACCTCATAATTGCATATCAATGGTTATTTCAGGCTCCTCTTCTAGTGCCAATGCTGTGGAAAATATGCGAGCAATTCGTCAACCCTCCTGTGCTCCAAATCATCAAACCATTAACGCTTCCTCCACAACTTGTCTATCATGACCAGAGATACTGTAGATCATGTCAACTATGAAACTTTTATTTCTTGTTTTATGCAAATATGTTATTTTCAGTCAATCAGTTAGAGGTTGGTTAGTATAGTTGTGCCACAAAACACGTTAAATTTTTTGTTATGGTTATCTACTGTAATGAAATAAAGAAGGAATATTTTGTAATAGGCTCTCCCTCTGAGGCCCTATAAAAAGAAGTTTATGATAATGAACCAAGGGTTCAGAATTTATATTTTTTAAGAGAGAAGTCTTGTATATGGTCAAATGAAATGTAAGATCTGTGGAAGATTAATAGAATTTTTTTTGTGATTCTAGCTCATATGAATCTATAATATGTCTCTTTCTATGTTTTTTCCATATTTTATTATTATTCTTCTCATATTACATGTAATAGTAGTTGCTGGAAGTGTTTTCATGAATTTATGGATTCATCTAAGTCTAGAGTTGATGAAAGATGCCTATACTGATATGAAAGATAATCCTTAAAATGTGTTCCATGTATCTTTACATTCCATTCAATTCTCTATTCCATCCATTTCACTCTTAATTTTGAAGCATCAGATTCTCAGATTTAAGCCCTGTGTATCAGTTTTCCCTCTTTCTCAAGTCTTCTATCAAATATACTATAAAAACTAATAAAATACAATTTCATGTGATTTTTTCTGCTATAGATCTAACATTAATGCTTCTTTGAGTAATAGTTTACATCAAACTTTGCATTTATCCTTTGAAGGAATGTTTTGAATCATTTTTTCTCTCAAAAATGTCAAACATTGAGTGTGATATGAATTTCCAGGAAATACTTAAGAAACTCATCAAGGTGTCCTAGGCACTGGCCTCTCCTCAACCCAGGGGTTATCTCTAGGAGCTACAACATTTTTTGGCACCATTGCGGGGGATGAATCAAAATATTTTACCTCGGTATGGCACTTATACTATCTTCGGTAAGGTGAGTAGAAAGGTGTGTGAGTTGAATATCTCTCACCTTTTCAATTACACTGTTAAAGCTTCATTTTGATAACCATAACTTTCAAAAGGCCACACACTCACTCAGATACTTCACAACAGAGAACTCCTCCTGTACTTGACCCTGAAAGGATAATATCTAGGAGGATATGGAAGGAAAGAACCCATCTCACCCCTGTTCTTGTGACCTCTTTTCCAAAAGTATCCTCTTCCATCTCTCAAAAGGTTGTGATAAACTATTCAGATTTTCCCTCTAGAGTTTTGGAGTATCCTCAAGAAAGTGGTCTACCATTTGGCACATTCTTCTCAAGAGTAAAAAATGAAGAAGCCTCTATCAGTTCACCCTCTTTCTCATTTCATCCCTCCCTTGAAACTAAATATGTCAAAGGCATCCTTATAAACAGTCCCACACAGAGTGTGAATAGCTTCCCAACCTAGATCTATTTAATGACCACCCAGATAAACCCTCTGTAAGGACCTGTAATAAACCTCCTACCACCTCCCTTTCTCAATATGGCTATCCCAGGATTTCTCCTAAACAAGTATGCTCCATTGGACTTGCCACAACCCTTGAATGGTATGCCATAAGACTATCTTAAGCTCTTGCCAAGATTCACAGGAGAATATAACATTTGAACACAAAGGCATATAGAAAATTTATATGCATTTGTTAAAAACCTTAATGTGGAACATCTAGATGTGGTGTTAATAATTTTTGTCCAGTATATGGATGGGGAAGCTAGGAAATGGTTTAATTCCCTACCAAATGCTTCAATCACTACCTGGGAGGAGATAGAGAATTATTTCATGAAAAAATGGGGGGAGAAGAGGGACCATGGGTGCATCCTCAATAAATTTAATGTCGTTAAGAAAAGACATATCGAAGATCTGTCTGAATTCATAAGGAGGTTTCCCATGAGAAGACTATCACTCTGAAGGGTAAGACAATGGTAAAATATCTAAAGAGGGACTTTCAACTACCGGGGATGGTAAAGACCCTGTTTCATCTTAGATTGAATTATATAGGTCTGACCAACCTCAAAATTGCATATCAACGGTTTTTTCGGGCTCCTCTGCCAGCGCTAGTGCTATGGAAAATATGTGAACAGGTCATCAATCCTCATATGCTCCAAATCATCGAACCATCAAAGCTACGTCCACAACCTGCATATCTCAACTAGAGACACTTTTATTTCTTGTTTTATGTAAATATTTTATTTTCAGTTAATTAGTTAGATTCCGGTTAGTACAGCTGTGCCACGAAGCACGTTGAAGTTTTTTTTATGATTATCCACTATAATGAAATCAAGAAGGAATATTTTGTAACAGGCTCTCCCTCTAAGGGCCTATAAAAACAATTTTATGATACTGAACCAAGGGTTCAAAGTTTTGGTTTTCCAAGAGAGAATTCCTATCTATTGTCAAATGAAATGTATGCTCTGTGGAAGATTAATACAATTTTTTGGCAATTCTGGATCATCTGAACCTATAGTATGTGCTATTTCTATGTTTTTTCCATATGATCTTATTATTATTCTAGGATTACATGTAATAGTAGCTATTGGAAGTGTTTTCATGAACTTATGGATTCATCTACGTCGAGTGTTGATGAAAGATGACTATATTGATATGAAATCTAATCCTTAAAATGTGCTCCATGTATCTTTTCATTCCATTAAATTCTATGTTCCATTCATTTCACTCTGAATTTTGATGCGTTAAATTATTAGATTTAAGCCCTGTGTATCAATTTTCCCTCTTGTTAAAGCCTTTAATCAAATATACTATAATGAATGATAAACTACAAGTTCATGTGATGTTGGCTGCTATGGATCTAATTTTAATGCTTTTGTGAGTAATAATTTACATTAGGATTTACATTTATCCTCTTAAGGAATGTTCTGAATCATTTTTCTCTAAAAAATGTTAAACACTGAGTGTGTATGAATTTCTAACAAATATTTAAGACACTCATCAAGATGTCCTAGGCACTGGCCTCTCCTCAACCTAGAGGATGTCTCTAGGAGCTACACCAACATCTCTTTCCCACCCTCACCCATCACCATATCCTCAACCTTCTATGAGTTATGGTTAGCCCTACGGGGGACCAATTCCGCTTACACCTATCCCCTTCCTGATCCTTCATATGTCAACTCTTACCAAGGTGCAAGCACATCATATGAATTTCCCCATCTGCATTAGATGACATTAGGGACAACTGTTGCGCTACCTGTTTATCAAAATGTTGTCGTCAATAATTAATACCCTTATGGACCGTTTAGTGCTCTAGCCCCACTAACACTAGTTCCTCAACCTTCCATGCCTCCACTCCTATGCCATAGAAACAACCACCTCCATAGAATCAAGTGCATGGTCAACATAGTGCTACCAACCCCCCAAACCCAAAGAGAAGGAATAAAGGGAAGGGTAAATAGAACCAAAAACCTCAAGGTAATCAAGGCAATAAAAGTAGACAACATAATGCCAATAAGGGTGACCATCATAAACCCACAACCCAACAATAGGGAAGATAACCCAAGAAGAACAAGGCTCTTAGAACTAATAAACCTTGTGATTGTTGCGGTACTTATGGCCATTACACTCATGAATGTCACCTTTTACCTCAAATGCTTCAAGCATGGGAAGCTCAAACAACTACTTCTAGAGGACCTCAACCCATTGCTCCTCCTCCCCCTTATTCATTGCAACTAAAAATTATTACCAATCCATTCCATCATCAAGGATATGTGGCTTCCCAAATCACACATAATTCTCCAGCTCCTTGACCATCACAACATGGGAATGTAAATTACCAGATTCTCATGATGAATTTTGAAGATATCAACCTACAGACTCAGTCATGTTAGTATGACAATCCTCCTAATAAGTCATTGAATAATTCCCAACCTAAAAGTTCCACATAGCCCCCTATCGTCACCAAAGGGTACCTTACATATCCCTTAGCCTAAGGTAGAGTTTCACCCTAATTACATCAACGGTTCATTATTTCAAAAGTATTCTTCTTCTAAATTCGCCCACACTTATAGTATAGTAGTTGAATTAACACAATATCCTATCGCCATGCGAACACTTGAAGTCCTTCAGATGTGCCCATCCCAATGGAAAGCTATATTATCTTCTCTAAGAGTTGTGGATCCCTCTCATGATCGTTTGATTATATTCGATGTTGATAAAGGAGAACATCCTCCCCTCCCTTCATATGTTGCCTTTCAAATACCAGTCTCCATAAAAATGTGAGTGTTCAACGATGTATAATCAATAAAGGCACCTCCACCTGTGTGAAGGATGGTAGTGTTTGGAAGAAACTTGGTTCCCCTAACTTGTCACCATCCACTATCACTCTTTGTGCTTGGGATGGTCACCCCTCACAGCCCCTTATTTTATATCAAATTTTCCCCATCATCATTGCTAGAAAGATGGTATTTATTGATATCGAAGTCATCAATTCCCATTTAGGTTATAACATCTTGCTAGTTCATAGTTACACGTATGCCATGTTAGCTGTCATATTCTCTATCTTTCACAAGATGTGCTTCCTTCACAATGGGAGGATTTTCACTAGTGATAAGTTGGTTTATTATGACCCCCAGTCTCATACCTCTCCTCAGACCACTATTTCATTCGATGACTCGATATAAGACCACTCCCCCTCTTACCGATGTTTCCCCTAGAGTATATAAAGATTCCACACTGCTTGGGACTTAGTATGGCCCACCTCCTACACCTTCTAAGCCTAGCTCTTTGATTTTTTGCATGCTTCAAGCATCATGAGACATTGGCAAGTGGTTGGATATGTCTTCCCAATAACCAACTCCTTAGCAACCGACTGCTCAAGACTCAACTCATCCTTTAGGAACAATTCCTCCAGGCCCATTCCCTTCGGATGGCGTCCCGTGGGCCTTTTCCAACCAAGAATAGTTCCTCTAGGTCTTTCCCACCCAGGAGCAGTTCCTCTAGGTCATTAGCCCTCTAGTCAAATACCTTTCTTATTCCCACCACTAGGAATATTTTCCACTCTTGTAATGACTATGTTGAGTCTTCCTAATATGAATTTCAATATCCAAGTCTGGTATATACATAATCCTACAAACACGCCTCCCGACCATATGAAACCTTATATGACTTTGACTCTAGTTTAGCTGGTTCCTATCACCCATTCCTTTGCTTCAGTTCCACAACAACCTTAGTAGGAAGACCTTCCTATTTTGAGAGCATCTAGTGATGGGGACAAAGATGAGGTAACCCAAGAAACTCCCACTCCTCCTAAACCACCAAATCCTTCTCCTCCATGTTATTTGTGTAATTTATTTGGGCATGCCACCAATAATTGTTCCAAACTTCCCCATATTAAGAGTGTGGCCTCTAATACTCTACTTGAATACAACATTCCTGAGGTCTATGTTACCTTATCTAAGTCCGCCAAGAAGAAAAAATCATTATGCATGAACCACCTTTGTGCTTTGTGTGATACATATGGGAGTTATTCACATCATTGTCCTTGTCTCGAATAATTTTTGTGATACACTTCATGTGCTTCATGAGTTAATATCCACTTGTAGTGATTCTACTTCTCCTCTACTTGTGGGTTCTAATCCCAATTCTTTGCTAGGACAAGAGGTTTCTCAACCCACCATTGTGATTCCATCTCTTGATGTTGAGATGATGGATAATTCAACCCCCATTCTATACCTATCATCATCCATGAAATCAATATATTCAGACTCTTCAAGATTTTCCTATTGTGATTCTTTCGAACCATCTTTGAAAGACACTTCGGTCTCAACATCAGTTGATGTCACATCCACTAGTCATCTATCTCCTCTTTTTGATGATGCTTATGTGAACCATGTCTCCCATGATGATGATTGGTTACATCACCCCTTACTTCAAACCCATGAATTCAAACCACATCCACCTTTTGGCCATTACATTGCCATTCGAAGTTTTGGTAATGGAGAATTCACTTTTCAAGGCCCAAAAGCACCGATTATTCCCAACTATCATGTCCCATATAATAGTGTCAACTCTGTGATGCATGCAAGTTCCCTCTGTGGACAGAGGCAACCCCTCTAGCCCTAGAGTGGGTCTAGTCATAGAAAAGACAATACCAAAGCAAATTTCCTTAGAAATTTGATGTCATGAAGGCCTACCTTCAAATCATCATTTGATGAAGTCCTTGTTGTGTTGCTCCAGCTCTCATTCTTCTAATCACTTGTACCTTAAAACAACATATAGAGAACAACCTCGAACATAATAGAATACAACAGAAACGATCTACTTAAAGAGCCAGTGAGCTTGAAGCTATCAATATGCAATTCGACATAAGATATAGGAAATAAGCCATTGATTTGTATTAATATAGATTTAAGTAAAACTTACAACCAAGCCTTGACGTCGTAAGTCTCCTTTAAGGGTCCTGTCAGCATGTGTCCGCAAGTATTCACTCATGAACTGTCTCCCAAAAGGACAAATAACTCTCTCTCCTACCCAAAAGTCTAAAGCTAGAACACTCTTACAATCAAGTAAACTCTACTCAAAACCATCCCAAGCTAAGTTATATAAGAGGCTACTTCCACACTCTAGAAAAACTCTCTACTTTTACTATTGAACTCTTGAACTCTGAAGCTAGTGAAAACTAGCTGATCTCATCCATGGAGGAGGTATTTATAAGAGGAGGAGCTTCCATAAGAGATGGGAGAAAGAGCTTATCCCTTTGAGAGGTGGCACAAAAGGTGGAACAACCATCCCAAAGGAGAGAGGCGAGCTCATCTAATCCAACAACCAACCCTAGGACTGCCCATGAAGCTATTATGCTTCGAAGCTTCGATGATTTTTTTAAAAAACAAGCCAAAAGCAGCTCGTCACGAGTGCAACATAGAGACAGAGTGACAACTTCACTAGGTCTAGTTCAATCTTGGCTATCTTCACGGGTGGAACAACTATTGACCTGCAACAACCCAAAAACATAGGTAAAAAAGGGTCTACTCCAGGAGTAGTGAACTGAGGTATTCTTCTTGAGATGACAAGGAAGACATTGACACATAATTTGCAACATGACACAAGGAAAATGTCAATAACATGGATCGACAGTGTTCGGGATCAGGGAATGTGGGGTCGGTGACAAATTACTATGTAACATATGCCCCCTAAAGCATGAAGGCCGAGAGAGTGGGAGGGGTGAAATGCTTTACGAATCCATAACTAAACATAACACCATCATGGAGAACCTGAAAACACAAGTACAAATGATATCTCTGATCCATGAGTTCATAGTGAAAGGAAATACATGTGCATAAGGCATGGGCACAACCATCCAGAAGATAAACATAAATGATCTGTGGTATGGACGCAACCATCCAATCAGAAGGACCATATAAAAGACTCAGGTATGGTCACAACCATCCAATCAAAAGATTCTTGTACACAATCATGAATCAATCTACACAACCTGGACTTGTGTAATCTAAGCCCGGGGTCTTGAATCCCAACCCGATCATGGTACAAATTCTAATAGGCAAATAGATGTGCAAAAGTTGAGCATTCTAGAAAATTGCTTGGTTACCGGTCAATGATGTAAACCATTAATAAGCACGAGAGAGACCACCAGTGATGTCAATGGTTCTCAAGGTACTGCTAGTACAATACAAAAAGTGTGAAGAATTAGCTCAATTCTAACACCTATGAAATCACCCAATCGAAGGCCAATAATGAAAGCCTTTCGTTGAATGCGACGAACTTGCCATTAAGGCATGCAAGCTCCAAGGTACCAGAAAGGAGTCTCTAGATCAACTTCCCAGATAATGAGTTGAAGTTGACAGGAAGCGATCAGTCGAAGGAGGGCCATAATGTTTCCCACATCATTGACACGAGACAAAGGAACAAGATGAATGTGGATGAGATAGAGATTCTGAGGAAGGTGTGTAAGGATACAAACTGTAGAATGATTAAGCTCTTGAACATATCGGCACCATGACTCCGGAATTCAACAGCATTTTGGTACCAAGGGATCAAAGGTCATGATGGCACAGCAAGGATCAAATGGAATGAGGCAAAATGGATAACCCAAAACCTGGAAGGCCAATGATAAAGTGAGGATATCCCAACCCGACACGAAGCAGAAAGAGTGTCGATGTTCAAGAGCGACAAGCTACCGTAATAATTAATAAAACCAATGGAATACTTCCAAATTCCCCCCCCCCCACCATTTCTGGTGAGTACCCCAATTGTTTTTGAAACACAAACTTGAAGGGGATAGCATATGCTTGTAATTTAAGTTTGTCCTTTGGACAAATCTAACCTAGTAATTTTTAATGAGCCCTAGGAAGGAGAAGCTCAATCTCATCATGATGACAAGTCTAATGTCGTCAAGGTTTAACGAGTCTGACATAGGTAAAACTCGTATTCTTTTCATATTTAGAGAGTTTGAAAAAAATATGGAAAAGAAAACTCCAAAGGTCCCTTTTCGTAAATTTGTCCCTCGAATCCAAAAAGGTAGAAAACAATACCCAAGGGAGAACCACTTGACCATTTCAACTAAGGAGTACCTTTTTTGTAAATAATGCCTCCTAGCCTGAAAAATGGGTAAACGTATACTGGGTGCATGACGTTTCACATCCGTTAACGAGTTCAAAACGACAAGGGCTCAACCATATTTTGATTTTTAAAGGGTTGGAAAAGAGCTGAAAGTGGAACCCCCATTTTATTCTCTTTAATGAGTCAAAAGGGAAAAATACTTGGCGACCTTTTAATTTTTTACGAGTCAGAAAAGAACTTAAAGGTGACTCGTCTTGGAGGAATGAGTGGTATAAAGGGTAGAAACTGGTTCCGATAATGGTGGAACTCCTCAAAACATGTAATGGTCAAGAGGCTGGCTAATAAAACCACTCATCACTGCGGTCCCTTAGGAAAGGAAAAACAACCAAGTGAAAGCGTATGGTCAGCCAAAGAGATGGTAGCCATGGAATGAAACAACCAAGGTTCATCTAGTAGAAATTAGCTAATTAAAATGGCAATCACGAGATGTAAATTGGGTGTGGGTTCATTTTTACACAAGCTTGAACCATGGAGAACTCTGCTTGGATTCAGTTTCATGTTTACACAAGCTTGAAATGAAAAACTATGCTTGTTATAAGTTCACATGCCCCAACATAATGACTCAAATTGAGGTATTGAGGTACAATACCCCCAAGCTTCATTTCATTCAACTAGGTGGATGGAATGAAGGTTCACTTTCGAGATCTTGGAAAGAATCAACTGGTATTTTACGAGATCTTAATCAAAGACTTGATTTGGAAAAGGAGGTGCTTCATTTTTTAATGAGGTTGAAATAGTAAAATAACTATCCTTAAGACTCCTTGTTTCATTTTTTAACGAGCTTGACACAAGACAAGGAACTACACTCACACCTTCCTTTCATTTTTAACGAGATTGACACAAGACCAGGAACTATCCTCATCACCCCTTGTTTCATTTTTTAAGAAGGTTGACACAAGAAAATAACTTTCCTCATCACCCCTTGTTTTATTTTTTAATGATTTTGACACAAGAAAAGAACTGTCCTCATCACCCCTTATTTCATTTTTTAACGAGGTTGATAGAAGAAAAGAACTATCCTCATCTCTTGTTTCATTTTTTAATGAGGTTGACACAAGACCAAGAACTATCCTCATTGCATCTGTTCATGGACCATACGAGAACATGGCTCCCAAGAGATCCTCACAAGATGGAAGAACTACGCTCTGGGAGGAATACATGTCATGTGGTACGAAAGACAAATCAGGGTCCAATGCCCCTAGTGCATAATGTACTATACCATTTGTGTGAGCATCAACAGATGTGGAGATGGAATGGGTGGCCACATAATTGACCTGTGGTGATGAAGGTACTGCTTGCAAACAAGAGCCGATAGGGTATGACGGCTACAAAGTAGGTGCCTAATGACCAATGAATGACAGTTGATCAATAGTCACAATTTTGCCTTCGTGCAAAAAACAAACCACACGGAAAAGTGAAGAAATAAGAGCTCCCATGACATAAACATAGTTGTGTCCAAGGAGGAGATTGAAATCTAATAGACCTTGGACTACCATCATGTCTATATAGACGATCTTTCCTCCCAAAGTAATAGGGAACTATAGAAGGATCCCTAAGGGTTGATTGGTTCCTTCGTTGAAAGCCAACAGATTCTGGGTGATAGCCACAAGCTGTGGGGAGCCCAAAGCTTTCCAAGTAGTAGAAGACATGATGCTAACAAGCACACCTTCATCTAATATAGTTCCAGGTACTACCATATTATAGGCTTGTACTATGATCTAGAAAGGGACATAAGATGGGAGGCGATAAGCAGTCAAGTGACTCCAATCAAAAGAAATGACAAAACTACTTGGTCAGGGTATCATATGATTGCCCTCATGTTCTGTAGGAATAGAAGAAGGACTCTCCTAAACAACTAGGGTGAGAGGGTCATTATTCGATTCATGAGAATCCAAGGAGACGAGAAGAACATGAGCAGTATGATCACCACTCTCTTTTGGAATAGAGTGAAAAACTGGTGGCGAAACCAAATTGACACTCTCTCCTACCAATGGTTGGTCGAGAACAGATACAAGAGAGTCAGGCTCAGGAAGAGTAGGGTGGGTAAGACATGATTCCAGGTCAATCTCTTTACCAACCAGGGGAGTGTTAGAAGAAAGCCTCTAATAACCAACAGGGTGTTGGGGTTGAGAGGCTATAAGGTCTTCCAAAACTTTGGAAGATTTATCCATAAGTGGACAAAGGTGAAGAAGATGTTCCCCTTCACTTAACCTATAGGGAAATCTAACCTTCCCTTTATTCTTACCATCACTAGCCAAGAGTGCAACATCGACATGATCTCTATAGGTCGATGGGGATGGTCAATCTAGATTTTGAGACCATACCTCTAAGACTCTGAGAATACCAGGACAGATTCAGAGGAGATGGTCATCCTTACACAACCTGCAAGGGAATTTTACCTTCTGTGGAGGATCAGAAGGCTTGTTGATGGGAGGTGCAATTGGAGTAATAGCCGCATGGTTGGCCCCTTGCTTAGCTAACTTCTTCTTCTTCTTCTTAGCCTCCTGGTTACTAGATTTGAAACTTTCACTAGGCAAAGTAGAAGCGAAAGGTGAAGAAATAGGGGAATAATTCGAGGGGTCATCCTTAGAATCATAATGCCATGATTCGAATGAAGGAGACGACAGGGTAGGAGTTGAGGCACTCAGGATCACTGAGGTCAAAAATAACCAGACAGGTAAACCAATGGTTAACCCAGGAAGGGACAACATTGCCATATAAGGAGCACCAGCATTTCCAAAAGAAGGAAAAGGACCAAGATTCCCTTCTGAGGGGAATCCTTGACTAGTAGGCTTTGGAAATGCTGCCATTGGAATTGGCCCTAAAGAATTACTAACGAATATAACTTTTACCAGCAGTATTTCATGGGAAGTTAATTTTAGAACACCGAAACAAAACTTTGCCTTTTCATGTTTTAAGAGGCGAGAAAAAGATGAAAGGTGACTCTATCGCTTTCAATTGGAAACGAGCTTGAAAGGCCAAGTGCTCGGATGATCCTTTTACTTTTAGAGATTCGAAAAGGAATGAAAGTGACTGCTCTGGAACTTTAGGCAAAAGGTTTACCAGGCAAGTGTGAATTGCAGAATACCTCTCGACGAACCAAGAAGTATGAGTAGGCAATCTCCCCGAATGCTGTGTCCCGTGTATCACGTCTACAAGGTGGCCGACTCGACTTCCTATGGATAACAGGATTGCAACCTAGTGGGTCTCCCATCAAATACGCGACGGTACAGGGAGCACAAGTCCATACTAACACTTATTGAATCACAAAAGGACAAATCACCCAACCTTAGTGAAAACAACAGCCACTATTTTTAAAGACGTCGGAACACATCTCTAGCCTAGACCCCTAGATATGAGCGTTAAGTTTCAATGCTTCCTTAGGTCGATTCAATAAATTTTAATAGTTTATCTCAAATTAGATATCAATTTCAAGGCCCTAGCGAATGTATCTTCAAAAACTCCTAGAATGCAACTAAATGAGAAAAGGGACCATTTCTTTTCAATGAACAACTAACTAAAGAAAAGTGAGAGGTTCATTTCAAAGAATTCAAAGCAACAAGCAAGCAATTGCAAGAATGGTACTTTTCATCAAGCAAACCAATCAAGAGGAAAGAGTTATGCTCCTATCTTTCACTAACTTGCAAGCAATCTAATTAAGAAAATGAAAAATACATCCTTTGCTTTTCAACTTCTAAATGTCAAGAATTTACTAATGCAAAATATTGTTCCCATTTCCTAATGCAAATGGAATGCAATAGTTTGTTCTTTCAAATGGATGGCAAGCAACCAAATGCAAAACTCAAAATAATGCTAGTCTTAAGTCCTTTCCAACTGAAATCATTCAATAAGTAAAGAGAAACATTCCACTTAGAAACTAATCAAAGACTCAAAACAAAAAATATATTTCTTTTTGAAAAAACTTAAAATATTGCTAATTGATCGAGAAGCAATGTGATCTATGTCAAAGTGATGGAAGGAAACCAAACAAGACTTGAAATTTGGATAACCAAACGTCACATACCAATCAGGAAGATGAAAGAACAGTCGATAAGGGAAAGCCTCAAACAAAGCACGAGATCGTTTCAAACACAGCTCAAAGGTCCAAACGAATGAGCAACCCAAAGGTAAATAGGTCACATAGTTCACAAGGAGAAATATCAAGGGAATGAAACCAAGAGTCAAGATATTCTAGCAATCAAAAATTTGACACACAATAAATAGGCAGAAGACAAGCTCAAAAGGATAGGACACACTAGCCAATCAACAAACAAAACTTCAAAATTGAAACCTACAGGAATCTTCACGAGCATAAAACTGACAACATGCATCGACAATGAAACATCGCACCTCCCTAACTAGCCACTTTGCGATGTCATCGCAAAAGTACACCAGTTAACAATGCCGAGCCAATTTCAGAGCTCTTCGCGACTGTGAGGTGATTTAATCGTGCCAAACAGTAGAAGGCGCAACTAATTAGATAGTGCAGGTGCGACTATCTTCATGACTATCATAAAATAAACTATGATGACCCTAAATCAAAGGAAAATTTTCAAAATCCAGCTGAGGGAAGGCCAGACCTATCACTTATGATAGAGGGAAGACTACCAGGAGTAGTCAAACAACCCATAACATGAAGAATTCATCCCAAAAGTAAAGGAGACAATAAACAAGAAAAAAAAAATCAAATCAAGAGACAAAAGACAAAGGTCCCTAGTATGGTTGCCAACTTGTGATGCAAGAAAGTTCCCTTTGCAGACATAGGAAACCCCTGTAGCCCTAGAGTGGGTCTAGTCATAGCAAAGACAATACCAAAGAAAATTTCCTTAGAAAGTTGATGTCATGAAGGCCTACCTTCAAATCGTCATTTGATGAAGTCCCTGTTATGTTGCTCCAACTCTCATTCTTATAATCACTTGTACGTGAAAACAACATATAGAGAATAACCAGAAACATAATAGAATACGACATAAATGATCTAATTAAAGAGTCAAGGAGCTTCAAGCTATCAATATGAAATTTGACATAAGATATAGGAAATAAGCCATTGATTTTTATTAATATAAATTGAAGTAAAACTTACAACCAAGCCTTCACATCATAAGTCTCCTAGAAGGGTCCTCTCAACATGTCTCTGCAAGCATTCACTCATGAAATGTCTACCAAAAGGACGAATAACTCTCTCTCCTACCCAAAAGGCTAATGCTAGAACACTCTTAAAATCAAGCCAACTCCACTCAAAACCATCCCAAGCTAAGTTATATAAGAGGCTACTTCCACACTCTAGCAAAACTCTCTACTTTTACTATTGAACTCTTGAACTCTGAAGCTAGAAAAAACTAGTTGATCTCATCCATGGAGGAGGTATTTATAGGAGGAGGATCTTCTATAAGAGATGGGAGAAAGAGCTTATCCCTTTGAGAGGTTTCAAAAAAGGTGGAACAACCATCCCAAAGGAGAGAGGTGAGCTCATCTGATCCAACAACCAACCCTAGGACCGCCAATGAAGTTGTCACACTTCAAAGCTTTAACAATTTGTTTAAAAAACTTGCCAAAAGTAGCTTGTCACAAGTGCAACACAGAGACAGAGCGACGACTTCACTAGGGCTAGTTCAATCTTGGCCATATTTGCATGTGGAACAACTGCTGACCCGTGACGACCCAGAAACATAGGTAAAAAAGGGTCTACTCCAGGAGTAGTGAATTGGGGTATTGTTCCTGAGATGACAAGGAAGACATTGACACATAGTTTGCAACATGACACAAGGCAGATGTCAGTAAAGTAGACTAGCAGTGTCCGAGATCAAGGAATATGGGGTCGGTGACAAATTACTGTGTAACAAACTTTGGTGCCATTATTCTTCCCCACCTTGAAGAAATTTTGGAGTCCCATATCACTCCAGATCACCTTGGGGATGATCCACTTAATCATCCCTACATATTATGTCAACAACCCAATCCCATTGACATTGTTTTTTGTCAAAACCCAATGTCATCTAGGTGAGCATCTATTCATTATATCCAAAGCCACTCTTTGGTATGATGACCCCATGTAGGTGAACCCAAAAATTCATTCCTTTTACCCATATATGCGGTTCTAAGGGAGATTGAAAATCCACCATCGACTTTCTCCAACTGTATTCATCTATTCTTCCCATAAGAATACATCCATAAACAAAAAATTGAGATGACACCACAAATTGCATGACAATATCATGTACCATCCATCATAAACTTTTTAGAGTCCACTATTCTAAGTACATCTAGCATGCCCATAGCATGTTATAACCATACATACAAAAATGGGGGGAACCCATGCCTGTGCATCTACTGATAATCTATAGAGACTTTTGTGCCAATGGGGTCAAATTATTGAATTCATTATTCAAGAACTTGGAATACAATGGCACTCCACTAACTCATCTAGCTAGGGGCATCATTCCCACCTTTGCATACCTGATAAGTCCCCTCCATCATCATATGATACAGGGAAATATCTCATGGTTGGGGGCATGATGGCACCTTTGGCCACCTTCTCACTATATAATATCAGTCTCAGACTAAACATCATCAATATAAGTATGGTCAATTATCCTTTCATTCCTTGGATAGTTTTTCCTACTAGCCTTTCTGATGAGCCATATACACATCACATATTATAAATGCTTGATACCATATATTAAAACATTCTACTCTATGTGATTCCCCACTTACCACTCAGTCCCCACGTTTGACTTGGTGAGTGTGTATGACTCTTGACTCCCTTTAGTAGTCTATTTCCCTCATTCTTCTTATCTTGATTCTTCACTAGGAACCATCCTTCCAAAAATCATTAAGGCCATTCTTAGACAACTAAGTCTACCTGCCTGAAAGTCACAGATCCAGATTATAACGGTTAGTTTTCTCACTACGAGCTCACCAACATTTAGGGCCTCCTCCTCCTCTCCAAATTCTCCAACAAATCAATGTGAAAATGAATTGGATTTGGGGGAAAAATCCCTTTTATAGGAAAAACCCTTGTTTTTCATTGACCATTATGAGAAAAGTGTAACTCAGTTTGGCGAACCATAAAAAATGATGGAAATCTCTCACTAAGCACTATAATGGGTCGCCCTTCATTTTCGGTAATTTGAAACTTTACCAGGAAAACATTTTTTCCATGAGGTCTCATTTTACCACCTATTAAAATCAAATCTCTTCATACAAGTCACTTGTACTTTGGCACCACTTCGCCTTTTCACTTGCCGACTTAGGTGTAGATTTTTTTCATGAGTAACCACTATTTACTCATGTTTTTATGCTCCCATTTGGGCCTCCACCCATGTGGAAACATCATAGAGTCACCCTTGTTTAGAGCATCAGAGATGAGTTGCCCCTACATCCTTGAAGTCTATTCAGAGTCTCATTGTTTCCTGTTAAAGTACATCATCCATATTTGCACCACCTTCATCCCATTTCCCTCACATTTGGCTTCTATCTACTTTGACTTGTCTCCGAAAAGCCTATGTCTGAGTAGTTGACCATCCCCTATGGAATCGAGTGAATCGTTGCTATATTAAACATGCATATTATGATCTGACAAGGGAAGTCATCAGTCTACCGCTCATATTATTCGTCTATCATCATCACTAGTGTTAGTCTATTAGTGGCAAAGCTATGATCCTCATGCCTTTGTTGAGGAATCCTCATTGCCTCAACTCTAGTGGGCCTTCTTTTGTTGAATTCAACAACTATTTTATAGGAGAGTGGTCTAGTAGGTAGTGTATCTTGGTTCCAACCTTCATCCTTGTTCGGTACATAGGCTCAAGAAAAGGGAATCATGATTTCCCTTTGGCTTAGTTGTTTATTTCATGCTCGACTCCAACTAATTGTGTCATGATCGAGAATCATGCACTTGACAATCGAATGACCTAGCAAATTGTACCAAAATTTCTCGAGTGTGTGTCAAATGTTCCAAAACTCATGAGGGGGTGGCCCTTCTAGTAGCCCCCCACATGCTCGGATGAAATTTTTTTTGATCCAACCTCATATGTTGTTCTATTGATTTGAATGACTCGGTTTTTGATAATCACAGAGCTGGCAACATGCATGAGTCCTTCAGATAGCCAATTCAAGTCTTCAAATCCCTTACCCATTTAGTAGGGATTCTTTGGTTGTGACCCCCCCTCCTTTCAGTTTGGTGGGGAATTATGTCTCATGTGCTTATATTAGTAGATGCTATTGTATCCAATCCTAGCCTTTATTTTCCAAGGACATTATGTATATGGGACTTATTGTATCATTGTATCACTTTTTGGCTGATTGATGCTAACATATCATGTATCAAGTACTTTATTGTTGAGACCCACATTGTTGGGCACATCATTATTATTTGTACTCAGTTATATTGATGGGTGTGGGTATGCCTCCCCCACCTCATTTGAGATTATGTACTTACCAATAAAATGATTCTTCTATAAGATAATTATGTCTTGTGTCCTCCAATATTAGTCCTTCCTTGTATTTATTCAAATATATATCTCTCTCTCTCTCTGAATCCCCTTCGGTGTCTCGTAAGTGAAAAATACAAACTATATCTGTCATACGATTTGGTCCTGATACTCTTACATTGGGGGGAATCTACTATCACCCAAAAAATGTTCACCTAGCCATTTATTACAAGGTTGATCGAAATACACCATGTAGGATGAGTTTTACCATGGAAAAACCCACTTTCACCGTAGGAAATAATTTAGTGAACCACATTCCTAAAGTATTTCTCATTAAAATCTAAAAATCCTATGTGAATAATTAAATAAATCATAATTTATTTAATATTCTCTAGAAATAATTATTAAATAATTATTTGATGATTATTTCTTATCACTTTTGACTTAATCACCTTGGAATAATTAAATAAATATTTATTTATTTATTATTCCATATTTATCCCCTATTTTCCCTATTAGATAATTGTTAAATCATTATTTAATAATTATTTCAAATTTATATTTGTCTTAATCCTCATAAGGTGATTAATAGATCATGTTTATTTGTTAATTACTTTAACCACTTTCTAAATAAATACATTTGACCATTATGAATATCTTTTCCCTCTCAAAAAATATAATAAAATATTCACAACAACTAGATTTTGATTTAATCAATAATATTTTATTATTTTATAATTCTCAATCTATCTCAATATTTTTTTATAAACAGAGGGTTTAGTCTCCATTCTTCACCATGAACATCTTTGTCATCCCCATTATCATCTCATAATATATGAGCTCCCACTTGGGTTCATGCATCTTTTATTTTCTTTTCTACCCATTGCATATCACATATTGAGAGAGAGAAGCACGTTGCTGAAGCACAAGGTCAAGAAGGACCCATCCCATGGAGGGGGATCTATAGACCCAAGTTTATAAGTTCTCCTCATAGGTGTTATATTTTTATTATTAATAAAGTTTATTATTCATATTATCCATTGGGTTGCTACACTTTTATTTCTTCTATTATATGTTTCTATTTGCATACTATCTTTTGTTGCAAGGTTTTTCTTACCTTTTGTTGTAGATATGAAGCATAAACACAACCATCCTTTTTTGTTAGGGTTATAAGTCACCTATAAATTAAGTGAAGGGATTTTCGTTCACTTGAAGAAATACTTCACACTAACAAGAAAATTCCTAGGGACATGAAAAGCTAGTGGTTTATTGATTTAACAATACTTCATGTGGATGAACATCAAGACACAAATAAGGTGCAAGGAGCTTGTTGATGGGTGGTTTTAAAGGGGACAATTTAGTGGCAAGTTTTGGAGAAGAAATACAAGACTCAATTTAGTTTGAGGGTGAAAATTCACTAGATGGCCTAGGAAATACCCCCTACATTGAATCAAGATTTTGCATGCCAAGCCCCACCTCTTCCAAATTAGGGAAAAAAGGTTCACCATGAGGTATGTCCTCACTATGCTTATTTAATGATGTTATGATGTCCAAGATGGTCTATTCAAAAGGAAACTCATAATCAAGGAACTCAAGTGAAATAGGTGGGGTGATGACCCACGTGGTCATGGTATAGTGATCATATTCCTCATTGGGATGGAGTTTCTGACTAGTTCCAATAGATACTTTATCAATTGTTGGGACAAAGTATCAGGAAGGAAAATATGGGCATGAAAGTTTCTTCTTAGAATTAATTGAACATTGAGGATATGATGCCATATAATGCACTCATGGTAGGGTAGAATCGACCAAAATACTAGGAACATTGAAATAGTTTTCTTGGTCTAAAGTATAATTAGGATGGTGATTCACCTACATTGATTCATCCCCCTTTTGAGTGTGACCATTCTTAACTGACCATATGTTTAAAAGTGTAACAAAGTTCGGTATTCATAATGACATGTGTAATTGTGATTTTATTTAATTGATGTAAAGAAGAAAATAAAATTATTTTTGTAATGCTTGAATCATGGGTTTTATGATCAAGGAATTTTATTTTATAGTTAAGGCTCCCATTTTGAGCCTTTAGGGTTGGTCACAAAGTCATAAAATCTAGGGAGTCAATATCATGTATCGAAGACATGTTACATATTGTAAAAGGTAATTTTGATTATATCAATCACCCTCCAAGACCTTGTCACAAACTATTATTCATATCGGCCTTCCAAGAAGATGAAGCTATCTCTAGACAAGAATGCTGGCCTATGTGATAGGAGAAGACGACTAATTTTGATGGGTAGCTCGCCCTCACTCAGAAACTATGTATAGGGTAGCCCGGCCTCACTTAAACACTCACTTGATCAAGGGTATCAAATACAAGGGAAGGTGCGAGGAACCTTGAAGAAGGAGCCAAAAATCAAGCAAGGAGAAGGAAGTATAGAAGCCAAAGTATAGTAACCTATTTTGGGCAAGATAGCCTCCACACATGCGAGTAATTTATGTTGTCCAAACTGCAGAAGAAGCTGAGATATCGTATTCATACTTGAAGGTAAAATCAAGGAGGAAGTCAAGGTGGATCTCAAGCCGAGTTGACAAAGAATAAGCCTCCATCTATGAAGATAATCAAGGTTTGAAAGTTAGTTAATCACACGTGCTAGGGTTTTTAAAAAGGGGCTGAAAGTCGTAGGTTTGGAACTAGAGACCGAAACATGAATAATAGTCAAGCTAGTGGGAGAAGGAAGAATTTTGACCATCGTTGACTCAAGGAAGAAGAAGTTGAATCAAGAAGGCTCGTGACTTGGTCTTGGAGAGGTTGTTGTGTTAAGGATATTGGTATTGGTATTCATCAATTGAAGTCTCTATAAGAAGAAGAATTCATTTTGGATTTTCCCCTCAAATTGGAGAGGTTTTGGTCTTGGTTGATTGCCTATATACTTTGTCTCTTGACTCTATATTATTTATGCTTTGGTAACTGTTTGATGAAGAATAAATATATAATAATTTAAGTAAAGAGAAGGTCCTAATATAAAGAAGTAAAGATCATTCACAAGAAGTTATCATCAAAGATAAATCTCCTAATCCTAATGCCATAGAATTCCCAACACCATATGATCAATGGTGTGGCACAAGGACACTATAGATTAGTCCTTTCACCACATGACCATGCAATGTGAGCCTTTTATTAGGGGTTCATGGTCATCAAAATCATGATGTAATAATGGTACCATTGGGTGACCCCTAACTTGTGCCATGTTTCATGCATTTTCATCCTTTAAATCAATAAATACACGCCAATTTTTCTTGCCACGGGGTGGACCCTGGTGGTGCCATGTCACCTTGCTAACCTAATCTTGATGATGTGTCAAGTGACAATTCACGTCACTACCACATGATATATTTTTAGCCTGCAACTAATTGCCATGTGTCACTATGTTTTTATCCAAATATGCCTCCTCATGGAGGTGCTACATGGCATCGCCATGTCATATTTTCTTAGCCTGTATCCATGTGCCAATGTCATTGTGCTGAGATGTAGATCTGCTACCTCATGGAGGTGCCACATATCACTACCACATTATTGCGTTATTTCCATGTCATCTCCTCTCATCCTATAGCTAGTCACCACATATCATTATGTTGCCATGGCATCACCATAGTTATCCATAATCTAACATGTGTCACAATATTTCCATGTCATATACTTTTACCAACCAAAAGTTTCCATGTGTATGAGCTACCACATCACTATGTAGGAGGGCCACATCATTTCCATGTCATCTCCTTTGACCAACCAAATTTCACCATGTATGTAAGTTGTCCCATCACATCTAACTAAAAAGGAGGGCCACATGCCACAGTAGGACTAGTCCAACATGGAGGGTTGACCTTGGTTAAACTTCAAGAAAGTTGATGTTTCATCTATCCTTTAATTTTTCACCTTGTTGCTAGAACTTTTGGATCTATATAGAGTTGATCGATATTTAATTGAATTAAACCTCATACAATTTTATGATATGTCCACCTTATATTTTACCTCAGAACCATAGATATTCCCATAAGATCCTTTTTTTAACAAATATGGTCCGTTTGATCCTCATTACCGTTTCCAATTTCAAATGATCATAACTTCTTATCCAGGATGAGTTTTTCCAAGTGTGATATACCATTGGAAAAGTATTGGAAAATGATATGAAACCATACCATCAATAGATTCATTAGGACATCACAACTTTGACAAAAACTCAATACAAATAAAATCGATTCGACTTTAACTAATGAGGGCATGTAAAAGATTAGGCTATCGTATTACTTCCTTTGAGATATTGTTGCTTCCTCAATCTCCCCCTTTACTGATGTTCATTGATGGAAATGGACATAACTCCCCGGACATGTTGTTGGGAACTCCCCCTAGCTACATGTGAAGATTATTCCCTCTTTCTTGCTTTAATGTCTTCCTTGTTGATCCAAGAGTATCCTAAAATGGCTTAAACTTCAAAGTTCCCAAAATATGATGGAAATAGTGCCATGTTGAAGATCTCAATGAGATGATTCCAATGCAACTTGAATCATGTCAATCTGAGTTTGTATACAAAATATATGGTAGTTTGAATATTTTGACCAATGAAAAAAAATTCAAAGTCAAAAAGGTGATGTGGCACATCCTGGAGTTGACAAGTGGCATGTCTTGGAGTTGACACATGGCAAGGTTATGACGTGGCAGAGCTAACATGGTGCTTAGTGGTAGATGTTATGACATTACATGTATCAACATGTGGCTTACTGGATGGGTGTGTAGACATTATGATGTAGATTTGTAACTTCTCATGAAGTTTTAATCAAAATCACAAGACACAAGCGTACTCTACTGCTCTGCAGACATTCATTCTCAATTTAGAATAAAAATCTCAGACACGCAATAAGAAATCACACAAATGTAAATAATATTTTTCTCGTGGAAATAAAATTTCTAAAAACCCCAACCCATGCTTGCATCAATACGATGAATAGAGATGTATTACAATTGCTTTTCTCAACTGAGCACAACCTACAAATGCATAACTTATCTTGCTGCTCACTGAGAATCTTTGAACCAGACTTAGTCAAAATTTTCCTCTACTTGAGCCCCTATTTCCTTGCACAATTATTGAGAAATTAGGCCCCTATTATTTACGAATTTCTCCAAAATGCATAGTGCAATTCCCAAGGTTGATCATTTGACTACATGCAACATCTCTACACTCAAGACTAGTATACAATTGATGTTACACTGCATTGGAATATACACCATAGCTTGGAAACTCAAATTCTCTGCATGCACTAGCTGTTTTGGGCTGATTGATTAGTTAACTAGATGATCACGGAGTTTGACTAAAGTCCCACTACACAATTGACCTTCCACTAGTTCCTCCAAAAGTTGTAACTAGTTTAACAAAAAACAACTTGAGATAATTGACCTTCATTTGCTAAAAAATAGCAACCACACATGCTAAAATGAACTCTAACTCCTCTAAGTAGAATTCACTGAGTAAACTAGGTGACACAAGACATGTCACACAAGTTAACTGCATCCAAGTTGTTTGCTAATGTGGAAATTCAATTTTTCTAAATCAAATTGAGAATTTCTTGTTGCATTTTTCAACACTCGCTCTCAACAAGTAAGGGATTATCAACCACCCATATCCTACACCTCTGGAACTTGAACTTCACTCTTAACAAGGCCTTTGTAAAAATGTTAGCATCTTGTTCCTCTATTCGAATGTACTAAAACAACATTATCCACCTTTACACATAGTCCCATAAATGGTGATACCGAATATCTATTTGCTTGGATCAGTTGTGAAAAAACAGGATTCTCAGAGAGCTTGATGAAACTATGATTATCACAGTATATCACAGTTGGATCCATCATCTGACCAAACAATCCAACAAGTATCTTTCTAATCTAGATCACCTCACATGTTGCTTGACTTGCAACCATGTATTCTGCTTCTTGTTGGGTGCAAGAATTTCACTTAAGCAAGCTCCTTCAACACTTAATTGTCAACCTGGAGGTTTCGTAAACTTAGAGATGAAGCTTAGGTAATGCCAGAAGTGGTATGAACTTTTTCTATTTATATTCCTACTTCTCAATTGAAATCTTGTAGAATCAAACAAAAAAATCTGAAAGGAAATTGAAACCAAAGTAATTCTAGTGCTGGAATGTAAAAGAATGAATTTTCGAAGAAATTAAATAAAGGAACTTTCACACTACTGTAAACAATCTTAACTGCTGAAGTAAAACTCTATGTTTATCATTAGTATAGATGGTGGTAGTTTAACAAGTGGGCCCTTGAAACTATCTGCCTTCTAAATGATTTTCCTTCTCACACTAAATGGTCGTTCCTGTACTCTCGCAATTTGCTTGCACTAATACAGGTACAAAACTTATGTCAGAAGTATATTTTACACTTATACTAAAGACTTATGTTTTCATGTAGGGGCTCTAAGCCTCAAGGCTTGGAGCACTCTGTTACTATGACAAGACACTGGTACTTATACCAGAACAAAGATTCCTACACCAATTATTCCAATTTACTTTCAATAAAAATAGAAGAGCATGTTAACTATAAAAATAATTACAAATGTGAGCAGAATTTGAAATAACTTGCACACAAAAAAGAATGCTTTAATCAACTAAATCTCACAAATAGGAATAAACCTTTAAGATGAAAACAATCTTCAAAATTTAGAGCAGAATTTCTTTAGTCAAAGGGTTTTGCATGCAATCAAATCTAACTCAAAACAGGTTCACTATAATATTTCAGATTATTTTTAATCCTTTTCCTTAAATCGTGAGATGAAAATATAAATTAGGATATTGCAACAACACTCTTTTCTATTTCATGAACTCATCCTTAATCTTTAGGAATTTAACTTTTAGTATTAGAAATTCCTTCTTCTAATGATGAATTCTTGCTTTGTAGAAATATATTAAATCATATAAAGGAAAAAGAATGAAACACTTGTTGTAAATGAACTAGCGAACCAGAGTGAAAGATCCTACATGCACTGGTGTAGGAATGACATTATCTGCACAATCCAAGTGAAAGCAAACCAGAAAAGAAATTACAGGCACTAAAGTAATTCAATTTAACTTTCACACAATGGATCTGTTCACATTGTCATTGTTTAATCAAATGAATCAGAATTCGTAAGCAAGAATGAAATCAAGATTCAAACCACGCTTCTACAAATAAACAGAGTTAACACACCTTTAACATAACGAAAGCAAGAGGGTAAACGAACTGGGTTGGCTGGGCCCTAGCCAACTAGCTCGTTTCCCATTTTAGGAAACAAAAACCTTTAGCACGTTAATATCATATCAATGAAGAATTAAAATGCAGAATGAGAAAATCATGGCGCAACTCCTTATATTAATTCCGATCAGCAAATATACATTTGAGTTCAAGTCTAGCGGAGAAAGAGGGTGACAACGAGACTACAAATTAACCAGAAACTACAACTGTACTGCTATCCCTATCACTTGCTAACCTAGTTCTATCTGAAAGCTATATTTTATACAACCCTTCGGCCTATGGCCATAACCAAAAATTACACAGTCATTCCAAATCAAGCCTTTCAGCTAAAACGAAATAACAAACAAAATTGCAAAATTAAGCCAACGACTATAATAAGGTGCAAACTATTCATTGGTCGTAGACCTGATCCTCGGCCATATCCTTGACTATCCTCCACTTTGAGTTCAACTCCGGATGACTGCAGTCAAACTGGATGACGTCGACCAAGATGTCCATAAGAAGTGATTGAGTTTTTTCGAAGATCGGGGAATAGATAATTGTCAGTGGTGCAGGAATCTACCTACACTAGATCAAGCTAGTATAATGATTAATAATTTAGCTTATCAAATACTTTAGGAAGGTAAATACAAGTTGAAATAAATATTAAAGGAATGAAATCTATTTAAAATGAGGAATTAAGCACCTAATAAACCTTAAACATGAAATATGAAGTTTATGTAGGAATTGATAGTATTCTTGGACTAGTGCAGGAATGAGGAGGTTTATGGAGATAAACAGAGGTTAATGATTGTGATTTTATAATAGGAAGGGGGTAAATATAGAGCATTTTAGCCTACCAACATCCTCCCATCCCTACGCTGTTGTGTGTCCTCACACAACCCTTACTTGTTGCAAGCCATCTTTCAATCCTACACTTGGATACTAATCCATGCCTTCACTACCTTCGTCTTCTTACCTCATGCTTTCTTAAGTTCTTTGGTCACCTTCTTGAGGTGCTTATAGCATTTAGAAGCCTGAAACTTCCATACCTTCACTTGAAATTTCTGTTCTTTGACCTCTTCTGCTGACTCTATCTTTCCTTGCTTCTGCCAGGTCTACTCCTTCATGACCTGGTTTAATGCCTCCAAGTCGTGAATTTGCTGTTCAAGCTCTACTATCTGGTTATTCAGATAGAAGGTAGAGGTCTTCGTTTCCATTTCCTCTACTACAAGCACATTTTTTGCAACCGATTGAAAACATGTACCATCATTACCAAGATCAAAGTTATCTAGGCCATCCAGCATCTACATCATAATATCACCAAGGGTTTCTGTTCCAGGAGCTTCCATGTCACCAAGGGTTTTAGCCCCTTACGCATATAACTCATTACGGGTTTTAGTACCTTGTACATCCAACTCAATAGGGGCTTCAGTACCATGTTCATTCACCTTGTCAGGGGCTTCAGTACCCTATTCATTCAATTTATCAGGGATTTCAGTACCCTGTTCATTCACCTCGTCAAGGGCATCAGTACCCTGTTCATCAAAATTGTCGAGGGTTTCTATGTGCTATGCCTTGTCATCTACCTGACCCTCTTCCAGGTCTCTAATTGAACTTGGTGTCATTCTTTTCTTCTTCAACTTATGAAGGAAGGCCGACAAGGGTATGTTGTCCTTCTTCTCTGCATTTTCTTCATTTACCACAGTATTGTTGGGTTGTGCTATATTCTTTCCATGACTAGCCCACGTAGTTAACCGGGGGGTTAGAAGTGGGGAGAAGCCCCCCCTTCGTTGCACCGATTGTGTAGCAGGGGTAGTCATAGGGGGTTTGAGGGTTGCAGGTAGCCCCACTTTATGGGGTTCGGGGCAGTGCCCCAGAAAATTTTGGTTTTGGACCCTATATTAGGTTAGGCGGACCTACCTATAATTTTGTGCACGTTTTTCACACATGGTTTTTGACACGATGGTTTTCGGTCCATGGTATTGGATGCTTCGGCATGTATAAATATGTATTGTAACATTGAAAGGAACATAATGAAAAATCAAGCTGGTAGTCCCGGTTTTGGGATCCAGGGGAAAATATTTGTGTATATGTGTTATGCTTTCGCATTGTTTATTTTCTGTGTTTTAGAATTCGTATGAAAGTAATTTCTGTATGGGGTTAAAACCTACATTTGGTATCAGAGTTGTTTTGGCTTCAAGGGTATGCCTTTGTTGTTGAGAGGTTTTTCTCGGGCCTGTGGTAGACCCTGTTTAGTGGGAGATCTGCGAGATCCATTCCAGTGGTGAAAGAAGATGGCGAGCAATGGAAAGATAGATATCAAGAAATTTAATGGTTAGAGTTTTGAGTTGTGGAAACTCAAGATGGAGGATCTGTTGGTGGATAAAGATCAGTGGATCATGGTAGATCTGAGTACTAAACCAACGGGAGTGTCTGATGAAGAATGGAAGAAGTTGGATCAGAAGGCAAAGAGCACAATACGATTGTGTGTCTCAGATTCAGTATTGTTTAATGTATTAGGGGAAGCTACGACAAAGGCTTTGTGGGACAAGTTCAGGACTTTATACCAATCTAATTCTCTGGTGAATAAACTATTCCAATGGAAAAATATGTATAGCCTGAGGATGAAAGGCAGAGACTCAGTGACAGAGCATTTGAATGCATTTAATACTGTGGTAAGTCAGTTATCATATGTTGATATCAAAATTTTAGATGAAGATAAGTGCATTAGTTTGTTGTGTTCTCTACCAAATTCGTGGGATAGTCTGGTTATTACAATAGGTAGCAATGCAACTGCCTTGTAGTTTGATGAAATAGTCTCATCCTTGTTGACGGAGGAGATGAAATGGAAAAATATGGAGAGCAGAATGGTGATGCCTTGTCTGTATGAGGATGGTCCCAGAACAGAAACAAAAATAAGTCATCGAGTGGGAGATCTAAATCTAGAGGGAGATATAAATCTCGAGGGAGATCTAAATCTCCAGGAAAACCTGTAAAGGTGGTGTGCTGGAAATGCAGAAATGAAGGGCACTACAAAAGGGACTGTAAATCTAAAGCTCCTAGCAAAAGAAAGGGATCTGATGATGCTCCTTTTGTAGAGGTGAAAACCACCTCAGATGAAGGTGGGGATGTGTACTTGGCTTCTTCAAGTACACATGTAGATCATGAGGCATGGTTGATTGACTCAGGTGCATCCTTTCACTTCACTCCCCATAGAGAGTGGTTCAGTGAGTATGAGAAATACGATGGTGGTGATGTATTCTTAGGGGATGATAAGAAGGCTAGAATAATAAAGTTGAATTTGCAAGGTGGAAGGGTTAGAACACTTCCTGGTGTTCTACATATTCCTGCATTGGCCAAAAATATGATTTCTGTAAGCAATATGGATGATCCAGGTGTAAAAACAGTGTTTGAGAAGGATACCTACAAGATGGTTTTGGGGACACTGGTATTGATGCAAGGAGTTCGAATTGGAACTTTGTACAAGCTGCAAGGTAGCACTGTCGTTGACAGGTGCAACAATTTTGTGGTTCCTGAAAGTGGAGTGGAAAATCTAGTGGTCTCTGGAGAGAATACCATGCTGTGGAATCAAATACTTGGACATATTGGAGAGAAGGGCATTCGAATACTTCATGGTAAAGGTATGGTAGAAGGTATGAGTAATAGCTCTTTGGATTTTGATTTCTGTGAAAATTGTGTATATGGGAAGCAGAATTGGGTGAGTTTCCCCTCTGGTGGTGATAGGGTGAAACAGATATTAGAGCTTGTGCAAAGTGATGTTTTTAGACCTATGAAGGTTCCATCACTAGGTAATTTTGTGTACTATATATCCTTTATAGATGACTTCTCAAGGAATACATGGATATATTTCCTTAAGAAGAAATCTGAAGTCTTTGATAGGTTTAAAGAATTTAAGGCTCTAGGGGAAAACCAGATAGAGAAGAAGATAAAGGTGTTGAGGACAGATAACCGTGGAGAGTTTTGCAGTAAAAAATTTGAAGAATTCTATAAGAAGTGTGGTGTGGCATGACAGAAGACTACTCCATACACACCGGAGAAAAATGGAGTTGCAGGAACAATGAACAAGACGTTGATGGAAAGGGCAAGAAGCATGCTCAGTGGTGTCGAGTTAGGACAAGAATTTTGGGCAAAGGTGGTGGAGATAGCATGTTACCTGGTCAACAGATCACCTTCATCAATGTTGGAGGATAAGACTCCACAAGACGTATGGACTGGTAAGAAACCCTCTCTTTCACATCTTAGGGTATTTGGATGTGATGCATATGTACTTGTTCCAAAGGAGAAATGAACCAAGTTGGATAGTAAATATGAAAAGTGCATCTTTATTGGGTATAAGGATGGTTTAAAGGGTTATAAGCTTTGGAACCCGGTAACAAGGAAGGTTGTGTACAACTGTGGTGTGCAGAGAGGTAAAAGATGTTATTAAACATGAAGTCCAACCAAAGGAACCTGAAAAGTTAGAGTTTGAGCTAAAGGAGGAAGAATTAGAGTCTACAGCAAAGGAGTAATCAAAAGATGAAGAGCCACAAAATCCAGGTGTGAGAAGATCAGTTCGAGAAAGAAGGTAGCTAGAAAGGTATAGTACATCTATTTTCTGTTCAAATTTTGCTTTATATATTACTAATGATGATCCCATAACTGTGAAGGAAGCAGTAGATTCAAATGATGGAAAAGTCTGGGAAGAAGCCATGGTTGATGAAATGGCCTCTTTGCACAAAAATGAGGCTTGGGATCTGGTGGAGTTGTCAGCTGGAAGGAAACCCATTGGCAACAAATGGGTGTTCAAGAAGAAGACAAATACAGAAGGAAAGGTGGAAAAATACAAAGCTTGGTTGGTAGAAAAAGGTTATTCCCAGGTGCTGGGAATTGATTTTGGTGATATTTTTTCTCCTGTTGCCAAGGTAACTTCTATTAGATTACTTTTATCTATTGTTGCTGCTTTTGATTTTGATGTAGAATAGATGGATGTGAAGACAACATTTATTCACAGGGATTTGAAAGAGGAGATCTACATGAAGCAACTTGAAGGCTTTACGATGAAGGGTAAGAAAGAACTGGTATGTAAGTTAAAGAAGTCTCTATAAGGGTTAAAATAGTCACCAAGGATGTGATATCAGAAATTTGATACATTTATACAGGGACTTGGATTCACTAGAAGCAAAGCAGATCACTATGTGTATTTTAAATTAATTGTTGACTGTATTATTTATCTGGTCTTGTATGTGGATGATATTTGCTGGTTGGAAATGAAAAAGAAATTATCTAGGATTTGAAGACCCATTTGTCCTCCAAATTTGACATGAAAGATCTTGGTGCTGCAAACTATATTTTGGGCATGGAAATTAAAAGAGATCAGACAAAGAGGAAGCTCTGGTTAAACCAGAGGAAGTATGTCAAGACAATATTTCAGAGTTTTAATATGCAGGATAGTAAACCGGTGAAGGTTCCTATTCCTGTAGGTGTAAAGTTATCTGTTGAACAGTGTCCCAAGACACAAGAAGATGAAGAGGACATGTCCCATTTTCCATATGCAAGTGCAGTTGGTAGCCTGATGTATGCGATGGTTTGTACTAGACCAGACATTTCACATGCAGTGGGAGCATTGAGTAGGTTTATGTCAAAACCAGGGAAGGAGCACTCGATAGCAGTGAAGCGGGTTTTCAAGTATTTGCTTGGCACTAGTAATTATTGTTTGTGCTACCAAGGAAGACCAGGATTGGAAAGAGTGTTGGATATTCATGGCTTTGTTGATTGAGATTGGGCTGGATATCTAGATCAGAGAAGATCTACAAGTGGGTATGTGTTTAACCTATTTGGAGGTGTAGTCATTTGGATGAGTAAGAAACAATTTGTAGTGGAACTATCAACTACAGAGGCAGAATACATGGTAGCCACTCATGCAAGCAAGGAAGCAGTTTGGTTGCAGAGATTCTGTTCAAGTATGGGGTTAGTACAGCGAGCTATAAGGATAGACTGTGACAACCAAAGTGCAATTTTCTTGGAAAAGAACCCTACATATCATTCAAAGACAAAGCACATTGATGTTCAGTATTACTTTGTGAGGGATATGATAGAAGACAAAAAGGTGTTGCTAGTAAAGGTGGACACTTTGAAGAATACTGCAGATGCATTAACAAAATCTGTGAGCTCTAAGAAGTTCTCTTTGTGTAGAGCAACAATGGGCGTTGCAGGGATGGAAAGAAAAGAACAAGTGGGAGAATGTTGGGTTGTGTTATATTCTTTCCATGACTAGCTCGTGTAGTTAACCGGGAAGTTAGAAGGGGGGTGGAACCCCCCCTTCGTTGCGCTGATTGCGTAGAAAGGGGAGTCACAGGGGGTTTGAGGGGTGTAGGTAACCCCACTTTATGGGGTCTGGGGCAGCGCCCCAGAAAATTTTGGTTTTGGACCCTATATTAGGTTGGGCAGACCTACCTATGGTTTTGTGCATGTTTTTCGCACATGGTTTTGGATGCGATGGTTTTCGGTCCATGGTATTGGATGCTTCAGCATGTATAAATATGTATTGTAACATTGAAAGGAACATAATGAAAAATCAAGCTAGAAGTCCCGGTTTTGGGATCCAGGGGAAAATCTTTGTGTATATGTGTTTTATGTGTTATGCTCTTGCATTGTTTATTTTTTGTGTTTTAGAATTCATATGCAGGTAATTTATATACAGGGATAAAACCTACAAGTATGAGTTGCTACATCTGCAAGAACCAAGAGGTTGTGATCTCCAGGTGAAGTCTAGGGTGACTTGTCAATCAAAATCGGGGGGCTTGACTGAGTGCGACTTATCCCTGAAGAGACAATCCTTTTCTTCATCGATGTCCTGGTCATTCTTCTTTTTGCTAAGGATGAAGTTTCTTTAACATGTTTCTCTTCTGCTTGCACCCATTTGTCCTTTCTTTTTGTCTTTGTAGGGAGTGAAGTCTCAACTTTTCTCTTCTTGCTTGCACTCCTTCCAGTTGACTCCCCTACACTTCTTTCCCGAAATTCTTTCAAGAATTCCTCCTAGGTTATTTACTTAGCCTCCAGCTCTTTCTTAACTAGGATTGCAATGAGCCCATGATGGTACAGTTTATCTACAACCTGACTCACACACCTATTCTACACTTCTTTAACCATTTTCTTTGAACTTCAGAGCAGGTAATAAGGGAGATTGACGAGTTTCCTTGATTCACAATGCAACAATAACCAGATATGGTACACGAATGTTAATGTGAAACTCCCCTCACAAGTCAGAAACTTTTGTAATATGTACAGGAGGTCTCGCCATTTTCCAAGCATGGCGCTCTGTGGAAGCCCTTTCTTCCAGTCGACTTTGAGCTTCCAGTCGACCACAAATCGACACCATCTTTTCTTTTCGATCCTCTCCTTTTTGAACCATTTTTCCCTTGCAGTTGACAAGCCTATAGCTCGCGCTATATATTCTTCCGTGACCTCTGATTCCAGTGAGCCTACCTTAGCTCGACCTTCCTCAAATGTCTTTGCAAATTCTAGAGCCATGGCCATATCAAACCCCTCGAATTTATGCAAAAATGGGAGAAATCTTGATTCTTGCAATAATGCAAGAATACTTCTATATTCCTCCATCTGTTCTATCTCCTTCACAGATGATGGTTCATGTCTCATGGGTGCATCTTTGCTTGAATCCACCTCAATTCTCTGTCACAGCCTTAGGAAGGTTTCACACTGCAGAGCGCAAAGGCACTGCCGAGAATTTTATGATGGAGATTTAGTCATTCCACCGTCCTGTTGATCCCTTCAATCCAATCACATTCAATACTTAAAATCACCCTTTCGGGATGGGTGCACACACGTATCAATCTACTACGGGCAGGCAATGATAATTGGAGGCTGAAATTTTTATGACAATGGTGTAACGGTCATGGGGGATCGGATTATGAGGTAAGGCTATCATGAACGAGTGATGGAGGATCTTTTCAAATAGAGGTAAGTGTGGGATTCTAGGTAGATCTGTACTATCCCCATTTTCCTCATAATTCACATAAGGTGTACTTTGCTACTCATTAAAAAGATTAGACCTCACAACCTAAAATATCTTGCATTTTAAATTATTTCTCCCTAAATTAGTAAATGAAAAAGAAAAGTCTTAACCAAAATTTAAATAATACAATGCTATGATCTATCATTGTGGTAGTCATTCATATGCATAAATAAAAATTAAATTTCATTAAGCGTTCTACATCAAGTTCTCCTATACTACGTTAACCATTTTTTCACTGTGTTGTCACAGTCGGCCACCTGTTTGCACTAATCGTGCTTGGATTGAACCTGCTTGCACTGATCCTGCTTTCACAGCAACGTGCTTGCACTGAACTTGCTTGCACTACAACGTGCTTGTACAAAACCTGCCTGCATTGATCATGCACGTTCCTGCACTAGGGATTTCTGTAGCATCGAAGAAGGAGGGGATAAATTTTTTTGATAGAACTTAGTTCTTTGGCTGGACTAAAAAAAATTTCCTGAATATACAAGAGAAGTTTTATTCACCATTATTTGGTGTTTCATGAGCATGCATTCTTATTTGACTACATCAAATCCTGCAATTGATTCATGAGGGAACAAAGAAGTGGGAAGGGGTAATTTTTAGAATGGGAAGGAATATCATAGCAGGGATTTCAAGAATAATACTACCATGGGGGATAAACTAAAATGGGATGTGTTATCACTCTGGTATTCCTTTTGAAGTATGAAGAAAGAAAAACCAAAGGTAACCACAAACCACTTTTGGAGATTAGGACCTAGCCTTCCCGATGCTCAGAGAGGGCTCTCTCTTTAAGATTTAACATTGTTTTAGTTAAGGTGATTTTAGGCTAGTTATTACTTGCACTCGGGTTTTGTTTTGAAATTTGATGGTGGGATCACTTTACTTAGATGGACAGAGTTTTGGCTTATACCATTGGGCTATGGAGTTGGATGTCAAACAAATAAGACTAGATTTAGTTCTAAAAACAATGTCTATAGGGAAAGGTAGATGAGTTACTGCAGATCTCAAAGACTAAATGGTGAAATGGTTTCAAATCGGAGCTAGGGAGAAATTAAGAGTTCCCTAGGACATATTCTGGAAGGAATGAAATAAGTCAACTGGGATGGGAGAGAAATTAAGGGTTCTCAAATTCCGGGTATCAGAGGAAAACATGTAAATAAATTACTGTGCAAAACAGAGTGTAATTAATCAAATTCTGAGTGATATTTCTAGTTAATTCAGTTAGATTTTAGAACACATTTAAGATTATCAAAACACATAAGAAAGGTAAAATAATCACACAAAGAAATTACTTCACTATAAATGGCTCATCTCATGAATCCTATAGCAAAATGCTTTTATTACTTGCTCTAGTCCGTTGACTTGAAAATGGTATAATCACCCTTAGGTCTGAGATCAAAATAACTCTACAAATGTAAAATAATCCACCCAAATACTTCGAATTTTGAAGTATTTATACAAAAGGAGTTACAAAATATTTGAAATTGTATTTAGAACTAATCTAGGAAAAAAGAAATATCTTCTTGCAAGAAGATAGAGACAACTGTTGAACTGTTTCATGCTGTCCCTTTTATTTTGGTTCTGCTAGCTGTAGGCTTTGATTTTTAGCCCTTTATGCTGCTAAGCTATTTGGCTTTCACGCTGGATGCTCTATTCTACTTTAAACATGATACTATTTTATCTGATACACTTTAACCCTGCTGACCTATCAATATATTTTTATCTTGCTATTTCACATTTTACTAGAGATTTATAATTTACTGTGTTTTAACTATAGTAAATCATTCAATTTTCGCCATTGTTCTTCATCTAGTAATTGGATATTGATCGTTTTTCTATATATCTCATATGCCTCTGTATATTTGGAAAAAGTGGGTTTATTAATAAACAAGTGTTTTACCTCATGCTGGAGGTAAAACAAGTTTTCAAATGTTTGGTACAAGACTTTACCTATTGGCATGCCCTTCATAGATGTAGTCATCACCTATTCTTTGGCTACTTCCTTGATCTTCTTGTTTTAATTTGCCTGTGTCATTAACTTGTCATTTATAACTAAGGGATTAGGTAATCCCTTTTCTTTCAACAACTCAAACATAGCCATGAACCTGTCAATGGCTAGCTAGATGTTCTGACACTTAACTTCTAGATTCAACATTAAATTCCTCTTGGTGATGACTCTCCTGACTTCCAAAATTGTACCTATCCTATCAGGTATCTCAAGCTCTTGCAATTCATATTTATTTTTGGAGTTGAGGAAGTGAATGATTCTTTCTACTTCCTCTGGCATATCTCCAAGCTCTGTCTTCACCCTTAATCAAATCAATTTGCTCAAAAATGACCTGGATAGATGGCCAAATATCATTGCCAAAGTCAATGATATTGGCCCATAGTTATTCTTTAGCCTTTCCCATTGGCTCAGTCAAGGTAAGTTCCTTCTCCAAGCCTTTAATCCTTTCATTCATTCTTGCAACCTTTTGTTGTTCTTCCTTATGCATAATCTGGGCAAGTTTGTAATCTGTGTCAAGGCTGCTGACTTTCTCCTTGAGTTTTTTCATTTCTGTTATGAAACCAGCTCACAAAAAGATAGAAAATATAGATCAATGCCTTAGAATTTAGCCTCTGTGAGGGGACAACCTCCTTTACATTACACAAATGAATGATTCTTTGATGATTCAAATGAAAAAACCTCCTTTCTATATATAGGAGTCTAAGGAGTCACAATATAACCCAGTTGACCTAACAATAATAATACAAAGGCACAAAAATAACAATAGATGGATTCTGTGGGGCACAATAATAAAAATATGGGGATAATAGGGGCACAACAATATTAATAAGGGATACAACTACAATAGTAATGGGGTAATCATTAGTATTATAGGGACCTAACATGCCCCTCTCCTTCAAAAAAGTGTTGTCCTAAATGCTTAAGTAGTTTTGGATGCTTCTGCATAAAATTCTCATCCTCTCATGTGGAATCTTCAGTGGATAAGTTCTTCCACTTGATGAGATACTCTAAAATTGATCGATTTCGTAGCTGTCGAGTTCTTGTTGTTGTGACTATTTCTGATTCCAATATAATTTTTCCTTCCTCATTAAGTTCTGGCAATATTGTTTGAACTGGGAGGTTGTTGCCTATAACCTTCTTTAAACATGAAACATGGAAAACTAGGTGCACTCAAGAAGCTGCAGGAAGCTCCAATTTGTATGCCATAGTACCAATCTTTTGCAACACCTTGTACGGACCATAATACTTTGGTGATAATTTATTATCCTTCTTAGCTTGCTTGAGGGACATTTGTTTATATGGTTGTAGCCATAGGAATACCCAATCACCTACATCAAAACTTCTTTCGCTGTGATGTTGATCTGCCTGTTGTTTCATTTTATTCTGTGCCAACACGAGGTTATCCTTTAAGAGTTGGAGGACTTGTTGTTGATGCTCGATGTGATGTTCCACTGCTTAAACCTTAGAATTTTCTCTTAAATATGATGTGATGGATGGTGGTTGATATCCATAAAGTGCCATAAATGGGGTCATTTTTGTTGCTGTATGGAAGGAAGTGTTATACCACCATTCAGCCAGAGGCAACCATTTGATCCATTGTGTTTTTTTATCAGATACAAAGCAACAAAGATATCCTTCTAAACATTTGTTTACTATCTCATTTTGCCCATCAGATTGAGGATGATAAGATGAGCTATGAGCTAACTGAGTACCAAGACAAGAAAATAATTCTATCCAAAAATTTCCTGTGAAAATGGGATCCCTGTCACTTACAATAATCTTTGGGTTTCCATGTAGCTTTTGAATTATTTCCGTAAATGCAATAGAAACTGTACTGGCTTTAAATGGATGTGATAATGCACAAAAGTGTGCATACTTGGTAAGTTTGTCAACTACCACCATGATGACACTCTTTCCCTCAGACTTGGGTAAACTTGTGATAAAATCCATTGAAACCTCCTCCCAATGTTGGTTTGGAATGGATAAAGGTTGTAATAGACCTGGGGTCTTAATTGTTTCAACTTTATTTTGTTGGCAAACCAGACAATCCACCACAAACTTTTGAATATCCAATTTAAGGCCATCCCAAAAGAATTCCTTCTTAACCCTGTGGTATGTTTTTAAAAATCATGAGTGACCTCCTAAGGGAGAAGTGTGCAATTCCATAAGAATATTTTGCTTGAGTTGGGAATTCTTATAGAGGTATAAGCGATCTTTGTACCATAACGAATCATTTTGCCAGATAAATGTATCAGATGTACTGGAATCTTGTTGTAACTTTAGAATAAGTGCCCAAACTTCTTCATCATTCTTCCATTCCTCCCTTCGTTTATCCAATCTGGTTGGATAACAGAAATGGTGCACAACAATGCTTCCACATCCTCATCCTTTCTTGAGAGTGCATCTGCCACCACATTTTGCTTCCCTTTTTTGTAGATGATTTCAAAGTCATAACCCAACATCTTTGTGACCCACTTTTGTTGCTCTTCAGAGGATAATCTTTGTTCTAAAAAATATTTAAGGCTATCATGATCCGTTTTTACCTTGAAGTGTCTTCCCATTAGGTAGGGTTGCCATTTCTTAAGTGCATGTAGTATTGCCAACATTTCCTTCTCATAAATAGCTTTGTGTAAAAACTTTCTCTTGATTGGACAACTTTCAAAAGCAATGGGTCTTTCATCTTGCATTAAAACATCACCAATTCCATTTCCTGAAGCATCACATTCCACAATAAAGGTTTTTGTGAAGTCCGATGTAGCTAAGACCGGTGCTTGGCACATTGCCTCTTTAAGATGTTCAAAGGCCTTTGTTGCTTCTGGAATCCATGAAAATGCATCTTTCTTCAATAATGTTGTTAGAGGTGCTGCTATTCTACCATAATTCTTAACAAACTTGCGATAATACCCTGTCAACCCGAGAAATCCTCGCAGATGCTTTATGGATGTGGGGATTTTCCATTCCTTAATGGATTTAATTTTGCTAGGGTGTTGTGGGGAAAAATGCCTATGCAGGACGATCCTATCCACCTAAGGTGTGACAGTGCCTTAGCAACAAACAGAGACAGCTATTCTGGTTTCTTCCTTTATGAAATGTGAAAGAGGAGAGATCAATGGACTTACAGGTGTCTTCCGTTTGTCCCTCGATCCAGATCCTCTTCTCTTTGGGTGTTCACAGCTACTTGCCTCCTCGCTCGCCCAAGAGAACAGCTACTTGATTCCTGCGAGATCATAAGAGAACAGCTACTTGCAACAAGAGAACAGCTACTTGTGACAAGAGAAGAACACAACACAAAGGCGAATATTCATATTCATAAATGATTCAGGATTAGAAGTAAATCAAATACACTAATGCAATCATACATCAAAGATACATCAGTATATAGGAGAAAACCAAGATAGCTTTATTGATAAATAACAAGGTTCAAGAAGAGATACAACCCAGAGGGCTCCAATCCAGCATCTCCTTCCCAGCAGAATGGAATTCCTATCTTCACCTCCCTTCAAAGCATTAAGCACCCAATGATTCCAGTCTCAAACCAACAACAATTCTTTGCAATAACAAAATTCCAGCCTCTGGATCTCATGGAGGAGAGATCCATATATAGATGTTTGGAGAGAGGATGAGTCAGCTTGAGATCTGACTAGTGTCCTCTCCCTCTGTTAGTTCTTGAGTCCACTTGGAGGTTCTTGCTTCCACTTGGAGATTTGGAACCTCTTACTCATCACCAGTCGAATTCCCTGAGGCAAGTGTCATTTTGGAAGCTTCCTGGGTTTTGACACCTTGAGGAATGAGCCTGCCACATGTCCAATCTCGCTCAGCGCAGGTAGCCAGTGTTGGAGTTAACATTCAGCGCAGGTGGTCAGTGGAGCAGTTGACATGATCCTGAATTGACTTGTTTTTGAGCAGTTTCAGGTGGAGAACTTCTGTGAATTGCTGTGGTTTGTTAGCCTTGTTCCTCTAGGGGTAGGAACAACATGTTTAGGGACTTTGGATCCCTAAGATTATGGACATTTCATGCTCAATGCTATAAGGCACAAAAATGTCTATAACATAGGGTCTACCTTAACTCCTTCATGAGATACAATATGACCCAGATATTCCACCTCTTGTACTCCAAAGAAACATTTGGATCTTTTTGCATATAATTGTTTCTCCTCTAATAGTTGTAGCACCCTGTCAACATGTTCAACATGATCCTTCCAAGACTTGTTGTAGATTAGTATATCATCAAAAAATACTAACACAAATTTTCTAAGGAAGGGTTTGAAAATGGAATTCATCAAACCTTGAAATGTAGAGGGTGCATTGGTAAGGGAAAAAGGCATGGCCAAAAATTCATAATGACCCTCATGAGTTCTAAATATTGTTTTCAGAATGTCTTCAGTCTTCATTCTGATTTGATGATATCCTGAACAAAGATCCAACTTGGTGAAGTAAATTGATCCATGCAATTCATCCAGTAATTCATTAATGACAAGAATGGGAAACTTATCTTTAATAGTGAGCTTGTTGAACTCCCTATAATCTGGACACATGCACCATGATCCATCGTTCTTGTGAACCAATACTATTGGATCAGAGAAAGAACTTTGACTAGGTTGAATTATACCAGCCTCTAGCATTTCTGCAACCATACGTTTGATTTCACTCTTTTGGGCATAGGGATATTTGTACGGACTGATGTTTGGAGGAACACTTCCTGGAATCAGATGAATAGCATGATCATGATCATGAATAGGTGGTAGATATTTGGGAGTCTCAAATACCTTGGAATTATTGTCCAAAACTTTTTTGAGATCTGTAGAAATAGATGATTTCGATGTGGAAACGTCTAGCGAACATAATTGTGCAATTACACCTCTTTGTTCCTTTTTTAGAAGCTTTTTCATACCGTTAGAGCTGACTATCTTTCCTGGTTTCCATGCAATACCCCTTAATTCAACTTCCTTTCCTTCCGCATAAAATTTCATGACAAGTTCTTGAAAATTAAAAGCTATTGTACCCAAGGATTGTAGCCATTGGACTCCTAGTACAACATTAGCACCTCCCATTGGAATGGAAAGCATTGGGCTAGTCAATACATATTCTCCCATGGATAGCTTGATATTATGGCACTTTCTAGAGAAATTTATTGTTCCTCCATTTGCAACCATCACTTGACACTCTGGTGCTGGATATAGGAAGCAATTCAATTCTTTTGCTACCTTACAATGAATAAAATTGTGGGTACTTCCTAAATCAATCAACACTATTACTTTTTTCTTCTTGAATTGTCCTTCTATCTTGATGGTTTGAGGAGTGGTAATTCCAGCCAATGCATTACAAGATATGGTTAGATTCATTTCTTATTTATCTAGGCTTTGTTCCTGGAGTATATCCTCTTCTTTTGACCTTTCTTCCTCATTTTCTTCTTCCTCTTCACAATCTATGTAGAATAATTTCTTCTCAGCACACTTATGACCTTTAGTGTATTTGCTATCACAACTGTAACAAAGCCCTTTTGATGTTTTTCTTCCAATTGTTGTGGTGTCAACCTTATAGGTTGTGGAAGACTAGGGGCAACAATACTTCCATCTTTATAGTTGTGAGTGGTATGCTTCCTGGTTGCCATAATTTTGCTTTCCATTTTTCTTGCTAACTTTAATGCCTTCTCTAATGAATCAGGTTCCCAAAGGCGAACATCATGTTGGATATTATCCTTTAAAGTCCCTATGAACACATCAATCATATGCTCCTCTGGAATATTTTTTACCCTTATGTTCAATTTTTGGAACTCCTCAATGTGCTCCATTATTGAACCCTTTTGTTTGAGACTTATCAATTGGCTAAAAAAAGTGTTGCTTTTTGTACATAATGTGCTATCAATTCTTTTGTAAAAATTTCCCAAGTGATAATTTGTTTACAAGAGCAAAGCCATTGATACCATACAAACTGATTTGGTTCCAAATATAAAGTTGCAATACGTACCTTTTGTGTGTTTTGCACATTATTGAGATTGAAAAATTGCTCCATCTGTAATATCCATGTTGCGGGATCCTTGCCATAAAACTTCCTCATATCAATTTTTGGGATATGGTGGGTCTTTGATCCAACATTAGAGTCTATGAAATCATGATTAACATTTCTTTTTTTGCATCATGAGTTTCCTTTACTACCCTTTCACCATTAGTAAGTATTTCTTGTAGAAAATTTGTCAAATTTGTCTTCAAATCTATCTTCAAATCGTCAATATTAGCTTCCACGCCATTTATCTTAACTTCCACGCCATTTATCTTAGATTCCACGCCATCTATCTTAGCTTCTGTTAGCTTTTGTGATAGTGAAATTTGTTGCACTTGGTCTTGTAATTTTGATATATCATGTAGAATTTCTTCCTCTTCTTCATGAGTCATGCTAGAGCTTTCAGGTTGCTTACTAGGTGTTTGAATTTTCTTTCCTCGGGGCATCAGTGACCGATAATAATTCTCTACTATGCCCTTTGAATTCCTTCAAGATGATTTTTCAAACCCAGCTTAAGCAAAAATTTAAAAAAAATTCTACACACATTTTTTCACATTGTAGGAGCTCGATATTGCCTCTGATGTATCTCTATAATTTCAGATCATCCAATTTTGAAATTGCGACCTGTAGTAGCCCTTTGTGTCCTCTTTCCAATGCCACCAATATGATCCCAATTGGATTCTCCAAGGAAGGGTTATGCTAAATCTCCCACAGTGACCTGATTATAGACTAGTTCAGTAGAGTGAACTTGTACGACGTGCCACGTGTCCTTGTTTTGACCTTTGGCTCTAAAAATATATACAAGAAACTACAATCCATTCTCTTTCTATACCTTCTTATGAAATTTCAATCCAATGCTCAGATAGAAAGTTATGATGATTTTCCCCACGTCACCTGTTTGGAATGTAATTCAGGAGTCTGCAAAAAGACAAACTTCCTCAGATCATATCTCCGCAAATATAGCGCGAAAAGCTCTAAAATTTGGACCTAAGCTTTAGTGCGATCTCGTCTAAAATGATTATTTTTTTTATCTTCTGAAATGTCGTAGAAAAAAAAATTATAGTGAAAATGCCACGATGACCTATTTGGAGCAGCAAAACCCTAGAATCCAAAGCTCTGATACCAAATGTTATGAAACCAGCTCACAAAAATATAGAAAAGATAGATCAACGCCTTAGAATTCAGCCTCTTCGAGGGGGCAACCTCCTTTACATTACACAAATGAATGATTCTTTGATGATTCAAATGACAAAACCTCCTTTCTATATATAGGAGTCAAAGGAGTCACAATATAACTCAGCCGACCTAACAATAATAATATAAAGGCATAAAAATAACAATAGAGGGATTCTATGGGGCACAATAATAACAATATGGGGACAATATGGGCACAAAATTATTAATAAGGGATACAACTACAATAGTAATGGGGTAATCATTAGTATTATAGGGACCTAACAATTTCATTGGTCTGAATGGACATTTCCTCCATTCCTTTGACTAGCCTATTCGCCTCTTCACCTGTGGTACCTGTTGTTGTTGATGGTGTTGCTAATGTAGTCAAAGTTGATGTTGGCAATCGAGTGGACATTGGACCAGCGGGAGCTAATACTGCTACTAGAGTGGAAGGTACAGTTGTGGTCATTGTTCAAATGACAGTTGGAGGAGTACTATCAATACCAGCTTGTTTGAGTTGAATCAAGCTGTCTAGTTCCTTTTCCATCTCCTTCAACTGGTCATTGAGTTGCAGCACCAAATCCATCATTTATTCATGATTAATCTAACTTTCTAGGACTTCTTTTGTTTGTGGGTGCTATAACTGAGGTAGCTTGAGTTGTTTTTTGAGGGCTGCAATGTCCTCATTCTTTTTCTTGCTTAACTGTTCAACTTCTTTGACATCCTTTGGGTCATGGCCCAGTTCAATAATTAGGTCCTCCAAGGACTTTATCTATTAAAAATTGGCAACAAGAAATTGCTAAAAATAGGAGTGCTAAAAATAGCAGTTTGGGTACTAGCGCTGGATTGAGCAATAGGGAATGAAAAATGGAAGTGTTAAAAATAACATTCTATTTTTAGCAGTTCAGGATGGATTCCTATTTTAGTCAGTCCTTGGACTAAAAATAGGAAGTAAAATTCGAATTTGAACTTAACAACTGTTTGAAAATAAATTAATTGACTCTCCATGAGTTAATTAGTTGTGAAAAATCAAACATGAAGTCTATGTGAGGACATGCAATAGTTTATCTATTAATTGAGGAATTTATCCATCCATTAAAGAGATAAGGATGAGTTCTATATTTAGTAATTAGTTGGCTTCGTTAACTAAGTCAAGTCCAATTATATTTGATTTAAACAGTTTGTTTAAATTAAGTAAGTTTAGTTAGTTAATGCATGCTAGCATATAACTGCTGTTCTTCAGATAATTGAATATTATCTCATGAATAACTCATGCATGTCAGTTCAGACAGAGACCCAGTTGAGATCAAAGAAGGGATAATGTACTATCAGTTGGATGAATATTTTTCCTATAAAGGAAGCTCATCCATGATGAGGATTTATCTCCTTCAGTACTATGTAGTTGGACCAGAGGTTAGATAAAGGCCTTTGACTGTCTATGAGCAGCAGAGGTATTACAGAGAGAGCAGGATAGCTTTTGAGCTGATTATTTTTGTAATACTGACTATATTTCCACTTGTATGATAATACAGAATTGGGGTTTTAGGTAGGTTCTTTCCTCGGGTAAATTCTTCTGTGTTATGTGTGATTGATTCCTTCTTATTAGTTACATGCTTTCTTATTGATGTTGCTCATGGTTGATTCAGCTTCCGCTAAATTGTTTGTAGAAGTAGATCAAGTGTTTTTTTAGTACATTGCATTACCAGGTTGATCTATAGGTGGGAAATTTCTACATGGTATCAGAGTTGACTGATTTGTATAAAAAATCTACAAAATTCTACATTATCCTCGTGTCTTTGGCACTAGAGGAGGCCTTTTCTAGTTTATACTGGGTTGTCACATTGTCCAATGAATCTTTCAGTTTGAATGTTGCCATGGCCTTTGTTGTGATGGTGGAGTAGATCATCTCTCCAACCTGCTTGTGAAATTCAATCTGATCAATGGGATGAATATCCATGGCCAAGACCTCAAAGTTGGTTTTCTTGTAATCTACTAAGGTTTTGGGTTGTTGTACAGTGGGCTGTAGGAAGTAGACCTGCATTTTTCCTTCTTTGATGTCAAAGGCCAACATCAATCTATTCTGGTTGGGTGGTGTCACCTTCAGGTACTTGGCATATGTGTCTGCCTTCAGCTTTTCATTCTTGATTTTAATTTCTTTAAATATTTCTTTGATGTCTGTTTCCTTGTCAGTTGGCCTGACAAAGGAAGACACCTCCACAATCTTCTGTCTTTGTATGATCTATGTGTTTGAAGTAGATGGTTGTTGTGTTTTTGCTTATGAAATTGTCTTTGTTGTCTGTTTACTGCTCTACCCCATTGTCTCAGTGTCAATGATGTGTTTTGATGCAATGTTTTCCTCTTGTTCAGACATAGGATTAAATTTGGGCTTTTTATTTAGCTTGAACTTCTCACCAGTGGTCTCCATAGTAGAACTTGATGCTTCCTCCCTGCTTCTTTTAGGATTCCTCTCCTCATTGAAAGGGGTCTGAATGACATGAGTGATGTTCATTGGCTCTCCCAACTCTAGAACCTGTAGGAAAGAGCTCTGGTAAAATTGTTTCTCTAAATAAATCATGGTGTTCTCCACATCCACCATTGTACTGTCCATGTGAATCAATGTATTCTCTACCCATTCTGACTGATTAGCATATTGTTCAATGTTAGGTCTTGGGTAGTGGATGTAATGTCCTAGCTTGACCTTTTGTATGAGGTTATTTATAACCCCATCAGGGTCATAATGCTAGATGAAACTATTCTTGAATTTGAATTCATGGAGCATTAAATCAGCTTTAGGCCTAGCATCTCTGGTGTTGCAGATGAAAGGGCCCATTTGGTTTTTCATATTAAACTGTGTCTTCTTCCTAGCATCTAGGAAGTTGACCTCATCTCCACCTATCATTTGCCTGAAGTATTCAAGGGAAAATATCCTCATGGAGAAGTATTTTGGCAATTTTTAGGGTGCTAGCTCATATCCATAGATCCTAATTTTAGCATGATTCTGGTAGAGGTACCAGTCTCCCACTTCGCTATTATTCGCTAATTGCAGTGCTCTTTTAATTTCTGGGTTGATTCTAGGCTGAACCTTGGAGGTCAACATGTTCATGGCTGGATGTACAAAAGAGTCTATGAAGTCTTTGTATGAGGTGGAAAATTTGTGGACCACGGTTGTCCAGAAGACGACTGATCTTTCCTTTCCCTTGGTGTCCAATTTTTGGATCTTCAAAGGGAATTTATTTGTTTGATAGTAGAGGAACATATGAAACAAAACTGAAGAGAATTTGACAACTCTTTCAGTGGCTAGTATAGTGAGTTGTTCATGCATTCTGTCTGCAATGAACTAGGCATAATCATACAAAATGGAAGGAGGCTTGCCTGGCGTAAAAATGGACAAGAAGGCCATGATGACCTCATCCACAAACTTGTCTGATGTCCATCCTAGGATGCACGAAATCATGGTAATTATTCTCGTGCAAGTCTCTAAAAAAACAATGGCTACATAGGGTGGAATGTTTTTAGGAGTATGACACTCTTCAATGACGAAGTTCTAAAATATTTGTTTGATCCTATCTGGGCCTACTGTGATGTACAGGTCCAACAAGTGTCTAATGGACAATGGAGTCAAATTAGGATGAGGCTGGATTTGTAACATCTGGTTGATGGATTCAGTAGTAATAGTAAATAGTATCTCATAGTTTGGTGCCTCAGTAGCCCTATGGCTTGGAACATAATAGGCTTGGCAGAGATGTATTATGTCTGGGAATTGGTGGACTTCTGGGAATGTATACATGGGGAGATTAGATTCCCAAAGGTTTATATCATCAACATGGTTTAGGAACCTATTTTTGGCCGAATAGTGGATTCTTAGAAGGTGGTGTGGGGTGGATGTATCTTTGATTTGGAAGTATATGTCTACCAACGCTAGGTGGTCAATGTCTAAATGAGGGGTTGTCACTGGCCTAACATCTAGAGTGGTCTAGGCACCCATTTCTATAATAAATTGTGGAAATTTGGGCTATATGGCTATTGGAAGTGGAGTTCTGACGATTCCGTAACAGGATTAGGATATCAATAGTTTGCAGGTAGGGGTTTTAGTATTTTAAGAGGGGGAATAGTCTCAATTTAAAGGGAATTCAATTAAATTCATTCAATTATTTCATCAATTTAGTGTGCATTTTTAAATGAGAGCGGAATTCTAGTTTTCTGCTTAAATACCTGGAATTTATGGTCAGGGCTGCAAACTGGTTTTAAATGGAGGTTTTCAGAGGCTTCTGCAGCTTTCAGCTGTGCTATGGTGGATTTTCAGAAGGTTCTGATAGTTGGTAACTGGTCACTAGGAAAAGGATCCTTCAAAACAGCAGGCGTTTGGGAACCTTTGACAATTTTCACAACCTCTGCATGATGAGGGCAGTCTCTTGTAAAATTCTCTTCGTCACAAATGAGACAAGGATAATGAGGTTTGCGTTTCTCATCAGTTGATTCTGTTTTTTCTGGTTTCTCTTTCGAATTTTTATCTGTTTTATTTTTCTTCTTACCTTTCTTCTTACCGCCGGATTTTGATTTGGCTGTAGATGACTCTACAACATGAATATCGGCGGAAATTTCCGCAGAAGAATCTCCTATCAGGGAATCTGGTAAAGTTATGATAGGAGAAGAATTCTTAGAAGAATTCTTCTTACTTTTGGTATTAACCATACCAATCATACCATCAGCGGCATGAGACCCTGAAGGAGCTGCAGTTATTTGATTTTGTTCAGGAAGGTCGGGGATTTTCTCATGTAACGTAAATGATTGTGTATAAACTAAGTCAAGGTACTGAGCTTGAGCAATTACTTGCTCCTCAGTAACGAATCTTGCCTTAGCTACATCCTCAGTAATCTTTGGTAATAAAGATTTTACAAACCATTCAGCTAAGATTTGATCCGGAATAAAAACTTTCACTAAACGCCGTCGACGTCTCCATTCATGAATGTGATCTGAAATGTAGGTGGATGTTGACTACTTTAATGAAGTTAATAATTCCGTTCCATTGTCATATCTAACTGGCAACTGAAAATGAGTTAAAAACAAAGTAGCTCACTGACTAAAGTTATAAAAAGTGGCTCGCGGTAACTCAATGTACCACTTGGCCGCAAGGCCAATTAGAGTGCGTTGGAAAAGCCTTAAATGGATTAAATCATCTGAAATGGAATTAGACGCACACCAGAGGGGATAAGTCATCACATGGTTCGACGAGTCCTCTCTTGATTTGCCTTCAAACTTAGGAATATCACTAGGCAACTTATTCGGCATTGGTGGCCAAAACGGAAGATAGTTAATTGGATTGTTCGTAAGGCGTGACAAGTCAGGAAAGTCCAAAGTTGCAATAAATGGTAAATGATGATTAGGGTCCCTCAAACCTTGGGTCATGAGACCAGCCCCAAGAGGAGGATATCCAGGATAACTAGGATTTGGAATTGCATTTGTGATATTATATCCTCCCGGAAAACTAGGATTAACCGGACCGTACTGGGGTTGTTGAGGTTGTTGATATGTATACCCAGGGTACGATTGATACTGATAGACTGGTTGCCGCACAGCAGGACCGAATTGGTACTATCCCTGGTACGGTTGATAAGTAAATTGAGGTTGACTTATGACAACCATACTTGGACCAGGTTGTCCTACAGGCATTTGAACCGAAGTTTGAATTGTGGATCCAGACTGAGGTAAAGATGTCGGAGGAGTTGATACAGGAACAGTAGAAACCGGAGCTGCCGATACTCCAGAAGTAGGTGGGGTAGATTGAAAAAATGTTGCAGCAGTTGCAACAGTCATTTGAGGCGGAGTACGAGGCGTACTAGGCCCAAACTGAGAAACTACAGAAGGTGCAGAAGTTTGAATAGTAGACTGGACAGGTTGGTGGGGTGAACCAGAAACCAAGGGTTGTCCAGATTGACATGACAACTGCACATTCGGTTGCAAGATATATTGAGATTGAGATGGATCCCACACTAAATTCATTCCGGGGTATGGACCCATAACAGGTTGAGAATATTGAGGACCATAACTAGGTTGAGGGTAGGGTTGATAATTCAAAGGTACATTTCCAACTCCTTGGACAAATGATTGACCGGAAGGTGGTTGGAAACCTTGGGTTGGGTACTGACCTTGAGGTTGATAACCTTGAGGCACGTACTGATACTGGGGTTGACCTTGAGGTACATATTGATACTAGGGTTGACCTTGAGGTACATACTGAGTGTGGGATTGACCTTGAGGAACGTACTGTCCCGTAGGTATGTACTGTCATTGAGGTTGCCCCCCAGGCGGAAATTGGGTACCTTGAGGTTGCCCCCCTAGGCGATACTTGAGGACTTTGAGGCTGCCCCCCAGACGGTAACTAGCCACCTTGAGGTTGAAGATTAGGAATAGTACCTGACATCATAAGAATATCTTCTACACTCAATGGCTTAGTTCCATTATTTCTAGTTAATAACCCTTGTTCAATAGGTTGAGGAGATGCTCCCGAAAAAGTACCAGTAAGTGACTGATACCCAGAGGGAACAGAAGGACCGCCGTATAAAAATGTTTCTGGAGATTGAGAAAACATGGACGACTATCTTGACATATTTAATGGAGGATAGTAACCCCCAGGTGTTGGGTGAAAAGGAATGTGAGGTGGTGAAAAACTTAGTCCCGGGTTTTCCAAAAAATTGTTCAATGAAAGATACCAAGCATTGCTCCTAGGTGGACTGTAAAAGATTGATTCACGCTCCCTAAGTTCTATAACTGGTTGATTTTCAGGGATAGGGATACCTTCTTCTTCCAGAGTAGCAAGTTCTTCAATAGCTATAAGTCCAGAAGGAATATTTTGGGTAATTATTCTTTCTACCCTAGGTGAACCAGGACCACTAGAAGTTGGAGAGGCAAATCTCGATGTTGGTGTAGCAGCAAATTCAGTTTCAGGCTCTGATATTTCAGGTTCCTTGCCTAAATCACTAGTAGATGAAAAACTACTAGTAACTTCGGAAACAGAAATAGATTTTGGATTATAATCTGCTACTAGAGCTTGATAATCAAGATGTACAATCAAAGAAGACTCTCCTTCCTCAGGTGAGCCAACTCTACTGTCTCTAGGAGTTACAAGGGCTTGTAGCCCTTTAGGCTGGCTTGGTGAAACTCAGGAGGTTGGCCCTGAAGTCTACGAGACTTCCTCGGTAATTCAGCCATGATTAAATATTTTAACTACTTAACACGCAAACAAAGAAAAATCTCAATGAAAACCACCTAAAGCCTCTAAAGAACCAAACAATTTTGAATCACATGCCTAAAGAATCTAGGAAATCAAGCCACACACAAATAGTAAATTTCTGTACTGATAACACTAGTTGGTGATGAAATCCAACATTGCAGAGTTCAATACAGAAATGGCGATGGAACAGTTACCCCGACAACCTGCTTAATGAATAGACTGGCACAAGTTTCTCCACTAAACCGTCTCAAGTGAAGAGAACCCCCCAGAAAATCCAAGTGAGTCTAGCCGACATCTGCTCCAGGTACAGTGGGATCTTCCCTCCACCGTCACCTTAGGAAAGAATCCTATAGAATATGGTCACTATGGTTACCAATGGAAACAAATATACCTGGGGGAACAGTCTACGATCCGATACACACGCAAGGGTAGAGTAACAAGCTCAATCCCCTTGAAGGCTCCTTGACATAATCCAAGGTTTACCAACAAGTTACCCTAGGCTCCTTGACAATGGTTAATCCGAGGTTTACTGTTTTTAATACTTGAATATCTTCTATCGTTCCCAATGAGGAAGGATTGATTCCCACACTGGTTCAGATATGATCTCGTGCTTCTCCTTTAAGAGGAGCTTTCCCACAGCATAGATGTAACAATTGGATTTTATCTCCTACCGCAAGATACAGCTACTTGTTTGTTTTACTATCTTGGAGAGTTAATTACTCCCTACTCCAAGATACTAGCCTAAGCTATGTTGGTGATATAGAGCCCTAGAAAATAAAAGATTACTAGATAGATTTTACTTAAGCATTATTTTTATTGGTTTTTTCTTAAGTCAAAAGGTATGGAGATGAAACTTATGGTATGAAGACTTGACTCCAAATCACTAAAAAATGCACTTAATATGATAAGCAATCTTTTCCCTTCAATGAATTTCTAGCTAGAAAAGAGTTGAGAATGAAAATGCTTGTAAAAACAAATCTTTCTTTAACAAACAAATCAAAAGAAGAGCTTTTTGTCTTTTCCTATACACTCAAAATCGAGACAGCTAGTTATGCTCACGAAAATTTCCCTTTTCTTTCAAACACTCAAATACTACAAAAACAAACTTTTTCAAAAGACATTTTTATTTTTATTTTTATAAAACACTCAAAACTATGGAAAAGTCTAATCTTGAGATCTATAAATTCTAAAAACTATTTGAAGTAAAAGCTTACAAGATTTATTTTTAAGGATGTTTTACTTAGCTATAAGCAAACTAAGGACTAATTTGTCCAGAATCACAAATCAGTCAAAAAACAACCAATTTTTGTTTTCTTTTCTAAAAATGAAATCCAAAACTTTTAATCACAAGTCCTTTCGAAGTTTCGCAAAGAGAAAAAACAAGATGGATTCCTCAACAAAGGCAGATTTTGCAAATGGTCAGACTCATAAGAAGGCCAATAAAAACCAAGGTGATCTGAGGCTTCTAAGGCTTCTAAGCTCTGAGCTACTACAAGACCAAAATGAAAATCAAGCCTCGTAACCAAAATTTCTAGGAATTTCACCTAAAACCCTAATGCCAATGGAATTAACCTAAGCAAAGTTCCTGACAAGTCACATGCAGGTCTGGGCAGAGGAAAAAAATACCAAAACAAATCCTAAGCTGATTGAAAGAGAAAATCTTAAGTTTTTCAAAATTTTGACAAGGTTCGTAGGCTCGCAGTCCACACAGGTGCGGTACCGCTTTGTGTGTAAAGCAAAAGTGAGGATAGGTCCACATTGTGTTACAAGCAGAGGGTGCGGTCCTCTCCCAAAAGTATGAAAAACAAAAAATAATTCAATATCTACTAAACCTACCCAATTCCACACACAACAAGCCAAAAACAGAAACAAAAACACAGTTTCTCAAGTCAAATTAAAAGCAAATCAAAAAATCAATTCCCCAGCGGAGTCACCATTTTTTCACACGAAATGAGTCGTTCTTGCGGACAAGACCGACCTCCCTAGTATCTAATGATATCTAGCGACAAGCAAACTAATCAAATTCTATCTTTCTCTAAATACGAAATTTGTTAACAAAGGCAAACAAGTGTTTTAGGCCTACCTTGGGTCCAATGCAAGTTTATGGAAGCCTCGCTCCGTTGATCCAAATGAGCTCCCTTGTAGAGAATCTGAAAACACAAATTAAATAGCACCTGAAAAGCCAATATAATAAAGCATACTTATCATGATGATCAAGGAATTCATGAAACAAATCACATAAGACAATTTGTTGAGAAAAACGAATCTGATTGTATTAATTTAAATCAAAGAAGAACTTTACAACCTATGCCTTGATGCTGTACAAGCTCCTCCTAGGATCCAGCAAGAAGTCTCCTCTACTTTGACAAGTTTCACTCTCTTCCCAATGAAGCCAAAAGGTATGTGATCTCTCCTCTCAAGCTTAACTAGGAAGTCTCAATTCCACCAGCATTTACCCTAAAAAATGTTCAGCTTCTAACCTCTCTAGCAACTAGCCCAATGCCTTAATTTATAGTGCAATGGAGGGAAGTTACTAGGTCCACCTTCAAAGGGATAAAGCCCTCCTTCAAAGGGATAGCTCCTCTCATCAAGGGATTAGCTCCTTCACTTTTGGGATGCATGAACCACCTAGGAGCGAACCATCCATGTCAAGATTCCTTCTAGAACCATCTAGAATTGACCCAAAGTGAGTTTTTAAGAATAAACTTGCGCCTTTTTGACTTTCACAGGGGTCCGCACCCACTCCTTTAGAGACAGAGCGGGCAGGTCCGCAGGTAACATGTACAGGGGGTGCGGGACCGCAGGCAATAGTTAGAGAAAGTACGGAACCAAAGCTTTATTGATTTTTAAGGTCTTTCTCTCATTTTCAAAGCTTGACATGAAGAGCTGAGGTTTGAGACTTGCTTAGGAGGACAGTATGAATGATGATAGACCCATGCTGACTGCAAATAGTCATGGTGACAATATTTTGTGTAACAGATGCCCCCGCGAAGTGCGAAGTCTGTAGTAGATGAGGATTTTATTTATCATCTAGGAAGAGTGAAGTACTTTATCATTACGAGGATCATCTTGTGGAGAGCCCGGTTGGAACCTGTAAAAACATTCAATGCAAAATATATATATGAGATCATATCATCGCTGAGGTAGGGATTCCCATACTCAGATCAAAACTGACTAGAAAACTAACTACTGCTCTGATACAGGAATGATCTTGTAATACATCACAAGTATAGACACATGTAGACACAGTATGGATGCAACCATCTGTTTATGAATAGTCCACTGTATAATGAATACAAAATTCCTCGTAGCTTGGATGGTGGAAACTAGATCCGGGGTCTTGATTTCTACTTCCCGAAATAGTACGATTCTATCCATGCGAATGAATGTGTCGAAGTCGAACATGGTAGAAACCACTTGATTACCAGTCAATGATGTAAACCGTTAACAAGTGTGAGAGAAACCACCAGTAATGTCAATGGCTCTTCGAAGTACTCAGTACAATCCATGAGATGTGAATAGATGTGTTGATGTCGAACATGTCACGAAATCCTTTGATCGAAGGTCAATGATGCAACCTATCGTCGAAGGCGAGAAACCTACCATTGAGGCATGCAGATCCTAAGGTATTGACGATTTCTAGATCATCTTTCTAGATAATGAGCTGAAGTCGATAGAAAGCGATCCGTCATAGGCAAGCCCACAACGCGAAATCATAGATCAAGTTTGAAGAAATTTAGTTGCAAGGACTGACTCAGGGATGGTCAAGATGGATGATAGATATTTTTTAGATGAATGGTTTATTTGCACTGACCTCTTGAACACATAATGACACAGCAGATGGTTTGGTGACAATTGACCCAAAGTTAATACCTAGAAACTGGTGAAGACTTTCAATATGGTTTGATCAACTGTTAGGCAAAGGATTTCCCAACCCAAGTGAATAAAAGTGTCGTGTTCAAGAGTGGTTACAAAGTATGACAAACAGGCTCATTTTTCTCTCTTTTCCCCCACCATTTCTAGCAAGTACCTCTTTATTTTTTACAAGCTTGAGGAGGATAACATTTGCTTGATTATAAGCTCATCCTTCGGATGAGTCCAACTTAGTTTAAATTAGAACCCTAAGAAGGAGTGGTCTGTTCCTGTTTGTAATTGAACAGGCCCTTTACTGTTAAATTTTAACGAGTCCAGTATAGGAGAAACTCGACGTTTTTCAATTTTAGAGAGTCTGAAAAAACTTAAGAAGACTCCATGGTTGTCCCTTTTCATAATTTTGTGTCTCCCAAGCCCGAAAAAGTATAAAATAATACTTGAGAGAACCGCTTGATCATTACGACCAAGGAGTACTTTTCATAATTAGTGCCTTTGATCCAAAAAAGTAAAAAATAGATCAATGACACGTCGTTTTATAACCAATATCGAATTTGAAATGACAAAAATCTGGTAATCTTTTCATGTTTTTACGATCAGAAAAGGGCTGTAAGTGGACCGTCTTTTTAGTTCCATTTTAACGAGCTTAAAAAGAAAAACTCAGCAATCTTTTCATGTTTTAGGAGTCAGAAAAGAGCTTAAAGGTGACTCTAATGTTCTTTCGTTGAAAATGACTGATTTCGCCTGAAAAATCCATTATCCTGAACAAAAAATCAAACATTACTCATACCTGTTTAGATGGATAAAAATGCTTCAAAAGTTACCTCTTTGAAGTGACACATAAACAAATTAAAAACTCATTTATTCAAAAAACTTATAAAAATGGCTTTTATAAATTCATTTTTTCCGTTTGAGTTATGGGTAAGAAAATAGAGCTTTTGGTCAGAAACTTCCCGTGAAGATTGCGGAAAATCCGTCCGTTGGAATCGAACGCCGTCTCCTCCAAGTAATCTACATCATCCTACTCTTTAATTTCATCCGTTTCAAATTTGTTTTTAGGCTTTGATTTCATTTTTTAAGGGATTTTAGGTTAGAAACCCGCGCGCGGGGGTCCACAGGCATAACCTGCAGACCGCGACTTTTTCGTAAAAGGAAAAAAGTCAGGGGTCTGCACCTGCCGTGAAGGCAAAGTGCGGACCCATGCACTGCCTCTAACAGAGAGGGTGCGGTCCCCGTAGCAAGGGTTTTTAAACCTAAATTTCTCAAATTTCACCCAAAACTTTTGCTTTTAGATATTCTAATTCGCCTTTTTATTGAATGTAGGGTATACATCATGCTTGATTGGCGAGAACAGGAGCACGACGATGTAGATCTCACCGCAATAAATCAGCAACCTTCGATTGATGCATTGAAGGCATGCGGCTTATACAAATTCTGGGCCATACCTAGCATGAGGGCCCAGGTGGACTTTTTGCAGTGGCTGGTATTCAGGTGGAGCATACAGGACCAATGAAGAACAAATTCTGGGCCATACCTGGCATGAGGGCCCAGGTGGACTTTTTGCAGTGGCTGGTAGACAAGTGGAGCATACAGGACCAGTGCTTCTTCATTGGTGGTCACCAGCTCAAAATGGAGCTGGTAGACATTTACTTTTTGACTGGTTTGCCTAAGACAGGTGAACACTTGACTCTATTCGGGACTAGGCCAGGTGGCCAGTCTGTCGATAGCCTCCGGCTAGAGTTTTGCAATGACCAGACTAGAGACAAAGGGATAGATATCAAAACCATAACCCTTCCTGAACTCAAAGTGATTGCGTTTACTGTTACCAGGCTCTGCGGAAGCGCAGCACTACATATAGCCACTGGATCCCAGATGCGGATGGCAGTAGACTGCTTTCGAGGCACCATCTTCAACTGGTGCGATGCTGTGTTGGCTAATATAAAAGGCCAACTGACTAGAGCAAAGAATGGACAACTGAAGACCTTTGGATATGGTGCTTTAGTCGTGAGCTTTGGTCTAGAGAGGGTCCCAATGTTGGTCCCACAGCACCTCACTGTTGGAGCTAGACTTCCCCGAGAGCCCAAACTGATGCGATGGGTTGCAGTTATGGCCCGTCATCCTGAGGAGGGGACAGAAGTCATTCGATTCACTCCTGAGTATTTCCATTGGTTGGAGAACCATGTTTTTGCTATTCAGGACTTTCCTTACATTGGGGTAGATTTTCGTGGTGAGCCAAACATGGCTCTTCCACCAGGAGAGCAATGGGATGACTCAGGTAAAATCATTTTCAACATTTTGTAATTTATTATTTTTTTTGTTTTTATCTCGTCCCAAAATTGATAGTGAAAGTTTCAAATGCAGATGTAGGTCCACAGCGACCAGCCACTCTTTGGCCCTATGAGAGGAAACAAGCAGCTGCAGCAGCACTAGCCCCATAGGATGAATCAGCAGAGACCTTGGCCGAATTGGAGAGTCATCTAGAGCATTTGACAGCGGACATTTCGGAGACCAGCATAGATGACATTCCTCTTAGGCTATAGCGCTATGTGATTGGGGTCCCAGGACCTTTCAGGAGGTTCCTTTGCGGGGTGGCCCGTACAGTGGTTTCTTATCGAGATCATCACCAGTGATAGGATGATCGCCTGTTGTAGACACATATGACATTTTTTGCTTTTTGTACTATCATTTTTGTCGATCATAAGGTGTTTTTCAACCTATGATCAAAGACGATGTATATTTGACACACTTCTATACTATACTATATCACTATTACCGGCTTATCTTGTAAATCATGTTATGCAATGTTTTTAAATTTACTTGTATGATTATTGTGTCTACTTAACATTCGAGAAGCAATTGCATCTGCTAATGTATTTAAATATCTTGGAATATGTTGATATTCAATATAGTCAAATTCACGTTCCAAGAGATGAACTCTCAAAAATAATCTCAATAACACTAGATTTCTAATGGCATATACTCTATTAAGCTGTAATACAATGAGTTCAGAATCTAACCTTACTATTAAACACCGAATCCCAAATGAAATAGATTCAGATAATAACTCAATCACTGCACTATACTCTGCAATGTTGTTTGTTGTTTGATCAAGGCTTACCCCATGCATAGATACCAACTCGTCAGAGGGCGAATAGATAACCCAAGCTGCGGAAGAAATGTTCCGTGTATTACGACAAGCACCATCAGCAAAACTAATGTATGTTTGGAGAGGCGTTGACATCTGCAATATCAAGAGTAAAACCAAGATAAGCAGGAATAATGACGAAAAACACTCTCTAAGCTAAGCACACTTTTTAAACTAAAACACACCAGCTAGAAAAAAAACTAACCTAACTAAAAATCTCCACACCCAAATTTAAGCATAATACCTCTTTAGGTAAAGACCATTTCTGGGTTTACCTAAAGAGACCCCGTCAAAGTCTACCAATTCATAGGCCCCTTTTGCTAGCTTTCGCTTAACAATATAAGGACCATGCCACATGGGTACGAATTTCCCAGTGCCTAATTTATCATTTGCTTGATCATACAATAAGACTAGGTCTCCTTCCGAAAAATTTCGAGGGGTAACATTTCGATCATACTGAGCTTTAATACGTTTGGCATGAGTTTCGATTGCTAATGCAGCATCACGTCGATTCTCATCTAGCTGAGCCAAGTATAACAAACGTTTTTCCTCTTCGGAAGTGGCTGGAAGTAATTCGATGGCCATTTGCAATGACGAGATTTCACATTCAATGGGTAACACAGCTTCCAGACCATAAACTAGTTGGAAAGGAGTGAACCCGGTTGACGTTTTTACTGAGGTTCGATATGCCCAAAGTGCTGAAAATAACATGTTATGCCAATTCAACCTATGAATCCCAATGATTCGTCGGATCATGATGACTAGAACTTTGTTGATGGCTTCAACCAGACCATTAGCCTGTGGATAATATGGAGTTGAACTGTCATGACGCAAGCCAAGTTGGTCTGTAAGTTCAGTCATCATAATGTTTCGAAAATGATGCCCATGATTAGTGATAATCACTTGTGGAACACCAAACCTAGCAATTATATGATTGAACACGAAAATTGCAGCAATTTTTCCATCTTCCTCAAATGTAGGCATCGCCTCGGCCCACTTGGTAAAATAATCTACCGCAAGGATGATATACGCATGCCCCCCGACCAAGTGAGGGTTACATGTAATAAAGTTGATACCCCATTTCGTAAAAGGACCGACGACAATTATAGGGTGGAGAGGAGCAGGTGGAGCACGCATCTTTTGATTAAAAATTTGGCAGTTGTGGCATTTTTGGACCGCGTTATTACAATCTTTAAACAAAGAGGGCCGGAAATAGCTAACGCGCAATATCTTTTGGGTTGTGGCAAACCCAGACATATGACCACCATACACTCCAGAGTGACAGTCATTTAGAACCCTTTTAGCGTCCTCATGAGTTAAACAACGTCAAAAAACAGAGTCTGCTCCATGACGATAAAGTGTATCGCCAATAATTTAGAATTGTTGGGACTGGAATCGTATTTTTCGACGTTCTAACCTTGAAATTTCTGGCCGAAAGGATTGGGTCTGGAGATAAACGATGATATCCCCATACCATGGATCTAAAGTGCTGATTAGAAACAAGGATTCGTCCGCAATGGGCTCCTCTGCCACAGTTTCTGTGTCAGCACGCGGGAAGTCACACATTAACTCCACAAAAACTAAAGATTTCTTCGACTTAGACTTTTCAAATTCCAAGTCGATCTCCTACAGGATCACAATCCATTTGGAGTACTTGCCCCCTAGCAATTGTTTGGTCAAGATATAGATCATAGGGTTGCAATCAGAAATTACTGTAGTTTTACGTAGTAAAATGTAATGACGAAAACATTGGATAGCTTGAACAACTGCTAATGCCAATTTCTCCACATGTGATTATTTTAGCTCAGTTGGATTTAAAGTGCGACTAAGGTAATATATCACATGTTCAGTACCAAATTCATCTTCCTAAACTAACACCATTCCAATGGTGGAATGCGAGGTGACAAGATATAAGAAGCAGTCCTAGTTGTAGTTGGGAGGATGCAATAACGGTGCATGGGTCAATGCATGTTTTAGTGCATCAAAAGATTTATCAGCTATCTCATCCCAAAAGAATGGAGTATTCTATTTCAACAACCGGGTAAAACCCTTTGTGATCTCGACGTAGTTAGGAATGAATCAACGTAAAATGTTTGCTTTCCCTTGCAAACTTTGGAGTTGGAGAAGACTCGAAGGAGGAGGCAATTTGACAATAGCTTCAACCTTCGAGGAGTCGACACGAATGTCGGCTTTCGAAACAAAAAAACCAGTAAATGACCCATTTCTATACAGAAAACACACTTGTGTGGATTCAACCTAATTCGATAATGCCTACACCTCATAAAGATTGCTCGTAAATGGATGAGATGATCAGCTCGATGTAATGAATGAGTAGGTAAATCATTGAGATAGGGTTGCACAATGTGCTTGATGTCATGAAACGTGTAAGACATGGCTCTTTGAAAAGTTGCCCCAGCGTTCTTGAGCCTAAAAGGTAATTTGCAATAAGAAAATGTCCCCCATGGACAAATGAAAGCTGTTTTTGGTTGATCAGCAGGTAGAATATTGATTTGATTGTATCTGGAAAAACCATCCATGAAGGAGAATATTTCACTACCAGCACAATCATCAATGATTTGATCGATATAGGGAGTTGGTTAATTGTCTTTTGGACAGGCTCGATTAATATCCCTATAATCGATACATATTCTTATTGTCCCTTGCTTTTTGTTAACAGGAACAATATTTGATACCCAATCCGTTAATGGAATCGGATAAATGAAACCTGCTTTGAGTAATTTTTCAACTTCTGCTTTAATAGCAGCAGCTTTTCGCGGTGGATCTGACGCAAACGTTGCCGGATGGGTTTAGCATCCGGGTAAGTTTTGATTTCATGAACAACAATTGCTGGGTCAATTCCTGGCATTTCCTCATATGACCAGGCAAACATGTCGCGGAATTATTGAAATAGGGCCTTATATGTTTGAATTTCATCTTCCGTACAAGAGGCACCTATATGAATGTTTTCAACAATTCTAGTCCTAACCGAAATATCAATAGGAATAGTTTGAGAAATGTTTCCCAAATTTAACTCTGAATCAGGATTTTTCATTGGATTCTGAGGTTCCTTGACATATTCAGTCGTAAAAATAGATGAAAAATCATTTTCATAACGATCAATCTCAGGTAAAAACGAAGATCTATGATGAAGATCTTCCCATGGTAAATCATCGACACATAGGATTTCACAAATTTTCTCATCAGTTTGAACAAGTTCGGAAAACGTTGTTGAATCCGAGCTTGATGTTGAAAGTGATTCCTCATGGACCACATTCATTAAGTCAATTTTGGTTGAAGAAGGGTCGGAAAACGACTACACGGCCTCATACGCAATTTCATGTGGAATCAAAGGCATAACATCACCAAATGAGTCTATCTCAGATTCGGAAGGTATGATCCAAGGATCGTCATAAACAATAGTGTCTGACGAAATCATATGAATGGTTGCAGTAGAAGACGATGCGTTGATAGGAGGAAAAGGAAAAGTTCCTAGTAAACCAGAATCTTTAACTGGTCCTACTCCAACATCCTTATATGGGATAGTTGTTTTGCCGACATGCTGAATGCTTTCAGAAGAGGATGGGTCAGATGAAAAGTAAGTCAGCTGGTCTATAGTTATGATCTTTCCATTATGAGGGAACTTTATAAGCCGAAAGACCGATGAAATGACAGCTGTCATAGTGTAAGACCAACTATGACCCAAGAGAAGATTGTAATCTAGAGGGGCATCAACCACCTCCACATCTAGATTAATAGTTTTGCCTTCAACCCCTATAGGTAAATCCTGTAGAATGCCAAAAGGATGAAACCCACGACCATCAAGGGCCTTTAGAATCGTCGGGGATTGATTTAGCGTAGGAGAACCGAGCGATCTCCAACACTGTATTGATGTAATACACGTTGAGGCTTCCTCATCAATCACAGTCCTATAAAAAGTTCTGTTTTTTACTAACACTAGGATCTGGAAAGCCATTTTATGAGGTAAGCGCAGTGTACTATTTTCTAGATCGAAAATTATAAGGTTCGAGTCCTGAACGTCAACAGCTCCTATAGCCGACAGTAGCAATTTACGCTATGTTGGGCATGATTGCAGCACTTCCAAAGCTGACATTGTTGAAGGTGAAATAGCCAAATATTCAAAAATGTTATAGTTCTGAGCCTCTCTCGCATGTGGATTGAAAGCTGACTTTCGAAGTATACCCTTGGCGGGCGGTTTGATTACTAAGTCTGGGTTAGGCTTCTCGATCTGTAGTGGATCGGAACCGGGAGTTGAAGTTGATGGATTCGAATGAGAAGATTCTGCTTCCTTACCATCAACAGGACTTTTACTTCCACAATCATGCGATCGAGTCGCAATCCTAACATGGGACATCATCATTATGGGTTCATTCAGAGGCATTTGAGGAAGAACCTATCATCTTACTATCTTGACTAGGAAAAGGATCCTTCAAAACAGCAGGCATTTGGGAACCTTTGACAATTTTCGTAACCTCTGCATGATGAGGGCAGTCTCTTGTAAAATGCTCTTCATCACAAATGAGACAAGGATAACGAGGTTTGCATTTCTCATCAATTGATTCCGTTTTTTCTGGTTTCTCTTTCGATTTTTTATCTGTTTTATTTTTCTTCTTCCCTTTCTTCTTACCACCGGATTTTGATTTGGCTGTAGATGACTCTACAACATGAATATCGGCGGAAATTTCCGCGGAAGAATCCCCTGTCGAGGAATCTAGTAAATTTATGATAGAAGAAGAATTCTTAGAAGATTTCTTCTTACTTTTGGTATTAACCGTACCAATCATACCATCAGCGGCATGAGACCCTGAAGGAGCTGCAGTTATTTGATTTTGTTTAGGAAGGTCGGGGATTTTCTCGTGTAACGTACCTGACTGCGTATAAACTAAGTCAAGGTACTGAGCTTGAGCAATTACTTGCTCCTCAGTAATGACTCCTGCCTTAGCTACATCCTCAGTGATCTTCGGTAATAAAGATTTTACAAACGATTCAGCTAAGATTTGATCCAGAATAAAAAAATTCACTAAACGTCGTCGACGTCTCCATTCATGAATGTGATCTGAAATGTAAGTGGACGTCGACTGCTTTAATGAAGTTAATAATTCCGTGCCATTGTCATATCTGACTGGCAACTGAAAATGAGTTAAAAACAAAGTAGCTAACTGACTAAAGTTATAAAAAGTGGCTAGCGGTAACTTAATGTACCACTTGGCCGCAAGAGCAATTAGAGTGCACTGGAAAAGCCTTAAACGGATTGAATCATCTGAAATGGAATTAGACGCACACCAGAGGTGATAAGTCATCACATGGTTTGACAGGTACCCTCCTGATTTGCCTTCAAAATTAGGAATATCACTAAGCAACTTATTCGGCATTGGTGGCCAAAACGAAAGATAGTTAATTGGATCGTTCGTAAGGCGCGACAAGTCAGGCAAGTCCAAAGTTGCAATAAATGGTAACTGACGATTAGGGTCCTTGAAACCCTGGGTCATGAGACCAGCCCCAGGAGGAGGATATCCAAGATAACTAGGATTTGGAATTGCATTTGTGATATTATATCCTCCCGGAAAACTAGGATTAACCAGACCGTACTGGGGTTGTTGAGGTTGTTGATATGTATACCCAAGGTACGGTTGATGCTGATAGACTGGCTGTTGCACAACAGGACCGAATTGGTACTGTCCCTGGTACAGTTGATAAGTAAATTGAGGTTGACTTATGACAACCGTACTTGGACCAGGTTGTCCTACAGGCATTTGAACCGAAGTTTGAATTGTGGATCCAGACTAAGGTAAAGATGTTTGAGGAGTTGATACAGGAACAGTAGAACTGGAGCTATCGATACTCCAGAAGTAGGTGGGGTAGATTGAACAGATGTTGCAGTAGTTGTAGCAGTCATTTGAGGTGGAGTAAAAGGCATACTAGGCCCAGAGTGAGAAACTACAGAAGGTGCAAAAGTTTGAATAGTAGACTGGACAGGTTGCTGGGGTGAACCAGAAACCAAGGGTTGTCCAGATTGAGATGACAACTGCACATTCGGTTGCAAGATCTATTGAGATTGAGATGGATCCCACACTAAATTCATTCTGGGGTACAGACCCATAACAGGTTGAGAATATTGAGCACCATAACCAGGTTGAGGGTAGGGTTGATAATTCAAAGGTACATTTCCAGCTCCTTGGACAAATGATTGATCGGAAGGTGGTTGGAAACCTTGGGTTGGGTATTGACCTTGAGGTTGATAACCATGAGGTACGTACTAATACTAGGGTTGACCTTGAGGTACATATTGATACTGGGGTTGACCTTGAGGTACATACTGAGTTTGGGGTTGACCTTGAGGAACGTGTTGTCCCGTAGGTATGTACTGTCCTTGAGGTTGCCCCCCAGGCGGAAATTGGGTACCTTGAGGTTGCCCCCCAGGTGATACTTGAGGACTTTGAGGCTGCCCCCCAGGCGGTAACTGGCCACCTTGAGGTTGAGGATTAGGAATAGTACCTGACATCATAAGAATATCTTCTACACTCAATAGCTTAGTTCCATTATTTCTAGTTAATAACCCTTGTTCAATAGGTTGAGGAGATGCTCCTGAAAAAGTACCAGTAAGTGACTGATACCCAGAGGGAATAGAAGGACCGTCGTATAAAAATGTTTCTGGAGATTGAGAAAACATGGACGACTGTCTTGACATATTTAACGGAGGATAGTAACCCCTAGGTGTTGGGTGAAAAGGAATGCGAGGTGGTGAAAAACTTAGTCCCGGGTTTTCCAAAAAATTGGTCAATGAAAGATACCAAGCGTTGCTCCTAGGTGGACTGTAAAAGATTGATTCACGCTCCCTAAGTTCTATAATTGGTTTATTTTCAGGGATAGGGATACGTTCTTCTTCCGGAGTAGCAAGTTCTTCAATAGCTATAAGTCCAGAAGGAAGATTTTGGGTAATTATTCTTTCTACCTTGGGTGAACCAGGACCACTAGAAGTTGGAGAGGCAAATCCCGATGTTGGCGTAGCAACAAATTCAGTTTCAGGTTCTGATATTTCAGGTTCCTCACCTAAATCACTATTAGATGAAAAACTACCAGTAACTTCGGAAACAAAAACAGATTGTGGATTATAATCTACTACTAGAGCTTGATAATCAGGATGTACAACCAAAGAAGACTCTCCTTCCTCATGTGAGCCGACTCTACTGTCTCTAGGAGTTACAAGGGCTCGTAGCCCTTCAGGCTGGCTTGGTGAAAACTCAGTAGGTTGGCCCCAAAGTCTACGGGACTTCCTCAGTAATTCAGCCACGATTAAATATTTTAACTACTTCACACGCAAACAAAGAAAAATCTCAATGAAAACCACCTAAAGCTTCTAAAGAATGAAACAATTTTGAATCACACGCCTAAAGAATCTAGGAGATCAAACCACACAAAAACAGTAACTTTCGGTACTGAAAACACTAGTTGGTGATGAAATCCAGCGTCGCAGAGTTCAGTACAAAAATGGCGGTTGGAACAGTTACCCCGACGACCTGCTTAATGAATAGACTGGCACAAGTTTCTCCACTAAACCGTCTCGAGTGAAGAGAACCCCCCAGAAAATCCAAGTGAGTCTAGCCAATGTCTGCTCTAGGTACAGTGGGATCTTCCCTCCACCGTCACCTTAGAAAGAATCCTATAGAATATGGTCACTATGGTTACCAAAGGAAACAAATACACCTGGGGGAATAGTCTACGATCCGATACGCACGCAAGGGAAGAGTAACAAGCTCAATCTCCTTGAAGGCTCCTTGTCATAATCCAAGGTTTACCAACAAGTGACCCCAAGCTTCTCAATAATGGTTAATCCGAGGTTTACCATTTTTAATACGTGAATATCTTCTATCGTTCCCAATGAGGAAGGATTGATTCCCACACTGGTTCAAATATGATCTCGTGCTTCTCCTTTAAGAGGAGCTTTCCCAGAGCATAGATGTAGCAATTGGATTTTATCTCCTACCGCAAGATACAGCTACTTTTTTGTTTTACTATCTTGGAGAGTTAATTACTCCCTACTCCAAGATACTAGCCTAAGCTATGTTGGTGATATAGAGCCCTAGAAAATAAAAGATTACTAGATAGACTTTACTTTAAGCATTATTTTTATTGGTTTTTTCTTAAGTCAAAAGGTGTGGAGATGAAACTAATGGTATGAAGACTCGACTCCAAATCACTAAAAAATGCACTTAAGATGATAAGCAATCTTTTCCCTTCAATGAATTTCTAGCTAGGAAAGAGTTGAGAATGCAAATGCTTGTAAAAACTAATCTTTCTTTAACGAACAAATCAAAAGAAGAGCTTTTTGTCTTTTCCAATACACTCAAAAATGGGACAACTAGTTATGCTCACGAAAATTTCCCTTTTCTTTCAAACACTCAAATACTACAAAAACAAACTTTTTTAAAAGAGATTTTTTTTTATTTTTATAAAACACTCAAAACTATGGAAAAGTCTAATCTTGAGATCTATAAATTCTAAAAACTATTTTAAGTAAAATCTTACAAGATTTCTTTTCAAGGATGTTTTACTTAGCTATAAGAAAACTAAGGACTAATTTGTCCAGAATCACAAATCAGTCAAAAAACAACCAATTTTTGTTTTCTTTTCTAAAAATGAAATCCAAAACTTTTAATCACAAGTCCTTTCGAAGTTTCGCAAAGAGAAAAAACAAGATGGATTCCTCAACAAAGGCAGATTTTGCAAATGGTCAGACTCATAAGAAGGCCAATAAAAACCAAGGTGATCTGAGTTTTCTAAGGCTTCTAAGCTCTGAGCTACTACAAGACCAAAATGAAAATCAAGCTCGGTAAAACAAAACTTCTAGGAATTTCACCTAAAACCCTAATGCCAATGGAATTAGCCTAAGCAAAGTTCCTGACAAGTCACATGTAGGTCTGGGCAGAGGCAAAAAATACCAAAACAAATCCTAAGCTGACTGAAAGAGAAAATCTTAAGTTTTTCAAAATTTTGACAGGGTCCGCAGGCCCGCAATCCACACAGGTGTGGTACCACTCTGTGTGTAAAGCAAAAGTGCGGATAGGTCCGCACTGTGTTACAAGCAGAGGGTGCGGTCCTCTCCCAAAAGTATGAAAAACAAAAAATAATTCAAGATCTACTAAACCTACCCTATTCCACACACAACAAGCCAAAAACAGTAACGAAAACACAGTTTCTCAAGTCAAAGTAAAAGCAAATCAAAAAATCAAGTCCCTAGCAGAGTCACCATTTTGTCACACGGAATGAGTCGTTCTTGTGGAAAAGACCAACCTCCCTAGTATCTAATGATATCTAGCGACAAGCAAACCAATCAAATTCTATCTTTCTCTAAATATGCAATTTATTAACAAAGGAAAACAAGTGTTTTAGGCCTACCTTGGGTCCAATGCAAGTTTGTGGAAGCCTTGCTCCGTTGATCCAAATGAGCTCCCTTGTAGAGAATTTGCAAACACAAACAAGCACACAAATTAAATAGCACCTGAAAAGCCAATATAATAAAGCATACTTATCATGATGATCAAGGAATTCATGAAACAAATCACATAAGACAATTTGTTGAGAAAAATGAATCTGATTGTATTAATTTAAATCAAAGAAGAACTTTACAACCTGTGCCTTGATGCTGTACAAGCTCCTCCCAGGGTCCAGCAAGAAGTCTCCTCTACTTTGACAAGTTTCACTCTCTTCCCAATGAAGCCAAAAGGTATGTGATCTCTCCTCTCAATCTTAACTAGGAAGTCTCAATTCCACCAGCATTTACCCTAAAAAATGTTCAGCTTCTAACCTCTCTAGCAACCAGCCCAATGCCATAATTTATAGTGCAATGGAGGGAAGTTACTAGGTCCACCTTCAAAGTGATAAAGCCCTCCTTCAAAGGGATAGCTCCTCTCATCAAGGGATTAGCTCCTTCACTTTTGGGATGCATGAACCACCTAGGAGCGAACCATCCACGTCAAGATTCCTTCTAGAATCATCTAGAATTGACCCAAAGTGAGTTTTTAAGAATAAACTTGCGCCTTTTTGACTTTCACAGGGGTCCGCACCCACTCCTTTAGAGACAGAGTGGGTAGGTCTGCAGGTAACATGTACAGGGGGTGCGGGACCGCAGGCAACAGTGAGAGAAAGTGTGGAACCAGAGCTTTATTGATTTTTAAGGTCTTTCTCTCATTTTCAAAGCTTGACATGAAGAGCTGAGGTTTGAGACTTGCTTAGGAGGACAGTATGAATGATGATAGACCCATACTGACTTCAAATAGTCATGGTGACAATATTTTGTGTAACAATATGGGTGAGGGCCATTGGATCTAGGGGTGGATGATCCAATGGTCATTGCGTGGTGGAGATGCTCGGTGGGAGATGGGGGTGAGATTTAGCGGGGCCCATGGATTAATTATAGTTAAGCACAATTAATCCATTATTAACTGCAAGTTTATGAAGTAATGTGTGTTTATAAAATATAACGGGTGAAAAATGAGTTCGGAGTTAATAAAGTAATGCGGGTGGGGAAATAAAGTTAGGATAAGAGGTTTAGTGGGTTTTCGAGGTTTTAGGGAATTTAACCAAGGGAAAGTGATTTTTCCAAGGGTAAAAAGGGTTTTACAATAGGGGAAATGGAATTTTGGGAAGGGGGATGAATGTAGAAGGTAAATTAGCTAGAGAATGTGTGAAACCAAGGGGTAGGAGTCAAAATGAATGGAAATGGTGTCTTCACAAGCCATGAAGGGGTAAAAGGGAAGTTAGTAAGTATATAGTGGGGGGTGAAATGCAATGAATGGGAAGTTAGGAAAATCAGCTTATTGATATGCTTTTCACTTTGATAATTGCTCTTGCACACTGAAACACATAGTTAAGCATGATAGTAGTGCTTATGCTTCAAATGACTTGTATTTCTGCAACCTTTATTCTACCTACCCTTTTACCGATCCTAACATTTTTTGCTTCACTTTGGTGGGTGCACTTAAGCTAGCAAACCCATTTCTTTCCTTTTTATTTTATATAATAAACTATCTATTTCTAACCTTATATCTTCCAAGGGCTCATATTAAACTTGATGAGCTCCTTTTATTTCTCTACCTATCTACTAATCTGTTAAGATTAAACTGTTTGGTTAGGATTTTATTCTCTAACTATAAACATGAAAGTCAAAGCATGAAGTAGTCAAGATTAAGCAGTTTGACTATCATGGGTTGTGGCATATATGACAAGCTGCACAAGACCATTATTTTAAGACAATACAGTAAAGAGTAGTGGCATTTGGACTTGCACACTTTCTTGATCTATTTTTTTGTTTAGGGTTCATATTTTTCAATTTTTTTTTTTTTTATCTTTTCTTATTTTTCTTGTCCTTTGATATTTATTTTAGGACATACCCTCTTTACATTTTTTAATTTTAATATGAAAAACATTTGCAGGAAGCAATGGAATGTACAATATTACAAGACCTAACCTTAGCCAATTCAAAATTATGAATCCTACCACTATACGACTCTAACAAGATGTGGAAAGAAATTCAAGGGGGAAAAGAGGGATTTTATGAAATTGGTGAGTGATAATTTTTTTAGAAGAAAAAGGAGGGTGATTCATCATGAGATTAAGAAAAGAAAAATAATGGGAATTATGAAATGGGAAAATTGAAGAAAGGCAGAATTTTATCTTCAATATCTGCCTGCACTGGTGTCAGAAAAAGTAAATGCAGTGGGAATTAAGTGTTTACTTGGATTAAAATTTCGATGCTAGTTACCCCAAACTTGGGTAAGGGTTGGGTTCCTTGAACCTGCTTCTTCATGGCGACAACCAACATATCTAAAAATCAAGTAACATTCCATTTTTATTGAAATTTTGATCTTCCTACCATAATGTTGGTTTTTAGGTTGATCCTTCTACAATTATGTCGGTCAACTGATTTTCATAATTACAGGAATTTCTTTTTTTATATTTTTTTTGTCATTTTTTCTCTTTTTTATTTTTTTAATTTTTAATTTATTATATGAGGAAAAGAAAGAATCAGATCTTCAACAGGTTGGTCTTGCCACCTACCAACTTCTTTTCAGATTGTTGCTGAACTTGCTACATAAAATCTCCTTCAGTAAGGGGTTGAAAATACACCTTCAATCTCTGCCCATTTACTAGGAACACGAAATTCCATCCATTAATAGTTTTAATTTCTACGGCTCCATTCTCAAACATTTTGAACACCTCATAAGGTCCCATCCAGCGTGTATGGAATTTCCCTTTCAAATATTTAAATCTAGAATTGTAAAGGAGTACCTAATCACCTGGTTGGAACTTCTTCTTCCAGATAGACTTGTCATTCCACTTCTTGCACTGTTATTGAACCAATATGTTCTATTGAACAACATCACTTCAAAATTCATCTGAGTCATTCAACTGTAGAAGATGTTGTTGTTGTGTCTCAGAGAGATCTAGCTCTAATTGGATTGCAGTCCTAAAAGTCTTGATCTGGAATTCCATCAGCAAGAGGACTTTTTTCTCGTACACTAGCTCATATGGTGTGTGTCTCATGTTGTTCCTCCGAGGGTTTCGATATGCCCACAAGGCTTCCGATAATTTGTCAGCCCAATCCTTTCTGTGGATATTTACTATCTTTGTGAGGATGGACTCAATCACCTTGTTTGTGGACTCCACCTGACCATTTTCTTGCGGGTGTTATGGTGTATATTTCCTGTGTCGAATTTTGTACTACTCCATCACACCTTGTACCAGATTAGAAATAAACTGCAATCCATTGTCAGAAACAATTTGTCTAGGCACACCAAATCTAGTAAAGATTTCAGTAAAAATAAAATCAACAACAACTTTTTTAGTAGAAAAAGAAACAACTTTAGCTTCTACCCATTTTGTAACAAAATCTGTACAAACCAAAATATGAGTTTTATTTAATGATGTTGGATTTATTAGTCCTACAAAATCAAAGGCCCATTTTTGAAAAGGCTCAATCATAACCTAAGGACATAAAGGCATCTCATTGGTTTGATTAGGCTAGCCAATTCGTTGACAACTATCACATCACTAGACATATTGTTTGGCATCCTTAAACAAGGAGGGCCAAAAATAGCTAGCTCATAACACTTTGTATGCAGTCTACTTATCAACGAAGTGACCTCCCCAAGATTTGCCATGGGAAGACTTTAAGATATCAAACACTTCTTCCTCTCTTACACATCTACAGATTATAAGATCTGGTCCAGTGTAAAAGAGGTCTCCTTGAATCCTAGAATATGCAGCACTTTTCTGTATAATACTCCGCTTTTTATGAGCAGATAAGTGAGGTGGTGTTTTTCTAGTGACTAAGTAGTTAGCTATGTCAGCGAACCACAGGGATTCTCTTGAGACAAAAAAAAAAGATGTTCATAAGGAAAATCATCATCAATAGGAATCGCTTCACTGGGATTATTTAATCTTGAAATATAATCTGCTACTACATTATATTTTCCTGGTCTATCAACAATAGTAATGTTAAATTTCTGCAACAATAATAACCACCTAGTCACTCTACCACTAGTTAATGGTTTATTCATCAAATATTTTATCAAGGAATGGTCAGTATGCACAAAGACTTCATATCCTGTAATGTAATGTCTGAATTTACTAATGGAAAAAATTACAGTGAAAAAATCTTTCCTAATAACCGTATAATTTAGTTCAACGGGTGATAAGTTTTTACTAATGAAGTGAATAGCATAGGATTGTTTGTCCTCTTCTTGTCCTAAAACTGTGCCAATAGTAGTATTTGAGGCATCAGAGGAAATATGAAATGGAAGGAACCAGTTTGGTCCTCTCAAAACTGGTGCCTGAACTAGTTTTTCCTTCAATGTCTCAAACAACTTTTGGCAAATTGTGGACCAAGAAAACTTACTATATTTAGCCAAAAATCGGAAAATGGGGTAGCTATCCTTGAGAAATTCTCAATGAATCTCTTAGAGTAGCCCACATGTCCTAGAAAACCTCTCACTTCCCTTTGATTTTTGGGTACAGGAAGACTAGAAATAATTTTTATTTTTGCAGGGTCAACCTAGATACCTTTGTCAGAAATAAGATGGCCAAGAACCACTCTCGCATTACACATTAATTCTACATTTTTTGTCACTCAAGGCAAGATGAGCTTCTTGGAAACAAAGAAGCACTTTTTCTAGATTTTTGAGGGCTTCCTGGAATGAATCACCAAACATGGAAAAGTCATCCATATAGATTTCCACACACTCAAGGTCAGCAAAAATGGCCAATACTACCCTTTGAAAGGTAGTCGGGGCATTACATAGCCCACAAGGGAGCACTCAGTAGGAAAATGTACCCGATGGACATGTAAAACTGGTTTTGTCTTTATCCTCATGTGTAATCTATATTTGGTTATAACCACTAAAGCCATCTAGAAAAGAAAAGTACTTCTTACCAGCAAGGGTATCGAGTACTTGGTTGATGAAAGGAAGGGGGAAGTAATCCTAAGAGTATTTGTGTTCAATTCTCTATAGTCAATGCAAATGCACCACCTCCCATCTTTTTTTAGGACTAATACCAATGGAGAGACCCATTGGTTGTCAAAAATAGGATAGATAAAATCAACATCCAAGAGTTTTTGTAATTCTTCCTTTACAACATCTCTTTGAGCTGGGTCATACACCTTTGGGGTTATCGGATAGGTCGGGCTCCATCCTGAATATCGATATGGTGGGTAGAGGTTTTAGGAGGGATGCCTTTCATAGCTTCATAGCCCCACGCAAAGGCATCAAGATGGTTTCATAGCAAATTCAGAAGCTTCTCTTGCTGGGATGAATCCAAATCTGAACTAATATGTAAGGATTTTCCTAGAATAATCTCAACAAGAGTGGTATCAGGCTCAAGAGTACATAGAGGTGTTGCTAGAGATGTTGGTGAAGGAGGTAGAGAGTCATGAATTTCTTGAAAATGTAGACTAAAAATATGACTCAATGACTCAAAATTGGGCATGGTTTCTAGATTTTTCAGGAAGTCTTGAATCCCACCCTCTTGTGAAGACTCAACATACTGATGTATCAAGGAAATAGATTGAGTCTCCTCATCACTACTGTAGTCTAACCACAAAGTTTCTTGGAGCTCCTACATGGATTTAGCTGGTGGATACAAGGTGACCTTCTTCCTAGAATCTCCATGGGACATATACATGTCACCAAATGACATCCAATATAAGCATTGACCATAGCAAGCCATGGTTGTCCCAAGATCGAGGGATGTCCTCCCATAGGATTCTTTGGCTGAAGCACAATGAAGTCTGTAGGGTACTCCCAAGAGTCTAATGAAACAACCACATCATCCAACAACCCTTTCGGCTTGATTTTAGATCTATCTACTAGTTCAACCATAGTGGGAGTAGTAGGAATATGGACCAATCCAAGTTGATCCATGGTTTTCTTGGTCATAACATTAATGGCTGCCCCCAGGTCTATAAGTACATTAGAGACAAGGACATCACTTATCTGAATAGATCCAACAGGGTTTTTGGGCTCGGTATATTTCTCCATGTGTATACACCCCATCATTACCTCTACTGCTATACCAACAAATTGAATAGTTTGACGTTCCAATCTTCTCCTTCTTGGCTTCTTGAGATAGATTTCCCTAATGATTTTTGTGCAAATGGGGATATCTTTGATAGCTTGGAGAAAAGGTACCTTTATGAAAAGGTTCCTAAGCTTAGAGGCTAGGCTAGCCTCAGGAATGGGGTCATTCTTCTCCACGACTAACCTCTCTGGATAGGGATGCTAGTTGGAAGAAGATGGCAAAGGCTCAGAGGGTACGGGGATGGGTTGGATGGTGAAATGTTTTTCAGAATGGCTAGGGGTTGCCTCTTCATCTTTCTCATCGATAATCACCATAAGTTGCTTCTGATTTTCTGAGGTTACTATCTTCCCCAATATCAATTAGAGACCATTGACTCCAACTGGCATGAACTGATATTTAGATGAGGAAAGTGGGTTCATAAAGTGGATCATTAGTACCACTTTATTATTGGGGTTGGGTAAAGGTTGGGCAGAAAACTGAGGTCAAAACAGTGGAGGTAAAGAAAATTGTGGCATTGGCTGAGTCAGTTAAGGTAATGATGGTCGTGGCATTGGTTAAGGTGCATATGTAGGTGGATATGACTGCATAGGTGCAGGATAAGAATGGTGTGAATGGTTTGGACCTCTCCATCCTTATTGCCAAGATTGGGAGGGTTGTCTTATTGTAGCGGCTACAACCACCCTCCAAATTTTTTCCTTAGCTTGTTTTGGAGCCTCCCTACCAACCTTACACAACACTTTGTCTTTCTTTGTCAAGTACTCAAGCTTCAGTGTTTTCCTCAAACAAAGGTATCCTGTCGATCACATTCGATCCATTCCCCTCACATGCTGCTTACTTGGGCTTGGTCCAGCTGTAGGATGAGCAACTTCCCCTTGAAAATTGTGCATTCCTAGAGGGAAACCAACCTTCCCTCCAAGAATTGCGTAATCCTCTCCGATAACTTGCTAGGCTCTAGGATTGCATAATCTTGCCAGCCATCCCTCTTAGGAGGATTTGTGCAATTTTTCCCAATAGCAAGCTGTTCAGCCCAGGATTTGCACAAATCTAGGCAACAGTTAGCTGCTCCACCTAGAAATTGTGTAATCCCCTTGGGCAGTCAACCCAACTCCAAGCCAAGAATGCACATTTTTCCTGAGCAATTGAGCACTCGCATGCATGAACAATCTGATTGACTAGTTCCACTTGGGACCGAGGAAACTTGACTTGCATGCATGCATGAATTGATCTTCCTAGAATAGAAAGAGACAACATGCAAAGGGCATCCCATGATTAAGGGAGCTATTTTTAAAAAACAGGGGTTATATGCAAAGTTGTTTTAGAAGTTTCCCTCCAAGTGTCACTTTTTCCTAGATTTGTGGCATGCACGTAATGAGACTAAGCTTATTTATTTGATGCATCAAAGCTCATTCATTCACATCAATCTTGGAGCTCTGACATCCCACAACACATCCAAGACTCTTCGACACATCCGACTCAGCTATTCATGGGTAAGTGGCTTCAACTTGTCTTTTTCAACATTTCTATCACTTTTTGTGTATTTGCTTGTGTGAGTGTTTTTTGCTTGATTTATTTGAATGCTTGTTGTCGTTTACATATATTCTAGCTTGTCCTAGCTCTGTTTCAATTTTCATTGCTATCTCACTGTTGTTGCATGCATGAAACTGTTTTGCATGGAAATTCACCTAACCGGTGAACGACCTCACCCACATGCATGGTGATCTATTTTTTGAATCTTCCATTGATGTTTTTCATGCACTATTTATCACTTATGGTATCACTTAGTGTCACCATGCATTTCATTGACTTATTTGTTTTTAGTTACCATCAACGAGTCAGGCCAACCTTGGCCCGGTCTCTGCCTTCACCAAGGTTGCATTGCGCAATCAGGGGAAGTAGTATCTCGTGCGCCTAAGAGTTGTGAGTAGAATTCCTAAATTTTACGCGATTAGCCTAAGTGAGTGACACGTAGCACAGGAAATCCACCTTTCTCGCGTGCTCTCAATCAGATATCGTCCATGCAGGAATTCATGTGAGATTGCACAATAGCCATTGGGTCATGCAGGATTGATCAACGGTGGAGATCGGCCAAGCTAGTTGGAGAGCGGGTGACGCGATAGCCATTAGATTAGGTGAGGCAGATTGATGGTGGAGATTCGGAGCACCTAAAGTCAAACGTTGAAATGAATACACATGCGGTTGATGGTGATTGGCTAGGTTTATTGTGGATTGGATGGTAAGGAAATCTACAGGCATAATCTGATTAAGATGTGATTTATTAGCTTCTGCATATATTATGCATGGAGAAAGTGTTGAAGGAAATAAGAATATGAGTGAGATCTTATTATAGAAAGAGAGTGATGGAAAAATATGATGATAAAATGAACCAAGTACTGAATCAAGATGACAAACTCCAAAGCTTATGCACGAACTAGAAATCTGTGTTTTTGGTGTTGCTAAAGGGTCTCTTCCTCAAATCATAGTCCCAAAGGGATGAGGTGAGGCCGAGACACTTGCTGACAACCTTATGGTGATATTTTTCTCCTTGATAACTTGCTAATTGAAAGAAGGCACAAATGGAAGCAAACTAAAACACAACCAATCTATGCTACACCGTTGTAATGGAAATGCAGCTACTTAAGAAAATGAATGATTAAACCATGAATCTATGCGCTACACTCTTGTAATGGAAATGCAGCTACTTAAGAAAATAAACGATTAAACCATGAATCTACACGAACATACATGTACAATAAAGAGGATCCTTAGCTACTAGGGTTGGGCCCTAACCCATGAGCTTCAGCCCTCTGATTTAACTCAATGTTGGCTCAAATAAAAACTCACTCTTATTATCAAAAGAATGGATTACATAAAAAATTGTCACAAGTCCTGTAGCTCGAAAATAAAGTAGATTTTTACAATCAAAAGTCTGAATCCTACTAAGGTCCTAGGCCTCTCTACTTATACATCTGAAGTCTCCAACGACTTCCTTCAAATTAGGGAGGCTCGGCTCCCAAACTCGAGATAAACTGGTGCTTTGACTTTCACTTACTCGGCTTCCTTCTAGTCCTCATGAATTGGCTATTTTCATTCCGAGATGATGAGAGGAATATTCGAATGGACAGGTAGTAAATGAGGATGATTTAACTCCTATAATTCCTCTCCCTCATCCCACTCAAGTTTTGACCAAGGTCTTTGCCAAAATTCCTTGCTTTTATCCTTTAATCCTGCATTAAATGCACATTAGACCACAAAGAAAAATATCCAACTCTAACTCATCTCATAAACAAAATATAATCAAAAGTATGCAATAAGTTGTGAGAATAGTTGGTTTAACTAAGCTAGGAGGTGAACTAAGGCCCATATAATTACCCAATGATGAGGCTCATCATCACCCCCTACTAAAAGTGTTCCTCATCCTTTGAGCAACTTAGTCAATGTCCATGTCCTTCATGGCTCTGGTAGCCTCTCTGACATCCCATGCCTCTATTGTGGTATCTTCTTCTTGTTCATAGAAGCTTGCTTTCCTTTCTACATCTTCCCACTACCTATTTTCCTCTTCTTCTTTTCTCCCTTCTAGCATCCCCAGGAGTAGTGGTGGGCTAAGTTTTAGGCCTATCCAATTGACCTTCAACCTTTGCATTCATTTCTTATACATAGTTGTCCTATTGAGTGCCTCTCTCAACCTTTGAAGGGAGTGATATTATCTGATCTTCAAGCTATGTGGGAGTGTGTTCCATCTCCTGAAGCGGGGATGTGTCCTATCATCTCCATCAACATAAACATATCCTCAAAATGTGAAATTTCTTGCTCTTAGGCAGCAAGATATCTAGGTACCAGTTGAGGATCAGTTGTAATTAGATTATGGTTGCTGATTAGGGCCATGGGATTTGATTGTTCAGCTCTGAAGAATAGAGGTTCATTTACTCTGTGGCCAGTATTCTTTTCATCTCTGCAACCCTTGACTCCTCATGGTTCATCCATGATGCCAAAGCCATTAATTGTAGATCTCTTAGCTCAACATCAGAATCCCAAACCTTCGTGTCTGTGAGGGCCATGTTGTGCAAGTAAAACTCAGCCATTTTGGCCCTATCCTTTAGTGTACTTTGATCACAAAGATCAATAAACTGCCTATAGTCCTAAAATGGCATGGTGCCCCTTTGTGCTAGTGTTTTAATTTGAAAGTGCAGCCATTGTTCTCTGAGGCAAAGAGAATAGGATTTAGCTGGCATCTTACACTGGATGGCTTCCAAGGAGAGGCTATCCATACATGCCAGTTGGTTTTCACTTTCCTATAGCTATCCTCTCAGCCATGCATTTTCCCTCTCAAGTTGATCTCTCATTATTGCTTCCCTTTCCCTTAAGCCACTTAGCTCTTTGCCCATTTCCTTGAGCTTCGTTTCAATGCCTTCTTCCTCTATGTTTTTCTTATCTTCTTCCTCTTGTTGTTCTTTGTCATCTCCATCAGTTTCTTCCTTTGTTTCCTCCTCTGTTTCAACATCATCCTCCTTCTCTTCTCCTGCTTCATCTTGTTCCTATTTATTAGTTTCTTCTTCATCCATTTCATCCCCATCTAGCTATGTATCTTCTTCTTCTTGTTTTGCCTCTTCCTTACTGACAGAAGGACTAACATCATAGGTGAGGGTTTTGATGTCATCCTCTGCTGGTAAGTCTATGAATACTGACCATGTTATAGGGATCTTGAGGTTTTGAAGGGAATCCTCAATGAGGATCCTGATCAACCCATGGTGAGCCAATTTTTTGGGATTCCCTTCCTTTACTTTGTTGCTAGAGTCTATGAGTGATTTCGTCAAGAAATAGGGTATGCTGAGTCTTTGGTGAACTGGTGTTTCTACCCCAAATCTTAATTCTTCAAGCATCCTAAAATGGTAGCCATAAACAACATTGTATCTACCCTCAAATGAGATATATTTGATGAGTTGGTAACCTACCTCACTCCATGGGTATGGCAGACTGTCCCTCCTTACTCCATTCTTATCCTCTGTGGGTTCTTTTCCTTCTAAAAATAATTTCCTTTTTGCTACTTGACTGTCTGCTTTGTTTTATTTTCTCCATGGAATTCCTAAGGGAAGTATGGTGACCCTACTGATGAGCTATGAGTTGAGATCTATAGTGAGCCTTCTAACTATAACAGTCACATGGATCCTTCTGTGTGAAGTGAGGGAATGAGAAATTCTTGAGCCACCTCATCATCATATCCTATGAATTTTTTGGAAAACCCCATCCATTAGTGTCTTATAAATATTTCAAGCACTTGGGGGTGTTGTTGTATCCTCACAATATTTTTGGGTTATCTCCTATTAAACCCTCCTGTCATCTTGCTTGTGAGGCTTGAGGAGTAAATGGGAGGTTTGACATAAGAATTTTAAATTCGGGAGTTTCCTGTGTATGTAATTCACCTCCCACAGTTGTTATATCCACTAGCTTTTAGAGCATTTATAGCTCATTTGCTTGTAAATGGGGATGGATTTTCAGATCCTACCTCTTTAGAATGGTGGAAGTGGACAATTCTCATGATATTCCCTCTTGAACCCCTCTCTACCTATCTTGTATACTGCCTCTGTGTATCCTGTATACTTCTCCTGTAGAGTATTCTTGTAGAAATTCTCTTGCAGAACAATGGATCCTTGCTTCTAGTGGGTGGCCAGAGTTATGAGAGTGACTTGAGTGAGGGAGTTTCGAAGAGGTGGAATGCATGAATGCATACAAACGATGTTTTTTTTCCATTTATGGATTTTCAAGGTGAGGTTCCTCGTAATCATCTCCCACTCCTTGTAATCAGCTCCCACCTCATAGATCCATAGTTAACCACTTCTTGTCCCACTCGTCCTCTGTCTTTGATTCGACTACAACCACATGTGAGAGGACACCCAGTTTTGTATGTGATGATTGAACGAAGGTGGCCAAGTTAACTAGCCACCTTTTCACTTGTAAACCAACTACCTCGTAACCTTTACAACTTTTGATCAAATGATGCATATGAGTGAGTGAGCAGGATACTTACCTGTGGTCGCGATGCCATGTTGTAGTTGTTGAGGATCATAGGTGTTGCGTTATTTATTTGCTACATGGTCATTCTTCTTCCTCCTCTATTGTCTATTGTCCGTTGTTTGCTGTCTGCTGTCTAGAGCTCCTGGATCCTAGTAAAGACCTGTAGCTAATGATTGATATTCTATGGGATAGGCTACTATAGGATTTCCTACAGGATGTCCTATAACTTTTTCTCCCTTAGAATTTCTTAATCATGTTACTGGCTTGGGCTGTGAGGATGATGTAATGAATGGAAAAAGGGAATAGGAGTGTGTGTGGAGTAAGGGACATTCAAGTAATGCTCTTACTCTCCTCTATTTTCCCTTTTTTATTTTTTCATAACTGGCAGAAATTGATTTCTTTTTGTTTAGAATGGTGAGTGTAGGGATGATGGTAATGGATTAGGTGAGGGGTTACACCATGTCTAGAATGAATTTTGGGGACCTAAACAACCTACCATTCACCCTTGGATTGCTTCCTATAGGTTTTTCGAGCCATTGTAATTCCTACAAGATCATCTTGTAGAAAACACAGTCTTTGCCTAAATTGAAGCAATGAAGTGAAAAAACAATGGAATTAATGGAGGGATGCATGGTAAGGAGTGGAGGAGATGAATATATGTGAGGCAAGGTTCCGTTTGGATCTTCTCTTTGCTCCTTGATTGTATTTCTCGCCCACCTGCAAATAACAATTATGTCTTTTTTCTTCTTTTTTTCTTTTGAAAAACTCCTAGGCTACCTCAGGAAGGTTTTCACCCAAGATGTTTGCCTTGGCTACCTCAAGGAAATTTTTCACCCAGGGATCTTCTTATTCTTCTTTCTATTTTTTTCTCATCCTTGGGCCACCTCACGAGGTTTTCAACCCTAAGATGGGACTCAGGTGCCTCATGGAGGTTTTCACCTAAGTCCCTTTTTTTGTCCAATGACCTGATGAGGGAGGAGATAGAACTTGCTCCACCATCATCACTGTTTTATTGACATTGTCATTGAACTCTTGCTTTGATAAAGGCCTCTTATACATTTTCAATCGATCTCCATTAACAAGCAATGGAATGGCTTCTTCATCTATAGTTATGATTTGCACTAAATCATTATCATGGCATATTTCCACTACATAAGGTTTGAGCCATCTTGTCCTTAGCTTGCTCTTGAAGTCTTTATACCTAGAATTATATAACAATGCCCAATCACCCTCTTGAAATTGCTTCTCCTTAATATGTTTATCATGCTAGATCTTCCTCTGAAGCTGAACTATCTTTGTATGTAGGAGGGCCTACATTCTGAATTCATCCAAGCCATTCAATTGGAACAATCTTTATTTTTGTGCATGACTAAGATCCAAATCTAGTTGGGCTGCCATCCTCAATGTGTTATATTCAAACTCAATGGAAAGCAAAGCCTTCTTCCCATAGACCAGATCATAGGGTGTAAATCCAGTGGTGGTCTTCCATGTTGTATGATAGGCCCAAGTGGCCTCAACTAGTCTCTCTGCCCAATCCTTCCTGCTGCTACTTACTACCTTGGTTAAGATGCTCTCCAATGCCCTGTTGGTCACCTCCACTTGCCCATTATCTTGTGGATGATAAGGAGTGGAGGTCCTATGCTTGATTTTGTGATGGCTGAGTAGTTTTTAAATCATGTTGAAGGTAAATTGGCTACCTTGGTCTGTGACTAGCTCTCTAGGGTACCCAAATTTGTAGAATACATTCTCCCTTAGGAACTCAGCCACCTTCTCTTCTATTGCTGCCTTAATAGCCTTGGTTTCAACCCACTTAGTCAAATAATCAATGCACACAATAATGCATTATTTTTGCATTGAAGGAGGGTTGATAGGCCTAATGAAGTACATGCCCCACTTGTCAAATGGCTCGAAAGTCACTTGAGGTTGTAGGGGCACTTCATCTCTTGGAGTAGCATTTCCCATCCTCTGGCACCGATCACAATGGCTAGTGTACTTTTTCACATCCTAATGAAAAGTGGGACAATAATAGCCCGCTTGTAACACTTTGAATGTTGTCCTATTTGCTACAAAGTGACCTCCACAAGGCCCATCATGACAGGTCAGAAGGATGTCAAAAACTTCCTCTTCCCTTACACACCTTCTCAAGATTTGATTTGGGTCAAGCTTGAAAATATTGCCCCCAATCCAGGTGAAGTGGTGCTTTTCCTGACTATCTTTCTCTTTTCTTTGGAGGGAAAGTTTGGTGGGAACTGCGCTGATACCAAATAGTTTCCTATATCAGCAAACCATGGGGAGAGAACTGGAATAGAAAACAAATGCTCATCTAGTAACTTGTCATTCACCATTCCTTCTTCACCTGTAAGCAGATTCATCCTAGATAGAAAGTTTACAACAACATTTTCGTTACCAGGCTTATCAACAATAGTTATATCAAACTACCATAATAAAAGAAACCATCTTATAATTCTAGCATTCACATCTAGTTTGTTCATTAAATATTTGATTGCAGCGTGGTTAGTATTCACAAATGGTTGGTAGCCTGTAAAGTAATGCCTAAATTTGTTTAATGAATCCACAATAGCGAGGAGTTCCTTTTCGGTCACAATATAATTTAGCTCAGCCTTTGACAACTTCCTACTGATAAAATAGATGGCATGGGGAAATTTCTCCTCCACTTGAGCTAAGGCTGCTCCTATGGTTTTGTGTGAGGAATCAACATGAATATGAAAGGGGAGGGCCCAATTTGGGCCTCAAAGAATTGGTGAAGTGGTTAACTTACCCTTTAAAATGTCTAAGGCTTCTTGACATCTTTTTGACCATATAAACTCTGAATCTTTGGCAAAAAACCCAAATAATGGAGATGCCAACTTGTTGAAGTCCTTTATGAACCTTCGATAGTATCCAGCTAACCCCAATAAACTCCTAACATCACTCTGCTTTTATGGAGGTTGGACCCTTTGGATGATTTCTATTTTGTTTGGGTCCACTTGCAGTCCATGCTGAGATATTGAATGACCTAGCACGGTCCCTTTAGTCATTAACAATTCACATTTTTCTAGACTTAGAGACAGGTTCATTTCAATGCATTTGTGTAATACTTTGCCTAGGTTAGTCAGGGCTTCTTGAAAATCATAGCCATAAGGTGTAAAATCATCCACATAAATTTCCACCGAATCATGTACTAATTCAACAAAAATACTCAAGACTTCTCTCTAGAAAGTGGAAGGAGCATTGCATAGGCCAAAAGGAAGGACCCTATTGGAAAAAATACCCTAAGGACAGGTGAATGTGGTATTATCTTGGTCTTCTAGGCAAATTTGGATTTGGTTGTACCCACTAAATCCATCTAGGAAAGAAAATAACTTCTTCCCTGCCAGGCCATATAGCACTTAGTCAATGAAGGGTAGGGGAAAATGATCCTTCTTTGTGGCTTTGTTCAACTCCCTATAATTGACACAAATCCTCCACTTACCATTTTTCTTGGGAACTAACACTAAAGGAGAGACCCACTCACTATCAGAGATAGGGTAAATGAATCCTACATCTAGCAGTTTTTGCAGTTCTTCTTTGACTATGTCTTTAAGAGCTAGATTCATCCTCCTTTATGGTTTCTGGACTAGCTTGCAACCTTCTTTGATGTATATGTGCTGAGTACACACTAAGGGGTGTACTCTCTTCATTTCCTTGTAACTCCAAGCGAAGGCTTCTAGGTTTTCTCTCAACATGTTGCATAGCTTTTCCTCTTCGAGAGCAAAAAGAGATGGATTAATTTTCAAAGTTTTCTCTGGGCCAAATTCTATGGTTTTGACACGGAGTGGGTTGGAATTGGCCAAGAATAAGTCAATCAGATGATTGTTCTGGGTTGCCCTTACTTCTTCTTCTAAGGGTAACGAACTAGGAGTTGGACTTTGGAGTAGGTGTTTAATTAAGTCATCCTCATCCTGCTGTCCTCCTCCTATGGTTGCTTACAAAGCATAAAGTTGGGCTAAATAAACCTCATCTTCTTCCTCCTTCTCCAACCATAAAGGTAAATCATGCTCTAAAGAAGGTTGAGCAAGAGGGTATAGGACTAACTTCTTGGACATGTGCCCATTTCTGATGGTCATATTCCTAGCTCTGTAGCTAATGTAAGCATTGCCTGTGGCCAACCATGGCCTCCCAAGGATGAGAGGTGACCAATAAGCTTAGCCTTATGCTGGAGAACTACAAAATCTGTATGGTACTCCCAGGAGTCAATGGAGACCATCACATCCTCCACAATTCCCTCAGGGGTGACTATGGAATGGTCTATAAGTTGCAGCACTATTGTGGTATTCCTCAATGACCCTTGGAGGTTGAGCTTGAGCATGGTGTCCTTGGTCATCACATTAATGGTAGCCCCAAGATCGATCAGAGTGTGTGGGAAGATGATGCCATTAATGTGCACATATACTACAGGGCTTTCGGGGTCCAAATATTTCGAACATATTACCTACCCCAGTTGTTATAGACATTTTTGGGCACTGCAACCCCAATCACACATGTCCATAAACCAAGGGCTCCTAAGTCCCTAAAAGTGTTGCTTCACACCCTAAAAGAACAAGGTCAACTGATTACATCATCTCCTAGAAGTTCTCCACAGAAAACTGCTCAGAACTGGTCAAAGCTGGACCATATAAACTGCCTAGTGCAGAGGGTGCAATGCATCTCACCTGCCTAGTGTAAAGGGTGCAATGCATACTGGAAATCCCTTCTGTAGGGTGCGATGAGCGAGAGTAGACAAATGGCAGAGACAGTTTGCAAGGTGGATCGTCATGGAATCTTCTAGAAACTTCTCCCGTGACACTTGCCTCTCTGAATTCACCTAAGGATGAGTAAGAGATCATCAATCTCCAAGTGGAATCAAGAACTATTAGAGAGAGGACACTAATCAAAATCCTAGAAGCTGACTCACCCCCCTGTAATCATCTATATATGGATCCCTCATCCTAGAGATCCAGAGGCTGGAATTTTGTATATTGTAAGGAAGTGTTGTTGGTTTCTTGGTGGAATATCATAGTATTGGGTGATCTAAGCTTTTCATGAGGTGAAGAAGGGCTTTCATGCTGGGAGGATGATGCTGGGTCAAAACAATTGGTTATAACCCTCTTTGCTATTCTTGATATTAATAAAGTTATTCAAGTTTTCCTCCACATTCTTGTATGCTTGATGATATATGCATTTGTGTGGTCAATATATATCTGGTCCTATATTGTTTATGACTGTAGATCTCTGTTCTTCAATAGTATTATGCTACTTTGATTCCACAGGTTCTCTTTGAAGCTGGGTAGATGAAGGCATAGTGGCAAGGATCTGTCAGAAGGGAGAGGAACCAAGCAAGGAACTAAGCGCAAGATTGAGATTGGTGTCCTCTATTCCCCTCTTATCTACTTCTCATAAAGGAAAGCGAAAGTAGTTTTAGTTTGTTTTTTTCTAAGATAGCTACCATTCTTAGTGGGACTAGCAGCTCCAAGTGGACACTAGATTTCTCGATAACAAAATTGCAACTCCGCTAGGGAGCAAATAGATTGTTTTCTTGTCTATGTTTGTTTGTTTTATAAACTTATAGACGGAGCCTGAAGTTAAGCCAGCTAGCCTTCGAACTTCATTTGCTATGCAAGTGAAAAGTAGATCAATGCTGCTTCATTCTATCTCCGAGTTTTGTTTATAAACTGAACAATTGATTTGCAAACCTTATAATTACCCTAGTGGTGGCTCTAGTAACCTCATTAGATCAACCCCTGTGATTTATATTTACTGAACATCACTTGCTCAGCCTAAATCCCTGAACTGAGCTGCAAACTATGACCCGGAACCAAGTTGAAGTCTCTTCCCTGGACCATCACACTTTCTCCTCTTGGGAATCTGGATGCGTCGCACCTCCCATGTGCAGTAGGTGCGCTGCATCACACTTTCCCTGTGTTGCAGGTGCACTGATCAGACAAGACCTCTTCTGCTCTCAGATTGTGGTTTCTATGTTCACTCTCTTCAGCTTTATTCATGAGTTTCACTGTCTGTGATCAGTATACCATTGTAGAAACTCCCTTCTTTTACATGATTACACCTCCTTAGTACAAAGAATTGTGAATGTTTTTATGTATTGTGCGCCATTTACAGTTCTCTTTTAAAAAAAAATTAGCATAATTAAATTGTCGTCTTTTTATTTGAAAGTGTCGCAAGTGTCGTTTTCAGCCAAAGAAAGGAATTCTATTGTTCTTGATGGTCAATTATAAAGTTACTCTTGTATTTGATTTGAATTAGTAGTTTTTCAAGTGTCGAAATCAGTTTTCAATTCAAAATAGCAAAGTGTCGTCATTATCTTCCTTTCGTTTTTGAAGAGAAATTTGTTAGTATTGTCGCTTTGAAAAGATAATTCAGATTTGTACTTAGCATTCTTCTTTTCATTCACACATTAAGAGAGCTGAAAAAAAATACATGCATGTGCATTTGCATTTAGACTGCATGTTGGTTTGATTTAGGACAGTGCATCTAGTGTGTGCCCTCTTCTCTATGTTGAAAGAATATCATCTCTCTTTCTTTAGTAGCTTGGATTTTCATTGCAAAAAGAAGATTAAACGATTGTTTATCATCTTAGATTGCATTTTAGGAATTGTATATCTACATCACGCGGTGAACTTGAAAGGAAAATTTCTTAAGAAAGATCAACTGTAAAATAAATTTAATGAACATAAAACACTTTGGAACCTAACACACAACATCTAGAAGTCTAGGCTAGAGACGTATTCCGGCGTCATAAAGCCTTGTAACTGTCACTTTCACTGTTGGTTGGGTGATTGCTCCTCTTTGAGACGAAAAGTGCCAGTACAGACTTGTGATCCCACGAACCATCAAGTATATATTGGAAGACCACAATAGGCTATATCATTTATCCATAGGAAGCCGTGTTTGCCGCCCTAACGATCGCAATGCACTGAACACAGCATTCGGGAAGATTGACCGCCATACCGTCAAAAGTATTTTGCAGTTTTATGATTGGTTTGGTAATCCCTCTATCTAGATTTCTAGAGTAGTCTCTTTCATTCCTTTTCAGACTCCTTTAAGGAAAAGGTCCATCTGAGCACTTGTCACTTCAGGCTCATTAAAAATCGAAGGCGACTAGAGTCATCTTTTATTTTTTCTCGACTCTTAAAATTTGAAAAAACAAGTTGTGTCAAAGCGTCTAAAAGTTATTTTAATCAGAATTATATCACCATTCCTGCATTGGTCTTAGGTTGAGAAAAATGGAGTCCACCAACCAAGGATTTCCCCTTGGAGGAAATCCTAGTCCTTTCTCCTCTTGGGGAGATGTCGGTGCACCTCATATGGCCACATTGTCACTTCTAGGATTGACGATTGGCTTGCCAATATGGCTCTTCTCGACCTCTGTCATTCAGAACACCATGATTCCTGAACAATCGAGTCAGCAACTGGATGATACTAAAGTTACCCCCCAACCTTCTACTTCATCTGATTCTCCCTCTCCTCCTTCCTCTTCGCTTGATAAAGCTGGTAAAGCCAAAAATCAAGTAACTAAGAAGGAGAAGAAGGGGAAGGAGAAGAAAGAGAAGAAGAAGAAGGAGCCAAAGGCAAAAAGGGGTAATCAGGCATCATCTAGTGAAAATCTACACACTACACCATCCAAGCCTAAATCTCCATGTGTCATTTGCAAAGGAGACCACTATCATCAAGATTGTCCTTGCATCCCTCAGATCTTAAGGGACTGGTCTCCTCGTTTGCACAATCTGGTGTCATCAACCTCTGAAGATCATGTTGAAAGTACACCATCAACTAGTGAAAGCGAAGCATTTGGATAGAAAAGGAAATGTAAATTTCCTTGTAAACTGTGTGAAGGCGATCACGTCATCCACCGTTGTCCCTTCCTAGATGAAGCTAAAAGAGTCTTGGATGACCGCCCTGCTTCACTGTTATGGCTTCCTCCTGGATACAAGAAACTCTTGCCGAGTCCATCACTAGTTGAAAATCTGACTGACACGTCATTATGGTCAGTCAAAGCATCTATCATTAAAGATAAACCCGTTGAGTCCATTCCAGACGAAAGTCAAAAGGTTGAGGCGGTAGTCGACCCGGTCTTGTCTCCAGAAGGTCCATCTTTAGATGATACAATCACCAAAGAGAATGAGAACAACACCGTTCAAATTCTTTTCATAAACACAGACTCTGATGAACATGGGGGCAATCTACCTGTTCCTTTACCGCAGGAAGGAAGTTTGTTAGAGTCATATCCAGCCATCTATTCGGTCCCACCTCCAAGCAACCTAGTCGATTCCTTTGATTGGAATCTACTAGGCAGACCCGTTTACCAGCTAATGTACCATTCTGAATCATTGTACAATCTTACAAAATTATCATGGTCGGTACCATCATAGATGAAGGGGCTTCTATGAGTATCCTTTCCTCAACTGCTTGGGAAGCGCTTGGTTCACCATCGCTTCTACCTGAGATGAGAAATCTGACAGGCTTTGACAAAGGAACGAGTCGACCGTTAGGGATCCATTTCAATGTGCCCATAACATTGAGAAGGAAAACCGTTTATATGAACGTAATGGTCGTCCAAGGACCTCTAGATTATAATCTACTCCTTGGGTGCAACTATATTTATAGCATGGGAGCCATTGTCTCCTCACTCTTTAGAGTAATGTGTTTTCCGCATGAAGGCCGAGTGGCCCAGCTCGTAGACCATCTTTCGTTCCCCACCTCACACATAGCTAATAGTCAAATGCCATCCCTAATTGGTCCTTTCACGCAACGAATGTCTCACCAATTTCCAGTCCGTCCACCTGAAGAGCGCGAGTAATTCGGGAGGACATGACTGAAACCCAGGGGGCATGCACCCTGGTCTGTTTCAGCAAGAAAACATTGGGTATAGGGTAAGTTTCCATGAAGGAGTTAAGACTGGTCCAACACCCGTCCGTATAGGAAGAGGGAGTTGGACCGGGATAATATGGACTAAGGCAAGGAAGTGTTTCTGTCTGCTGTGCGGATGGAAACTACCTTGTGAATGTGAGAACTTCTAAATGGTAACCCGGAACTTTAATTCACTATACCTATGGGCATGCAAACCTTTTTACCTAAAAGTAAAGAGCAACCATTTATTTTCTTAGTTTTTAGTTTCTCAACCCTTTAAACTTGTAGGATTGGTCATTCCTAGCTTTCATAATGAAAGGATCCGGAGCAAAGTTTAAAATGGTGCAAGCTCCCTAAAAATTGAACCTACCAATGAGACATCCTTACTATACGACTGGCACGAGCAGTTTTTATGCGAAGTTCAAGCTCGTTAAAAATTAAACCTTGGCAATGAGAAAATGTTTCACCCAGAGTTTAAGCTCATTAAAAAATGAACCAATCCTCGATAAATAACCATTGTGAATGCATTATCATCAGCTTTTGAGCCTTGGTCATGTTCTCATCATCACCTCCACTCTATTTTGGCCGATCATTCACACCCATTTGATTGTTTACCCCTTTTGAGGAACAGTTGAGAAGAGTGATCCTGTTAGCCATCCTTGTGACACTGCCATGATTGGAAAATTCCAAACCTTACCTGGAATCAGCCGCTACCTAAAATTATCACTCGTTCCTCAAAAACGAGTCTCCTTTAAGCTCTTTTCATCTGACTCATAAAATATGCAAAGATTGCCGAGCAGTTGGCCTCTCCAGCTCGTTAAAGGTACTGGGAGTGCTATCCCTCCTCTAGATTTTAATCTTTTTGGACGTGAGGGATTATTACACAAAAAGATCAAGCGCTTGTTTTGTTCGGCTCATTAAATTACCGAAAATTCATCCCTTTTGTATTATTTTATACTTTTTTATACTTAAGGGATTATATGACAAAAAAGGATTATTGGAGTTTCCTTTACGTCCCTTTCAGACTCTCTAAAATTGAAAAGGACCGAGTTATCTTTGTCATTAAACTCATTAAAACCAAATAGCGACAAACTTGTCCATATAGACAAGAATGAGTTTCATTGTCGCTAGGCTCGTTAAAACATAGCGATGGGTTTGCCCAAAGAGAAAATTATAGAACAAGCATATGTTATCCTCCTAAAGCTTGATAAAAATAAATAGGTACTGGTCAGCAATGACTGGGGAAAATTTGGGAAGAAAACTTGAAGAAACTTTATTGGTAGCAAGTCGCTCTTGAACATGACACTTTCACTTCACATCCGAGTCGGGTTGGGTTATTCTGTTCACCGGTCATATCACCATTGGTCCATCGCACCATCCATATTTGAGGTTAACGCTACCAATCCATGTCAGTGTCGCCGATATGTTCAAGAGAAGTCGCTCAGAGAATTCAACTGTGTCTCATCCGCTATAATACATTCACGCTCCATTCTTTCATGACCGCCACCCTGAAACCTATATCATCAGATTGTTTTCATCTCTGAAATCATTTACTCCATTCCGTGTCGTAGATGTGGGATTCATTAAGGCCCTCTTGCAATAGGTCGCTTCTTGTCGACATCAGCTCATTATCCGAGAAGTCGACTTAGGAACAACCCTTTCAGTACTTTGAAGCTTGCGTGCCTCAATGGCAAGTTTCTCACTTCCGGTGACAGGTTTACATCAATAGCCTTCGACCAAAAGATTTTGCGTGGTGTTCGATGCCAAGTCCCTTTTCACACCACGTGAATTGTGTTGTAGTACCTTGAGGGTCATCATCATTATCGGTGATTCCTCTCGTGCTTGTTAACAGCGTACATCATTAGCTGGTAATCAGGTGATGTCTTTCCATGTTCGACTCCAGAACATCTTTCACATGGATTGACTTGTACTCCGAGTGAAGATTGGATGAGTTTGAAGACCTCGGATCTAGTTTCATCCATTTGGGCTATGATATATTCAGGAAAATAAAGACATCAAATGTACATCATTGCTGCACAGATGATCATCTGAATCAAAGGATGATGGCTCTATCAGAATCATCAGTCTGCCACATAGACGGTTGTCTATCTTATGTACATGAAAATGAATTTATAAAGTTGAGCATGGGAATGCCTGCCTCAGCTAGATCATGAAAAATATTATGAAGATAATGTAATGTATTGTATCTTATTACAGGTCACCTTCCAGCTCGAAAAAACTTCGGATCCTCATGATAAAGCATTTCACCCAATATCAAAAGATTAATGACCTCATGCTTTAGGGGGCAGCTGTTATAGACATTTTTGGGCACTGCAACCCCAATCATACATGTCCATAAACCAAGGGCTCCTAAGTCCCTAAAAGTGTTGCTTCACACCCTAAAAGAACAAGGTCAGCTAATTACATCATCTCCCAAAAGTTCTCCATAGAAAATTGCTCAGAACTGGTCAAATCTGGACCATACAGACTGCCCAATGCATAGGGTGTGATGCATCTCACCTGCCCAGTGTAAAGGGTGCTATGGATACTGGAAAGCCTTTCTGTAGGGTGTGATGAGCGAGAGTAGACAAATGGCAGAGATAGTTTGCAAGGTGGATCCTCATGGAATCTTCCAGAAAATTCTTCTGTGACACTTGCCTCTCTGAATTTGCCCAAGGATGAGTAAGAGATCATCAATCTCCAAGTGGAATCAAGAACTATCAGAGAGAGGACACTAATCAAAATCCCAGAAGCTGACTCACCCCCCTGCAATCATCTATATATGGATCCCTCATCCAAGAGATCTAGAGGCTGGAATTTTGTATCTTCTAAGGAAGTGTTGTTGGTTTCTTGGTGGAATATCATAGTGTTGGGTGATATAAGCTTTTCATGAGGTGAAGAAGGGCTTTCATGCTGGGAGGATGACACTGGATCAGAACAATTGGTTGTAACCCTCTTTGCTATTTTTGATATTAATAAAGCTATTCTAGTTTTCCTCCACATTCTTGTATGTTTGATGATATATGCATTTGTGTGGTCAATATATATCTGGTCCTATATTGTTTATGATTGTAGATCTTTGTTCTTTGATAGTATTATGCTGCTTTGATTCCACAGGTGCTCTTTGAAGCTAGGTAGACGAAGGCATAGTGGCAAGGATCTGTTAGAAGGGAGAGGAACCAAGCAAGGAACTAAGTGCAAGACTGAGGTTGGTGTCCTTTGTTCCCCTCTTATCTACTTCTCATAAAGGAAAGTGAAAATGGTTTTAGTTTGTTTGTTTCTAAGATAGCTACCAGTCTTAGTGGGACTAGCAGCTCCGAGTGGACACTAGATTTCCTGATAACACCAGCATTAAGTCAGATAGCTTCCCAATGACATTAATGGTAGGGGCATCCCCTTTTCTTCTTCCTGGATGCTTGAATCATTTCTCATTAATCAACTTATTGTAAATGGAAACATCTTTTATTTCCTGGAGAAGGGGGATCTTTACACATAGATTTTTTAAAATTCCCATAAGTTCAGTTTCTTCTGGGGTAGGCTAGAGTGGTTGGGCTAATCTCTCAAGAAAGGGTGGATTTACTTTAAGGTTTCTTTCCTCTCTTTCTTTCTCAACCTCCCTATGTGGAGAGGGAGGTTGGTTATCTGGGAGAATTCTCCTAGATCTTAGGTTGATCTCCTGGATTTCTACAGCATAAGCTAGGTATGATGTCTCTCCATTGTATACTTGTTGAGGCTGCCTATTGTTCATGTTTAGATTTGGTTGGGCATGCATCTAGGGTTGCTCGGGTGGAGCAGAGTGTAGGAGTTGTGGTTGGGTAGGTGGTGGAGGCAATAGAGCTGAAGCATTGTTGTATTGGGGCCTCCACCCCTGGAGTGGGGTATTCCACTGAGGTTGTGGCAAAACATAAGGTTAAAATGACTAGTTGGCTAGCTGGGAATGATACTGAGATGCATAAGACCAAGGAGGGTGTGTATACTAGGAAGGATGAGTAGGGCGTCCCCAAGAAGGTATAGATGTGGTTTTGTTGGGATTGTAATATGCATGGGATGGCCCTTGCATACCCTGCTAGTATGGTCTAGGCCCAGGAGGTCTCCTTTGGTTGATGTAGCAAAGCTGCTCAGTGACCCCTTCAGCTCCTTGATATACAACTTTGTGTCCGGGTAAAGAAGGGCACTTGTCTGTGGAGTGGTTTTCTTCACAAACTGAGAAAATCTCAATGCAATTCAATGGGCATTCATGCCTGGGATGCCTCCTGGTGCATCTAGGACAAAATATGGACAAGGCTCTCTCTGCTTCCTCTTGCTTCCTTTTGATGTTCATGGTGTCCAATTGCAAGGCAAGGGTTTGCAGCATCTCACTTTTAAAATTTCCAACATATTTCCAATTTCACCCTTAATGGATGAGTTGGAAGATGATGCATTGGCCATAGGTTGACTACCCCCCTTTTTCCTGGCTACCCTAGAATGGTTTCTAAAGACAGTCTTGATATCCTCATAGGGTAATTGGTAGATACCTCCTCTTGCTAGCAAATTTAAGGTATGCAGAAGATCTTCCCTTACTCCTCTAAGCAGGACCAACTTTAGTGACTCAAGGTCAAGTGTGCACCTAGCCCTTTTGTCACTGAGCTCGAATCTTTCTTTGTAGTCTTATAAGGATTCATCCTAGCCCATGGTCATCTTTAAAATCTCTTCTTTAGTATGCTTTGACCTACAATAGTCCCTATATTTGTTTTTAAAATCCTGCTACATCTGAGCCCAAGTTGTGATGCTATCTCTAGGTAAACCCATGAACTAGTGCAATGCTGCATCCTTGAGGGTAGATGGAAACAGTTTTAAATTTTTCCCATCATCTGTATAGTCATAGGTTCGACATATAACAACAAACTCAAATAGGAAAGTGTCAGGGTCCTTTGTGGTCAGGCCATGGAAATGAGGTAGGCAAGAGGGGCCTATATTCTTCATCTTAGAGTCCCCATTGGTTTCCCTAATGGGGAAGGCACCATCAACTCTCTCTCTATTCCCTCTATCATTTCAGCTTTTAGCCATTGGTTCAGTAGGAATGGGTTCCTATTCTTATTCTTCCCCTATAGGTTCTTCAAATATGTCAGGTTGCTCACCTAAAGGTTCCTACAGTTCATAGCCACCGAAGAAGAGAGAAGGTTGGCTGTTGGATGCAGTGGGGGTATTTGGCAAGAATTTCCCTAAACTATCCCTATTCCTACGAGGAATGAAAGGAAATGTTTTTGGGTTGGATTTTATAAGATGTTTTTTTAAGATGGAAAGTACTTTGCAGAAATGAAATTGTTGATTGAATGAAAACTACTGACAGAAAGAAACTACTTGTTGAATTGAAATTCTACTTGCAGAATGGAAAGGAAAGAAAATAATGACAACTGAAAGAATGAAGCTACTAGATTACTTTTGCAAAAGTAAACTAATGACAGAAAATGGGGGACTATAAATAGAAGAAAAGAAAGAAGTACTCACATTTTACTCAGACACCTCCCCGACAATGGTGCCAAAAAGTTATGAGCGCCAGTATTGTAGCAAGGATGTTGCAACTCTTGGGCTACGAGCTTTACTTATCAACTTGGGGTTCATACAAAATTGGAGGTGACAATGCTACATGCATAAGTAGAAGTGGAGGTACTGCCTGTTGTCACTGTTCATCTGGCAAGAGACCCCAGGGGTTCCAAGCCAAACTTCTATAGGGTCAGAAGAAGATTTATTCTTTGATGGAAGAAGAGAAAATCTATTCTAAGAGAGCTACTCTATTGCAGTAATGAAGAAAACAACATGTAATGCTAAATCAAATGATCTGATAATCACCTTATGAGTGACCTCAGTTAAAGATTTATTGAATAAAGGTATTACAGACTCATGTGCTGGTGTGTGTGTCTATGTTATTTAAGCAATGGATCGATCAGATTGAAAATACACAGACACTTGAAATGGAAAGAAAACAGAAAAATACAGTAAGAAAATACAAGAACACAAGAAATTAATAAGGAGTTCACCCTATCCTCTAGGACTACATCTCCGGTCTAGCTCTCAGTGGTGGCCTTATTTTATTGTGTCTTAAGTAGAGAGTTACAATGCAGGAGCTCGATATGAGTCACCTGAAATAGATTTTCTTGGCAGGGTGGTTCTTGGATTCCCCAAGCCACTGGAGTGCACAGACTCTTCTGCCTCCTAGCTCTTTTACCTCTCTGGTCTGACAGATCCTCTCAGGGATGGCTTGAATCTCTCAAGCTCTCTAGTGCTCAACGCTACCTTTGGTCAGCTCAGCCCTCTATCCTCTTTCTGATTTTATTTGCTTTACTGTCTTCTTTGCTTCTCTGTTCTCTATGTACCGTCCTCCTCTCGGGGTTCTGGTTCCTCTCTCTGTGTGTTTTCTATCTCTATTCATGGCTTTAAGTCCATTCATTCCCATGTCTGTTTAGTTCCTCTTCCACCTCCATCAAATCACCCTCTGCAACTGTGCTTGGAGTTCCTTATTCGGCGTCATCATCAAGCTCACAGGGAGTGGCCACATGTCCTCCTCTGATGCATCAACCTTCTTCATCGGTTCAATTCTTTAGTTATGTCATGGAACGAGTCTTCCCCCACTGTGGCGGTCAAAGCAGACCTCAAATATTTACAAACAACGACTTATTCCCTCATTAAATCTAGTCTTGTCATCGAGTGCGATGTCAACCGTCTAATTTGGATCCCCCAGATCCAACGCCATTCACTTGTTTCGTGCAGTTGAATTGCTCAATCGTTAGTGCGTAATGAGTGGCGGTTTTCTCTCTCCTTCACTTGCCACGCATCGATTGCTGAGTGGAATCGCTTCACTTTCATCCAAAACCGCTTACCGTTCAAGGAGCCCCTAATCAATACCGCTGGTTTCGGAGCGTGGGTCTCGCCTTTTAGCTTTTAGCCCTTTTTCGCCTTTCGCCCTTTGGTTCTCTAGCTCTCCACATGACCAAGCACTTGGGGCTTCCCATTTTGAGGGTTTTCGCCCAGTGACGCACGATTACCTCCTCCCTTTCCCAATTTGGGCCTCCCAAGGGCCAATTTGGCCTCTCGTACAGTCTCCATGGGCCTCGGTCAGTGTGCTTTGACCAAGGTCCTTGTTTTTCCGTGCTGGCTACCAAATGCCACTAGTTCAAAGGTTTTTTTATCATTCTTCTGAATTCTTTGATGTTTGTCCCGACCTGATATAGTCATGGTTCTTTTGACAATTCTTTATGGATCTAATTTGGATCATGACCTTCCCACTGAAAAATCTTTTGGACCACCAAAATTTGGTTTCCAAGCACCGACTAAGTGAGGATACTGCTGTCTCACTTGTCCAATCTCAATCCACTTTGCACTGCTCAGCTTCGAACCTTTGAACCCAATCCTGAGGTACTCCACATCTCCCCCATGCATTGTCCTCACCTTCCTGTCCAAAACAATGTCTTCCTACAATTCATTAAGATATTCAGGTAGCAGGTCATCTATAGAAGGCAATTGAATTTACTCTTCAGGGTCCTCAATCATTGAAGGTTCAAACAATCTCAAGCAATCTGCATTTATGACTGAGTAGATGTGCATGTAAGCTGGTAGATCAAGGTGAAAAGCATTTTCACCAATCTTCTCAAGTATCCTAAAGGGTCCATACCTGATAGGATTTAGCTTTTTACCTTCACCTTGCATTCTGTCCTTGCTAATATATAGCTAGACCTGGTCACCAACTTGAAAACTATACTCCATCTAATGCTTGTCATGCCTAGCCTTGTATTTGGCTTGGCTCTTTTCCAGCTGTTCCTATACTGCCTGGTGGATCTCCTGGACCTATTCAATGAACCTAGTTGCCCTGTCCACATGATTGTTTCTATCAACCATGGTATCTTTACCAAAGACAAAATCCAAGGGAGACCTTGGTGTGAAACCAAAACAGGTCTCAAAAGGAGATCTCTGTGTAGAAGAATGTTTTGCTCTATTGTAAGCATGTTGCACATAACACAAGTGTTCAACCCAAAGCTTAGGATGTTTTCTTCAATATCCTCTCAGTAACTGGATCACTATCCTGTTAACTACTTCTATTTGGCCATCTGTTTGTGGATGAAAAGTTGTGCTTTTCTTTAGTTTGGTGTCGATCAGTTCCCACAAACTTGACCAAAACTTCCCCACAAATTGGGTGTATCAATCAAATACAATAGAAGTGGGTAATCCAAAATGAACCCATACATGTTCAAAGAATAATTTTGTAGTCTGTTTAGCTGTAATCTATTTATTACAAGGTATCAAAATACACATTTTGTTGAACCTATCCACAACAACATATAGATAGTCATGACCTTTCCTAGATTTAGGCAATCCTCCAACAAAATCCATTGAAATACTTTCCCAAGGGTGAGAAGGAATTGGCAATGGAGTGTAAAAGCCTAGTTTTTTGTTACTGGGCTTGCTTTTAGCACACATAGCACACCCTCCTACATATCTAGAAACTGTCTCATTCATTTTCAGCCAATAACAAAACCTTTGTAGCTGTGCAACTGTTTTACTTACCCCAAAGTGACCTGATATCAGAGAAGTGTGTGCTTCCCTAATTATCTTTACTCTCTCAGTTTGTGGAATGTAAAGTTTCCCACAATGGTATACGATTCGGTCCTTCACATGATAGTCCAATTCTTCTACTCTTTTGCCTTGACTCAAAGTTGCATATACATCTTTAAAGTCCATATCCTGAGCATATTGTTCAATGTAGCTTTCATGTAGTACAAAATTATGCTTAAGTATGGTAGATGCATTTATAATCGGTCTAGATAACATGTCTGCAACTTTGTTATGTATGCCATTTTTATATCTGATGACTAAATGAAACTGTTGTAGAAAATCCATTCATCTGTAATGTCTTGATTGCTGCAACTTAGTTTGGGAGTGAAAATATTGAAGTGGTTGATGATCAATATGGATTACTGTCTCTTTGCCCATTAAGTAATAATTCCACTTTTTCACACTCTAAACTAATGCATACAATTCTTTATCATATGTAGGATAGTTAACTACTGCAAGATTAAAAGTCTCATAATGATAACATATGGGTTTACTGTGCTGTGTCAACACTGCTCCCATGGCATAGTCACTGGCATCAGTTTGGATCTCAAATGGTATTTGTAGATCTGGCAGTGCTAATACAGGTGTTGTACTAATCTTTTCTTTCAAGGTGTCGAAGGCTTTTTGATGTTTGCCTCCCCACTGAAACACCTTGTTCAATCCTGTTAAAGCATGTAAGGGAGCTGCAATTGAGGAAAATTTAGAAATGAACTTCCTCGAATATTGTGTTGCTCCTAAGAAGCTTCTCACTTCTGTAGTAGACTTGGGTTTAGGCCAGTTTACAATGACTACCACTTTAGAGGGATCTATTTTCAATTCACCACCCCTACTATATGACCCAAGTAATTTCAAGATGTTTTTCCAAATTCACATTTTGAGAGTTTAACATAAATTTTTTCTCTTTTCAAAACATCTAGTGTCTGCTTAACATGCTTTAAATTTTCTTCCCACGTTTTACTAAAAATAAGAATGTCATCCAAATACACAATAAAAAAAACATCAAGAAAAGGTCTGAGTACATCATTCATTAATCTCATGAAAGTAGCAGGAGCATTGGTCAAGTCGAAAGGTATAACCAGCCATTCATACAATCCCTATTTTGTTTTGAAAGTAGTATTCCATGCATCTTGCTCTGCAACCCTGACCTAATGGTATCCACTGTGCAAATCCAGCTTGGTGAAATAAGCAAGTTCCTTTAATTGATCTAAAAGATCATCTATGCGAGGAAGGGGATAATGATTTTTTATTGTTATCTTATTCAGTGCTCGGTAGTCAATGCACATTCTCCACGAGCCATCTTTATTTCTCACCAAAACGATTGGTGACCCACATGGTGACATGCTAGGCCTGATGAATCCCTTCTCGAGCAACTCCTGCACCTGCTTCTTGATTTCAACATTCTCTAAAACAGACAACCTGTACATCCCAATGTTAGGCAATGGAACATCTTGCTGCAAAATAATATCATGTACTATTCCCTTTTTGGGTGGCAGACCTTTAGGTTCTTGAAATAAGACATCATACTCTGAAACAACCTTTTCTATATCAGCTTCTTGTTCAACATTACAACCCTCAAATACATTGGTTTTATCAAGTTTCTTTTCCTTTACAACCATCAGTAAGAATTGTTTGCATGAATTTATCATTCTTTTCATCTTCCCTGAGTTTATGAGAGTATAATTATTCCTGAGTATTCGATTCCATCTTTAACAAGCAGATACTTGTTCTCAGCTCTATAGAAAATAGCCTTTCTATCATACAAGTAAGGACTTCCTAAAACAATTCCATATATATCCAAAGGAATTATGTCTAACTCAACCTCACCTACAAATGCTGACCCAAAAGAAAACTTGAGTTTTCACTGTCTAGTCACTTGTAGTTGTGCTTTATCATTCAACCATCCTAATGGGTATGGTTTCTTATGAGGTGTAGTTGCTAATCCCAATTTCTTTACAATTGCTTCAGAAATTAGATTTACTTGTGAGCCACTATCAAACAAAGTATCAATCTTTTGATTTTTGGAAACAACTTGAATATGGAAAAGCTCATGTCTTTTTCTCTCATTTTCTTCATCAATAATAGATTGAGTAGAATTACTAGTAGATGCCTCATAATTCTTACCTTTTATACCTGTGGCTGCAATATTTGTTTCATCTCCTTAGTTTGACCCCAAATATTTCTGAATAGCTGTAGCAGTCTTCTTCTTCTTGCCCTCAAACTTCTTAGGTCTCAGCTCTAGATGTAGAATCCAACAATGCTCATCATCATGCCTGTTATCTCAAAATCAGATCCTGATAGGCTACTGGTCAGGTTGACTCTAAGTAACTATTTCAGACCTACTTTAGGCTGAGGCTTAGCCTCCTCAACCTAAGAGGGCTCTCTCTTAAAGGATTAATGATTTTGATTAAAGATAAGATGGCTAACTCTTATAGAACAACTGCGAAAAATATGAATGCTGGAAATACATTAAACAACTATCCATTGGGCTTATGGAGTCAACAACACCTCAATATAACAGCAAACTCAACCTTACATAGAAGTCAGGGCACTCAGCATTTAGACATTCAGAACATAACTCATATAGGACCACAGTTTATAAATGCATACAGGAAATCAGAGCACATTCAGTGAATTCTAAGTGATTATACATCTATACCACTGTAAAAATTATGGAAAGGACAAGATCACATATTCTGAACATAAGAAATCCTTCGTGAATCCTGAGAAGTAAAGTCAAAATTATATTACTGAAAATGAGTCTTTACATAAGCCAAATACAAGATGTATCATAAAATTTTCCAAACTTGATTACATTGTTGTTTCAGCTATATATAGAGTTCTTATTCTAACTGATCGAGATTCCTCCTCTAGCATGAGGGGAATTCGAAAACTACTTCTAATGACACCTATTAACCCTTTAACTAACTAATAAATACAACAAGGTGTTGACTGGAGTTTTTTTTTAGAGATCTAAATCAACTATGACTCTAACTCCATATTACATGCATGATGACTTCTCCTCGTTCTTTGACATCTGGTTTTCTTTCAGTTTGGCTGAGATGGGTGTTTAATGCTCCATGTTGACCTTGGATGCTGAATCTTCTTAACTGCCCAGAAATATTAGGAGACTATCCTTGCTTCTCGACTTCAGTTTTCCCCAAAATATTCGAATGCAAAGAAGCATGTCCTTTATCTTTTAATCACCCAAAATGTAGAAGTCTACCACGTCCTTGATGCGTTGTAAGCTTTTTCCCATGTACATGTGTGCAGGCAAAAGTTTCTTGTAAACTGTTTAACATATCCTAAACTGTGCTAAATTGCTCACTTTACGACAAAAATTTAAAGTTGGATTTTGAATATATCTTTTCTCCACCTGTCTTGACCTGGTTGACTGTTGATAGCTTCAGATGATGCCTTTTATGCCTTTTAGACGTTTCCCTTTCAAAATTCCCGCTTATAATTCAAAATTGCTTGATTTGCGTTAAAATCATCACCTTCAGCAGTTTCGTAGCGCGCTACGAAACTGCTGAGTTATTTAAAACAGCTTGCTTTTAACCCGAGACCTTTATTAGCCGAGTACTTGATTGCCAAAAACTCCTTTAGACTTTCCACATGTCGAATAGGGATTTATATTTCCTCAGAAAGATGAAATCAAGCAAATTTGTCAAAATTTTAAAACAAAATCTTACTTGAAATGAAAACTCATTTAGCAGGTAGCTGACTTAGCTGTGCCTTCAGATCTTCAATTTGTTTCTTCATAGCCTTATTCCCAGCTCTTAGTTGCATATTGATCCTTCTGATGTACCTGGCTTCTTTGATTGCTGGTACTGTCCATGTGTGAAACTCTGAATGGCCATCAACCGCTGAATTCAGCTGAGCTTCTACAGCAGTATTCCCTTCCCATAGAGTTTTATAATACTTTGCATGTATGGCTGCATGTTTTCTAGCGGCTTTCTTCAATTTGGCAATCTCATATTTAGCTGATTCTAATTGGCTCTTCAGGGCTGCTATATTATTTTCTTTAGGTGTAATGACCGTTTTGCCTGCGTTTTTCTGTGTCTCTTCCCCTGTTTCCTCTGTTCTTGGCAGTGCTTCCTGTACTTGCTGAAATCTCCTTGTCATAGGTCTTCTAGGTTTAAAAACGAACTCTTCAGCTGGCACATCAAATCTAAGCCTTTTTGAGGCCTTGGATTTCTTAGTGCTTTCTTGTTCTGACTGCATCAATTCGATTTGAACTGGTAGAGACTACTCGAATTCAATAGCCTGTAATAAATCATTTAAACTTGCCTTGGACACTGGACTTTCTTCAACTGCTATAGCTTTACCTTTTTCCTTATTTATCTGACTTCTTGTTCTTACCCTTGAGACTACTTCAGATGTGCTTGTTTCAAGTACAGTCTTTTTACCATGAGCTTTTTCCTTAGTTGATTGCTGAGGTTGATCTTGGATGATAAGTGGCTTCACTTGTTTTCTTATTTGTGACTTTGGAACTCTTTTAGCTCTTGCTTCTATTTGGAGCTCAGCTATTGTAAAATCTCTAGCAGGTTGAGGAGTGAGGCCAGTCTGGCTATTGAAGCCAGCCATAAAAATGAGTGAATTCCAATCTCTGTCTATCTTCTGTAGTCCATCTAAAACCAGTAGTTTGATCAAACCATGATGAAACAAAGAGGTTTCACAATCCTCTTTCCTCAGCTGTACCTTATCACACATCTTACTCAAACTACGGAAAAGATAAAAAGGTAAGTCTATGGAGACTTTCCCGGTGAAATGCAAAAGGAGTTTAAAATGGTAAGAATAAACCTTGTTATACCTTCCTTCACAAGTCAAATATTTCTGTATGCAGGTGAGTAAGTGAGCATAATATTCTTTGACATAATTCCTGGGCACTGCCTTACTTAAATCTTCATTTACATAATCATCCTTCAAAAACTCCTTGCAAGGATTCATGTCAAATTTGAAATTTTTAAACCATTCCTCTTTTCCTCGTGGGATCCCTGTTACAGTAGATATCACTTCTGGCGAAACCTGCAATTCTAACATGGCTACCTTTGAATTCAAGCCTGTGAAGTTAAGTGCAAATTCCTTAGTTACCTGTGCATGTCCTCCTTGTAACTTTTTGCAAAACTTCCAGCACCCGGCCTTTTTAAATGCTTTCTTCACCTCTTCATTTCTCAGCGTTATATCCAGGCCTTCAGGTTCAGTCCTTAGACATTTACCGGATCTGTGCTCTTTTTTCTCCATTGATTCTTCCAGATCTTCACAAACAATGACTACCAGCTCCGGTTGGAATTGTGATTCGGCTTCTATTTGAATTCAGCCTCGCTTGATTATCAGCCTCGCTTGAATTTTGAATTTTTCCGTTTAAAACCTTTCAAGATGTAATCTTGCAGATTTCTCACTCATGCAAGACTTACGACCATCATTAAGGTTTATGCACGGTTGTCTTTCTTGGGAATGATAATTCGTGCGTATCAACAGATCTAGTGGTGGTGATAGTGGCAATGAGTGGTGAAATGTGATAAGAGGGGTACATGAGCTGACATGAGAAGACATGGCCTATGACTCACCTAACAGACTTGACATTTCGGGAAAGATTCGCTGCGGAATGTACGAATCCATGATTTCGCAGCGCTGTCAGTTTAAAATTTTTATGATGCGCTACGAAACTACCTAATCATGATACGCTGCGAAACTGCCTAACTATGATTGCGCTGTGAAACTGCCTAATTGGCATTGTGCTGCGAAATTACAAAAAGACACAGTGACTGACATAAGATAACCGGTGGCTATAGAACAATGGTAGATGGAGGGGAACCAATGGGAGCTGAGAATAACTTGACTCAAAAACTCATCAAAACTCCAGATTCTAAGGGAAAAAATTAAAACCAAATTAAACTAACACTGACCTTTGTCATCGGGCTAGGATGGAAAGTTACATGTATCAAATTTAGTTCTAAGTGATAACAGTGGCTCCACTTGGGATAGTGTGCTCCTGTAGTACACTAAGAACTCGTATGTCCAGTGCTTTGTCCAATTTGTGAAAACATAGATGAGGTTGACAAGCATCCTTTTCTAGCTTTGTGAGCCTTCACCTCAGGCTTGAGCTTCCTGTTCAGCTTGTCATTTATTTGGAGCAAAGAAAGACTAATAAAACGGTTATATACAATGTTGTGAGAAACTTGGCAGAGATTTAATCAATTGTAATTCTTTAGGAACCTGCCATTAACAGGTCCTCCAGCATATGGTGTTCCATCAATCTCTTGTGGAATGTAGGTGTTATTCCCATGGAAAGCAGAAATTTGATATGGCCCTTTCCACAAATTTTCAAATTTACCATGTTTACCTTTCTCTTCAATTCTAGCTTCCCATTTCAAGACTTTATCATGAATCTGGAATGTAACTTCTTTGATCTTTTTGTCAAATGCTCTTTTGATCCTGTTCTGGTTTTGTTGATGATTGTCAAACACCTCATTTCTTTTCTCTTGCAAAGCTATTAGCTGATTAATCCTTCGTTGTATAGCATTTGGTTCCTCTTCTAGTCCTTGAATCAACTTCATTACTGGTACTCCAAGGGAAGTTGGAAATATAGCCTCTGCCCCATATACTAGCTCATATGGTGATGTTCCAATGGACCTCTTTGTGCAAATCCGGTCAGCCCACAAAGCATATTTCAGTTTCAAATGCCAGGCTTTTTTATTTTCTTGCAGCAGCTTTTTAATGATTCTCACAAGGCTCTTGTTTGATGACTCAGCCAAACCATTTCCCTGTGGATAATAAGCAGTGGAATGTCTAAGGGAGATGTGATACTGATGACAAAAATTAATCATCCTTTTGGATTTGAAAGCTTGAGCATTGTCTGTAATGATCTTAAGTGGGCAACCAAATCTTGATAATATATTATTTTCTAAGAAAGAAATAATCACTGAATCATTTGCTTGCCTTATGGGTATTGCTTCTATCCATTTTGTAAAGTAATCGGTGGTTGTGAGAATCCAGCGATGCTGTCCCGATGAAGGAGGATGGATTTCCCCTATAAAGTCTAATCCCCACTGCTGGAAAGGTGCTTCAACATAAATAGGAACCAAAGGCAGTGGCATAAGCTTTCTCTTTCCTTCAAACACTTGACATTCATGACATGTGGCTATCTTTTTATAGATATCTCTAAACATAGTTGGCCAAAAATAGCCAGCTCTCAAGACCTTGTTTGCAGTGGCTTTCCAATAGTGATGTCCTCCGCAATCCCCTTTATGAAACTCATCAATTACTTTATCAGCTTCTTCTTCAGTGAGGCAGTTTAATAATATTCCTCCTGCATCTTTCCAAAACAAATTTTGGTCATACACAAAATATCTGAGAGATTTCAATTTGGTAAACCGAGCTTTGGATTTTGAAAGATTATCAGGAGCTCTATTATGCTGCAAAACAAATGCTATATCCTTGTACCATTCTGAGATCAAGAATTTCTCATCTATTTGGACCAATTCCTCTTCATTTTCAGAAATTTCTGAGATTTCTGTGCTTAAATTAATATCAATACAGTCCAAATTTGACTGAGTCAACAATTTGGCTAGGCCTTGACCCTTTACCAACTTTGTGGGTTTGATCTCAATGTCATACTCCAGCAGTTTTGCTATCCACTTTCCCCTTTTTCCATCTGGATCAGCTTGTGTAAGAATATCTTTTATAATAGCATTTGGGACGTAGGCAACAATGTGAGAGTGTAAAACATAGATTCTGAAATCCTTAATTGCTTTCACCAATGCATAGGCTTGTTTCTCTAAGATATTATATTTCAATTCAGCATTGGCTAATGTCTTGCTAAAGAAAGAAATGGGTTGTTCAGTACCTTGACTTCCTTTTTGCAATAAAACTCCAACAATTGTGTCTTCAGAAGCGAATACGAAGATAAGGAACTCCTTGGTAAAATCCGGGCTGATGAGTACTGGTGCTTGAGTAAGTTCCTTCTTGATCTCTTCAAATGATTTCTTTGCTTCAACTGTCCATTTAAAATCTGCTCCTTTCTTTAACATCTTTGTTATGTTCTTGACAACTTCAGCAAAATTAGGAATGAATCTTCTAACAAAGTTAACTTTCCCAAGAAAGGATTGAATCTCCTTCTTACTCCTTGGTAGATCTAATTTTTGAATTGCACTAACTCTATTAGGATCAATCCTAATTCCTTCTTCAGAAATAATATGACCAAGCAGTTTGCCAGAAGTTAGAGCGAAAATACTTTTGGTTGGATTTAGAGAGATACCAAACCTTCTACACTTCAGTAGGACCCTTTCAAGGTGCTTTAAGTGGTCTTCTTCCCTTTTTGAAAAAACTGTGATGTCATCAAGATAAACCACCACTGATTTGTCCTTTTCTTCAGCAAAAGCAATATCCATTGCTCTCTGGAAAGTGGCTCCCGCGTTCATGAGGCCAAAGGGCATTTTTGCAAACATGAATGTTCCCCATGGTGTAGTGAAGGCCATTTTCTCCTGATCATCTGGGTGAACAAGAATCTGATTGTACCCTGAGAAACCATCAAGCATAGACATCCTTTGTGAACCAAGAATGTTTTGCAGAATGAAATCCATTTTGGGGAGGGGGTAATTATCTTTCAATGAAGCTTTGTTTAAGTTTCTGAAGTCTATACAAATTCTGATCTCTCCATTCTTTTTTCTGACTGGTACCAAGTTAGCAAGCCAATTTGAGAATCTGATTGGGACAATAATTTTAGCATCAAAAAGCTTTTTCACTTCTTTTTCAATCAGTGGCATTAGAAGAGGATTAATTCTTCTTAGCTTCTGCTTAAAAGGCTTTTCATTCTGCTTAATAGGAATGGTATGTTGTATAATTGAAGAGTCATATTGTTTCAAGTCAGCATAGCTCCATGCAAAAACATCAATGAATCTTTTCATCATCTCAACATATTTAGTCTTCATATCAGCTGAAAGGAATTTTGAAATCTTGACTATCTTAGGCACAACCGAGTCTCCTAAATTGCAGTTTTCTACTTCTTCTTCATTAGCTTGTAGTCTTGGTGCTTTGAACACATCATTTTGATCAAATAATTTCTCAAGGGGAATGAGGCCTTTAGGAATTAAGTTGTTTTGCAATTGTAAGACTTCAGAACTTTCCTTTGACTCTATTAACATATTCTGCTGATCTATCTGATTGTGTTCAAACTCTTCTTTTAATTCAATGAAGTTCCTTACATGCTGATCATCCTCAAAAACTTGCCAATTTGTGATATTATCCGGTATAACTGGTCTATGGCGAACCTCCACTTCATAATTTTCAGAAGAGTGCTTAGGAATGATAAAGAGACTGGCTGAAACGGCAAGAGAATCTGCAATAGAGTTTTGATCTCTAGTTTTGATGCTGAAGGAATAGGATTGAAATTTTTCCAACATCTCCAACACTAAATTTCTGTATGCTCTCATCCTCGTATCCTTAGTTTGATATGTACCTTCTACTTGTTTAATTACCAATTCAGAATCTCCACAAACAACAATGTTTTTAGCTTTCAATTTTATCAAGGCTTCCAAACCTAAAATCAGAGATTCGTACTCAGCCATATTGTTGGTACAATCAAAGTTTAATTTGTATGAGAGAAACTTACTTTCTTCAGTTGGACTAGTGATCCAAATCCCAGCTCCTGCCCCTTCTTTACCTGCTGATCCATCAAAGTATAATGACCAGTAGCCCATGATGTATTTTTCATCTCCTTGCTGCCCTTCTTGACACTGATTTTCTGCAGGTTCATCTTGTGATTCTTTTCGAACTGATTCATTGAAAAGGATAGCTGATCCAAGACCAGTATCACATGAGTAAATAGGAAAATTCTGAGGCTTGTCTTTGCTGCTTACCATGTAGGCCATCCTTGTTTCACGATACAACCTCCTTTGTTCACCAAACACTGGGATGGTAGAATATGTAAGATCCATCTGCATTGTGCCCTTGATTTTTGCTACCCATGACCTTGAAAGAAGCATCCCAAACTTTGGTGGAATGTCTGCAACAACAATGTCCATAACAATTGTTTTTGCTGGAATTTGTGTGAGCCCCACAACAACATCTTTTATCAAACCAATGCAATGGACTCTTTTTGAATCAAAGGAAAATAAATCCTTATATGGCCTAGTTACCTCTAACCCCAGTCTTTCCATGATTACCTTAGGCATGAGATTATGTGATGCCCCCGAGTCTAACATAGCATTATGCAGAGTCATATCATGAATGCTAATGCTTATGTAGAAAGGGGGAAACTCTTCATTTTGTTCATCCTCAAGTCTTGGACCCAAATAGATAATGGGATTATCTTCTTGTACATTTAGGATATCAGCCACTCCTGGTTGTGAATTAAGCATCTCCACGATTTTTCTTCTATATTTGTCTACCTTGAGAATTTCATTAAAAGGGACTGATATCTTAATTTTTGCAATCTCATTCTCAAGATTAAAAACATAAGTAGTCTTGTCAACTTCTTTAGGAGGAGGAAGAATTTGAATATCCTTTTTAACAAGAGGAGAATCATCCTTACCTTCAACCACCTTTGATTTTTCCTTTTTATCTTCAACTGTCTTTGAGGTATTCTTCTTGAGCTGTGCTTTGTTTGCTGTAATAGGAACATCTCTATTCCTAAGATTATACTGCTTTTGCATCTCAAAAATAGCATGCTGATAGCCCTTTAAAAAATTTGAAGGCTCTTCTCCTGATTTTATCATACTGGACTCATCATGTTCCTCCTTAGTCAAGAAAATCCCTGACACTTCTTCATCAAAACAATGGATTGATTCCTCAGGGACTTCAGGTTCATCTTCTTCATCTACCAAATTTTGTTGGAAGGGAGGTCTCACTGGAGGATCTGCCTGCTGATTTGTGTTGTCTCTTGGCCTTTGCTGATTCTGAGGTCTTCTGAACTGAGGGTTCTTGAATTGAGGTTCCTGCTGTGTTGGAGGAGCAGAAGCATTCCCAAGAGCTAGTCGGTCCATCAATTTCTCCATGGTTTTCATCATTGTTTCAAACTTGTCTTCTTGAGCAGAGGTAGAAGGTTTCTCTTCTTCCTTCAGCTTAGTCTTTGCCATCTTTGATTTCTTAGCAGCAAGCATATTCACCTCTACCTTAATTGCATCATTTTGCATGTCAGCAAGAGAGGCAGACTCCCTTTCTCTGAGTAAAAGAGAGAAATCTGAATCAAATGATTCAGCATATCTCAACTGTGCTAAAGCTCCAGGAGGTTTCAAATGAGCTGGAATAGAATTGTATATTTTGTTAAACCTCTTAGAGAAGTTTTGGACAGTTTCGTCTGGAGCTCTTCTAAGATTGTTGTATTCGGTAAGGGCTTGGACAGGGTTGGTTCTGTTTCCCCATTTCCTTAGAAAGCTATCTTCAAATTCTACCCAACTATGAATGCTTCCGGCTCTAAGGGCTTTAAACCATTTTCTGATTTCCCCAATGAAAGTTTGAGCAAACAATCTTAGTTTTACATCTTCATCATCCACTTCTTCCCTGTCAACAAAATCATTGAACCTATCCACATGTTCCTCTGCTGAAATATCTTCATCTCCTCCCCATGTTGGAATTCTGGCAACATATTTGCTAGGGAGATCATGTAAAACAGCAGGGAGAGCTAGAGGAGCATACCTAGCAGGTATAGCCATAATGAATGGAGGAGAAATGATAACAGGTATTGTATGACCGGTGGGAGTAGAACTAGTGTGAGATAGTGTCTGAGGACTATTTGGACTAACAGAGACAGAAGATAAAGTATTAGTACGAAAAGGACTATTTGGACTTTGCAAACCACTGACAAAGGAACTCCAATTTGGGAGGGGTAAACCAGTTTTGGATTTGAGCAAAATTTCAAAAGGATCAAGCTCTTTGAGTTGATTCAAATCTTCTTCTTCTAACAGTAATTCTGAAGTAACAACCTCCCAAAAATCCTCCTTATCTTTTTGTGACACTAAGGACGAAGTATCAATGCCTCTTTTTTGTAAATCTAAAATAATTCCAATAAGTTCTTCTTCGTTCTCAGACCTCAACAATACCTCATGAATTTTATCATCTACAATTTTATCTTCAGGACTTCTAGAAAATTCAAGGAACAAAGATTTTGATACAGATGAAGTACCTGGTATATCAGGAAATCTTTGCCTGCTCCTTGAGATGGTGTTTGGATTATCCACAAGAGTAGGTGGATCTGGGTCAGGATTACTCCTTGTATATCTTACTCTCGAAGCCACCTTTTAACTTTAAGATTGTATGGAGTCACCAAGGTAGAATGCAACCTCAAAAACCTTCTGAGCTTCTGCTACCTTCAGAAGTTCAGCTTCATGATTTCGGGAATGAGTAATCTTCAGCCTCCCGGCAGACGCACCAAAATTTTATCTCAAAATCAAATCCTGATAGGCTGCTGGTCAGGTTGACTCTAAGTAACTATTTCAGACCTACTTTAGGCTGAGGCTTAGCCTCCTCAACCTAAGAGGGCTCTCTCTTAAAGGATTAATGATTTTGATTAAAGATAAGATGGCTAACTCTTATAGAACAACTGCGAAAAATATGAATGCTGGAAATACATTAAACAACTATCCATTGGGCTTATGGATTCAACAACACCTCAATATAACAGCGAACTCAACCTTACATAGAAGTCAGGGCCCTCAGCATTTAGACATTCAGAACATAACTCATATAGGACCACAGTTTATAAATGCATACAGGAAATCAGAGCACATTCAGTGAATTCTGAGTGATTATACATCTATACCACTGTAAAAATTATGGAAAGGACAAGATCACATATTCTGAACACAAGAAATCCTTCGTGAATCCTGAGAAGTAAAGTCAAAATTATATTACTGAAAATGAGTCTTTACATAAGCCAAATACAAGTTGTATCATAAAATTTTCCAACCTTGATTACATTGTTGTTTCAGCTATATATAGAGTTCTTATTCTAACTGATCGAGATTCCTCCTCTAGCATGAGGGGAATTCGAAAACTACTTCTAATGACACCTATTAACCCTTTAACTAACTAATAAATACAACAAGGTGTTGACTGGAGTTTTTTTTTAGAGATCTAAATCAACTATGACTCTAACTCCATATTACATGCATGATGACTTCTCCTCGTTCTTTGACATCTGGTTTTCTTTCAGTTTGGCTGAGATGGGTGTTTAATGCTCCATGTTGACCTTGGATGCTGAATCTTCTTAACTGCCCAGAAATATTAGGAGACTATCCTTGCTTCTCGGCTTCAGTTTTCCCCAAAATATTCGAATGCAAAGAAGCATGTCCTTTATCTTTTAATCACCCAAAATGTAGAAGTCTGCCACGTCCTTGATGCGTTGTAAGCTTTTTCCCATGTACATGTGTGCAGGCAAAAGTTTCTTGTAAACTGCTTAACATATCCTAAACTGTGGTAAATTGCTCACTTTACGACAAAAATTTAAAGTTGGATTTTGAATATATCTTTTCTCCACCTGTCTTGACCTGGTTGACTGTTGATAGCTTCAGATGATGCCTTGTATGCCTTTTAGACGTTTCCCTTTCAAAATTCCCGCTTATAATTCAAAACTGCTTGATTTGCGTTTCTTGTAGCGCACTACGAAACTGCTGAGTTATTTAAAACAGTTTGCTTTTAACCCGAGACCTTTATTAGCCGAGTACTTGATTGCCAAAAACTCCTTTAGACTTTCCACATGTCGAATAGGGATTTATATTTCCTCAGAAAGATGAAATCAAGCAAATTTGTCAAAATTTTAAAACAAAATCTTACTTGAAATGAAAACTCATTTAGTAGGTAGCTGACTTAGTTGTGCCTTCAGATCTTCAATTTGTTTCTTCATAGTCTTATTCCAGCTCTCAGTTGCATATTGATCCTTCTGATGTACCTGGCTTCTTTGATTGCTGGTACTGTCCATCTGTGAAACTGTGAATGGCCATCAACCACTGAATTCAGCTGAGCTTCTACAGCAGTATTCCCTTCCCATAGAGTTTTATAATACTTTGCATGTATGGCTACATGTTTTCTAGCGGCTTTCTTCAATTTGGCAATCTCATATTTAGCTGATTCTAATTGGCTCTTCAGGGCTGCTATATTATTTTCTTTAGGTGTAATGACCGTTTTGCCTGCGTTTTTCTGTGTCTCTTCCCCTGTTTCCTCTGTTCTTGGAAGTGCTTCCTGTACTTGCTGAAATCTCCTTGTCATAGGTCTTCTAGGTTTAAAAACAAACTCTTCAACTGGCACATCAAATCTAAGCCTTTTTGAGGCCTTGGATTTCTTGGTGCTTTCTTGTTCTAACTGCATCAATTCGATTTGAACTGGTAGAGACTGCTCGAATTCAATAGCCTGTAATAAATCATTTAAACTTGCCTTGGACACTGGACTTTCTTCAACTGCTATAGCTTTACCTTTTTCCTTATTTATCTGACTTCTTGTTCTTACCCTTGAGACTACTTCAGATGTGCTTGTTTCAGGTACAGTCTTTTTACCATGAGCTTTTTCCTTAGTTGATTGCTGAGGTTGATCTTGGATGATAAGTGGCTTCACTTGTTTTCTGATTTGTGACTTTGGAACTCTTTTAGCTCTTGCTTCTGTTTGGAGCTCAGCTATTGTAAAATCTCTAGCAGGTTGAGGAGTGAGGCTAGTCTGGCTATTGAAGCCAGCCATAAAAATGAATGAATTCCAATCTCTGTCTATCTTCTGTAGTCCATCTAAAACCAGTAGTTTGATCAAACCATGATGAAACAAAGAGGTTTCACAATCCTCTTTCCTCAACTGTACCTTATCACACATCTTACTCAAACTACGGAAAAGATAAAAAGGTAAGTCTATGGAGACTTTCCCGGTGAAATGCAAAAGGAGTTTAAAATGGTAAGAATAAACCTTGTTATACCTTCCTTCACAAGTCAGATATTTCTGTATGCAGGTGAGTAAGTGAGCATAATATTCTTTGACATAATTCCTGGGCACTGCCTTACTTAAATCTTCATTTACATAATCATCCTTCAAAAACTCCTTGCAAGGATTCATGTCAAATTTGAAATTTTTAAACCATTCCTCTTTTCCTCGTGGGATCCTTGTTACAGTAGATATCACTTCTGGCGAAACCTGCAATTCTAACATGGCTACCTTTGAATTCAAGCCTGTGAAGTTAAGTGCAAATTCCTTAGTTACCTGTGCGTGTCCTCCTTGTAACTTTTTGCAAAACTTCTAGCACCCGGCCTTTTTAAATGCTTTCTTCACCTCTTCATTTCTCAGCGTTATATCCAGGCCTTCAGGTTCAGTCCTTAGACATTTACCGGATCTGTGCTCTTTTTTCTCCATTGATTCTTCCAGATCTTCACAAACAATGACTACCAGCTCCGGTTGGAATTGTGATTCGGCTTCTATTTGAATTCAGCCTCGCTTGAATTTTGAATTTTTCCGTTTAAAACCTTTCAAGATGTAATCTTGCAGATTTCTCACTCATGCAAGACTTACGGCCATCATTAAGGTTTATGCACGGTTGTCTTTCTTGGGAATGATAATTCGTGCGTATCAACAGATCTAGTGGTGGTGATAGTGGCAATGAGTGGTGAAATGTGATAAGAGGGGTACATGAGCTGACATGAGAAGACATGGCCTATGACTCACCTAACAGACTTGACATTTCGGGAAAGATTCGCTGCGGAATGTACGAATCCATGATTTCGCAGCGCTGTTAGTTTAAAATTTTAATGATGCGCTGTGAAACTACCTAATCATGATACGCTGCGAAACTGCCTAACTATGATTGCGCTGCGAAACTGCCTAATTGGCATTGTGCTGCGAAATTACTAAAAGACACGGTGACTGACATAAGATAACCGGTGGCTATAGAACAATGGTAGATGGAGGGGAACCAATGGGAGCTGAGAATAACTTGACTCAAAAACTCATCAAAACTCCAGATTCTAAGGGAAAAAATTAAAACCAAATTAAACTAACACTGACCTTCGTCATCGGGCTAGGATGGAAAGTTACATGTATCAAATTTAGTTCTAAGTGATAACAATGCCCATCCTTTTTACAGTGATTGCATGAAGCTTTGCTTTTCTGTGCAGTGTTAGCCTTCCTTACTTTCCACTTCTGCTTTCTTTTCTCCTTTCTCTTGCTTGAAAGGGGTTGGGATTGTCCCCCAACTTCTAGATTTCCATTCTTTCCTCTAGCTTCTAGATGAGTAGCTTGTACAGATACCTCATCTATACTAGTGGGATTAAACATGAGGATGGTATGCCTCATGTAGCTGTGTAGATCACCAATGTACTTCAAAAGAGTCTCTAGTGAGTCTAATGAGATACCTAGCATCAATGCTTTCTTTCTAAATTCTTGAGTATACCCTTGAACACTTTGCCCTTTCAACTGTCGAAGAGTTTTCTAACTCATCATGGCTTGTTGCATGTAGGCCAATGGATAGAACTGATTTTTGATAGCAGAAACAAATTCACTCCAGACAGAGATAGTCTTACCATGTCTTTTCACGTTAGCTTGTGTCCTGCCTTCCCACCAAACCAAGGCAGTGCCTCCTAGGCATAGGCTTGCTAGCTGAATCTTACTCTTGTTTGAGTCTATGTTCTGTACTCTGCAACACACATCAATTTGTCTAATCCAATTTTCTAACTTTTCAGCATTTAGCTCTCCATCATATATAGGAAAATCAAATTTAAAATCTAGCTTGATCAAAGATGCTTTCTTGTTATGCACAAGGCTATTAGGAGGTGTGAGAAAGCTTTCCTCTTTCCCTTTTCCCTTAGAGTGATCATGGAAATGAGACTCGTCTTCTTTTTTATCTTGTTTAGAACCTGAGGAGCCTCCATCCTTTTGCTTTCCAAAGTCCTTATACATTTCTTCTACCATAGACTTTATAGCTAGGAAACTTTCTATGAATTGAGGGTCTGGCCCCATAGAACCTTCCTCTGACATTGTCTTCCGAGGATAGACTCTCCCAATTTCAGGATTAGTTTCCACCAACTCTCCTTCTCCTAATTTGAGCTTTGATCTAGTGAGAATTCAATAGCTAAACCAACACAAGCTTGTCTAACCTTATAGCCTAAAGCTTTGATACCACTTGATCTGATAATCACCCTATGAGTGACCTCAGTTAAAGATTTATTGAATAAAGGTATTACAGACTCATGTGCTAGTGTGTGTGTCTATGTTATTTAAGCAACGGATCGATCAGATTGCAAATACATAGACACTTGAAATGGAAAGACAGCAGAGAAATACAGTAAGAAAATACAAGAACACAAGAAATTAATAAGGAGTTCACCCTATCCTCTAGGGCTACATCTCCGGTCCAGCTCTCAGTGGTGGCCTTATTTTATTGTGTCTTAAGCAGAGAATTACAATGCAGGAGCTCAATATGAGTCACCTGAAACAGATTTGCTTGGCAAGGTGGTTCTTGGATTCCCCAAGCCACTGGAGTGCACAAACTCTTCTGCCTACCAGCTCTTTGACCTCTCTAGTCTAACAGATCCTCTCAGGGATGGCTTGAATCTCTGAAGCTCTCTGGTGCTCAATGCTGCCTTTGGTCAGCTCTGGACTTTGTCCACTTTTTTCTTTTCTTTGCTTTACTGTCTTCTTTGCTTCTCTGTTCTCTGTGTTCCGTCCTCCTCTCGGGGTTCTGGTTCCTCTCTCTGTGTGTTTTCTGTCTCTATTCATGGCTTTAAGGCCATTCATTCCCATGTCTGTTTAGTTCCTCTTCCACCTCCATCGAATCGCCTTCTGCAGCTGCGCTTGGAGTTCCCTGTTCGGTGTCATCATCAAGCTCATAGGGAGTGGCCACATGTCCTCCTGTAATGCGCCAGCCTACTTCGTCGGTTCAATTCTTCAGTTACGTTGTGGAACAAGTCTTCCTCCAACATGGTGGTCAAAGCGGACCTCAAATCTTTACAAACAGCAGCTTATTCCCTCATTAAATCTAGTCTTGTCATCGGGCGCAATGTCAACCGTCTGATCTGGATCCCCCATGTCCAATGCCGTCCACTCGTTTTGCGCGGTTGACTTGCTCGATCGTTAGCACACAATGAGTGGCAGTTTTCTCTCTCCTCCGCTTGCCACACATCGATCACTAAGTGGAATCGCACCGCTTTCATCCAAAACCGCTTACCGTTCAAGAAGCCCCCAATCAATACCGCTAGTTTCAGAGCGCGGGTCCCACCTTTTAGCTTTTAGCCCATTTTTGCCTTTCGCTCTTCAGTTCTCTGGCTCTCCATGTGACTAAGCACTTGGGGCTTCCCATTTTGAGGGTTTTCGCCCAGCGATGCGCGATTACCTCCTCCATTTCCTGATTTGGGCCTCCCAGGGTCCAATTTCGCCTCCTGCGCAGTCTCCATGGGCCTCAGTCAGCGCGCTTTGACCGAGGTCCTCGTCATTCCACACTGGCTGCCAACCGCCATTAGTTCAGAGGTTTTTTTATTATTGTTCGGAATTCTTTGATGTTTGTCCCGACCTGATATAGTCATGGTTCTTTTGACAGTTCTTTATGGATCCAATTTGGATCATGAAACCATATCCTAATTAACCATTTAAATAGATATGCTAAGCAGAATTGTTAAATCAACACTATCCTAATGTTGCTATCTAAGTTATAGAAGTAAAGAACATCAAATTGAAGTAATGTGTAAGCAAGGAAACTAAAATAAATCTATTTTCACTCCTTTTTGGTTTTTTTGGTAAAAAAAGCATGCAATTTAAGTGTTATTATAGACATGACAGGCAGATGGAAGGTGGTTGAGGATGGCTGGAAGGTCTTTGGAGTGGTAGCATTTAAATGGTACGTAGAATGAAGTTCAAGAATGAGTCAAGCAGAAGGGAAATAGGAGATCGAAATCAGCGAAAGAAATACGTAATGAAGTAGCAGTGCACAGGAACCATTGGATCAGTTGGGAATAATATTAACGGGAGATGAGTGACAGAGATCTTATCGCAAGAGAGTACGTGAATAGATAGACAAACAAGATTAATGGGAGATGAATGGTGAAGATCTTATTGTAGGGGATTAAGTGAATTGATGGATGGATCTATCAATGAACAAGATTAACGAAATATGAGCAGTAGAGATCTTATCACAAAAATTAAGTGAATAGATGGATGGACCACATCAAGTCATGTGTCGGCAAAAGGGGAAAAACGTGCGGAATGATGGAGCGGTCTTCGTAGGTGGTAAGTAGTTTCTTGCGCCCCTTCAACGTTGTAAGTTGTATTTCTAAATTTCACGTGATTAGCCTAAGTGAGTGACATGTAGCACGGGAAAACCACTTTTCTCATGTGCTCTTAGTTGGATATTGGTCGTGCAAGAATTCACGCAAGACTACATAATAGTCGTTGGATCATGCAGGATTGATCAACGGTGGAGATTAGCCAAGCTAGTTGGCTAATGGGTGACGCGATAGCCATTGGATCAAGCGAAACAAATCAATGGTGGAGATGTGGAGCACCTAAAGTAAAACGTTGAAATGAATATAGGTGGTAAGCAGTATCTCATGTGCCCTAAGAGTTGTAAGAAGAATTCCTAAATTTTACGCGATTAGCCTAAGTGAGTGACACATAGCACAGGAAAACCACTTTTCTTGCCTGCTCTCAGTCAGATATCAATCGTGCAAGAATTCACGCAAGATTGCACGATATCCATTGGATCATGCGGGATTGATCGATGGTGGAGATTTGCCAAGCTAGTTGGTGAGCAGGTGATGCGATATTGGCCAAGCTAGTTGGTGAGCAGGTGATGCGATAGCCGTTGGACTAGGCGAGGTAGATCGACAGTGGAGATATAGAGTGCCTAAAGTCAAACATTGAAATGAATATGCACACGATTGCTGGTGATTGGCCATGTTTGTTGTGGATCATATGGTAAGGAAATCTACGGGCATAATCTAATTAAGACGTGATTTATTAGCTTTCCCATATATTATGCATGGAGAAAGTGTTGAAGGAAATGAGAATATGAGTGAGATATTATTACAGAAAGAGAGTGATGGAAAAAGATGACGATAAAATGAACCAAGTACTAAATCAAAATGACAAACTCCAAAGCTCATGTGTGAACTAGAAATATGTGTTTTTGGGGTTGCTGAAGGGTCTCTTCTTCAAGTCATGGTCCTAGAGGGAGGAGGTGAGGCTGAGACACCTGCTGACAACATTATGGTGATATTTTTCTCCTTTCTAACCTGCTAATTGAAATAAGTCACAAATGGAAGAAAACTAAAGCACAACCAATCTATGCTACACCGTTGTAATGGAAATGTAGCGACTTAAGCAAATGAATGATTAACCCATGAATCTATGCTCTACACTGCTGTAATGGAAATGTAACTACTTAAGAAAATGAATGATTAAACCATGAATCTACGCTAGCATACTTGTACAATAAAGAGGAGCCTTAGTTGCTAGGGTTGGGCCATAAGCCAAGAGCTTCAACCCTCTGAGTTAACTCAGTGCTGGCTCAAAACAAAACTCATTCTTATTATCAAAACAATGGATTACATCAAAAACTGTCACAAGTCTTGTAGCTCGAAAATAAAGTAGATTTTTACAATCAAAAGTCTGAATCCTACAGAGGTCCTAGGCCTCTATACTTATACGTCTGAAGTCTCCAACGACTTCCTTAAAATTAGGGAGGCTTGGCTCCCAAACTCGAGATAAACTGGTGCTTTGACTTTCACTTGCTCAGCTGCCTTATAGTCCTCATGATTTGGCTATTTGCATTCCAAGCTGATGGAGGAATATTTGAATGGAGGGGTAGTAAATGAGGATGATTTACCTCTTATAATTCCTCTCCCTCATCCCATTCGAGTTTTGACCAAGGTCTTTGCCAAAATTCCTTGCTTCTATCCTTTAATCCTGCATTAATGCACATTAGACCACAAAGCAAAATATCAAACTCTAACTCATCTCATAAACAAAATATAATTAAATGTATGCAATAAGTTGTGAGAATAGTTGGTTTGACTAAGCTAGGGGGTCAATTAAGGCCCATATAATTACCTAATGATGAGGCTCATCATGTTTGTTTTCTCATAGCTGAGAATGAGCGAATGGCGAAGGAACTATAGGTGGCCAAGCATGGAGGAGACATGGTGATAATGTCTGCCCGAGCTAAACTAAAGAAGGCAATACTAGATGAAGTATTGTCCTTGGACACAGTTATGCGAGCATTGTACTCTAAGTTTGGCACTGTGCATCAAAAATTTGTTCATCTCCACGGATGGTAGGAGAGATGTGTAAGAAGAGTACACATCTTGAAGAACATACATACTGTTGTTGATAACATGTGAGTATGGACGATGAAGTACAAGGGAGCCCTGCTTCACTTGCCAAAGTTGATGAATGCCAAAGCGGTCGAGCTGCAAGCATGTACCTGGAGTCAGATCCGGAACATCACTAGCATACAGGCTTCCCATGCATGAGTATTCAAAATCATGGAGTTTATAGTGCACACTCATGCGATCCCATCACTTAGGACCCTCACCCAGACGAAGACCAAGAAGCAAGTCCAATAGGAGCTTGAATCGTACTTCAACAAGTTGATGCGCACCGCCACTAGCCTAGACTTGCCTATTAGTGCAGATATTGTGCACAAGTAAATTGTTGGTCTGGCCACACTAGAGATAATGATGTGCATGCTCACAGACGAGTTGGACATAGGAGCCCGAGTAGTGTACCCAGATGCTATGGAGGCAAGGTTTAGGTTTTAGACAGATGTAATAGCAGAACACACGGACACTCTCAAGGACTACCAATCTTGGCATAAATATGCCATTGTTCATCAACATGAGGATGTTGAGCAGTTGGACTTCTATGGTTGTCTAAGTCTGAATGATGTCTACTTTGGCTTGTCCAAGCCATTGTTCACATGGGTACATGTGCGTTGTAATGTTGAGTCATGTCAAGTGTAAGTCAAGTGTCAAGAGTGGATGTAACAATCATAGTGTAGGTGAAGATTCATGAGGGTAGTTGAATGGTCACAAAGGGGAATGTCAAGGGTCACCCCACCCTTTGCTATAAATTGTCCCACGTAACTCATTGTATAGGCTTTTGGCCAACTAAGCTTCTACTAAGGCTATTTTGAAGAAGGCTTGGACAGTATTGTAATGCACCTTGTCTTCTCCACTGCATGGAGCTAGTACATCTCTTTGGAGGAGTAGGCAATGTGGCTATAACGTTCCACTGTTGGGGCTAGTAGGTTTACATATATTGTATGATTGTGACTTACACTTCTTTATATAATAAGAGCCAACACATTTTCATGCATATGTTGTTATTGTAGTTGGACTACTCCAGTTTCTTTAATGATATGTGTTGTTTAAATTACGTACTTGTGTATGAACTGATTCACATGCAATTATATGAATCTTGTTGTTAATGTGTTGTATATGTTGTCATCGTCAGTGTTGACTGATCTTTTGGACATCAGATAGACCTTTCACTTGAACCTTGCTATAACAACAGTCGCACTCATCTTGAACTGATCCATGAGTGTTGTACATGTTATCTTACCTTGTACGATGTGACTGCTACATCTGAGTGGATTGCTTTGCCGAAAGCTTTACATGTCCTTTGTGTTGTGTGTTCCTAGATGAGTTGGGACTAATCGCTTTCAACCTGGAACTCACCTTAACCTCCTTCCCCTTTCAAAGTGTTGGAACCTCTCATACACCCTCCTTGACTCACTACATCAGTCACGCCCTTGCTACTGACAGAGTTATTATACTTTCCTTTGTGCAACACCACAGTCAAGGCATTACCTTATGACCCACTGTTGGGACTCTTACACCAAACTCTCTAAGGTATAATTGGGACTTCTTACCGGGGATATCCCCTTGACATGTTGGCGGGTCCAACATCGTCAACATTTTTGGTGCTAAAAGGAGGGCCTAAGGACAAGAAGAGTCCTCTCATCCAGTTTTGAACCTTTGCATATCTTTCATGGAGTCTTGCATTCTTCTTCCCCCAAGGTGTTTTTCGAACCGTGAAGATGTCTCCATCTCGGGGAAGCTTTTTTATCTCTTGTCCACTCACACGTATGATGGTGAAGGTGAGGTGGCCTGGCCTGAACACTTACATAACTTTATTTCTATGATTCATGGGGAATATGAGTTTACCAATGAACATGCTGGTTTGCTTCTTGCATTCACACTTTGCAAATCTCTGTTTTGTTGGGTGCTCAGCCTATCGGATGACACTGTACACTAATTTGAGCACCTCTGTGATCTTATTGAAGACATTTTCTATCATTTTGATCTAGACCATCTTGACCGAAAATTGTTACAGCAATGGAGGGCTCTACATGAATCCGTTATTGATTTTTGGCAGTGCTTCCGTGACTTACAGTTTCAAGCTCTGAGGAGCTAGATGAAGTTCGCTTATCTTTGGGACTGGTTCGAGTACTATCTTAAGAAATCTACCCATCCCAAGAGAAATCTTGATGTCAAGCCTCACTCAACCTTCTTCATTAATGGAACTGCGCAATCTCATGTGGAAGTAGGCACTATCTCAACGGACTATCTGCCTCCCTCTCATTCAATAGTTCCACCATCGCCCAATGATGCTGAGGATCATGTTTGTACACCTATTCATCCTTCACACTCTCCCAACATCACTCCACTCCATTTTCATGCAGATTTGGTTGTGATTCCTTCGACTTCCCATATGCATTCTTTTCTTCGACCTCTGTCTTCACACTTAGGTGTTCCTTTGGATGATGATGTCTTGTGTTCATCCATTCCAAACTATTCACTTGTTGTGAACAAGGAACAACCCACTGACAGAGTTGGTGTTGCAAAACCAACATGCGTTGTCATTCATGAAGGGTATGAGTGGGAGCTTGAACATCAAAACTTGGTGAAGGATGACTCCCCATCCATCTGAGCCCCCTTCGTTCTTTCCTAGCCTCTTTGGTGAACCCTCCATCCATGTTTTTGCATGTGTGTCTTCATCCACAGATGCACCCATTTTTGATCACTCGTAGGAATCACCAGATGTTAGTCCATCATTCAACAATGAGGAGGATAAGTTATTCATTGTAGATATACTTGATCCTTCAATTGTATTTTCTAGAGACACAGAGGATGAGTTCGTTCGCTTCCCTCGGTTTGATTCATCTAATCACGAGGATGTCAAAGAATGCATTGATTTTTCTAATCGTGGTGGTCATGATCCATTTGCTTCCAATTTTGATCACGATCACGAATCTACCACAGTTGATCTTTTGAAGCCACCAGTGTATGATGATCTACCTAATGATGAAGTTGAGACACCCAAGACTGTCAAGGAACTTCAGCCCGAGATGATGGTTATGTCAGGCCCTAAGTCTCTTGAGGTTAGCCTCACTTCTGATCATGAAATAATTCAATCACGCAAGGCTCCTCATCACTCATTTGTATGCATTGAAGATCCAACTCACGCATAGATCAAAATTCCTTCATTCGAACTGCACGATCCCATTGCTCATGCTTTGGAGGAGTCTTACATTGCAAGCACTCATTTGTGATGTAAGCTTTCTTTGTTTCTTTCATTTGCTTGCATATTATAGTCAAGAGCGTTCTTATGCTTCAAAGTTGCATGTAGTGTCACACAACATCATGAGAAGTCCATGGGCTGTCTTGTCATGCGGAAAGAGTCAATTTTGCGGACAAAACCGACCTCCCTAGAAGCTAAGGCTTTCTAGTGACAAACAAAATAATCAAGCACTATCTTTCCCTAAATATGCATTTAAAATAAAAGCAACCAGGTGTTTAAGGCTTACCTCTAGTCCAACGCTTGTTTGTAGCAGCCAAGCCTCTTCGATCCAGATGAGCTCCTTCTCCTTGAAGCCTGCATTCACTAACAAGCAAACGATTACATAGCACCTGAATAACTCATATAATAAAACATATTCATCATAAAGACCAAGGAGTTTATGAAACAAATTATATATAACAACTTGTTGAGAAAAATGAACTTAATTGTATTAATTGGAAACAAAAGAAACCATTACAACCAGTGCCTTGGTGTTGTATAGGTCCCTCCCAGGGTCCAGCAAGAGTTCTCCTTTACTTTGATCAGCTCACCCACTTCCAAATGAAGCTAAGAAAGGATTGGAATCTCTCCTCTCAAGCTCTAAAAGGGAGTCCTAATTTCAACAGCATCTACCCTTAGGAATGTTCAACTTTCAACCTCCCCTCCCTCTGGCCCAATGCCTATATTTATAGTGCTTTGGAGGAAGTTAATTAGGTCCACCATCAATGGGATAAGCCCCTCTTTCAATGGGATAGCTCTCCTCTTGATGGGATAAGTTCCTCTTTCATTGGGATGCATGAACCATCTGGACGCGCTCAATACACGTCAAACCATCTTCTAGAATGCTCTAGAATCGACCACAAGTAACTTTTTTGAAGTAAAACTTGCGCCTTTTGACCTTTACAGGAGTACGCACCCACCCCTTTACAGACAGAGCGTACAAGTACGCAGGTATTATGAACATGAGGTGCGTACACACAGGTAAGGGTAAGAGAAACTGTGTAACCAGAGTTATATTGACTTTTAAAGACTTTCTCTCTTTTTTGGAGTTTGACATGAGGAGCAGAGGTATAAGACTTGCCAAGGAGGACAGTATGACTATTGATGGAGCCATACTGACTGCAAATAGTCATGGTGACAAATTTTAGTGTAACAGATTTCCCCCTAAAGTGCGAAGTCTGTAGTAGATTAAGGTTTTATATCATCTAGGAAGGGTGAAGCACTTTATCATTTCAAGGATTATCTTGTGGAGAGCCCAGTTGGAACCTACAAATATTCAACACAAAATACATATATGAGATCATATCATCGCTGAGGTAGGCATTCCCATACTCAGATCAAAAACTTAACTAACAAACCAACTACTGCTCTGATACAGGAATGATTTCGCAGTACATCATAATCATAGACTCATGTAGACACAGTATGGACGCAACCATCTGTTTATAATTAGTCTACTATATAATGAATACAAAACTCCTCGCAGCCTGGATGGCGAAACTAGATCCAGGGTCTTCATTTCTACTTCCCGAAATAGTACGATTCTATCCATGCGAATAAATGAGTTGATGTCGAATATGGTAGAAACCACTTGATTACCAGTCAATGATGTAAACTGTTAACAAGTGTGAGAGAGACCACCAGTGATGTCAATGGTTCTCAAAGTACCCAGTACAATCCATGAGATGTGAATGAATGTGTTGATGTCGAACATGTCACGGAATCCTTCGATCGAAAGTCAATGATGTAAACTATCGTCAAAGGCGAGAAACCTGCCATTGAGGCATGCAGATTTCAAGGTACTGACGATTCCTAGATCATCTTTCTACATAATGTGCTGATGTCGATAGAAAGCGATCCGTTGCAGGCAAGCCCGCAACACGAAATCATAGATCAAGTTGAAGAAATGTAGCTGTAAGGACTGACTCAGGGATGGTCAAGATGGATGACAGGTATTTTGCAGATGAATGGTTTATTTGCAGTGACCTCTTGAACACATAACGACACAATAGATGGCTTGGTGACAATTGACCCAAAGTTAATACCCGGAAAACGGCTGAAGACTTTTAATGTGGTTTGATCAACTATTAGGCAAAGGATTTCCCAACCCAGGTGAATGAAAAGTGTCGTGTTCAAGAGTGGTGAGAAGGTTTTTCTGAGACAAAGGATAACAAATAGGCTCATTTTTCTCTCTTTTCCCCCACCATTTCTGGCAAGTACCTCTTTATTTTTTACAAGCTTGAGGAGGATAACATTTGCTTGATTATAAGCTCATCCTTCAGATGAGTCCAACTTAGTTTAGATTCGAACCCTAAGAAGGAGTGTTCCGTTCCTGTTTGTAATCGAACAGGTCCTTTACTGTGAAATTTTAACGAGTCCAGTATAGGAGAAACTCGGCGTTTTTCAATTTTAGAGAGTCTGAAAAACTTAAGAAGACTCCAGGGTTGACCTTTTTCATAAATTTGTGTCTCCCAAGCCCGAAAAAGTATAAAATAATACTTGAGAGAACCGCTTGATCTCTACGACCAAGGAGTACTTTCATGATTAGTGTCTCTGATTTGAAAAGTAAAAAGCGATCAAGGACACGTCATTTTATTTCCAATATCGAATTTGAAACGACAAAAATCCGGCAATCTTTTCATGTTTTTATGGTCAGAAAAGGGCTGTAAGAGGACCATCTTTTAATTTCGTTTTAACGAGTGTAAAAGAAACGCTCGGCAATCTTTTCATGTTTTAGGAGTCAGAAAAGGGCTTAAAGATGACTTTGATGTTTTTGTTTGTAAAAAATGACAATTTTCCCTGAAAATTCTCTATCCTGCACAAAAACCAACACATTACTCATACCTGTTGAAGATAGATAAAAATACTTTGAAAAATACCTTTTCATGGTGAAAAATAAACAAATTTACCATTTATTTACCCAAAAACCCTATAAAAAGGGCTTTTACCAATTCATTTTTACCATTTTATTGTTGAGGAGAGAAAAAGGGCTTTTGGCAAAAAACTTCCCGTGGACATTGCGGAGAATCTGACCGTCGAAACCGAACGCCGTCTCTTTCAGGTATTCTACAACATCCTTTTCTTCATTTTCATCCGTTTAGAATTCGTTTTTAGGCCCTAGATTTCATTTTTTGGACCCGCGTACCCCGACATTTTCTCAGTTGGGAAAATTTTGGGCGTATGCACCTTGCCTTAAGGGAACCTGCGTACCCACGCTCTGTTCCTAAAGGCGGGGTGCGTACCCCGCAAAACGAGTTTTCAAACCCCAAATTCTCCAAATTGGACCACAATTTTTTGATTTTATGGACTCTAATGGATGTTTTATGGTGTGTAGATTGTTCACCATGCTTGATTGGCATGAGAGATAGCATGAAGATGTTGATTTGGCCGCCATTAATCATCAACCGTCAATTGATGCTTTGAAGGCATGCGACCTTTATAAATACTGGGCCATACCTGGCATGAGGGCCCAAGTTAGATTTCTAGAGTGGCTGGTAGAGAGATGGAACGTTCAGGACCAGTGTTTTTATATTGGAGGGCACCAGCTCGAGATGGAGCCCACAGATATTTACTTTCTCACTGGTTTTCCCAAGAGAGGTGAACAATTGACTCTGTTCGGGACTAGGCCGGGTGGCCAGTCCATCGCTAGTCTCCGACTACAGTGGTGTAACACTCAGACTCAGGAGAAAGGGATAGAGATCAAAACTATATCCCGTCCTGAACTTATGGTGATTGCCTTCACAGTTACCAGACTTTGCGGGGCTGCCACTTTACACATTCCTACTGGATCCCAGATGCGGATGGCGATTGATTGCTATCGAGGTACCATTTTCAACTAGTGTGATGCTGTGTTCGCCAATATAAAAGGCCAACTGACTAGAGCCAAAAACGGACAGTTAAAGACTTTTGGTTATGGGCCTTTAGTTGTGAGTTTTGGCTTGGATAGGGTTCCGATGCTAATCCCATAGCAGCTCACTGTTGGTGTTGGGCTTCCTCGAGAGCCCAAATTGATGCGATGGGTTGCGGTTATGGCCCGTCATCCTGATGAGGGAATAGAGGTTGTTCGATTTACTCCAGAGTACTTTCACTGGTTAAAGGACCAGGTCTTTTCTATACAGGATTTTCCTTATGCCGAAGTTGATTTTCGTGGAGATCCGGACATGGTTCTTCCACCGGGAGAACAATGGGATGATACAGGTAACTTCATTTTCCACAAGTTTTTTAAACTATCTATTTTTTTTTGTTTTATATCGTCTCAAAACTGATAGTAATAATTTTCAAAATGCAGATGTAGGCGCACAACGTCCAGCCAATCTCCGGCCTTACGAGAGGAGACTACCAGTTGCAGTGGCACCGGCCCCACAGGACGAGGCCATAGAGACTTTAGCTGAGTTGGAACATGACCTAGAGCATCTTACAGCAGACGTACCGGAGACTACCATAGATGATATTCCTATCAGGCTTCAGCGCTATGTAGTCGGGGTCCCAGGACCTTTTAGGAGGTTCTTGTGTAGGGTAGCCCGTGCAGTGGTGTCATATAGAGATCATCACCAGTGATTGGATGGTCGTTTTTGTAGACACATGTGACATTTTGGTTTTTTGTACTTATCATTTTTACCGATCATAAGGTTTTTTTCAACCTATGATCGAAGACGATGTATTTTTTGACACACTCCTATCTATATATATCATTATTACTGGCTTATCTTGTAAATCATGTTATGGAATGGTTTTAAATTTACATGTATGATTATTGCAAATGTCTATTTAACATTCGAGAAGCAATTGCATCTGCTAATGTATTTAAAGACCTTGGAATATGTTGATATTCAATGTAATCAAACTCACGTTCCAAGAGACGCACTCTCAAAAATAACCTTAATAACACTGGATTTCTAATGGCATACACTCTATTAAGCTGTAATACAACGAGTTCAGAATCTAACCTCACTATCAAACTCCGAATCCCAAATGAAATAGATTCAGACAATAACTCAATCACGGCACTGTATTCGGCAATGTTGTTTGTTGTTTGACCGAGGCTTACCCCATGCATAGAAACTAACTCGTCAGAGGGCGAATAGATAACCCAAGCTGCGGAAGAGATATTCCGTGAACTACAACAAGCACAATCAGCGAAACCAATGTACGTTTGGAGAGGCATCGACATCTGCATCATCAAGAGTAAAACCAAGATAAGCCAGAATAATGACGAAAAAACACACTCTCTAGGCTAAGCACACTGTCTAAACTAACAAACACACCAGCTAGAAATAAAAACTAACCTAGAAAGAAAAACTAACCTAACCAAAAATCTCCATACCCATCTTTTAAGCATAATACCTCTTTAGGTAAAGTCCATTTCTGGGTTTACCCAAAGAGTCCCTGTCAAAGTCTACTAGCTCATAGGCCCCTTTAGCTAGCTTTCGCTTGACAATATAGGGCCCATGCCACATAGGAACGAATTTCCCAGCACCTAATTTATCATTAGCTTGATCATATAATAACACTAGGTCTCCTTCCGAAAAATTTCGAGGGGTCACATTTCGATCATACTGAGCTTTCATACGTTTTGCGTGAGTCTCGATCGCCAATGAAACATCACGTCGATTCTCATCTAATTGAGCTAAGTATAATAAACTCTTCTCCTCTTCGGAAGTAGCTGGAAGTAACTCGATGGCCATTTGCAGTGATGGGATTTCGCATTCAATGGGTAGCACAGCTTCCAAACCATAAACTAGTTGGAAAGGAGTGAACCCTGTTGATGTTTTCACTGAGGTTCGGTACGCCCAAAGCACTGAAAATAACATGTTGTGCCAATTCGACCGATGAATACCAATGATTCGTCAGATCATGATAACTAAAACTTTGTTGATGGACTCAACCAGACCATTTGCTTGTGGATAATAAGGAGTTGAACTATCGTGACGCAAACCAAGCTGACCTGTAAGTTCTGTCATCATAACGTTTCGAAAATGGCGCCCATGGTCAGTGATTATCGCTTGTGGGACACCAAACCTAGCAATTATATGATTGAATATGAAAATTGCAGCTGTCTTGCCATCTGCCTCGAATGTAGGCATCGCCTTGGCCCACTTAGTAAAATAATCTACCGCAAGGATGATATACGCATGCCCCCCGGCCGAGTGAGGGTTACATGTAATAAAATCGATACCCCATTTGGCAAAAGGACCAACGACAATTATAGGGTGGAGAGGAGCATGTGGAGCGCGCATCTTTCGATCAAACACTTGACAGTTGTGGCATTTTCGGACTGCAATAATACAATAATTAAACAAGGACGGCCAGAAGTAGCCAGCGCGCAATATCTTTTGGGCTGTGGCATACCCAGACATATGACCGCCACATGCTCCAGAGTGACAGTCATTTAGAACCCTTTCAGCCTCTTCGTGAGTTAAGCAACGTCGAAAAATAGAGTCCGCCCCACGGCGATAAAGAGTATCTCCAATAATTTTGTATTGTTGGGACTGGAATCGAATTTTCCGACGTTCTAACTTTGAAGCTTCGGGCCGAAAAGATTGGGTATGGAGATAGACGATGATATCCCCATACCACGGATCTAAAGTGCTAATTAGAAACAAAGATTTGTCCGCAATGGGCTCCTTTGCCATAGTTTCCGTGTCAGAACGCGGGAAGTCACACATTAACTCTGCAAAAACTAAAGATTTCTTAGACTTAGATTTCTCAAACTCCAAGTCGAACTCCTGCAGGATAATAATCCATTTAGAGTACTTGCCCCCTAGCAATTGTTTGGTCAAAATGTAGATCATAGGGTTGCAATCTGAAATGACTGTAGTTTTACAGAGTAAAATGTAGTGACGAAAACGTTGGAGAGCTTGAACGGCTACCAATGCCAATTTCTCCACATGTGAATATTTTAGCTGAGTTGGATTTAACGTCCGACTAAGGTAATATATCACATGTTCCGTTCTGAATTCATCTTCCTGAACTAAGACCATTCCAATGGTGGAATGAGCAGCGGCGAGGTACAAAAAGTAATCCTGGTTGTAGTTGGGAGGATGCAACAACGGTGCATGGGTCAACGTGTGTTTGAGTGCATCAAAAGATTTCTGAGCTATCTCATCCCAAGAGAATTGAGCGTTCTGTTTCAACAACCGGGTAAAACCCTTTGTAACCTCGGCGTAGTTAGGAATGAATCGTCGGAAAAAGTTTGCTTTCCCCTGCAAACTTTGGAGTTGGCAAAGACTCGAAGGAGGAGGCAATTTGATGATAGCTTCTACCTTCGAGGGATCGACACGAATGCCGGCTTTCGAAACTACAAATCCTAGCAATCGTCCCGCTTCTATACAGAAGACACATTTGTGTGGGTTCAACCGAATACGATAATGCCTACACCTCATGAAGATGGCTCGTAAATGGACAAGGTGATCAGCTCGATGTAACGAATGAGCAGGCAAATCATCGAGATACAGTTGCACAATGTGTTTGATGTCATGAAACGCATAAGACATCGCCCTTTGAAAAGTTGCTCCGGCATTCTTGAGCCCAAAAGGTAATTTGCAATAAGCAAATGTCCCAAATTCAATGGGAATAGTTCGAGAGATGTTTCCCAAATTCAACTCTGAATCAGGATGTTTCATGGGATTCTGAGCTTCTTTGACATACTTAGCTGTAAAAATTGATGAGAAATCATTTTCAAAACGATCATCCTCGGGTAAAAACGAAGATCTATGATGGAGATCGTCCCATGGTAAATCATCTATACACAGGACTTCACGAAGTTGCTCGTCAGATGACACAACTTCGGGAAACGCTATTAACTCCGAGGTTGATGTGAAAAGTGATTCCTCACGGACCACATTCATTAGGTCAATTTTGGTTGAACACGGGTCGGTAAAAGACTGCACGGCTTCATAGGCAATTTCATATGGACTCAAAGGCATAAAATTACCAAATGAGTCTATTTCAGACTCAGAAGGAACGATCCAAGGATCGTCATAATAAATAGTGTCTGATGTAATCATATGAATGGTTGCAAATGAAGATGATGCGTTGAGTGGAGGAAAGGGAAAAGTTCCCAGTAAACCGGAATCTTTAACTAATCCTACTCCAACATCCTTATATGGGATAGTCGTTTTACCGACATGTTGAATACTCTCTGAAGAGGTTGGGTCGGATGAAAAGTAAGACAGCTGGTCTATTGTTATGATCTTTCCATTATGTGGGAAATTTATGACTCGGAAGACCAATGAAACGACCGCTGTCATAGCGTAAGACCAACTTCGACCCAAGAGAAGGTTGTAGTCTAGAGGGGCATCAACCACCTCCACATCTAGACTAACGGTTTTTCCTTCAACCCCTATAGGAAAATCCTGTAGAATGCCAAAAGGATGAAACCCACAGCCATCAAAGGCCTTAAGAATTGTCGGGGATTGATTTAGTGAAGGATAGCCAAGTGACCTCCAACACTGTATCGACATAATACACGTGGAAGCTCCCTCATCAATTACAGTCCGATGAATAGGCCTGTTTTTGACTATCACTGGGATCTGGAAAGCCATTTGATGAGGTAAACGCGGTGTACTATTTTCTAGATCAAAGATTATTAGGTTCGGGTCCTGAACATCAACAGCTCCTATAGCTGACAAAAGTAATTTTTTCTGTGCTGGGCATGATTGCAGCACTTCCAAAGCCGACATTCCTGAGGGTGAAACAGCTAAGTCCTCAACAATTTTGTAATTCTAGGCCGCTCTCGCATGTGGATTGAAAGCAGACCTTCGAAGTACACCCTTGGCGGGCAGTTTGATTACTAAGTCTGGGTTAGGCTTCTCGATCTGTAGTGGATCGGAGCCGGGAGCTGAGGTTGATGGATTAGAATGAGAAGATTCTACTTCTTTGCCATCAACAGGACTTTTACTACCATAATCTTGCGATCGAGTCGCAATCCTTACATGGGACATCATCAAAATGGGTTCTTCATTGGCACTCGAGGAAGAACCTATCATTTTGCTATCTTTAGGAAATGGATCCTTCAAGACAGCAGGAGTTTGGGAACCCTTGACGATCTTCGCAACCTCTGCTCGATGAGGGCAGTCTCTTGTAAAGTGTTCCTCTTCACAAATGAGACATGGATAACGAGGTTTGCGCTTTTCATCATTGGATTCCACCTTTTCAGTTTTCTCCTTTGGAGTTTTGTCTGCTTTATTCTTCTTCTTCCCTTTCTTCTTTCCACTGGATTTTGATTTAGCCGTAGATGAATCTACGTCGTGAATATCGGTGGAAAATTCAGCAGAAGAATCTCCTGTCGGGGAGTCTGGTAAGGTTATAATAGGAGAAGAATTCTTGGAAGACTTCTTCTTACTTTTAGTGTTCACCGTACCAATCATGCCATCAGCAACATGAGACCCTGAAGGAGCTGCAGCGATTTGATTTGACTTTGGAAGATCTGGGATCTTTTCGTGTAATGTACCTGACTGAGTGTAAACTAAGTCAAGGTACTGCGCTTGAGCAATCACTTGCTCCTTAGTAACTACTCCGGCCTTAGCTACGTCTTCAGTAATCTTCGGTAACAATGATTTAACAAACCATTCAGCTAAGATCTGGTCCAGGATAAAAACTTTCACTAACCGCCTTCGACGTCTCCATTCATGGATATGATCGGAAATATAAGTGGACGTCGATTGTTTTAATGAAGTTAGTAACTCCGTGCCATTATCATATCTGACCGGCAACTGAAAATGAGTTAAAAACGAGGTAGCTAACTGGCTAAAATTATAAAAAGAGGCCCGTGGTAACTCAATATACCACTTGGCCACAAGACCAATGAGAGTGCGCTAGAAAAGACATAAGCGGATCGAATCATCCGAGATGGAATTAGAGGCACACCAGAGGTGGTAAGTCATCACATGATTCGACGGGTCCTCTCCAGACTTACCTTCGAACTTGGGAATGTCACTGGGCAACTTATTCGGCATTGGCGGCCAAAACGGAAGATAATTTATTGGATCGTTCGTTAGGCGCGACAAGTCTGGTAAGTCCAAAGTTGCGATAAATGGTAGCTGCCGATTAGGATCCCTAAAACTCTGAGTCATTATACTAGCCCCAGGAGGAGGATATCCAGGATAACTAGGAATGGGAATCGCGTTCGAGATATTGTATCCTCCTGGAAAACCAGGATTAACCGGACTGTACTGGGGTTGCTGTGGTTGTTGATAAGTGTACCCAGGATATGGTTGATACTGGTAAATTGGCTGCTGGACAGCAGGACCAAATTGGTACTGTCCCTGGTACGGTTGATAAGTGAATTGTGGTTGACTTGTGACAACCGTACTTAAACCAGGTTGTCCTACAGGCATCTGAACCGTAGTTTGAATCGTGGATCCAGACGATGGTAAAGATGTCTGAGGAGTAGATACAGGGACAGTAGAAACCGGAGCTGTCGATACTCCAGAAGTAAGTGGGCTAGATTGAACAGATGTTGCGGCAGTTGCAGCAGTCGTTTGAGATGGAGTACGAGGAAAAATAGGCCCAGACTGAGAAACTACCGAAGGTACAGAAGTTTGAAAATTAGACTGGACTGGTTGCTGGGGTGAACCAGAAACTAAGGGTTGTCCAGTTTGAGATGACAACTGTACATTTGGCTGCAACACCTGTTGAATTTGCGATGGATCCCACACTATGTTCATTCCGGGGTATTGACCCATAACAGGTTGAGGATATTGAGATCCATAACTAGGTTGAGGGTAGGATTGATAATTGAAAGGTACATTTCCCGTACCTTGAATATAAGATTGACCTTGGGGTGGTTGGAAACCTTGATTCAAGTACTGACCTTGGGGTAGATACCCTTGAGGCATGTACTGATACTGGGGTTGACCTTGAGCTATAAATTGATACTGGGGTTGACCTTGGGGTACATATTGAGTCTGGGGTTGACCTTGAGGAATGTATTGTACCGTAGGCACGTACTGTCCTTGAGGTTGCCCCACAGGTGCGAATTGTGTACGTTGAGGTTGCCCCCCAGGCGTTAATTGAGGCTGCCCCCCAGGTGGTAACTGGCCACCTTGAGGTTGAGAAGCGGGAATAGAACCTGACATCATAAGAATGTCCTCTACACTCAACGGCTTTGCACCATTGCTTCCAGTGAATATCCTTTGTTCAATGGGTTGAGGAGATGCTCCCGAAAAAGTACCAGAAAGTGACTGATACCTAGAGGGAACAGAAGGACCGCCATACAAAAAAGATTCAGGCGATTGAGTAAACATGGATGACTGACCTGACATATTTACGGCAGTATAAATACCCCTAGGTGGATAAGAAACACGAGGTGGTGAAAAATGTAACCCTGAGTTGTCCAAATAATTAGTTAAAGAAAGAAACCAAGTAGTACTTCTAGGTGGACTGTAAAAAATGGATTCACGCTCCCTTAGATCAATAGTAGGTTGATTTTCAGGGATAGGGATGCCTATTTCTTCTTCTGGAGCAAGTTCTTCAATAGCTATCAAACCAGAAGGAAGATTTTCGGTGATGACTCTTTCTACCCTAGGTGAATCAGGAGCACTAGAAGTTGGAGAGACTAACCCCGATGTTGGAGTAACAGGTTCAGATATCTCAGGTTCTTCGCCTATATCACTAGTAAATGAAAAACTACCAGCAAGTTCAGAAACCGAAATAGCTTCAGGATTATAACCTGTCTCTAGAGTTTGGTAATCAGGATGAACAACCAACGAAGACTCTCCTTCTTCAGGTGACCCTACTTTACTGCCACTAGGAGTTACAAGGACTTTCAAACCTTCGTAATGGCCCGGGACGTCTTCAGGAGGTTGGCCCCGAAGTCTACGGGACTTCCTCAACAAATCAGCCACGGTTACAACCTCAGGGGACTGGCCCCGAAGTCTACGGGACTGTCTCGGTAATTCAGCCACAGTTAAAACTTTTAACTACTGCACACGCAAACAAAGTAAAATCTCAAAAAAAACCGCCTAAAGTCTCTAAAGAACCAAACAAATTTGAATCACACGCCTAAAGAATCTAGGGCGTCAAACCACACACAAACAGTAACCTTTTGGACCGAAAACACTAGTTGGTGATGAAATCCAACATCGCCGAATTCAGTATAGAAGTGGCGGGTGGAACAGTTACCTCGGCAACCTGCTTAATGAATAGACTGGACCAAGTTCCTCCATTTTAACCGTCTCGAGTGAAGTGAACCCCCCAGAAAATCCAAGTGAGTCTAGCCGACGTCTGCTCCAGGTACAGTGGGATCTTCCCTCCACCGTCACCTTAGGAAGAATCCTAAAGATAATAGTCACTAAGGTCACCAACAGCAACAAATATACCTGGGGGAACAGTCTACGATCCGATACACACGCAAGGGCAGAGTAACAAGCTCAATCCCCTTGCCGGCTCCTTGACAATAATCCAAGGTTTACCGACAAGTGACCCCAGGCTCCTCGACAATGGTTAATCTGAGGTTTACCATTTGTAGTACGTGCATATCTGGCGTCGTTCCCAATGAAGGAGGATTGATTCCCTCACTGGTTCGGACACGATCTCGTGCTTCTCCTTTAAGAGGAGCTTTCCCAGAGCATAAATGTAACTATTGGATTTATCCTACCGCAAGATAAGCTACTTGTTTGGTTTTTCTATCTTGGAGAGTTAATTACTCTCCTACTCCAAGACACTAGCCTGATCTATATTGGTGTATCAGAGCCCTAGTAAATAAAAAGTTACTAAGTTAATTTTACTTTAAGCGTTAATTTTTATGGCTTTTCTTTAGGACAAAGGGTAGTGGAGATGAAACTGATGGTGTGTAGACTCGACTCAAATCCACTAAAAGGATGCACCTAGGATGATTTAAACTATTTTTCCTTTTCAATGAATTCCCTAGCTAAGAGAGTTGGAGAATGCAAAATTTATAAAGACAACTTTCTTAACAGAAAATCAAAGAAACAATCTCTTTATCTTTTCCAAAGCACACAACACATGACCACTAATTATTTCACGAAAACTTCCTTTCTCTTTTCAAAGACTTCAAACACTACTAAAACAAACTTTTCTTCAAAAGAGATTTTGTATTTTTTCCTATTTTAACAAAGCATGTAAAACTACTTAACAAAAATCAATTTTAAGATCTATGAAAATCAAATCAAGTTTAAGATCTATGAAAATCTAAAAGAAATTTACCTAAAGGCAAATCTAAGAGGAATTTACCTAAAGGCAAATCTAAGAGGAATTTACCTATAAGCAAATCTAATGAGGTAAAAGCCTACAAAATATAATTCCAGGTTGTTTTACTCAGTTACAATCCAACCAAGGACTAATTCATGCAGAATCATAAACCAGTCAAAAACAAAAATAAAAAGTTTTTGTTCTTTTTCTTAAGAATGAAATTCACAGCTTAACAGACAAGCCTTCTCGAAATTCCGCAAAGAGACAACACAACGGTAGGTTTCTTAAACAAAGGTGATTTTACGAAAGGTCAAACTCCTAAGAAGACTGAAAAGACCAGGGATATCCAAGGTTTTTACAACTTCTAAAGCCAGAGTCACTACAAGACCAATACAAAAATCAAACCTAGGGCTAGAACTTCTATGAACTTCACTAAAACCCTTGATGCTAATGAAACAAGCTTAGATGAAAACTTTTGACAGGTAACCAGTGGATCTGGGCAGCAATAAACAAACTATAAACAAAATCTAAGAGGTAAAAAGGAAAAAATTGAAATTTTCTAAAGTTTTGACAGGGTACGCAGGCAGCCTGTTTGCACAGGTGCGGCCATGCTCTGTGTACAAAGAAGAAGTGCGTACAGGTACACACTGTGCTTAATGCAGAGGGTGCGTACTGCTCTCAAAAACAAGAAAAATAAAAAACTAACTCAATCCTAAGCTATTCCACCCAAATTCACAGTCAATCAGTCAAAAACTAGAAAGAAATCAAGGTTTCTCAAATCAAAGTATCAATCAAAAGAGAAATCAATCAAATCCATGGATTCCCCAATGAAGTCGCCATTTTGTCATGCGGAAAGAGTCAATTTTGTGGACAAAACCGACCTCCCTAGAAGCTAAGGCTTTCTAGTGACAAACAAAACAATCAAGCACTATCTTTCCCTAAATATGCATTTAAAATAAAAGCAACCAGGTGTTTAAGGCTTACCTCTAGTCCAACGCCTGTTTGTAGCAGCCAAGCCTCTTCGATCCAGATGAGCTCCTTCTCCTTGAAGCCTGCATTCACTAACAAGCAAACGATTACATAGCACCTGAATAACTCATATAATAAAACATATTCATCATAAAGACCAAGGAGTTTATGAAACAAATTATATATAACAACTTGTTGAGAAAAATGAACTTAATTGTATTAATTGGAAACAAAAGAAACCATTACAACCAGTGCCTTGGTGTTGTGCAGGTCCCTCCCAAGGTCCAACAAGATTTTTCCTTTACTTTGATCAGCTCACCCACTTCCAAATGAAGCTAAGAAAGGATTGGAATCTCTCCTCTCAAGCTCTAAAAGGGAGTCCTAATTTCAGCAGCATCTACCCTTAGGAATGTTCAGCTTTCAACCTCCCCTCCCTCTGGCCCAATGCCTATATTTATAGTGCTTTGGAGGAAGTTAATCAGGTCCACCATCAATGGGATAAGCCCCTCTTTCAATGGGATAGCTCCCCTCTTGATGGGATAAGTTCCTCTTTCGTTGGGATGCATGAACCATCTGGAGGCGCTCAATACACATCAAACCATCTTCTAGAATGCTCTAGAATCGACCACAAGTAACTTTTTTGAAGTAAAACTTGCACCTTTTGACCTTTACAGGAGTACGCACCCACCCCTTTACAGAGAGAGCATACAAGTACGTAGGTATTATGAACATGAGGTGCGTACACGCAGGTAAGGGTAAGAGAAACTGCGTAACCAGAGTTATATTGACTTTTAAAGACTTTCTCTCTTTTTTGGAGTTTGACATGAGGAGCAGAGGTATAAGACTTGCCAAGGAGGACAGTATGACTATTGATGGAGCCATACTGACTGCAAATTGTCATGGTGACAAATTTTAGTGTAACATGTCTGTCATGCTCTTGCACTCACTTATGTCACGTGAGAACTTTGAAACATGAACTATGGTTGTCTTCATTGTTATATCTTTCTTGTTTGCTGGTTTGCACCACTAGGTTGCTCACAGACAAATCCTTCACCAACATGGGTCTACCAATGTGCCGGCGGCTGCATTGGAAGTATCACTTCACATCATCAAGCCCATGTACCATTAGTATAGGAGTAGGAATAGTGTTTGCTTTCAGTTGTTTGCTTGCATGCTTGTTTTCTTATATGCTTTGTTTGCATGTTTGTTTTCTTTCTTGTTTACTTACCTGCTTTTTTCACTTTCACTTATTCTTTTTCTTTGCTTTGATGTTTTTTGGTTTGTTTGTTTTGTTCGTAGGTTAGTCTTGCATGACACCATGTATGACTCTTGAAGCGAGCTGGGTAAATTACAAGAGGACTTGTACAACTATCACTACTCGGTGATCTGTCGTCTTGCCCTTGTATGATGAGCTTGTTACTCTTAGTCCATGATACATCAAAGGAAAATATGTACTCTTCTTAGTGAAGCTTGGTGTAAACACAATGATTGCATGCTAACTAGTGTCACCTTCTCTAGTCAATTTTTTTTGGGTTAACCCTTGTTAGCTCAGTCAAGTAGAGTAAGTTGAGGGGGAAGACCCCAACATGCACGTCAGAGATATAATAAACTACTTCTATGCTGGAACATACTCCTCTTTCGCCTTTGAAATGAATAAGTGTTATGCACAGTGAAAATAAAAAATGAAAAGTCAAAGAATTCAAAATAAAAAATAAATAAGGTGAAGGAAGAGAAGGCTTCCTATGGAGGGAGGTGATGCAAGTAACTCTGACGGGGTACTGACCAGGCTCACTGGTAGCAGAGCCATGCTTGTGTTCCTATGTGACTCCATCGAGGTACTCTCCTTGCCTAATGGCAGTGGAGAAACACCAGAGATGAAACTAAGACTCTGATGACTATACTACTTATGCACCTATATACCCCTCAACCCCAATTGAAACAAATGTGTTTCCTTGGCTTGGAATGTGTGTTAATTGACCAAGGGCTTGGTAGATGATACATCTTACAATCGAGCTAGTGTGAAACCAAGATGAGCTAAGAACTAAAGAATACTTCTGAAGGTGTTAGACTTTCTTTTCACGAACAAGATCTACGCAGAGAGCTGGAGTTCTACCGGTGTGTCACCAAGTGTTGCAGTGGCTACAACCACCCTCCAAAATTTTTTCTTAGCCTATTTTGGAGCCTCATTACCAACCTTAAACAACACTTTGTCTTGCTTCATCAAGTACTCAAGCTTCAATGTTTTCCTCGCACAAAGGCAGCCTGTCGATCACATTCAATCCATTCCCCTCACATGCTTCTTACCCAGACTTGGTCTAGCTGCAGGCTAAGAAAATTCCCCTTGAAAATTGCACATTCTTGGAGGGCAACAAGCCTTCCCTCTAGGAATTGTGCAATCCTCTATGACTGCCTGGTGGGCTCCAAGATTGTGCAATCATCTCAGCCAGCCCTCCTAGCAGGATTTGCGGATTTTTTCCCAACAACAGGGTGTTCAGCCCAGGATTTTCACAAATTTGGGTAGTATTCAGTTGCTCTACCTAGAAATTGCACAATCCTCTTGGGCATTCAGCCCAGCTCCAATCCAGGAATGCGCATTTTTCCTGAGCAGTTGAGCACTCGCATGCATGAACAATTTGGTTGACCAGTTCCACCTGAGACCGAGGAAAATTGACTTTCATGCATGCATGACTTGATCTTCCTGGAATAGCAAGTGACAACATGAAAAGGGAATCCCATGATTTAGAGAGCTATTTTTAGCTGCTAGGGGTTACATGCAAAGTTGTTTTAGAAGTTTTTCTCCAAGTGTCGCTTTTTCTTAGATTTGTGGCATGCACATCATGAGATAAAAATTATTTATTCGACGCATCAGAGCTCATTCATTCACATCCATCTTTGAGCTCTGACATCCCATGGCACATCCAGGACTCTTCGACACATCCCACTCAGCTATTCACCGGTAAGTGGCCTCAACTTGTCTTTTTCAACATTTCTATCACTTTTTGTGTATTCGCTTGTGTGAGTGTTGTTTGCTTGATCTCTTTGAACGCCTACTATCATTTACATACATTCTATCTTTTCCTAGCTATGTTTCAATTTTTTTTTGCTATCTCATTGTTGTCGCATGCATGAAACTTTTTTGCGCGGATGTTTGCCCAACCAGTGAACAACCTCACCCACATGCATGTTGATCTGTTCGTTGAATCTTCCATTCATGTTTTGCATGCAATCTTTATTACTAATGCTATCACTTAGTGTCACCATGCATTTCATCGACTTATTTGTTTTAAGTTTCCCGTCAGCGAGTCGAGCCAACCTTGGCCCGATCTCCGCCTTCACCAAGGCTGCATTACGCAATCTAGGGAAGGAAGGCTCACCTTCCTCTCCAGATTTACGCATTCTGGCCTGGCACTAGCATCCTGGACTATTTTTCACATTCTTGGAGCACAGTGGTTACTTGGCCCACGAAATTGCACGAATCTGTCTCTGGGCCAGTAGTCCTTCCCGGCTAGGATTACGCATTACACAATTCCAATAGCTAGCTGCCCAACTGGATTGTGCATTTCGCAGATCCAACAATGAGTCCAGTGTTCCAGAAAACCCAAAATACCTTTTGCATAGTTCTAGTAACCAGTCACTCAGCCTCCCAGTGAAATTTGCACAATCTTTCTCATCAGTTTCCCAGGTATGTGTTGTGTCCTTCCCCAAATTTGCTTTGTTTTCACTGACATATTTCTTGCCATGCATGCTGCTTGTTTCCAGATCTTTCAGGTGTTCATCTATATTAATGGCTTCCCAGAGAATATGACCTCAAGACATTGATGGTATGGCAGCTGGAGCAACAGCTGAGCATGTGTCCTCTTGTTTGATAATCTATGAAGATACGAAGTTGTATCTAGACAAGGACATCAAACTGAAGTGGAAAGAAGAGAATTAAACATTCACAAGTACTTTTGGTGAAGACCTTGAAGACCGTTAGGTGTACTTGAACATTCATAAGCCTGGCTTGTACCAAATTTCATGCAAATACCCCACGTTCCCTTGCTCGAACATGATTCACTAGATCGTCTCTCACACTGACCTCGAGACGATGACCTTGAGCAGTGTTAGTGGGACGAAGCTTGCAACCTTCTGGGCATGAGATTACAATGAGATGTATAAAATGACCAAGCTCATAACTATCATGACTCCCCCATTCAGCTTTCCTAACAACAGAGGCCACTCCAAAGACATTCTGAATGATTGGGTAAAGGAGCCAGCTCGTTTTAGGATGACCCCAGTCAAATCTATAAGATGACAATATTGAGGAAGGCATACCAATACTTTTTCATATTCGCATGTTGATTTTATGGCCAAGCGAGCACTGAGACCTTCCCTTAGAGTTGGGTGGTCACACTGGACCAATCGGCTAGAGAAGTAAGACCATGCAACTAGTCTGGCATACTGACCCATCAACTGAAGAAGCAAGTCACAAAGGCTCAACAGTGACTCGAAGTCACACATGTAGCTATTTACATATCCGCCTACATTCTAGATGCAGTCAGTGCTTGACATGAGTTCCTGGGCTTATAGTGGACATGGTCACTGGCGACGACTATTGTGAGCATGTATTTCAAGTTATTGTCTGAGTGCAGCTTCAGAGGAGTGATCATACAGATTCCCGACCATCTTGTCACCCCAGTGTACAAGTTTATATTCGAATAGGATCCACCCTGCATGTTAGAAGAAGTGATGAAGGCATTGTTAGGCATTGCAGATTGGTATGCCTCACTAGATGGCACATTCATCAGAGTGTTCACTGCGGAGAAGCCTCCGCATGTTCTGATAAAGTTTTCTTTGGACATGCTTGTGATGCAGTAAGTAGTGTATCATATATCAGCAAGATTAACAGCTAGGCTACAATGGAAGAAGAAGGCACCTTGGCCCACTCTTTTGTTGCGGATCAGGTTATATGAGATCTGGAGCATCAAGCAAGTGGATGTCGAAGTTGAACAGATGAAGAAATACTCATTCGACCTCCGAAGCTTCAACGCATATGACCCACATTACATTTTGAAGGATCACTGCATGAGAGTTCAGTTCAATTGGATCCATGGGGCATGTAATTGGGCAAAGGAGGACTCATGGAGGTATTGCTACAATTCCTCCAAACCCAATGAATAGGTCAGGTTCACCATAGAGTGGTTAGCACAGCAACATGAAGTAGCATCACAAAGAACACTAGTAGTCGCAAAAGCAGCAGAGGCAACAGAGCCAGGGATACCTATGCACGACAAACGGAAGACAAATATTGTCAACTGCATGGAGGAGGAACAAAGCTACAAGTTTTGAGCAGATCCACTTGTAGAACAAGCAACTATGACTATTCAATAGAAGAGGCAATAGAGCGACAAGAGAATCACGCGAAGGCTAAGGGATAAGAAGAGAATTGAAGAAGCAGAGAAGGAGTTGCATGAAGTGAGGGAGCAACTCGGGAAAGAACAAGAGTTGCGCCAACATGAGAAGGAAGCGCAACAACAATAGATTTAGCAGGGGGTGCATCATGTGTAGACAGATGAAGCAACACCCACACAAGTAGTTGATTCTTTTGAATAGCTGGAATTAGGCGAACAGGGTGAATCCTTGCAGGGGAAACACTTTGCTCATGAGATAGGATAGGATCTTGAACATTTGGATGCAGACATGGAGCAACAGGATTGGAATAGGACATTGACCTCATGCCTCACCAAAGAGAGGTAGACTCACTTGCTTCAATGCATCTAGATGATGAGCAAGTCTCAGATGACCAAGGAGTCACTGAGATCCTTGGTGGTCAACCAAAAGCAGAGATGCACAACATCTCATTTGAAAAATCCCATCATAGAGTTGTGATGTATCAGGGAGTACCGACTCCGGAGGACCAAAAAAACCCTATGCGATTTTAAGAGAAAGTGATCATGACTGATGTACACAAGCATCCAGTTGCATTGGTCGATGCAACTAGAGTGTATGCTGAAGCCACTAGCTTGTGTTCGTTTTCTCATAGCTAAGAATGAGCGAATGTAGAAGGAACTACAGATGGCCAAGCAAGGAGGAGACTTGGTGACAAGGTCCACCCGAGCTGAATTGAAGAAGGCAATACTAGATGGAGTTTTGTCCTTGGACACAGTTATGTTAGAATTGTACTCCAAGTTTGGCAGCATGCATCAAGTAGTCATTCATCTCCATGGATGGCAACAGTGATGTGAAAGAAGAGTACACATCTTGAAGAACATACATACTATTTTTGATAACATGTGAGCATGGATGATGAAGTACAAGGGAGCCCCACTTCACTTTCCAAATATGATGAAGGCCAATGCGGTCGATTTGCAAGCATGTATCCAGAGTCAGATCCAGAACTATGAAGACTGATAAGCCCAAGAAATGGGTAACTATATGGGCTCATTCTGCCTATTATTTTCATTTAATCCACCATTCTTAATATTTTTGTGCATGTTTTTGAATATATTTATGTCAATAGAGTGAATGGGGATAGTCACTTTGCCATGTAGTCTAATGAGTGTTTATTGCAGATTTTTTAGACAATTTTGGACAAGGACCAGGAATTTATGAGCAAAATGGTAGACAAACTCGAGGAAACAAGGATGAGGACTTATAGGAGGGGTGTCTCCTTCATTAATGACCCCTTCCTCAAATTCTCCATTAGCAGCTCGGAGTACAAAGGCCCACATTGATGATTCCAAGGGGCAGCCGAGCAAGTCAAGTAGCGCTACTGTTATCTTCATTTCTAGACAGCCGAGTTCCTTAAGTTTAGGAGGACTGTTGAGAGTACCCACTTGTATAAATAAGAAGGCTTCAAGCCTCAGTAGGTTAGCCAGTTCTTAGTATATTTTCGTACTTTTGTACAACATTTTACTCAGCTCATTTTCGAGCTCTTTTTCAAGACAATTTTGTGATGTAACTGCTATTTTTTGATGAATGAAGATGAACCAAGTTTTGAACTAGCACTGATCTTTTCTAGAGGGATGAAGCTCTTGGGTTAGGGCCCAACCCAAGTTTCCCAACACCTCCTTTGTGTACTTATACGTTTTTTCTTCCATTCATGAGTTAATTTCTGTTGCATAGCTTCATTTTGCATTGATAGAATAGGTTGCTTTTGTGGTTAGCATAGTTTCTTTTGTTTCAGTTGCTCAAGTCGGTTGCTGTAGTGACAAAATAAGATCCAAAAAGGCCACAGTAGACCCTAATCTCCTTTCTTCCTTCTTTGGACTATGATTTGAGGTCAAGGCACTACTGCTGCCACCAAAAACACAGTTTTTTCTCTTCCAATGCAACTGCTAGTGTGATACTTTGATTTGGAAAAGTTGATATTTGTTTAGATTCACTTGCTTAGATTAGTTCATGTCTTTTTGCCATAGTTCTCTTGCATGCTTTTCTGTTCATAAGGTACTATTCAACATTTTCTCGTTTTAGGTTAGAAATTAGGTTAAGTTAGACAAAACTCTGTTTTTAGTTCTTTCTATGGTCATTTTTGCTAAGCGCATGTGCAGATCTCTTATAGGACATCTCAGCTCACTATCCCTCCATCAAACAACCAACACCAACTCACTTTTCCAAAATTTCTGCACTCATTCGCCACATTTTGCCAATCTGCCCTAATTTCTATGGTTTTTCACAAAGTTGCTTCCTTTCCCCTTGAAAACATCCAACCATCTCCTTCATCCCTGATCTTCCTTGACAAGTTATAGACTCCCCAACACCTTCATCCAGCCTTCATTTCCCTTTTCCCATCATTTTTCCACCTTCAAATCTCCAAAAACCACTTTTGGCCTCCTCCTATAGATCCTCATGTTGAACCTCCTATAGATCCCCTGCAGCCTCCTGTAGAATTTCCTGTGAGTGATTTTTCAAAGTTTGATCACAATGGAAGTCTTCAGAAAGGTACTAGGGGCTTCTTAGGACCTCTCCACACCTTCCTCACCTTCTACAAAAGCCAACTCCATCTTCCTTTTCCGCCAAACCTCTGCACAATCACAACCAGTCAAGTCACAAGCATAATAGTTCCACATAAAAATACACAAAAGTAAAAAAGATGATTTATTCTCATTTCTCTTTGGAAGTAGCATGAATAAATTAAATTTACCTTTTTAGTAGTTAATGGCACCCATTTCAGTAGTTTCCATCTCTTTTCTTGCAAAAGTAGGGTTAGTGGGTAAACTAGGCTTCGGTAGGGTTTGCATTTAATTTTAGTTTTCCTTCTCTTTATGCAAGTAGAATAGCCCCTGTAGAGTTAGTTTCCTTTCATCACAATTAAATATTCTTCTGAGAACTCATAGAAGTTGGCTTAAGCTCCTAGCGAACTTGTGCCAGCTGATCAAGTGACAACCAATAGTAAGAGCTAGTACTTGTGCATACAACACCATCGCTTCCAAGTTTGTTACAAACTACCGGGTTGATAAAAGTAAAGAAGGAAGCCCCAGGAGTTGCAACATTATTGCTGCAATACTGGAGCTCACCACTCTTTTTGGCACCATTATCGAGAAAGCATCAAAGTATTTTGTGATTACTGCTTTTCTTCTATTTTCTAGTGCAACATTCTAATAAGTAGTTTATTTAAGCAAAAGTGGAGTAGTTGTATCATTTCAATTCTGCAAAAGTAGATTAGTCATTTCCTGCTTTCATTTCAATTCTGCAATTTCATTTCACCAAGCATATATTAGGCATTTCCTGCTTTCATTTCAATTCTGCAATTTCATTTCAGCAAGCGTAGATTAGGCATTTCCTGCTTTCATTTCAATTCTGCAATTTCCATTCCAACAAAGTAGATTAGTCATTTCCTATTTTCATTTCAATTCTGCAATTTCCATTTCAACAAGATTCATTTCAGTTAGTTGCAATTTGTGGTTCAATCCATTTTAGTTTTGCAAGTACAAGTGGAAAAAAAAAAGAACAAAAATCACTCAAAAGAGATTTCCTTTCATGCCTCGTAGGAACAAAGACAATTCAGGAAAATTCCTACCCAACACCCTCACCACATCACTAAGTCACCCTTCTCTCTTCCTTGGTGGTAGTGATCCAAAAGAACCTATAGGTGAACCTCTAGAGATATACGAAGATCGTATAACAAAATAAGAGCAAGAAACCATTCCCCCTAAGACCATGGCTAAAACAGGAACGTTAGAGGAAATGGGGAAAGAATAGAAGGTGCCTTTCCTATCCAATAGACCAATGGGGACACAAAAATGAAAAACATAAGCCCTTCAGCCTTACCTCACTTCCATGGACTAACTACCGAAGATCTTGATACCTTCTTGTTTATATTTTTTGCTCTTTGTCGAACCTATGTGTTGTGGGGAAAAATGCCTATGCAGGACGATCCTATCCACCTAAGGTGTGACAGTGCCTTAGCAACAAACAGAGACAGCTATTCTGGTTTCTTCCTTTATGAAATGTGAAAGAGGAGAGATCAATGGACTTACCGGTGTCTTCCGTTTGTCCCTCGATCTAGATCCTCTTCTCCTTTGGGTGTTCACAGCTACTTGCCTCCTCGCTCATCCAAGAGAACAGCTACTTGATTCCTGCGAGATCACAAGAAAACAACTACTTGCGACAAGAGAACAGCTACTTGAGACAAGAGAAGAACACAACACAAAGGCAAATATTCATATTCATAAATGATTCAGGATTAGAAGTAAATCAAATACACTAATGCAATCATACATCAAAGATACATAAGTATATAGGAGAAAACCAGGATAGCTTTATTGATAAATAACAAGGTTCAGGAAGAGATACAACCTAGAGGGCTCCAATCCAGCATCTCCTTCCCAGCAGAATGGAATTCCTATCTTCACCTCCCTTCAAAGCATTAAGCACCCAATGATTCCAGTCTCAAACCAACAGCAATATTTTGCAATAACAAAATTCCAGCCTCTCGATCTCATGGAGGAGAGATCCATATATAGATGTTTTGGAGAGAGGATGAGTCAGCTTGAGATCTGACTAGTGTCCTCTCCCTCTCTCATTTCTTGAGTCCACTTGGAGGTTCTTGCTTCCACTTGGAGATTTGGAACCTCTTACTCATCACCAGTCGAATTCCTTGATGCAAGTGTCATTTTGGAAGCTTCCTGAGCATTGACACATTGAGAAATGAGCCTGCCACTTGTCCAGTTACGCTCAGCGCAGGTAGCCTTTGTTGCAGTTGACATTCAACGCAGGTAGACAGTGGAGCAGTTGACATTCAGCGCAGATGCTCAGTGGAGTAGTTGACATGATCCAGAATTGGCTTGTTTTTGAGTGTTTTCCGGTGAAGAACTTCTGTGAATTGTTGTGGTTTGTTAGCCTTGTTCCTCTAGGGGTAGGAACAACATGTTTAGGGACTTTGGATCCCTCAGATTATTGACATTTCATGCTCAATGCTGTAAGGCACAAAAATGTCTATAACAGTTGCCCCCTAAAGTATGAGGCCGTTTATCGGGTGAAATGCTTTATCCAGGAGGGTCCGAAGTTCATCCATTTGCTGGGAGGAGACCTGTAATAAGATACAATACAATACATTATGATTCATACTACTTTCATGATCTGGCTGAGGTGGGAATTCCCATGCTCAGCTTTATAAATTCATTTCTGTACATAGAACAGATAATCGTCTGATGGTAGACTGATAATTTTGGTGAAATTATCATCCTTTGAGTAGGATGATCATCTGCTGCAATGATGTACATGTCAAATGTCTTTATATTTCCTGAATATATATCGCAGCCCGGATGGATGAAACTAGATCTGGGGTCTTCAATCTCGTTCGATCTTCACTCTAAGTACAAGTCGATCCATGTGAGAATTGTTCTGAAGTCGAACATGGAAAGACATCGCTTGATTACCGGTCAATGATGTAAACCGTTAACAAGCGCGACAGGAATCACCGATAATGATAATGACCCTCAAGGTACTGCAGTACAATTCACGTGGTGTGAATAACGGACTTGGCGTCAAACACCATGCAAAATCTTCTGGTCGAAGGTCATTGATGTATACCTGTCACCAGAAGTGAGAAACTTGCCATTGAGGCATGCAAGCTTCAAAGTACTGAGGGGGTGTTCCTAGATCAACTTCTTGGATAATGAGCTGATGTCGACAAGAAGCGATCCGTCAAAGGAGGGCCTTAATGAATCCCACATCAGTGACATGGAACAGAGCTAATGATTTTGATGGAGGTGAAAATGATCTGTGACATATGATTCAGGGTGGTGGTCATGAATGGATGAAGGATAATGTGTGGCAGTGGATGGGACCCGGTTGACTCTTTCTGAACGACTTCTCTTGAACATATGGCGACACTGATGCAATGGATCGGTAGCATTACCCCAATTATGGATGGTATGGCGAGACCATGGTGATGTGACCGGTGAATGAAACAACCCAACCCGATTGTGGTACGGAGGAAAAGTGTCATGTTCAAGAGCGACTTGCTACCATCAAAGTTTTCTTTAGTTTTCTCCCAATTTTTCCCCAGTCATTGCTGACCAGTACCTCTTTATTTTTGTCAAGCTTGAGGAGGATAACATATGCTTGTTCTATAACCTGCCCTTCGGGAAAGCCCATCGCTATGTTTTAACGAGCCTAGCGATAGTGAAACTCGTTCTCGTCTAAAGACAAGTTTGTCGCTATTTAGTGATTTTAACGAGTCTAACGACAAAGACAACTCAGTCCCTTTTCATTTTTAGAGAGTCTGAAAAGGTACGTAAAGTTAACTCCAAAATTCCTTTTTCGTCATCTAATCCCTTAAGTCCGAAAAAGTATAAAACAATACAGAAGGGATGAGTTTTCGATAGTTTTAACGAGCCGAACAAAACAAGCGCTCGATCTTTTTGTGCAATAATCCCTCAGGTCCAAAAAGATTAAAATCTAGAGGAGGGATAGCTCTTTCGGTCGCTTTAACGAGCTGGAAGGCCAAAACTCGGCAATCTTTTCATATTTTACGAGTCAGTTGAAAAGAGCTTAAAGAAGACTCATCTTTTGAGGAACGAGTGATAAACAGGGTTAGCAGCTGATTCCAGGTACAGGTTGGAATTCTCCAATCACGGCAGTGTCACAAGGATGGCTAGGTGAAATCACTCTTCGCAACTGTTCCTCAAAATGGGTAAACAATCAGATGGAGGTGAACGATTGGCCAAATGAAAAGTGGAGGTGATGGTGCAAACACGACCAAGGCTTTTATGGCAGATAAGGTTACATACACAATGGTTATTTACCGGGATGGGTTCATTTTTTAAAGAGCTTGAATGCGCCAAAACACTGCTCAAACTTATGTTTATTTTTTAACGAGCATGAACTATGCGCTAAAACTGCTCGGATCTTGCGTTTATTTTTTAACAAGCATGAACTTTTTGCTAAAACTGCTCGATGATAAGTTTGCATGCCCCTAGCATAATAACGCAAATCGAGGTGCATGCCCCCCAAGCTTCATTGCATTCAACTCGGTGGTTGGAATGAAGGCTTACCTTTGAGACTCAGAAAGGGGATTTGTTTCATTTTTTAATGAGGTTGACACAGTAAAAGAACTATCCTCATGACTCCTTGTTTCATTTTTTAACGAGGTTGACACGAGATAAGAACCGTCCTCGGAGCCCACTGTATTTACAGTATTTCTATTAGGGCGATGATCCACGCTGACAAAATTTTTAGGAATCTTCCGAATCCATTAGATATAGAAGATTTCATATTGTAGGTTTCCACTGTGGCCACTTCCGCCAGATTACTTGCAGGCGGTAGGGCAAAAGTACCCATTAAGACAAGGTCTTTTAGGAGACCTACTCCAATATTTTGAAGCGAATGATTGCTTCCATGGATCATTGGAATGCTTCCCGTAACTTGTGAACTGTCGGGGAGGAAAGTTTGTTGGTCGACTACTGTAATTCCTCCTTGAAAGGGAAATGCAATCTTCCTGAAGTAGGTCGACACCACTGCGGCCATGGCATATATCCAGGGCCTTCCCAGTAGGATGTTGTAATCAAGGTTTCCATCGATTACTTCAACATCAATTTCTATTGTTTTGCCCCCTAGTTCAACTTGCAAGTTACTTAAAATGCCGTATGGAGTGTATGATCGTCCATCAAATGCTTTCAACGTTGTTGATGATTTCGACAAGGGTGGTGAGCCTAAATTTTTCCAACAACTCATCGACATAATACATGTAGATGCCCCCTCATCAATAATTGTTCGATGAACAGTTTTGTTGAGGGCTTTCACTTGAATAAGGAAAGCTAGTTGAGCTGGTAATTGAGGGTCATATCCTTTATGATCAAAGGCCACAAGATTGGAATCCATTGGGTCAATCCCACCTATTGCTGATAATAAAGCTTGCTCTTGGGAGGGGCAATTTTGCGGTACCTCAAGTGTCAACATAGCGGACGGCGTTTGGGCCAGGTCCCCTACTATATTATAATTCTGTGCTACTTTGGCACGAGGATTAAATGTCGATTTGTGTACTACTCTCTTTGGCGACTTTATCATTGGTTCAGGAATGATGGGTGGCACAACTTCGGTCAAAGTTGTCGTCGAACTACTAGGTTGTTCATTAGCCTTGTTATTCGACAGCTGTGGATTCCCGTAATCTTTATTCCTTGTCAAAGCATCATTCTGCTGCTTTGAGGTAGACAACATAAGCACTTGGGATCGGGAAGCATTTTGATTAGCAACCAGTTTGGTTCCCGGGCTTGGAAACGGATCAGTCAATACTGCTGGGGTTTTTGAACTCTTAAAGAGTTTCTTAACTTCAGCTATATGTGGACAATCTCTCGTCCAATGATCCTCATCGCATATATGACACCCCGCAGGGGGTTTCCTTTTTCTCCCTTTCTTTTCCTTCTTGCCCCCTGGTTGCTTTAGTTGTTTGCCCTTGTCGGTCGACATGGCATTTACTTCCGAGGCAAGAGGTTCCTCATTTGCATTTTGACTAGAAATCTTACAGGCCTTTTTAGATGTAGCCTTTGTCGATTTCGTATCTGTTTTGCCAATCATGCCATCACCGGCATGAGAGTCATTGTTTGATTTAGGAGGAGGAGGAATTGAGAATTCCGGTCTAGGGGCGTCAGGTATCTTGTCGTAGAGCATGCCAGACTGAGTATAGACCAAGTCTAGATGTTGCGCACGAGCGATAACTTGCTCTTCCGTTACGACTCCTCCCTTTGCCACATCTTCCGTGATTATAGGAAGTAAGGATTTGATAAACCATTCAGCTAATAGCTGATCAGGAACGTACGTTTTCACCATCCTACGACGACGTCGCCACTCATGTATATGATCAGATAGGTGAGTGGCCGTTGTCTGTTTGAAGTTGGTTAGGAGTTCCGTTCCCGTTTCATACCTTATCGGTAATTGAAAATGGGTTAAGAAAGTCATGGCTAAGGTACTGAAGTTGTCGAACGAAGCTCTAGGCAACTCAATATACCATTTTGCCGCTGGACCCGTTAACGTCCTCTGAAAAAGGCGAAGCCTTATCGAATCATTGTTTAGGGTGTTTGATGAACACCATAGATGAAATGTCATCACGTGATTCGATGGATCTTCACCTGGATTTCCATTAAATTTAGGAATATCTGACGGAAGTTTATGCGGAATCGCTGGCCACCAAGGGGCATAAGCAATTGGATCATTCGTCAGCCGGTTTAGATCTGGTAATTCTAGAGTTGCTACAAAGGGCAACTGTTGATTCAGGTTAGGCGAAGCATACCCAGGATACGATGGAATTGCCTGAGCAGTGGGTCTTTGCATACCAGCATAATGCTGGCAACTTTGACAAGGTTGATGGGCATAACCACTATAATATGGTTGCCCATTACTTACAAAGACTTGTTGCTCAGGTCCTTGATATGATTGCTGGAACGGCGGTTGTTGAGATTGAACCAGCCCTGGTTGTTGGACCATTTGTTGTTGTCCAATACTGGATGTTTGACCAAGATGAGGAGTCATAGTACTTGTTTGAGCCTGAGTCGCTCCAGATAAGGAGTCACTAACCTGAGGTTGTGATTGAGTCGTCGAGACAAGAGGCTTTTGTATTGCAACCTGAGAAACTTGGGGTTGACATACAACAGGTAGCGCTTATCAAAGGGATTCTTTGAGAGGGTACTAAGATCTATCACAAAGGATCATCAAGTCATTTGTGAGTCCATTGTTCAGATCATAGACAAAATCCAGTGAAGGATCAAGGCAGCAACAATCTACTTTGCAGAAGCAGTTCGATTGTTGCTGTGAGTCTATGAGGTAAACAATGATGTAAACACAAATAAAATGACTAAAACAAATCTCCCCAGTGGAGTCGCCAATTTGTTGTGGGGAAAAATGCCTATGCAGGACGATCCTATCCACCTAAGGTGTGACAGTGCCTTAGCAACAAACAGAGACAACTATTCTGGTTTCTTCCTTTATGAAATGGGAAAGAAGAGAGATCAATGGACTTACCAGTGTCTTCCATTTGTCCCTTGATCTAGATCCTCTTCTCCTTTGGATGTTCACAGCTACTTGCCTCCTCGCAAAACCACAAGAAAACAGCTACTTGCCTTCCTGCAAGATCACAAGAGAACAGTTACTTGTGACAAGAGAACAGCTACTTGAGACAAGAGAAGAACATAACACAAAGGCAGATATTCATATTCATAAACGATTCAGGATTAGAAGTAAATCAAATACACTAATGCAATCATACATCAAAGATACATCAGTATATAGGAGAAAACCAAGATAGCTTTATTGATAAATAACAAGGTTCAGGAAGAGATACAACCCAGAGGGCTCCAATCCAGCATCTCCTTCCCAGCAGAATGGAATTCCTATCTTCACCTCCCTTCAAAGCATTAAGCACCCAATGATTCCAGTCTCAAACCAACAGCAATTCTTTGCAATAACAAAATTCCAGCCTCTCGATCTCATGGAGGAGAGATCCATATATAGATGTTTTGGAGAGAGGATGAGTCAGCTTGAGATCTAACTAGTGTCCTCTCCCTCTCTCAGTTCTTGAGTCCACTTGGAGGTTCTTGCTTCCACTTGGAGATTTGGAACCTCTTACTCATCACCAGTCGAATTCCTTGATGCAAGTGTCATTTTGGAAGCTTCCTGAGCATTGACACATTGAGAAATGAGCCTGCCACTTGTCCAGTTACGCTCAGCGCAGGTAGCCTTTGTTGCAGTTGACATTCAACGCAGGTAGACAGTGGAGCAGTTGACATTCAGCGCAGATGCTCAGTGGAGCAGTTGACATGATCCAGAATTGGCTTGTTTTTGAGTGTTTTCAGGTGGAGAACTTTTGTGAATTGCTGTGGTTTGTTGGCCTTGTTCCTCTAGGGGTAGGAACAACATGTTTAGGGACTTTAGATCCCTTAGATTATTGACATTTCATGCTCAAGGCTGTAAGGCACAAAAATTTCTATAACACTATGACTATGCAGAAGATAATCAGAAGTTGAAACTATTTCCTTCTACCCTCAAGGATGCAGCATTGCGCTGGTTCATGGGGTTACCTGGAAACATTATCACAACTTGGGCTCAGATGAAGCAAGCCTTTAACAACAAATACTGGGACTACTGTAGGTCAAAGGATACCAAGGAAGAAATCTTCTGAATGACCATGGGAAGTGATGAATCTTTAGAAGACTAGGAAGAGAGGTTTCAAATCCTTTATAAAAGGGTCAGGTGCACACTTGACCCCGAATCTTTGAAGTTGGCCCTGCTTAGAGGAGTCCCTGAAGACCTTCTAGATACCCCCCATTTGCTGGCTGGGGGAGACATCTACCAACTACCTTATGATGACATAAAGATTGTGTTTAGAAACCATTCCAGGTTAGCTAGAAAGAGAGGTAGGGGAAGTCAACGTTTAGCCAGTACATCATCATCCAGTTCATCCCTTAGAAATGAGCTTGAGAATCGGCTGGAAGATTTCAAGAGTGAGATAAGGCAGACTCTTGCCATGCAAATGAACACCTTGCATATCAAAAGGAAACAAGAGGAAGCCGAGAGGGCTTTGGCCATCTTTTGTCCCAGGTGCACTAGAAAGCATCCTAGGAACGAATGTCCATTGCACTCTATAGAAGTGTGTTTAGTCTATGAAGAAGACCATCCTATGAATCAGTGCCCTTCCTTGCCTGGAATTAAATCTGCCTATCAAGGGACTGAAGGAGCCACTGAACTACTCTATTTCATGAACCAAAGGAGGCCTCATGGACCCAGACCTTACCAGCAGGGAATGCAAGGGACATCCCAGACTTATTAAAACCCCAACCAAGCCACTTCCATGCCTTCTTAGGGTCCCCCTACTCATCCTTCCTAGTCCACACCCCCTCCTTGGTTATATCCTCCTTCATACTAGGCTCCACCAGTTGCTCATTCGTTTCACTCTTATGTTCAACTACAACCTCAGTGGAATGCACCTCATCAAGGGTGGAGGCCCTAGTACAACTCTCCTTCTGCTCTTTTGACTCCACCACCTACTCAACCACAACCATTACCTCCCGCTCCACCAAGACAACCCTAAATACCTGCTCAATCGAACCCAAACCCCAATAATAGATAGGCCCAATAGGTATATAGTGGAGAAACATCATGCCTGACCTATGCTGTGGAGATTCAGGAGATTAACCTATGATCTAGGAAGGTTCTCCCAGATAGCCAACCTCCTCCTAAGGAGGATAAGGAAGAAAAACAGGAAAGTGAAGCAAAAGCCATTCCACCCTTTCCTGAGAGACTAAATGGAACCACACAACTGACCCCAGAAGAAACTGAACTTCTAGGAGAATTAAAATAGTTATGTGTAAAGATACGACTTCTCCAATCCATAAAAGATTTAACTATCTACAACAAGTTGATCAAGGAGAAGTGCTTCAGGCACCCAGGCAAGCACAAGAGAGATGCTCCAACTATCAATGTCATAGGACAACTGTCCGACTTGATTTTGGGGCAGGTATTCTGTCCGAAATATCTAGACCCTGGGAGTCTTGTAGTTGATGTCCACATCAATGGCACCATAATCCCCCATACATTGATTGATCTAGGGGTTGCCATTAATATGATGACCAGGGACACTATGCTCAAACTCAACCTTCAGGGTTCCCTGAGAAAGACCGCAACAGTACTGCAGTTAGCAGACCACTCCACCGTGGCCCCCGAGGGTATTGTGGAAGATGTAATGGTCTCTATTGATTCCTGGGAGTACCCTGCTAATTTCTTGGTTCTCCAGCCAAAGGCAAAGCTCATTGGGTATCCTCTACTGGGAAGGCCTTGGTTGGCTACTGTAGATGCCTACATCAGTTGTCGAGCTAGGAACATGACAATCAAGAATGAGCATATGTCCAAGTAGCTGGTCCTATATCCTCCTGCCCAACCTCTGCTAGGACATGATTTACCTCTCTAGTTGGAGGAGGAAGATGAGGGTGAAGTCTATTCCACACCATTTTGTACAATAGAGGCTACCATGGGGAGTCCACAAACCGAGGATGATCTTATTGAGAACTTGATTCAGAATCCACCCCCTAGTGGGTTGCCATTAGAAGAGTTGATGGAAGAAACCCAAGCCAATCCTTTAGTTGATCTCTGTGTGGCTGATCTGACCTCTCTCCGAGTTAAGGATGTGGAATTCATTCCAGAAAGAACCTTGAAGATCAATTCATCCCTATCCACCTCTCAGGAGAAAGAACTTTGTAGCTTATTGAAAAATCACTTGGATGCTTTTGCTTGGAGCTATAAGGAGATGAAGGGAGTCCACCCTTCAGTCTGTACTCATCACATTTACATTAAAGAAGATTGTAAGCCAGTCAGGCAGCCTCAAAGGAGGATGAATCCAGCCCTTAAGGACATTGTCAAAGAAGAACTACAAAAGTTGCTAGATGCAGGATTCACCTACCCCATCTCTGACAGTGAATGGTTTATCCTTTGGTGCTAGTGCCAAAGAAAAATGGGAAGTGGAGAATCTATGTATATTATCGGGAACTAAACAAGGCAACCAAGAAGGACCATTTCCCTTTGCCTTTCATAGATCAAGTGTTAGATGGCCTGGCAGGGAAGAAATTCTTCTCCTTTTTAGATGGGTTTAGTGGGTACAACAAGATCGAAATCAGCCTGAAAGACCAAGATAAGACCACTTTCACTTGTCCTTGGGGTACTTTTTCATACCAGGTCCTTCTTTTTGGGTTGTGCAATGCTCCCGCCACTTTCCAGAGAGCAGTACTGACCATATTTGCTGAACTGGTTCATGATTCAGTGGAAATCTATATCGATGACTTTACCTCTTATGGTTCTAACTTACAGGAAGATTTGACTAACATGAGGAAAGTTCTAGCCAAGTGTATTGAAATGAACCTATCCCTTAGTCCTGAAAAATGCGAATTCCTGATGACTGAAGGGACCATGCTAGGTCATACAATTTCTCATCAAGGATTACAAGCGGATCCCAACAAGATTACTATCATCCAAAGGGTCCCACCTCCTCAAAAGGTAAGAGATGTTTGGAGTTTTCTAGGCTTATTAGGGTATTATCAAAGATTCATTAAGGATTGTAGTAAGCTAGCCTCTCCATTGTTTGGTCTTTTGGGAAAAGATGTTGATTTCATATGGACTGACAACTGTCAAGAGGCTCTGGATGCCTTGAAAAGTAAACTGGTAACTGCCCCAATTTTGAGAGGTCCAAATTGGGCCCTACCTTTCCACATTCACGCAGATGCCTCGAAAAAAGAGATAGGAGCAACCTTAGGGCAAGTTGATGAGAAGCTGCCTTATGCCATATACTTTGTAGGTAAAAATTTGTCCAAGGTAGAACTAAACTACACTATAACCGAAAAGGAGCTCCTAGTTGTAGTCCATTCCCTAAATAAGTTCAGACACTACATCACCGGCTATCAAACACTCATACACACTGATCATGTTAAAATTAGGTATTTGATAAATAAATTGGATGTAAATGCTCATATCATTAGATGGTTACTCTTATTGCAGCAATTTCATTTGACTATTGTTGATAAGCCGGGTAAGGAAAATGTTGTTGCTGATTTCCTGTCTAGACTAGATCTGCTTGCAGGTGAAGAAGGAATGGTGGATGATCAAATGCTAGATGAACACCTATTTGCTATTTCAGTACTCTCTCCATGGTTTGTTGATATAGCAAATTATTTGGTTTCAGCACAGTTTCTGCCCCACCTGTCCTCAAGAGAGAAGAGCAAGATCGTGAGGAAAAGTGCCCCATTCACTTGGATTGGGGGCAATCTTTTTAAACTTGGCCCAGATCAGATTTTGAGGCGATGTGTCAAGGAGGAGGAAGTTTTTGACATCCTCCTAATCTATCATGATGGGCCTTGTGGGAGCCACTTTGTAGCAAAAAGGATTGCCTTTAAAATTCTGCAAGCAGGTTGCTATTGGCCCACTCTTCATCAAGATGTCAGGAGATATATTAGCCAATGTGACTGATGTCAAAGGATGGGGAAACCTACTCCAAGGGATGAGATGCCCCTGCAACTTCAAGTGACTTTCAAGCCATTTGAGAAGTGGGGAATGGACTTTGTGGGTCCTATCAACCCTTGTTCAAAACAGAAATCTTACATCATTGTGTGTACCGATTATCTGACAAAATGGGCAGAAACAAAGGCGATCAAGGTAGCAACAAAAGAAAAAGTAGCTGAGTTTTTGAGGGAAAATGTCTTCTACAAGTTTGGATATCCAAGAGAGTTAGTTACAGATCAAGGGTGTCAGTTTACCTCCAATTTGGTTGAAGACTTGCTCACACATCACAAGATTAAGCACATAACTTCCACACCTTATCATCCGCAAGCAAATGGATAGGTGGAAGTCACTAATAGAGCTTTGGAAGGGATTTTGACTAAGGTAGTGAGCAGCATCAGAAAAGATTGGGCAGATCGATTGGTTGAGGCACCTGGGCCTATAACACCACTTGGAAAACCACCACAGGGTTCACACCCTATGAGCTGGTCTATGGGAAGAAGGCTCTACTATCAACAGAATTTGGATATAACACATTAAGGATGGCAGCTCAGCTAGACCTAGATCTCAGCCATGCACAAAAGGAAAGATTGTTTCAACTAAATGGATTGGATGAACAAAGATTACAGGCCCTTCTCCACTCAGAGGTAGTCCAACTTCAAAGAAAAATATGGCATGACAGAAACCTCAAAGAAAAGAAATTCCAACAAGGAGATTGGGTGCTGCTGTATGATTCAAGATATAAAGATTTGAAGGGCAAACTGAGGACAAGATGGTTGTGACCATACACAGTAGAAAAATGAAATGACAATGGTTCAGTGCTAATCCGGAACATTAATGAAGAAGCCATCCCCATGCTCGTCAATGGGCATAGGTTGAATATCTACAGGAAGCCCCTTTCCAAGAAGGAGTTCATCGAAAAGCTTAGTACAACAGTGTTGGTAATGGAGCAGGTCTCTGCCTCCACTCCACCCACACCTTGAGTTTAAAAGAAAAAGAAGAAAAAAATAGAATAAAAGATCCCTAGGTGAAAACCTCTTGGAGGTGCCCAGGGAAGGCAGTGAGGGTGAAAACCTCCTTGAGGCACCCTAGTTGTCTCAAAAAAAAAGAAAAAGAAATAAGAAAAGAAAAAAATAGAAAAAAACAAAAAACAACCTAACTTATTTTGAATGCATTTAAGATTGCAGGAGGGTCACACAAGAAGAAAGGGACATGGCCAGGCTACATACACCCTTGATAGTTCATTCTTCCATCACCACTATCTTTTCCAAGGCCTTGGTCTCACTTGTTCTGAAAATTTTGCATCCTACAGGAAACTCTGTGCATTGCTCAAAATCGAGTTTAGGAAAGAATCCGAGGGCTAGAAATTTGTCCAGAAGGCTTGTGGACCTCCCTGCCACCATCCATACTCCTAATTCTCCATTCCATCCCTGCACACCTACATTTCCACTCATTTTTTCTTCCCTGCACTAAAAACACAGAATTCTGTTTCTTTTGACTTAAAAAAAAAAATTATGAATAAAACAACAACATTCTTCACTTGTTTCTTACCTGATGCATTCCAGCTGTTATTCCTTTCATTCAGAACCTACTTCAGCTATCTCTTTAGTCCCTACTCAAGCATCAGCCTAAAATTTTAGAGGGAGAAGTAGCCATAGGAAATCCTGCAGGATTCTTGTAGCAGCTGATCCCTTTAAAAAACAAGCTCCAGAGGCAGGGTCAGTGTAGCCAAGATGTATGCAACGTGCAAGGAGCAGTGCCTAATAAAAAATCACCAGCATAAGCCACCATTTTAGAGGCCATGAGCACCAACCATAGTAGCAATGAGAAAATGAAGTGCTAAAGTCCGAGCATGCAGAGCACAAGCAACAACAACAATGAGAAAATGAAGTGCCAAAGTCTGAGCATGTAGAGCACAACAACGACTAACAGGTAAGTGGCTAAACATGTTCCTCCGTTGAATGAATATTATTTAGGAACTACATGAACTATTGGCATAGTCATGATTAAATGAAATCAGTAGCCAGCTAACTAGCCACCCTCGTTCAGTTCAAACCACCCTTGTTCAGTTCAAATCACCCTCGTTCAGTTCAAATCACCGTTGTTGAGTTCAAACAAGATTTTTCCCATTCAAACTGTAGTTCAAATATGTAGTCAGCACGTGTGGCCCATCAACTTGGGAAGAAAAAAAGCTTAGAACCAGTAGTGGTGGTGGCGTATAATGGAATAATGGAAGTGATGGTGGTCAGGCGACATGTAATACGATAATGGCACTGGAGTAGGACCAAAAGTCCCAATGGGGATAACATACCCATCCTGCCACCTCACCTCATCACCGTAGACCATGCCATCAGCTTAAGTACAGTGTAGTCTAAGCCTCCACCACCTTTTTCTTTCATTTGCATCGACGAGTTCTCAATTGCAGCAATCACCTACCACCTTTAAAACAACGAGCCAGCCGTTCTCTACCAGTTTTCAAAACCCTTTTGCTTATCAGGCTCTACAAGAGCGTTATTGAATTCTACAGGAGCAGGAACACTGTCTACAGGGGGCTTTCTACAGGAAGGCCAGAGAGCAACTTTACAGAGGAAAAATTTAGAATTTTTGTCAAATTCAAGCTTGAAAAGAGGTAGGCTCAGAAACCCACTCTACATGTGATATATCTATAGAAGGTGGTGGATTAGAAGCAAAGTATTGGGTTGAAAAAAAAGAAAGGAAAGAGAGTTCAAAAGTCTACCTATGTTTTCTTGAATTCCATACAGTATCTTAATTTTCTTCTCTGCACTCAAAAATCTAAATTTTTTCCCTTTCCCGTATTCTACTGTAAAAAAAAAAAAGAGGGATGCAACCACAGAAACCAAGCCTGTGAAAAAACGAAGTTGCAAGTCTGTCTACTCTGTGAAAAAACACTATTTTATATATTCTCTGTTCTATCAAAATATTGATTTCTTCCAAAAGTCGAGAAGTAAATTCAGGTTGGAAACCGGGTTGAAGGGAGGGAAAATTTTCAAATTGATGTTGTGAAAAAAGAAGAACACAAGAAATTCCCCCTCTGGTTTTAGAAAGATAAACCTCAGCTATTCCTCTAATTTCGACCTTGAAGTTTGTTGTCTTCCTCCTCACCTAAACATTTCCAACACTCACTAAACACCATGCCAGGAGGTTTTATGAGAAAGGAGCCTTTGAACTCCAGTGAATTGTGTGAACACCTAGAAGTGGTAGCCCTCTTCACCAGGGCAACTTGGATGCCTTTCTTTGAGAAAATTCATGGATATGATGAGGAGGTGACAGAGGAATTCTTAATGTCCTTAAGACCACATTCAAAAACCCATGCTACAGTTAGTTTCAGGGGTTTGACCATAGAGATTACACCAGAATTCACCAGCAGAGTCATAGATCTTCCACTTGGGCTCCCTTGGAGCAAAGAAGAAAAACCATTAGGACAGGTTGCTAAAAATACATTTTTCAGCTTGATGAACATCTTGTAGAGGATAAGAATGGGGTTAGAAGGACAAGTTTACCTCGTCCATGGGGTGAGGTCAGCTACTAGATCATGAAATATATCTCTTGTGATGGGAAGTTCAGTATAGTTTATGGTTATCACTTTAGATTATTGCATGAATTAAGATATGGAATGGACTTACCTGTAGCTAGAAAACTCAGTCTACCATAATTTCTCCTCCAGTCTTTGATAGAGTGTGGCACCAAATTGAATACAGGGGTTCCAGACCAACTGGCCCACCATGGGCTCATCAAATTGTTGGTAGAGGATGCCCTACACACATACACCATCCCTATAGCCTGGGAAATTTTCAGGAACATGTCTAGAGAAGATGACATCAAAAATCTTATTGATGACCTCAGCCCATCTGGAAATGAAGAGGAGGAGCAGACAGAGGAACTTGGAAAGGAAATTAATGAGGAAGCACAAATATTCAAATAGAAGAAGAAAAAGAGGAAAAATAGAAAGAAGAGGAGAAAGTGGAAAAAACCACAGTTGAACCTAAGGTAGAAAAGAAAATAGCATCAAAAGCAGAGAAGAGGAAAAGAACAAAAGTTGAGAATAAGAAGCCCAAGAAAGCTCAGAAAAAGGCTGCCATAGGGAAGGCAGAAACTCAGCAAAATAAGGAGAAAACACCCCCAGAGACAATAGAAACAAAAATAGAAACAGTAGACACAGGAAAAACTGCAGAGGATGAAGAAAAATAACAGCAAGAAGAAGTGTCTCCTAAGACACTAGCAAGGGAAGAAGCAGTTGTCCTTGTTGGATGGAGCACTCCAGCTAAACAAAAGGGGAAAAGAAAAAGACAGACATCTATGTATTTCAAAGCCCGAAGGAGCACCAAAATTAAGGTAGGCAAGCCACAGCCACCATCAAAGGAACCCATTATCATTGATGATGCACCTACTGTGACAAGAGAGGAATCTCCCTCCAAAATCTATATCACCTACAAGAGAGGGAGTCCTAAGACCTCCACCTGGAAGGAAAGGATCAAATTGATGGACTCTAAAGCAGTCCTACAGAAGGCACAAACCTCTCTACAAGAAACATTGGCCAAGCCTAAAGAAACTAAAAAATTGGAAGAGAAGGCAGAAGAATAGTTCGAAGAGGAAGGTAAGACAAAAGAAATACCTAGGTCAAGCTCTCAACCTAATTTAGGCTCCTATTACAATCTTCTAGAAGGTGGGAAGATCATCCCACAAAAATTCGCAGTGCCTCTTTTCGTCAAACTAGAAAAGGAACGAGTCAGGACCCACAACTGGATGTAGATTTCCAAATCTAAAGTGGTTGAAGATATAGGGCACATGGAAAATAGGTTGAGAGAGATGAGTAGAGAATTGGGCATGGTAAGGCACATGGAGAGCATTCGAAGAGCTCAAAAACAAGAAGAAAATTAACTGCTAAAAAATCATCTATAGGAAAGGGGACCTCAAGGAGGAGATAAGCTACCAATCTTGGAAGGATAGCAACAAAAAGAGGGACCCCAGGTAGATAGTGAAGCAGTAGAGAAACAACAACAAGAAGAAGAATTACAAACAAACTGTGAGACACTGATGAAACAGCTGTAGGAAAAGGAAGCCCAGATGGCCTGCATGGCTAGCTGAGCAATGGAGGTCTTGCAGTGCAGACAACCAGCTAGATCATATGCATTGTAACTCAAAGATTAGTGGCTCCAATTCTAGATTAATACACTGGCCCAGAGGGGCACAATACCATTTGAAAAATATGACCAATTTATGCATTTATGTGATCACAACTTAGGCAAGGATAAATTCAATCTAGCAGAATTTTACCTTCACAACATGGCACTTCCTGACATGAATTTATGGGATCCAAATGTTGCATTGGGAGACCTACAACTCATGGCTATGGCTTCTTGGTTGAGCCATGAAGAAAAGAGAGCAGTGGAAATTTAGAAAATAATGACGAAAGAGTTGAGTGAGCCCATAATGATAAGGGTAGAACTAGAAGACCCCCTGGCTCTCATTTATGCCCACCAACACCTTGCCGCCAATCCTCAAGTTTCCCTTGACTATGTTGACAAGCAAGCATAGGCTATTGCTCACTTTAAATATATGGAGAGATTGTTTGGTAATGAATTCCTTCATGCCTGCATAAGAAGGTGGAATACATTATCACATAGCCTAAAGATCGGGGAGTATCACTCCCCAATCAGAATGAGGGAAGCCATGAGGAGAGTGCCCCTATATAAGAAATCAATGCAAAACCTGAAAGCCAACGAGATTGGTCTTAAAGTCAGTCCTCCATTGTCACTAGGACTGTTGCAAGGAGTTAAGGAGGAGAAAGAACAGAAACAATGGGAGGAAGTGGACAGGAAAGCAGGTTTCCATGACAAAGAGGAAGACATCACATCAGAGGCTTGGGATGTCAGGGAATCTGTTAGAGCTATTAAAGATGAAGAACTAGATTAGTTGCTCAGAGGATGAGCAACCCATTCAGTAGGAGGGTGATGATGATCCCCAGAAATGGGTAACTATATGGGCTCATTCTGCCTATTATTTTCATTTAATCCACCATTATCAATAGTTATGTGCATGTTTTTGAATATATTTATGTCAATAGAGTGAATGGGGATAGTCACTTTGCCATGTAGTCTAATGAGTGTTTATTGCAGATTTTTTCGACAATTTTGGACAAGGACTAGGAATTTATGAGCAAAATGGCAGTAAAACTCGAGGAAATAGGGATGAGGACTTATAGGAGGGGTGTATCCTTCATTAATGACCCCTTCCTCGAATTCTCCATTAGAAGCTCGGAGTACGAAGGCCCACATTGGTGATTCCAAGGGGTAGTGGAGCAAGTCAAGTAGCGTTGTTGTTATCTTCAGTTCTAGACAACCAAGTTCCTTAGTTTAGGAGGACTATTGGAGTCCCCACTTGTATAAATAATAAGGCTTCAAGCCTCAGTAGGTTAGCCATTTCTTAGTATATTTTCGCACTTTTGTGCAGCATTGTACTCAGCTCATTTTCGAGCTCTTTTTGAAGACAGTTTTGTGATGTAACTGCTATTTTTTGATAAATGAAGATGAACCAAGTTTTGAACCAGCACTGATCCTTTCTAGAGGGATGAAGCTCTTGTTTTAGAGCCCAAACCAATTTTCTTAACACCTCCTTTGTGTATTTATATGTTTTTGCTTCCATTCATGAGTTAATTTCTATTACATAGCTTCATTTTTCTTTGATATAATAGGTTGCTTTTGATGGTTAGCATAGTTGTTTTTGTTTCAGTTGCTCAAGTAGGTTGCTGTAGTGACAAAATAAGATCCAAAAAGGCCACAATAGACCTTCATCTCTTTTCTCCCTTCTTGGGACTATGATTTGAGGTCAAGGCACTACTGTTGCCACCAAAAACACAATTTTTTCTCTTCCAATGCGACTGCTAGTGTGATACTTTGACTTGGAAAAGTTGATATTTGTTCAGATTCAGTTGCTTAGATCAGTTCATGTCTTTTTTCCATAGTTCTCTCGCATTATTTTCTGTTCATAAGGTACTTTTTAGCATTTTCTGGGTTTAGGTCAGAAATTAGGTTAAGTTAGACAAAACTCTGTTTTTAGTTCTTTTTATAGTCATTTTTGCTAAGTGCATGTGCAGATCTCCTTTAGGACATCTCAGCTCACTATCCCTCCATCAAAAAGCCAACACCAACTCACTTCTCCATGATTTCCCCACTCATTCACCACATTTTGCCAATCTGCCCTAATTTCTATGGTTTTTCACAAAGTTGCTTCCTTGCCCCTTGAAAAAATCCAACCATCTCCTTCATCCCTGATCTTCCTTGACAAGTTATAGACCCCCCAGCACCTTCATCCAGCCTTCATTTCAATTTTCCCATCATTTTTCCACCTTCAAACCTCCAAAAACCACTTTCGGCCTCCTCTTGTAAATCCTCCTGTAGAACCTCCTATAGATCCCCTGCAGCCTCCTGTAGAATTTTCTATGAGTGATTTTTCGAAGTCTTCAGAAGGGTACTAGGGGCTTCTTAAGACCCCTCCACACCTTCATCACCTTCTGTAAAATCCATCTCCATCTTCCTTTGCCGCCAAACCTTTGCACAGTCACAACCAGTCAAATCACAAGCATAATAGTTCCACATAAAAATACACAAAAGTACAAAAATATGATTTATTAACATTTCTCTTTAGAAGTAGCTTGAATAAATGCAATTTACCTTTTCAATAGTCAATGGCACCCATTTCAGTAGTTTCCATCTCTTTTCTTGCAAAAGTAGGGTTAGTGGGTAAACTATGGTTCGCTAGGGTTTGCATTTCATTTCAGTTTTCCTTCTCTTTCTGCAAGTAGAATAGCCACTGTAGATTTAGTTTCCTTTCATCATAGTTAAAGCTTATTTTGAGAACTTATAGAAGTTGGCTTAAGCTCCTAATGAACTTGCACTAGCTGATGAAGTGATAGCCTGCAGTAAGAGCTAGTACTTGTGCATGCAGCATCATCGCTTCCAAGTTTGTTACGAACTACTGTGTTGATAAAAGTAAAGAAGGAAGCCCCGGGAGTTGCAACATTATTGCTGCAATACTGGAGCTCACCAAAGACCTAATACAACTCATCACTAGCATACAAGCTTCCCATGCACGAGTATTCAAAAGCATGGAGTCTATAGTGCACACTCATGCGATCCCATCACTTGGGACCCTCACCCAGGTGAAGACCAAGAAGCAGGTCAAATAAGAGCTTGACTTGTACTTTGACGAGTTGATGCGCACTGCTACTAGCCCAGATTTTCCTATCAGTGTAGACATCATGCGCAAGTACGTTGTTGGTCTAGCCACACTAAAGACAATGATGCACATGCTCACAAATGAGTTGGATAGAGGAGCCTGATAAATGTACCCAGATGCTATGAAGGCAAGTTTTAGGTTTCAAACAGATGTCACAGCAGAGCACACAGAGACTCTCAACGACTACCAATATTGTCATCAATATGTCACTGTTGATCAACATGAGGGTGTCAAGCAGTTGGACTTCTATGGTTGTCTAAGTCCGAATGATGTGTAGTTTGGCTTGTCCAAGCCATTGTTCACATGGGTACATGTGCATTGTAATGTTTAGTCATGTGAAGTGTAAGTCAAGTGTCAAGAGTGGATGTAACAATCATAAAGTAGGTGAAGCGTCATGAGGGTAGTTGAATGGTCACAAAGGGGAATGTCAAGGGTCACCCCACCCTTTGCTATAAATAGTCCCTCATAACTCATTGTATAGGCTTTTGGTTAACCAAGCTTCTACTAAGACTATTTTGAAGAAGGCTTGGACATTATTGTAACATGCCTTAGCTTCTCCACTGCATGGAGCTAGTACATCTCTTTAGAGGAGTAGGCAGATGTGGCTGTAACGTTCCACTATTGGAGCTAGTAGGTTTACATGGAGCTAATAGGTTTATAATAAGAGCCTGAACATTTTCATGCATATGTTATTATTGTAGTTGGACTGCTCCAGTTGCTTTAATGATATGTGTTGTTTAACTTACGTACTTGTGTATGAACTGGTTCACATGCAATTATATGAATCTTTATGTTAATGTTGCCACCATCCGTGTTGACTGCTCTGCTAGACATCAGACAGACCTTTCACTTGAACCTTGCTATAACAACCATCACACTCATCTCGGACTAATTTGTGAGTGTTGTATGTGTTATCTTACCATGTATGATGTGACTGCCACATCCGAGTGGATTGCTCCACCAGAAGTTGTGCATTTCCTTTGTGTTGTGTGTTCCTACTGAGTTGGGACTGATCCCTTTGAGCCTGGAACACACCTTCACCTCCTTCCCCTTTTGATGTGTTGGAACCTCTTATACACCCTCCTTGACTCACTGCATCAGTCACACCCTTGTTGATGCCATAGTTATTCTACCTACATTTGTAGGACACCATGGTCAAGGCATTACCTTACGACCCACTCCTACGACTCTTACACCAAACAGTCTAACGTATAATTGGGACTTATTACCAGGGAGATCCCCTTGACATGTTGGCAGGTCCAGTACCATCAACATATCCATAATGATATTGGTTCCCATGCTGCCAATGTTGAGAGTGACTAGTGTTAGGATAGGAATATGGATGTGCATTATAACCAAAAAAATGTGGTGGAAGTTCAAGAGCCATACCTACACTTACCTAAGGCCAGTTTCTTCATGCTCCCATAGCATGCAATGATTCGGCTTCAGGTTTCCTTCCTTCAAATACAACTTTCAGCCTAGGTATGGAGGGACATTGTTTCATGGCATTGTTCTCTGTACAAGTTGCACATTTATTAGTTCCTTTAATATCAAGAGGAAATTCTCTTAAAATATGTTTTTTTCTACATTTTGGACAAAACATAGACAATGACTCTTGTTCCTCTACAAGTTTTTGCTGAAATTTCAAAGAGTCTATTTATTTTGTAACAGTATTCATTATTTCAATCCATTTTGTTTTGTAATCCAATAATTATAGCATCAGTAGATTCGATTTTCTTATTTCTATTTTGAATTCCTTTACCAGATCTATATTGGTTCTTCGAGAATTTCCTGCACAAGTCACATATTTGATCAAAATATTTCTGAGCAATATCCCCTTGTCCTAACAGATTTAGATTATTCCTAGCATCATCAGTAAACCCACATAAGAACAAGGTTCTAATGGTACTTAGATCAAATTTGTGCATTGACCTCTGGAGGACGTACATAAATCTCTCTAAGTAGTCCTCTAGAGTCTCATCATCATTTTGCACAATAGTAAAGAGTTCATCTTGAATATCTCTAGTTTTACAATATCCTAATATTTTGACAAGAAGAGTCTACTCATATGTTCCCAAGAATATATAGTGTTTCCTCCTAGTCCCATGAACCAACAGAGTTCTGCGTCCCTGAGATTTGCAAGGAACAACTTTAACTTCTGAGCATCAGATGAATAATCATAAATTCTACACAAAATATCAAACTCAAATAAAAAAGAGTCTGGGTCTTCATGTACCTTACCATAGAAATGAGGAAGAGTTGATGGTGGGTTCCAATAGTCCCCTTCTTCCCCTTTGTGGGCTATGTCACACTTGGACCGATGCTGCCAAAGTTCAAGTAGACTATTCATGCGTGACGAGTCTGGGTCTGTTTGGACTTTATACTTGCAAAAGAAGGCCCAATATGAGATTTGATTTCAGATATATCAATATTTCCTCAGCCCCTAGTGGGCTTCAGACCCCTACCTCTTTTAGGCATTCATTTAAAAAAATGACAAAAAAAATTCCAATAAAATGTTGCAACTCAAAAATAACTAAACACCTATAAATTCCTTCAAGCAATAGAAGCACACTACAAAAAAAATAATAGCAGACTTACCCCTATTGCAAAAAAAAATAGAAAATTATTACCAATTCAAATTGCCTCCTTGACAACGGCGCCAAACTATTGGGTGCAAGAATTGCACTTAAGCAAGCTCCTTCAACACTTGATTGTCAACCTAGGGGTTTTGTAAACTTAGAGAAGAAGCATAGGTAATGCCAGAAGTGGTATGAACTTTTCCTATTTCTATTCCTACTTCGCAATTGAAATCTTACAGAATCTAATAGAAAAATCTCAAAGGAAACTGACACCAAAGTAATTCTAGTGCTGGAATGTAAAATAATGAATTTGTGAAGAAAACAAATAAAGGAAATTTCACACTGCCATAAACAATCTTAACTGCTGAAGTAAAAATCTATGTTTATCCTCAGCATATATGGTCGATGTTTAACAAGTGAGCCCTTGAAAATATCTTCCTTCTAAATGATTTTCCTTCTCACAGTAAATGTTCATTTGTGTACTCTTGCAATCTACTTGTACTAGTATAGGTACAAAACTTATGTGAGAAGTATATTTTACACTTATACTGAAGACTTATGTTTTCATGTAGGGGCTCTAAACCTCAATAATTGGAGCACTTCGTCCCTGTGACAACAAACTAGTCCTTGTACTGGAATAGAGCTTCCTACACCAAGTATTCCAATTTACTTTTGAGAAAAATAGAAGAGCATGTTAACTATAAAAAGATTTGCAAATGCGAGCAGAATCTAAAATAACTTGCACACAAACAAGAATGCTTTAATCAACTAAATCTCGCAAATAGGAATAAATTCTTAAGATGAAAGCAATATTCAAAAGTTAGAGAAGACTTTATTCAGTCAAAGGGTTTTGCATGGAATCAAATCTAACTCGAAACGAGTTCACTGTAATATTTAAGATTACTTTTAATCGTTTTCGTTAAATCATGAGATGCAAATATAAATTAAGATATTGCAACGACACTCTTTTCTATTTCATGAATTCATCCTTAATCTTTAGGAATTTAAATTTTAGTCTTAGAAATGCCTCCTTCTGATGATGAATGCTTGCTTTGCAGAAATATATTAAATCATATAAAGGAAAAATAATGAAACACTTGATGTAAATGAACTAGCGAAATTGAGTGCAAGATCCAACATGCACTGGTGTAGGAATGATCTTATATACACGATCTAAGCGAAAGAAAACCATAAAAGAAATTACAGGAAGTAAAGTAATTCAATTTAACTTTAACACAATGGGTCCATTCACACTTTGACTGTTTAATAAAATAAATCATAATTCATAAGAAAAAACGAAATTAAGATTCAAACCATGCTTTTGCAAATAAATAGAGTTAACACACCTTTAAGATAACGAAAGCAAGAGGGCAAATGAGCTGGGTTGGCTGGGCCCTAGCTAACCAGCTTGTTTCCCATTTTAGGAAATGAAAACCTTCATCATGTTAATAACATATCAATGAATAATTAAAATGCAGAATGAGAAAATCATGGTGCATCTCCTTGTATTAATTCTAATCAGCAAATATTCATTTGAGTTCAAGTCTAGCTCAGAATGAGGGCAACAACGAGACTACAAATTAACCAGAAATTACAACTATACTACTATCGCTATCACTTACTGACCTAGTTCTATCTGAAAGCTATATTTTATACAACCCTTTGGCCTATGGCCGTAACCAAAAATTACACAGTCATTCAAAATCAAGACTTTTGGCTGAAATGAAATAACAAACAAATTTACAAAATTAAGTCAGTGGCTATAATAAGGTGTGAACTATTCGTTGGCCGTAGAACTGATCCTCAGCCATATCCCTGACTATCCTCCACTTTGAGTTCAACTCCGGATGACCGTAGCTGAACTAGACGACGTGGACCAAGATGCTCATGTGAAGTGATCGAGATGTTGCATAGATCACGGAACAGATAATTGCCTACGGTGTAGGAATCTACCTGCACTATATCAATGTTATGGTCCCACCCTAATCCCGTTATTTATGTAGTGGGATCGAGTCATAGTTATAGTTAAGTAAAGAGTCAATAAAGCCCATATTAATAATTGTAAGTGGTTAACCAGCATTTAATGACGGGACCACAATTAGTTGCAAATGGGCCATGGTATTAGATAGATGGTATTAATAAGAACCATGGTATTGCTCCATGGTATTACATGTATGAGTCATATATAAAGGATAGAGACTCCCTACGAGGAGCATCGTGTCTTATTTTGTAATCGAGCTCTGCTCTATCGGCGGTTTCCCCCTCGAAGAGGCAAGTGAACATTTCTTTCTGAATAATAAAATACCTGCTGTTATTTCTCACTGTTCTATGTTCTGGGTATATTTCTGTGCATATTTGGTATTCTTGTATTGTCTTGTAGGTTAAGAGCATAACAAGTAGTATCAGAGCGCTTTCCAGGGCTGGTGGGATCTCCGTTTTTTAGCATTTTTTTTTTGGCTCGAGATGTGTTCCGACGTCTTTAAACCACGGGATCTGTCATTGAGCGCATAAACCTGCAGATTTGGGGAGGCATGCACACAGGAAATACAAGAGGTGGTCACGCTTGTTGGACTCCCTTGTAACCCCTATGGGTACCCCTTCGAGTAGTAGCGTATTAGACAGAACCGCACACGGACTGTCTTCCAAGTACCCTTTGGTATATCGGAAGCCCCTTAGCTCCCTTGAAACCTCGCCATAGATAAACCATTGGTCGTCTTGCTGCTACAGTACACCGAGAACAGCACTCAGAGAGATTACTTGCCCGTACGATAGTGTAGTCAGGTTGTACGGCTAAGGGTATGGTTGATCCTCGTTAGTTAGTGCCCTGAAAAATTGGGCTGAGTACTACTGTCAGACCCTTATGTATATTGCGATCCGTAGCACCTGACACTCCTCGAGACCATAGTTTCATTTTCTATCTCTGGATCACACATAATCTCTGCCAGATCAGATCTCGCAAGTGGGGTTTTGTAGTAGCAACAACAGCAATCAGTCCCACAGTTCAGATTTAACATAATAGCCATTTAGATCTATTGATCCATCAGATCTGCCGCAACACTCTGTTCCACCGCTCAGATCTATCTGATCAACCATTCAGATCTCTCAGATCCACCAAATCCGCCATCCAGATCTGAGTAGTTGTGTGGGTTCCTATACCAGGGCGTGATTTTCGCAGGACTTTTGGTAGCATTGACATTTCGGGGATTCGGCTACTGCAATATTTCTAAACAAGGAGTAAAACTCCATTAGGAGTTTAAAAAAAAAAATAAATAAATAAATAAATAAAAAATAAAAATAAAAAATAAAAAATAAATAAATAAATAAAATTAAAAAAATAATTAAAAAAATAAATAAATAAATAAAATTCGGGCGGTCCCAAATTTCAAGTACATCGGATCGGTGCATGGTAGAAACTAGAGCTCAAGCTATGGCCAATGAGAAGATCGACAAACTTGAACAAGCCTTGAAAGACATCCAAGACCAGCTGGCAACAATAACTGCAACACTCTCTAAGGGCAAGGCGGAAGCTCGCGAGGAGGTGTATATTGGAAATGACCACTGTGAGTGTGAGTCTAGCCACTCTCTTCACCTTTGGGGCTCCCACCAACAATCTCGTCCAAGAACACCCAAGCTGGATATGCATAAATTTGATGGTTCTCACCCAGTAGCATGGATATCACAAATGGAGAAGTATTTCAATCTGAATTACATCTTGGATAATGAGACTCAGCTTATGGTGGGAAGCATGTACTTGGACAATGAAAGATGGCAATGGTGGCAATGGCATCAACGTTGCAATGGAAGGCCATTGACTTGGAACACCTTCAAAAAAGCTCTTATAGAGCGCTTTGACCATGACTCTGCTTTTTTTGGGTCGTCTCACTAAGCTTTGATAGACTGGCACAGTGGATGAATATATTACAACCTTTGAAGCCTTAGCTTTCCGCACTATGGGTCTCTAAGATGAGTTCTACACATAATTTTTTATAAGTGGTCTTAAAGAGGCCATACAAGTTCACATCCGACTGCACCATGCTCCCACATGGTAGGAGGCTTGCAAGGTAGCTCGTAAAGTTGAATGTGCGTTAGTGGCCTAGTCCAATCGCCCAAATTTCACCACTAAGGGTCGCCCCCCACAGGCTCACAACACTACTCAAACACTTAAGGTTCAAAAGGCGTCACCAGCAAAAATGGCAGAAAGAAGAAAGCAGGGATTATGTTACTAATGTGATGAAAAATACTCCCCTGGTTATAAATGCAAGGAGCCAAAATTCTTTCAAATTGATGCTACTGATTACAGCTCATCGAAGGAAGCCCCACCACTTGACGAACCTGAGCAGGAAGAAGAGGACAACCAGAAGGACAATGTCCCTGACGAACCAATTATTTCGCTACATGCTTTGGCAGGGATTTCTTCACCTCAAACTCTCAAAATCAGATGTTTTATTAAGCATTTCCCAGTAGTATTCTTGATTGATAGTGGAAGTACACATAATTTTATCCATCAAAGAGTCGCAGAAGTAGTGCATTGTTTTGTACGAGCAGTTTCTAACTTCCAAGTCCAAATTGTGGATGGGGGAATAATGAAATGTGATGGCTACTGTGAAAATGTCAAACTTCAAATGGGGGATATTATCAGTTGAAGACCCACATGTTTTCCATACACATGGGAGGGTGCGACATTGTCCTCGGTGCTGAATGGCTTCACACACTTGGGCCAATCACAATGGATTTCCAAGAGTTATATATGAGCTTTAAGCAGAACAACCACACACATACCCTCCACGGACTCCAAGCGGGAGCTCCCTCTATCATCAACTCACATAGGATGGAAAAATTGTTAAAAACAGGGCCATCATGGAGTTATAGCTCAATTTATGCCATCCAGGCCTTCGAACCCAATTCTCTTCTGATCCATCCTGAGATGCAACAAATTTTAAATAACCATCTGCCAGTCTTTGACAAGCCTATGAGCTTCCACCCTCGAGAGGGGAACATGATCATAGGATCACTTTGGTCCCAGGGGCCCAACCACCAAATTTGCACCCATATAGATATCCGTTCGCCCAAAAGAATAAAATAGAAAAAATAATCAAGGAACTTTTGGAAGCAGGCGTCATTTGTCCCAACATTAGTCCTTATTCATCACCAATGGTCATGGTGCTCAAGAAAGATGGGGAATGGCGTATGTGTCCATACTTCAGGGCCCTCAATAAGTTGACAGTCAAAGATAAATTTCCCATCCTGGTTGTTGATGATTTGCTAGATGAACTAAATGGGGCTCAATTCTTCACTAAGTTTCATCTTTGCTCAGGCTACCACCAAATTCACATGAAAGAAGTCGACATTCCAAAGACTTCTTTCAGAACTCATGAACTCCATTATGAGTTCCTGGTCATGCCATTCGGTCTTTATAATGCCCCATATACTTTTCAGAGCCTTATGAACCACCTCCTCAAACCATATCTTAGAAAATTTGTCCTTGTTTTCTTCGATGGCATCCTCATCTACAGTCACACTTGGGTAGCACATCTTCAACATGTAGATCTGCTCTTGCAACTGCTCGCAAGCATAAATTATTTGATAAGATGTCCAAGTGTTCTTTTGGCATGGAAGAAGTTGAGTATTTGGGCCACATTGTGGGGCGTGAAGGTGTCAGGGTGGACCCTAAAAAGATCCAGGCAATGCAGGATTGGCCTCAACCTAAGACCTTGAAGATCCTGAGAGGATTTTTGGGTCTCACGGGCTACTATCGCAAATTTTTTCATAATTATGGTCGCATTGCGAAGCCCCTCACTCAACTCCTCAAGAAAAATTCATTCCTCTGGAATGATGAAGCACAATAGGCCTTTACAGCTCTCAAAAATGCCATGTGTTCCACTCCAGTCTTAGCACTAACCAACTTCACCAAATCTTTTGTCATTGAATGTGATGCTTCGGGTATGGGTATTGGGGTGGCCTTAATGTAGGAAGGTCGACCCTTGGCCTTCACAAGCCAAAAAATAAGTGGGAAGAATCTGGGACAATCTACCTATGAGAAGGAGATGATGGCCATCTTACATGTAGTAGATACCTGACAACCTTACTTATTGGGGTGACGTTTCCAAATCCACACAGACCATCACAGTCTTAAATATTTTTTAGAGCAACGCTTGTCCTCACCACAACAAAATAAATGGCTCGTCAAAATGCTGAGATATGATTATGAGATCATTCACAAGAAAGGGTGCGAAAATATTGTAACAGATGCATTATCTCACCAATTTGAGGAAAGTACCCTACTCACAATTTCACTTCCCATTCCAGAATGGATTGAAGAGGCTCGTAGGGAATGGTTTTCACATCCTTGGCTCTCCCAACTCATTACTCAATTGCAGGCGGATCAAAATTCCACCAAGGTCTACTCGTGGCAGGATGAGATTCTTCGCTACAAGGACAAAGTCATAATATCACCAACATCCACCCTCAAAAGCCGCATTTTGGTGGAGTTGCACTCATCCCCCACTGCAGGACATTTAGGCTTTCAGAAGATGTATTCTTGCACTAGAAGATCATTTTTTTGGCCTGGCATGAAAAATGACATTCTTACTTTTGTAGTGAAATGCGATGTCTGTCAGCGCCACAAAGGGGAGATAGTCAAAGCACCATGAACATTACAACCATTGCCCATCCCGGCATCAATATGGATAGAGGTTTCTATGGATTTCATTACAGGTCTTCCAAAGTTAGGAAACAAGTCAGTCATCATGGTGGTTGTGGACCGACTTTCTAAGTATGCTCATTTTTGCACCCTACCCCACCCTTTTACACTGACTTTGGTTGCTCAATCTTTCATGGATCAGATCTTCAAATTGCATGGCATGCCCACTTCTATTGTGTCTCATCGTGACCCGATCTTCACCAGTAATTTTTGGCAGGAACTCTTCACCAAGGTACCCAACTAAAACTCAGTACTTCCTATCATCCACAAACAGATGGTCAAACTGAAGCAGTCAACAAATGTCTGGAAACCTACCTTAGGTGTTTCACTTCAGAAAAAGCAACATCTTTGGGTACATTGGTTACCTCTAGCTGAATGGTGGTATAACACCAACTATCATGCCACCACCAAAGTGACTCCCTATGAAGCAATTTATGGTCAACTCCCTCCTTCCCCTACTTCTTATATCAAGGGGTGCTCAAAGGTACAAGCAGTGGATCAACTCTTATAGAACCACACAACTATGCTTTCCCATCTTAGAGAGAATCTTCATCAACCTCAAAACCACATGAAGCAATAGGTAGATCAGCATCGCTCAAAATGCCACTTTCAAGAAGGGGATCAGGTATTTTTGAGGCTGCAACCATATAAGCAAACATCACTCAAAGACAAGGGTTGTTAGAAACTATCTCCAAAATTCTACGGACCATATCAAGTACTTTAGCGCATTGAAGAAGTGGCCTACAAGCTAGCATTGCCACCCACTACAAAAATCCATCCAGTTTTCCATGTCTCATGCCTCAAGAAAGTGATTGGGAACAATTGCAAAATTCAAACCAGTCTACCTAAACTGGATGAAGAAGGGTCAATCTGGCTCCAGCCTAAATAGGTCCTAGACACACGAGAACGACACCTACGTGGCCGCATGATCAAGGAAGTCCTCGTCAAGTGGAAAGACACCTATCTGGAAGATGCAACCTGAGAACCAACCACTATTCTTCAGTATTTTCCGCAACTTCAGCCTTGAGGACAAGGCTATTCTTATGGGGGAGGGCATGTTAGGGTCCCACCCTAACCCCCTTATTTATGTAGTGGGATCGAGTCATAGTTATAGTTAAGTAAAGAGTCAATAAAGCTCATATTAATAATTGTAAGTGGTTAACCTACATTTAATGACGGGACCACAATTAGTTGCAAATGGGCCATGGTATTAGATAGATGGTATTAATAAGAACCATGGTATTGCATGTATGAGTCATATATAAAGGATAGAGACTCCCTGCGAGGAGCATCGTGTCTTATTTTGTAATCAAGCTCTGCTCTATTGGAGGTTGCCCCCTCGAAGAGGCAAGTGAACATTGCTTTCTGAATAATAAAATGCCTACTGTTATTTCTCACTGTTCTATGTTCTGGGTATATTTCTGCGCATATTTGGTATTCTTGTATCGTCTTGTAGGTTAAGAGCATAACAATCAAGCTAGTATAATGATTAATAGTTTAGCTTATTAAATACTTTAGGAAGGTAAATGAAACTTAAAAGAAATATTAAAGGCACAAAATCTATTTAAAATGATTAATTAAGCACCCAATAAACCTTAAACATGAAATATGAAGCTTATGTAGGAATAAATAGTATTCTTGGACTAGTGCAGGAATGGGGAGCTTTATGGAGATAAACAGAGGTTAATGATTATGGTTTTGTGATAGGAAGGGGGTAAAAATAGAGAATTTTTTCCTACCAACATCCTCCTATCCCTAAGTTGTTGAGTGTACTCACACAACCTTAACCTGCTGCAAAAATATTCAACATAGGGAGCTGTCTTTCAACCCTGCACTTGGATAATGATCCCTACCTTCACTACCTTCGTCTTCTTACCTCAAGCTTTATTAAGTTGTTAGGTCACCTTCTGGAGGCACTTGTAGCATTTAGAAGCCCAAAACTTCCATACCTTCACTTGACGTTTATGTTCTTTAACCTCTTCTCCCAACTCTATCTTGCCTTGCATCTGCCAAGTCTGCTCCTTCATGACCTGGTTTAATGCCTCCAAGTCGTGAATTTGTTGTTCAAGCTCTACTATCCAATTATTTAGATAGAGGGTATAGGTCTCTATTTCCAACATGTCTCATGCAATCACTTTTTTTGCAACTGATTCAAAACATGTATTGTTGTTTCCAAGATCAAAGTTATCTTGGCCATCCAGCGTTTGCATCATAATATCACCAATGGTTTCTGTGCCAGGAGCTTCCATGTCACCAAGGGTGTTAGCCCCCTACGCATCTAACTTATCAAGGGTTTTAGTACCCTGTACATCCAACTCAGTGGGGGCTTCTGTACCCTATTCATTCACTTCATTAGGGGCTTCAGTACCTTGTTCATTCAATTAATCAGGGATTTCAGTACCCTGTTTATTCACATCGTCAAGAGCTTTAGTACCATGTTCATCAAAATTGTCGAGGGTTTCTATGTACTGCGCCTCGTCATCTACCTAACCCTCTGCTAAGTCTTTACTTGCACTTCGTGTCATTCTTCTATTCTTCAACTTATGAAGGAAGGCCAACAAGGGTATGCCATCCTACTTCTCTGCATTTTCTTCATTCACCATAGTATGAGCTACTGCATTTGTAAGTATCAATAGGTTATGACCTCTAGGTGAAGTATGGGGTGACTCGTCAATCAAAATCAGGGAGCTTGACTGAGCATGACTTGTCCCTAAAGAGATAGTCCTTTTCTTCATTGAGGTCTTGGTCGTTCATCTTTTTGCTGAGGACTAAGTTTCTTCAGCAGGTTTCTCCTCTGCTTACACCCATTTTTCCTTGATTTTTGTCTTGGCAGGGCACGAAGTATCAACTTTTCTCTTCTTTCTTGCACTCCTTCCAACTGACTCCCGTGCACTTCTTTCCTGAAATTATTTCAAGAACACCTCATAGGTTATCTCCTTAGCCTGTAGCTCTTTCTTAACTAGGATTGCAATGAGCCTGTGATGGTACAATTTATATGCAACTCGGCTCGCACCCCCATTCTGCACTCCTTTTTCCATTTTCTCTAAACTTCGGAGAAGGTAATAATGGAGATTGATGTGTTTCCCTAATTCAAAATGCAGCAACAACTAGATATGGTACATGAACATCAATGTGTAACTCCCTCACAATTTAGAATCTTCTGTAATATGTATAGGAGGTTTCGCCATTTTCCAAGCATGGCACTCTATGGAAGCCCTTTCTTCCAGTCGACTTTGAGCATTCGGTCGACCACAAATTGGCGCCATATTTTATTTTCTATCCTCTCATTTTTTAACCATTTTTCCTTTTCAGTTGACAAGCCTGTAGCTCACGCTATAGATTCTTCCATGACCTCCAATTCTAGTGAGCCTACCTTAGCTCGGCCTTCCTCAAATTTCTGCAAGAATGGGAGAAATCCCGATTCTTGCAATAGTGCAAGACTACTTTGATATTCAGTCATCTATTCTATCTCCTTCATAGATGATGGTTCAAATCTCTCGGGTGCCATATTTGTTTGAATCTACCTAAATTTTTTGTCACGGCTTTAGGAAATTTTCACATTGCTGAGTGCAAAGGAGCTTTTGATAATTTTATGATGGAGATTCGGCCATTCCACCGTCTTGTTGATCCCTTCCATCCAATCACATTCGATCATTAAAATCACCCCTTCGGGATGGATACACATACGTATCAATGTGCTACGAGTAGGAAATGATAATTAGAGGAGGCTGAAATTTTTACGGCAGCATTGTAATGGTCATGGGGGATCAGATTATGAGGTAAGGCTATCAGGTAGATATATACTATTCTCGTTTGCCTCATAATTCACATAAGGCGTACTTTGGTACTCATTAAAAAGATTAGATCTCAGAACCTAAATTATCTTGCACTTTAAATTATTTCTCCATAAATTATTAAATGAAAATGCAAAGTCTTAACCAAAATTTAAATAATACAATGCTATGATCTATCAATGTGGTAGTCATTCATCTGCAAAAATAAAATGTAAATTTCATCAAGTGTTCTACATCAAGAGCTCCTATACTGTGTTAACCATTTTTTCACTGTGTTGTCACAGTCGGTCCCCTGCTTGCACTAATTGTGCTTGGACTGAACCTATTGGCACTGCAACATGCTTACACTACAACGTTCTTGCATTGAACATTCCCGCACCGATCATGCACATTCTTGCACCAGGGTTTTTTGTAGCATCGAATAAAGAGGGGATAAAAAAATTCTGATAGAACTCAGTTCTTTGGTTGGACTAAATTTTTTTTCCTGAATATACAAAAGAAGTTTTATTCACCATTTTTTGGTGTTTCATGAGCATGCTTTTTGATCTGACTGCACCAGATCCTACAGTGGATTCATGAGGAAACAAATAAGTGGGAAGGGGTAGTTTTCAGAATGGTAAGGAATATCATAGCAGGGATTCCAAGAATAATACTACCAAGGGGGATAAACGAAAATGGGACGTGGAAAAAAAATCAAGGGGGAAAAGAGGGATTTTACGAAATAGGATAGGGGTATTTTTTTAGAAGAAAAAGGAGGGTGATTCATTATGGGATTAAGAAAAGAAAAATAGCGGGAATTATGAAACAGGAAGATAAAAGAAATGCATAATTTTATCTTCAAGATCTGTCTGCACTAGTGCTGGAAAAAGTAAATGGAGTGGGAATTAAGCATTTACTTGGATAAAAATTTCCATGCTAGTTACCCCAAACTTGGGTAAGGGCTGAGTTCCTTGAACTTGCTTATTCTTGGTGACGGCCAACATATCTAAAAATCAAGTAACATTCCTTTTTCATCAAAATTTCGATCTTCCAGCTAGCATGTTGGTTTTTAAGTTGATCCTTCTGCAATCATGTCAATCAACTGATTTTCATAATTACAGGAATTTTTTTTTATATATATTTTTATATTTTTGTCATTTTTTCTCTTTTTATTTTTATTTTATTATATGAGGAAAATAAAGAATTGGATCTTCAACAGGTTGGTGTCTCCACCTACCAACTCCTTTTCAGATTGTTGTTGGACTTGCTACATAAAATCTCCTTTAGTGAGGGGCTGAAAATACACCTTCAATCTATGCCCATTTACTAGGAACACAAAATTCTGTCCATCAATAATTTTAATTTCTGCCACTCCATTATCAAACATTTGACCACCTCATAAGGTCCCATCTAGCGTGTATGGAATTTCCCTTTAAAATATTTAAATCTAGAATCATAAAGGAGTACCCAATCACCTGGTTGGAACTACTTCTTTCAAATAGACTTGTCATGCCACTTTTTGCGTTGTTGTTGAATCAATATGTTCTGTTGAACAACATCCCTTAGAAATTCATCCAACTCATTCAACTGTAGAAGATGCTATTGTTGGGCTTCAGAGAGATCTAGCCCCAATTGGACTACAGTCCTGAAAATCTTGATTTGGAATTCTATTGGCAAGAGGACTTGTTTCCTGTAGACTAGCTCATATGGTGTGTGTCCTATGTTGTTCCTCGAAGTGTTTCGGTATGCCCACAAGGCTTCCGGTAATTTTCAGCCTAATCCTTTCTGTGGATATTTACTATATTTGTGAGGATGGACTCAATCACCTTCTTTGTGGGCTCCACCTAACCATTTTCTTGCTTAGGAAAATCATCATCAATAGGAATTGCTTCACTAGGATTATTTAATCTTGAAAGATAATCTGCTACTCCATTAGACTTTACTGGTCTATCAACAATAGTAATGTTAAATTTCTGCAACAATAATAACCACCTAGTCAATATATGGCTAGTTAATGGTTAATTCATCAAATATTTTATTACAGAATGGTTAGTATGCACAAAGACTTCATATCCTGTAATGTAATGTATAAATTTATTAATGGAAAAAATTACAGTTAAAAAATCTTTCTTAGTAACCATATAATTTAGTTCAGCGGATGAAAAGTTTTTACTAATGAAGTAAATAGCATAGGACTGTTTATTCTTTTCTTGTCCTAAAACCATGCCAATAGTGGTATTTGAGGCATCAAAGGAAATATGAAAAGGCAGGGAACAGTTTGGTCCTCTCAAAACTGGTGCCTGAACTAGTTTTTCCTTCAATGTCTCAAAGGACTATTGGCAAGCTGTGGACCAAGAAAACTTACTATCCTTAGCCAAAAGTTGGAAAAGTGGGGTATCTATCCTTGAGAAATTCTCAATGAATCTCCTATAGTAGCCTGCATGTCCTAGAAAACCTCTCACTTCCCTTTGAGTTTTGGGTACAGGAGACTCAAAATAATTTCTATTTTTGTAGGGTCAACCTGGATACCTTTGTCGGAAATAAGATGGCCAAGAGCCACTCCTGGCTTACACATTAATCTACATTTTTTTTCACTCAACGAAAGATGAGCTTCCTGGAAATGAAGAAGAACTTTTTCTAGATTTTTGAGGGGTTCTTGGAATGAATCACCAAACATAGAAAAGTCATCCATATAGATTTCCACACATTCAAGGTCAGCAAAAATGGCCAAGACTACCCTTTGAAAGGTAGCCAAGGCATTACATAGCCCAAATGGGAGCACATGGTAGGAAAATTTACCCCATTGACATGTAAAAGTGGTTTTGTCTTCATCCTCGGCTGCAATCTGTATCTGGTTATAACCACTAAAGCCATCAAGAAAAGAAAAGTACTTCTTGCCAACAAGGGTATTGAGTACCTGGTTGATGAAAGGAAGGGGGAAGTAATCCTTAAGAGTGTCTTGGTTCAATTCTTTATAGTCAATGCAAATGCACCATCTCCCATCATTTTTCATGACTAATACCAATGGAGAGACCCACTGGTTGTCATAAATATGATAGATAAAATCAACATCCAAGAGTTTTTGAAATTCTTCCTTTACAACATCTCTTAGAGCTGGGTTCATACGCCTTTTGGGGTTGCCAGATAGGTCGGGCTCCATCCTGAATATAGATATGGTGGGTACAGGTTTCAGGAGGGATTCCTTTCATATCTTCATAGCCCCATGGAAAGGCATCAAGATTGTTTCGCAACAAATTCACAAGCTGTTCTTGCTGGAATGAATCCAAGTATGAACTAATATGCAAGGATTTTCCTTGACTAATCTCAACAAGAGTGGTATAAGTCTCAAGAGTACACAGAGGTGTTACTAGAGATGGTGGTGAGGGAGGTAGAGAGTCATGACTTTCTTGAAAATCTAGACTAAAAATCTGACTCAATGACTCAAAATTGGGCATGGTGTCTAGATTGTTTAGGAAGTCTTGAATCTCACCCTCCTGTGAAGACTCATCATACTGATGTATCAAGGAAACAGACTGAGTCTCCTCATCACTACTGTAGTCTAACCACAAAGTGTCTCGAAGCTCCTGAATAGATCTAGTGGGTGGATACAAGGTGACCTTCTTCCTAGAATCTCCATGGGAAATATACATGTCACTAGAATGGCATCCAATATAAGCATCAGTCGTAGCAACCCATGGTCATCCCAAGATCAAGGGATGTCCTCACACAGGATTCTTTGGCTGAAGCACAATTAAGTCTTCGGGGTATTCCCAAGAGTCTAATGAAGTGACCACATCATCCAACACCCTTTAGATCTTGATTTTAGATCTATCTGCCAGTTCAAGCGTAGTGGGAGTAGGAAAAATATGGACAAATCCAAGTTGATCCATGGTTTGTTTGGTCATAACATTAATTTCTGCCCCCAGGTCCATAAGTACATTAGAGAAAAGGACATCACCTATATGAATGGAGACAACATGGTTTCCAGGGTTGGTATATTTCTCCATGTGCATACACCCCGTCATTAACTCTGCTACTCTACCAACAAATTAAATAGTTTGAGGTTCCAATCTTCTCCTTCCTGGCTTCTTGAGACAGAGTTCCCTAATGATTTTTGTGCAAATGGGGATCTTTTGATAACTTGGAGAAAAGGTACCTTTATGAAAAGGTTCCTAAGCTCAAAGGGCAGGCTAGACTCAAGAATGGGGTCATTCTTCTCCACAACTAACCTCTTCGGATAGGGAGGCCAGTTGGAAGAATATGCAAAGTCTCAAAAGGTATGGGGATGGGATGGATGGTGACATATTTTTAGGATGGTGACAGTGGTGGCATTAGCTAACTTAGCTGAGGTAATGATGGTTTTGGCATTGGGTAAGGTGCATATGTAGGTGGGTATGACTACGTAGGTGCAGAATAGGAATGGTGTGAATGGTTTGGCCCTCTCCAACCTTGTTGCCAAGATTGGGAGGGTTGTCCATAGTGATATTGGTTGCCATGATGCCAATTTTGAGAGTGACTAGTGTTAGTATAGGAATATGGATGTGAATTATAACCAAAACAATGTGGTGGAAGTTTAGGAGCCATACCTGCACTTACTTGAGGCCAATTTCTTCGTGTTCCCATAGCATGCAATGATTCGGCTTCAGGTTGCCTCCTTCAAATACAACTTTCAGCCCAGGTATGGAGGGACATTTTTTCGTGGCATGGTTCTCTATACAAATTGCACATTTATTAGTTCCTTTAATATCAAGAGGATATTCTCTTAAAATATGCGCTTTTCTACATTTTGGACAAAAAATAGATAATGACTATTGTTCCTCTACAAGTTTTTGCTGAAATTTCAAAGAGTCTATTTGTTTTGTAACAATATTCATTATTTCAATTTTTATATTGTTCATTTTGTTCTCTAATCCAATAATCATAGCATCATTAGATTCATTTTTCTTATTTCTATTATGAATTCCTTTACCGAATCTATATTGGTACCTCAAGAATTTCCTGCATAAGTCAAAGATTTGATCAAATGATTTCTGAGAAATATCCCCTTGTCCTAATAGATTTAGATTATTCCTAGCATCATCAGTAAGCCCATGTAAAAACAAGGTTCTAATGGTACTTAGATCAAATTTGTGCTTTGACTACTAGAGGATGTACACAAATCTCTTTAAGTAGTCCTTTAGAGTCTCATCATCATTTTGTACAATAGTAAAGATTCCATCTTGAATATCTCTAGTTTTACAATATTCCTGATATTTTGACACGAACACTCTCTTCATTTGTTCCCAAGAAGATATAGTGTTTCCTCCCAGTCCCATGAACCAGTGAAGTTTTGAGTCCTTGAGATTTGCAAGAAACAACATTAACTTCTGAGCATTAGATGAATAATCATAACTTCTACACAAAATATCAAACTCAAATAAAAAAGAGTGTGGGTCTTCATGTACCTTACCATAGAAATGAGGAAGAGTTGATGGTGGAATATTTTTCATTTGTACTTGTGTATTAGGATCCACAATTGGGAATCCAAAAGTGGATTGTTCCTCATTTACTTGATTTTCACTAGTTCCTTCTGCATGGTCTTCATGATATGCCATTGTTTCTCCTCCAAGCGAACCTCTCTCAACAGGCTGAGAAGGTTGACTATGGGCTCTAATAGTCACATTTTTCCTCCAAATGGGTAGTGTCACACTTGGACCGCTGCTACCAGAGTTCAAGTAGATTGTTCTTGCATGATGATTCTAGGCCTGTTTGGACTTCTTGCCTTCAAAAGAAGACCTAATATGAGATTTTATTTTAAATTTATTAGTATTTCCTAGGCCCCTAGTGGGCTCCAAACCCCTACCTCTTTTAGGCATTCATTTCAAAAAATGACAAAACAAAATTCCAATAAAATGCCACAACTCAAAAATAACTAAACACCTATAAATTCCTCCAAGCAATAGAAGCACACTACAGAAAAAATAATAGAAGACTTACCCCTATTGCAGAAAAAAATGATAAATTCTTACCAATTTAAATCATCTCCTTGGCAATGGCGCAAAAATGTTGGGTGTAGGAATTGCACTTAAGAAAGCTCCTTCAACACTTAATTGTCAACCCAGGGGTTTCATAAACTTACAGACAAAGCATAGGTAATTCTAGAAGTGTTATGAACTTTTCCTATTTCTATTCTTACTTCTCAATTGAAATCTTGAAGAATCAAACAAAAAAATCGCAAAGGAATTGACACCAAAGTAATTCTAGTGCTGGAATGTAAAAGAATGAATTTGCGAAGAAATCAAATAAAGGAACTTTCACATTGTTGTAAACAATCTTAACTATTGAAGTAAAACTCTATGTTTATCCTCTATTATGAAATCGACTCACAAAAAGATAGAAAAGATAGTTTAACACCTTAGAATTCAGCCTCTTCGATGGGGAAACCTCCTTTACATTACACAAATGAACAATTCTTGGATGATACAAATGAAAAGACCTCCTTTCTATATATATGAGTCTAAGAGGTCATAATATAATCAGAGCTGACAATAAGGGGTTACACTAGTAGTATAGGGGCCTAACAAGCCCCTCTCCTTCAAAAAGTGTTGTCCTCAATGCTTGAGTAGTTCTTGATGCTTCTGTATAAAATTCTTGTCCTCCCATCTGGAATATTCAGTGGATAAGTTCTTCCACTTGATGAGATACTCTGAAATTGATCGATTTCGTAGCTATCGGGTTCTTGTTTCTATGACTGCTCCAGGTTCCAATATGATTTTTTCTTCCTCTTCAATTTTTGGCAATATTGTTTGAATTGGGATCTTTTGCAACTTTTGAATAAGTGTCCATACTTCTTCGTCCTTCTTCCATTCATCCATTGCTTCGTTTATCCAATCTGGTTGGATAATAGAAATAGCACAAAACAATGCTTCCACATCCTCATCCTTTCTTGAGAGTGCATCTGCAACAAAATTTTGCTTCCATTTTCTATAGATGATGTCAAAGTCATAACCCAACATATTTGTGACACATTTTTTCTGTTCTTCTAAAGATAATAGTTGTTCTAAAAAGTATTTAAAACTATCATGATCTATTTTTACCTTGAAGTGTCTTCCCATTTGGTAAGGTCGCCATTTTTTAAGTGCATGTAGTATTGCCAACACTTCCTTCTCATAAATAGCTTGCTTGAGATGTAGCAATAAAAATACCCAATCACCTACATCAAAACATTTTTCACTGCGATGTTGATCTACTTGTTGTTTCATTTGATTTTGCACCAAAGTGGCATTATCCTTTAAAAGTTGGAGAACTTGTTGTTGATGCTCGATGTGATCTTTCACTACTTGAACCTTTTTCTTCTTGATATGTCCTTCTATATTTAGAGTTTGAGGAGTGGTAATTCAGCTTCTTTGAGGGGGCAACCTCCTTTACATTACAGAAATGAACAATTCTTGGATGATACAAATGAAAATACCTCCTTTCTATATATAGGAGTCTAAGGGGTCATAATTTAATCAGAGCCGACATAACAATAATAATGTAAGGGCACAATAATAAAAATAGTGTGCTTCTATGGGGCACAATAGTAACAATCTAGGCACTACATGGGTACATCAATATAATAAGGGGGATGTACTAATAACAATAAGGGGTTACACTAATAGTATATGGCCCTAACATCCTCCGTATAGATGGTGGTAGTTTAACAAGTGGGCCCTTGAAAATATTTTCCTTCTAAATGATTTTCCTTCTCACACGAAATGGTTGTTCCTGTACTCTTACAATCTGCTTGCACTAGTACACGTACAAAACTTATGTGAGAAGAATATTTTACACTTATACTAAAGACTTATGTTTTCATGTAGGGGCTCTAAGCCTCAAGGCTTGGAGCACTCTGTTCCTGTGACAAAACATTGGTCCTTGTACTGGAATAGAGCTTCCTACACCAAGTATTCCAATTAACTATTGAGAAAAATAGAAGAGCATGTTCACTATAAAAAGAATTGCAAAAGCGAGCAGAATATGAAATAACTTGCACATGAAAAAGAATGCTTTAATAAACTGAATCTCACAAATAGGAATAAAACTTTAAGATGAAAACAATCTTCAAAAGTTATGTTGGGTTGTGTTATATTCTTTCCACGTAGTTATCAGGGGGTTTGAAGGGCACCCGTAACCCCACTTTATGGAGTCTGGGGCAGTGCCCCGGAAAATTTTGGTTTTGGACCCTATGTTAGGTTGGGCAGACACATCTATGGTTTTTTGCATGATTTTCGCACATATTTTTTGGACGCGATGGTTTTTCGGTCCATGGTATTGGACATGATGGTTTTCAGTCCATGGTATTGGATACGATGGTTTTCGGTCCATGGTATTGGATGCTTCGACATGTATAAATATGTATTGTAACATTGAAAGGAACATAATGAAAAATCAAGATGGTATTCCAAATTTTGGGATCCAGGGGAAAATATCTGTGTATATGTGTTTTATGTGTTCTACTCTCACATTATTTATTTTCTATGTTTTAGAATTCGTATGCAGGTAATTTCCGTACAGGGTTAAAACCTACATTTGGTATCTGAGCAGTTTTGGCTTCAAGGGGATGCCTTTGTTGCTGAGGGGTTTTGCTCGGGCCTGTGGTAGACCATGTTCAGTGGGAGATCTGCGAGATCGATTCTAGTGGTGAAAGAAGATGGCGAGCAGTGGAAAGATAGAGATCGAGAAATTTAATGGTCAAATTTTTGAGTTGTGGAAACTCAAGATGGAGGATCTGTTGGTGGATAAAGATTAGTGGATCGCGGTAGATCCGGGTACTAAACCAAGGGGAGTGTCTGATGAAGAATGGAAGAAGTTGGATCGAAAGGAAAATAGCACAATACGATTGTGTGTCTCAGATTCAATATTGTTGAATGTATCAGGGGAAGCTACGGCGAAGGCTTTGTGGGACAAGTTAGGGACTTTGTACCAATCTAAGTCTCCGGTGAATAAACTATTCCTGCGAAAAAAGTTGTATAACCTGAGGATGAAAGATGGAGACTCGGTGATAGAGCATCTGAATGCATTTAATACTATGGTAAGTTAGTTAGCATCTGTTGATATTAAAATTTCAGATGAAGATAAGTGCACCAGTTTGTTGTGTTCTCTACCAGATTCGTGGGATAGTTTGGTTATTGCAATAGGTAGCAATGAAACTGCCTTGCAGTTTGATGAAATAGTCTCAGCCTTGCTGACGGAGGAGATGAGATGGAAAAATATCGAGAGCCAAAATGGTGATGCCTTGTCTGTACGAGGATGGTCCCAGAACAGAAACAAAAATAAGTCATTGAGTGGGAGATCTAAATCTAGAGGGAGATCTAAATCTCTAGGAAAACCTATAAAGGTGGTGTGCTGGAAATGTGGAAAGGAAGGGTACTACAAAAGGGACTGTAAATCTAAAGCTCCTGATAAAGGAAAGGGATTTGATGAGGCTCCTTCTGTAGAGGCGAAAACCACCTCAGGTGAAGGTGGGGATGTGTACTTGGCTTCTTCAAGTACACATGTAGATCATGAGGCATGGTTGATTGACTCAAGTGCATCCTTTCACTTCACTCCCCATAGAGAGTAGTTCGGCGAGTATGAGAAATATGATGATGGTGATTGCTTCTTGGGGGATGATAGGAAGTCTAGAATCATTGGTCGTGGAAAAGTAAAGTTGAAATTGCAAGGTGGAAGAGTTATAACACTTCCAGGTGTTCTGCATATTCCTGCATTGTCCAGAAATCTGATTTTTGTAAGCAATCTGGATGATGCAGGTGTAAAAATAGCGTTCGAGAAGGATGCCTGCAAGATGGTTTGGGGAGCACTGGTATTGATGCGAGGAGTTTGGATTGGAACTCTGTACAAGCTGCAAGGTAGCATTGTTGTTGATGGGTGCAACAATTCTGTGGTTCCTGAAAGTGGAGCAGAAAATCTAGTCATCTCTGGAGAGAGGACCATGTTGTGGCATCAAAGGCTTGGACATATTGGAGAGAAGGGCCTTCGAATACTTCATGGTAAATGTATGGTAGAAGGTATGAGTAATAGCTCTCTAGATTTTGATTTCTGTGAAAATTGTGTATATGGGAAGCAGAATTGGGTGAGCTTCCCCTCTGGTAGTAAGAGGGTGAAACAGATATTAGAGCTTGTGCACAGTGATGTGTTTGGACCTGTGAACGTTCCATCACTAGGTAAGTCTGTGTACTATGTATCATTTATAGATGACTTCTCGAGGAATACATGGATATATTTTCTTAAGAAGAAATCTGAAGTCTTTGACAGGTTTAAAGAATTTAAGGCTCTTGTGGAAAATCATACAGAGAAGAAGATAAAGATGTTGAGGATAGATAATGGTGGAGAGTTTTGTAGCAAGAAATTTGAAGAATTCTATAAGAAGTGTGGTATAGCATGGCAAAAGACTACTCCATATACACCTCAACAAAATGGAGTTGCAGAAAGAATGAACAAGACATTGATGGAAAGGGCAAGAAGCATGCTCAGTGGTGTCGGGTTAGGACAGGAATTCTGGGCGGAGGCAGTGGATACTACATGTTACCTGGTTAATAGGTCACCTTCATCAGCATTGGAGGATAAGACTCCACAAGAGGTATGGACCGGTAAGAAACCCTCTCTTTCCCATCTGAGGGTATTTGGATGTGATGCATATGTACATGTTCGAAAGGAGAAAAGAACAAAGTTGGATAATAAATCTGAAAAGTGCATCTTTATTGGGTATAAGGATGGTTTAAAGGGTTATAAGCTTTGGAATCCAGTAACAAGGAAGGTTATGTACAGCCGAGATGTGGTGTTCAGAGAAGTGAAAGATGTTATTAAACATGAAGTCCAACCAAAGGAACCTGAGAAGATAGAGCTTGAGCTAAAGGAGGAAGAATCAAACTCTACAGTAGAGGAGGAATCAGAATATGAAGAGCCACAAACTCCCGTTGTGAGAAGATCAGTTCGAGAAAGAAGGCAGCCTGAAAGGTATAGTCCATCTACTTTTTGTTCAAAATTTGCTTTATCTATTATTGACGATGATCCCAGAACTGTGAAGGAAGCAGTAGATTCAGAGGATGGAAAACTTTGGAAAGAGGCCATGGTTGATGAAATGGCATCTTTGCACAAAAATGAGGCTTGGGATCAGGTGGAGTTTCCAGCTGGAAGGAAACCCATTGGTAGAAAATGGGTGTTCAAAAAGAAGACAAATGCAGAAGGAAAAGTGGAGAAATACAAAGCTCAGTTGGTAGCAAAAGTTATTCCCAGGTGCCGAGAATTGATTTTGGTGATATTTTTTCTCCTATTGCCAAGGTAACTTCTATTAGATTACTTTTATCTTTTGCTGTTGCTTTTGATTTTGAGGTAGAATAGATGGATGTGAAGACACCATTTCTTCATGGGGACCTAGAAGAGGAGATCTACATGAAGCAACTTAAAGGCTTTGCGGTGAAGGGTAAGAAAGAACTGGTATGTAAGTTAAAGAAGTCTCTATATGGGTTAAAACAGTCACCAAGGATGTGGTATCAGAAATTTGATACATTTATACGGGGACTTGGCTTCACCAAAAGCAAAGCAGATCACTGTGTGTATTTTAAGTTAATTAGTGACCGTGTTATTTATCTGGTCTTATATGTGGATGATATGTTGTTGGTTGGAAATGACAAAGAAGTTATCCAAGATTTGAAGACCCAATTGTCCTCCAAATTTGACGTGAAAGATCTTCGTGCTGCAAACTATATTTTGGGCATGGAAATTAAGAGAGATAGAGCGAAGAGGAAGCTTTGGTTAAACCAAAGGAAGTATGTCGAGACAATATTACAGAGTTTTAATATGCAAGGTAGTAAACCAGTGAAGGTTCATATTCTTGTAGGTGTGAGGTTATCTGCTGAACAGTGTCCCAAGACACAAGAAGAGGAAGAGGACATGTCCCATGTTCCATATGCAAGCGTAGCCGGTGGCCTAATGTATGCAATGGTCTGTACAAGACCAGACATTGCACATGCAGTGGGAGTATTGAGTAGGTTTATGTCAAAACCAGGGAAGGAGCACTGGACAAAAGTGAAGCGGGTTTTCAAGTATTTGCGTGGTACTAGTGATTATAGTTTGTGCTACCAAGGAAGACTAGGATTGGACAGAGTGTTGGATATTCATGGCTTTGTTGATGCAGACTGGGCTGGATATCTGGATTAGAGAATATCTACAAGTGGGTATGTGTTTAACCTATTTGGAGGTGCAGTCAGTTGGATGAGTAAGAAACAATCTGTAGTGGCACTTTCAACTACAAAGACAGAATACATGGCAGCCACTCATGCAAGCAAGGAAGCAGTTTGGTTGTAGAGATTGTGTTCAAGTATGGGGTTAGTACATGAAGCTATAAGGATAGACTGTGATAGCCAAAGTGCAACTTTATTGGCAATGAACCCTGCATATCATTCAAAGACAAAGCACATTGATGTTTAGTGTCACTTTGTGAGGGATATGATAGAAGACAAAGAAGTGTTGCTGGTAAAGGTGGACACTTTAAAGAATACTGCAGATGCATTGACAAAATCTGTGAGCTCTGAGAATTTCTCTTGGTGTAGAGAGACAATGGGCATTTCAAGGTTGGAAAAATGATTAAGCTCTCTTGTGGCTCCCTGTGGAAAGAAGAAAACAAGTGGGAGAATGTTGGGTTGTGTTATATTCTTTCCACGTAGTTAACAGGGGGTTTGAAGGGAACCCGTAACCCCACTTTATGGGGTTCGGGATAGCGCCCCGAAAAATTTTGGTTGTGGACCCTATGTTAGGTTGGGCGGACCCACCTATGGGTTTTTGCATGATTTTCGCACATATTTTTTGGACGCAATGGTTTTTCGGTCCATGGTATTGGACATGATGGTTTTTGGTCCATGGTATTGGACGCGATGGTTTTCGGTCCATGGTATTGGATGCTTCGGCATGTATAAATATGTATTGTAACGTTGAAAGGAACATAATGAAAAATCAAGCTGGCAGTCCCGGTTTTGGGATCCAGGGGAAAATCTCTGTGTATATGTGTTTTATGTGTTCTGCTCTCGCATTATTTATTTTCTGTGTTTTAGAATTCGTATGCAGGTAATTTCTGTACAGGGTTAAAACCTACAAGTTAGAGCAGACTTTCTTCAGTCAAAGGGTTTTGCATGCAATCAAATCTAACTTGAAATGGGTTCACTATAATATTTAAGATTACTTTTAATCCTTTTCCTTAAATCATGAGATGCAAATATAAATTAAGATATTGCAACATCACTCTTTTATATTCCATGAAGTCATCGCTAATCTTTAGGAATTTATCTTTTAGTATCAGAAATGCATACATCTGATGATGAATGGTTTCTTTTCAGAAATAGAGTAAATCATATAATAGAAAAATAATGAAACACTTGTTGTAAATGAAGTAGCGAACCAGAATGCAAGATCCTACATGCACTAGTGCAGAAATGATCTTATCTACATGATCCAAGCGAAAGAAACCAGAAAAAAATTATCCGAAGTAAAGTAATTCAATTTAACTTTAACACAATGGATCCATTCACACTTTGACTATTTAGTGAAATAAATCATAATTCGTAAGCAAGAACGAAATTAAGATTCAAACCATGTTTATGCAAATAAACAGAGATAACACACCTTTAAGATAACGAGAGCAAGAGGGTAAATGAGCTGGGTGGTTGAGCCCTAACCAACCAACTCTTTTCCCGTTTTAGGAAACAAAAACCTTCAACACGTTAATAACATATCATTCAAGAATTAAAATGCAAAATGAGAAAATCAGGGTGCAACTCCTTGTACTAATTCCGATCATAAAATATACATTTGAGGTCAAGTCTAGCCTAGAACGTGGGTGACAATGAGACTACAAATTAACCAGAAATTACAACTGTACTGCTATCACTATTGCTTGCTAACCTAGTCCTATATGAAAGCTATATTTTTATACAACCCTTCAGCCTATGTCCATAATAAAAAATTACACATTCATTCCAAATCAAGCCTTTCGGCTGAAATGAAATAACAAACAAAATTGAAAAATTAAGGGAGTGACTATAATAAGGTGCAAACTATTCGTTGGCCGTAGACCTGATCCTCGGCCATATGCCTGGCTATCATCCACTTTGTGTTCAACTCTGGATGATTGCAGCTGAACTGGATGATGTGGACCAAGATGCCCACGTGAAGTGATTGAGTTGTTGCAGAGATCACAGAATGGATAGTTTTTGGCGGTGCAAGAATCTACCTGTACTAGATCAAGCTAGTATAATGATTAATACTTTAGCTTATCAAATGCTTTAAGAAGGTAAATACAAGTTAAAATAAATATTAAAGGCACAAAATCTATTTAAAATGATTAATTAAGCACCAAATAAACCTTAAACATGAAATATGAAGTTTATGTAGGAATCAACAGTATTCCTGGACTAGTGCAGGAATGAGGAGGTTTATGGAGATAAAAAAAGGTTAATCATTGTGATTTTGTAATAGGAAAGGGGTAAAAATAGAGTATTTCAGCTGACCAACATCCTCCCATCCCTAAGCTATTGGGTGTCCTCACACAACCTTTACCTGCTACAAAACTATTCAACATAAGGAGCCATCTTTGAATCCTGCACTTGGACATTGATCGTTGCCTTCACTACCTTCGTCTTCTTACCTTGGGCTTTCTTAAGTTGTTTGGTCACCTTCTTGAGGCACTTGTAGCATTTAGAAGCCTGAAAATTCCATACCTTCAGTTGACGTTTTTGTTCTTTGACCTCTTCTGCCAACTCTATATTTCCTTGCTTCTGCCAAGTCTACACCTTCATGACCTAGTTTAATGCCTCCAAGTTGTGAATTTGTTGTTCGGGCTCTACTATCCGGTTATTCAGATAGAGGGTATAGGTCTTCCTTTCCAGCTCGCCTGGTGCAAGCACTTTTTCTACAACTAATTCAAAACATGTACCTTCGTTTCCAAGATCAAAGTTATCTTAGCCATCCAGCATCTGCATCATAATATCACCAAGGGTTTCTATACTAGGAGCTTCCATGTCACCAAGGGTTTCAGCGCCCTGTGCATCTAACTCATCAGGGGTTTTAGTACCCTGTACATCCAACTCAGTAGGGGCTTCAATACCTCGTTCATTCACCTCGTTAGGGGCTTTAGTACCTTGTTCATCAAAATTGTCGAGGGTTTCTATGTGTTACGCCTTGTCATCTATTTGACCATCTGCCGGGTATCTACTTGCACTCAGTGTCATTATTTTATTCTTCAACTTATGAAGGAAGGTCGACAAGGGTATGTCATCATCCTTCTCTAAATTTTCTTCATTCACCATAGTATGGGCTATTGCATCTGTGAGAACCAAGAGGTTGTGATCTCCAGGTGAAGTCTAAGGTGACTCGTCAATCAAAATCGGGGAGCTTGACTGAGTGCTACTTGTCCCTCAAGAGACAGTCCTTTTCTTCATCAAGGTCCTGGTCGTTCTTCTTTTTGCTAAGAATGAAGTTTCTTCAACAGGTTTCTCCTATGCTTGCACCCATTTGTCCTTGCTTTTTGTCTTGGCAAGGCGTGAAGTCTCGGCTTTTCTCTTCTTGCTTGCACTCCTTCCATGAGACTCCCCTGCACTTCTTTCTCAAAATTCTTTCAAGAACGCCTCCCAGGTCATTTCCTTAGCCTCCAGCTCTTTCTTAATGAGGATTGCAATGAGCCTATGATGGTACAATTTATCTGCAACCCGGCTCATACCCCTGTTTTGCACTCCTTTCATCATTTTCTCTATACTTTGGAGCAAGTAATAAGGGAGATTGATGCATTTCCCTGATTCAAAATGCAACAAGAACCGATATGGTACATGAACATTAATGTGTAGCATCCCTAACAAGTCAGAAACTCTTGTAATATGTACAGGAGGTCTCACCATTTTCCAAGCATGGCACTCTGTGGAAGCCCTTTCTTCCAGTTGACTTTGAGCTTCCGGTTGACCATAAATCAGTGCCATCTTTTCTTTTAGATCCTCTCCTTTTCGAACCATTTTTCCCCTACAATTGAAAAGCCTGTAGCTCGCACTATAGATTCTTCCATGACCTCCAATTCCAGTGAGCCTAGCTTAGCTCAACCTTCCTTGAATGTCTTTGCAAATTCCAGAGCTACAGCTGTATCAAACCCGTCAAATTTCTGCAAAAATGGGAGAAATCCTGATTTTTGCAATAGTGCAAGACTACTTCAATATTCAGTCGTCTGTTCTATTTCCTTCACAGATGATGGTTCATGTGTCATGGGCACCATATTTTTTTGGATCCACCTCAATTTTCTGTCACAGCCTTAGGAAGGTTTGACACTGTGGAGTACAAAAGAGCTGCCAAGAATTTTATGATGGAGATCCAGTCCTTCCACTGTCTTGGTGATCCCTTCCATACAATCACATTCAATCATTAAAATCACCCCTTTGGGATGGATGCACACATGTATTAATCTGCTACGGGGAGCAAATGATAATTCGAGGAGGCTGAAATTTTTATGGCAGAGTTGTAACATGCATGGGGGATCGGATTATGAGGTAAGGATATCATGAACAAGAGATGGAGGATCTTTTCAAACAGAGGTAATTGTGGGATTTTGGGTAGATTTGTACTATCCTCATTTGCCTCATAATTTACATAAGTTGTACTTTGGTACTCATTAAAAATATTAGACCTCATAACCTAAAATATCTTGCACTTTAAATGATTTCTCCCTAAATTAGTAAATGAAAAAGAAAAGTCTTAACCAAAATTTAAATAATACAATGCTATGATCTATCACTGTGGTATTCATTCATCTACAGAAATAAAACGTAAATTTCATCAAGCATTTTGCATCAAGCACTCCTATACTGCGTTAACCATTTTTTCACTGCGTTGTCTCAATTGGATGCCTGTTTGCACTAATCGTGCTTGGACTAAACCTGCTTGCATTGCAACGTCCTTGCACTGAACCTTCTTGCACTGCAACATGTTTACACTGAACCTACTTGCACTAAACCTTCCCTCACCGATCATGCGCGTTCCTGCACCGGTGCTTTCTGTAGCATCAAATAAATAGGGGATAAAAAATTCTAATAGAACTCAGTTTTTTGGCTAGACTAATTTTTTTTCCTAAATATAAAAAGAAGTTTTATTCACTATTCTTTGGTGTTTCATGAGCATGCCTTCTAATCTGACTACATCAAATGCTGCATTCGATTCATGAGGGAACAAAGAAGTGGGAAGGGGTAATTTTCAAAATGGAAAGGAATACCATAGCAGGGATTCCAAGAATAATACTACCTAGGGGGATAAATGAAAATGGGGTGTGGAAAAAAATTCAAGGGGGAAAAGAGGGATTTTACGAAATTGGATAGAGGTAATTTTTTTTAGAAGAAAAAGGAGGGTGATTCATTATGGGATTAAGAAGAGAAAAATAACAGGAATTACGAAATGAGAAAATAGAAGAAAGGCGTAATTTTATGTTCAAGATCTGCCTGCACTGGTGCCAGAAAAAGCAAATGGAGTGGGAATTAAGCATTTACTTGGATAAAAATTTACATGCTAGTTACTTGGGTAGGGGCTGGGTTCCTTGAACCTGCTTCTTCTTGGTGACAGCCAACATATCTAAAAATCAAGTAACATTCCCTTTTTATTGAAATTTTGGTCTTCCTACCACCATGCTAGTTTTTAGGTTGATCCTTCTGCAATCATGTCAGTCAACTGATTTTCATTATTACAAGATTTTTTTATTTTTTTATTTTTTGTCATTTTTCCTCTTTTTTTTTGTTTTTTGTTTTTTAATTTTATTATATGAGGAAAAGAAAGAATCAGATCTTCAACAGGTTGGTGTTTCCACCTACCAACTCCTTGTCAGGTTGCTATTGGACTTGCTTCATAAAATCTCCTTTAGTAAGGGGTTGAAAATACACCTTCAATCTATGCCCATTTACCAGGAACACGAAATTCCGTCCATCAATAGTTTTAATTTCTACCGCTCCATTCTCAAACATTTTGACCACCTCATAAGGTCCCATCCAGTGTGTATGGAATTTCCCTTTAAAATATTTAAATCTAGAATCGTAAAGGAGTACCCAATCACCTGGTTGGAATTGCTTCTTCCAGATAGACTTGTCATGCCACTTATTGCATTGTTATTGAAGTAATGTGTTTTGTTGAACAACATCCATTTGAAATTCATCTAATTCATTCAAATATAGAAGACATTTTTGCTGTGCTTCAGAGAGATCTAGCCCCAATTGGGCTGCAATCCTGAAAGTCTTGATTTGGAATTCTATCGAAAGGAGGACTTGTTTCCCGTACACTCGCTCATATGGTGTCTGTCTCATGTTGTTCCTCCAAGTGTTTTGGTATGCCCACAAGGCTTCCAATAATTTGTCAGCCCAATCCTTTCTATGGATATTTATTGTCTTTATGAGGATGGACTCAATCACCTTGTTTGTGGACTCCACTTGACCATTTGCTTGCAGGTGATACGATGTATATTTCATGTGATAGATTTTGTACTGCTCCATCACACCCTATACCAGATTAGAAATAAAATGTGGTCCATTGTTAAAAACAATTTCTCTAGGCATGCCAAATCTAGTAAATATTTTAGTAAAAAGAAAATCAACAGCTTTTTCAGTAGCAAAAGAAACAACTTTAGCTTCTACCCATTTTTTAACCAAATCTTTACAAACCAAAATATGCTTTTTATTTAATGATGTTGGATTTATTGGTCCTAAAAAATCAATCTCCCATTTTTCCAAAGGCTCAATCATAACCTGAGGACATAAATTCATTTCATTGGTTTGATTATGTTGGCCAATTCGTTGACAAATATCACATCGCTTGACATATTGTTTGGCATCCTTAAACAAGGAGGGCCAAAAATAGCCAGCTCGTAACACTTTGTATGCAGTCCACTTGTTAGCAAAGTGACCTCCACAAGGTTCGTCATGGGCAGGTTTTAAGATATCATACACTTCTTCCTCTCTCACAAATCTATGGATAATAAGGTCTACTCTAGTGTAAAAGAGGTCTCCTTGAATCCAAGAATATGCAACACTTTTCTGTATAGTACTATGATTTTCAAGAGCGGATAAGTGAGGTGGTGTTTTTCCAATGACTAAATAGTTAGCTATGTCAGTGAACCACGGGGATTTTGTCAACACAAAAAAAATATGTTCATAAGGAAAATCATCATCAACAGGAATTGCTTCACCAGGATTATTTAATCTTGAAATATAATATGCTACTACATTAGATTTTCCTTGTCTATCAACAAAAGTAATGTTAAATTCATGCAACAATAATATTCACCTAGTCACTCTACCACTAGTTAATGGTTTAGTCATAAAATATTTTATTGCAAAATGGTTAGTATGAACAAGGACTTCATATCCTATAATGTAATGTCTGAATTTATTAATGGAAAAAATTACAGCTAAAAAATCTTTCTCAATGACCATCTAATTTAGTTCAGTGGGTGACAAGTTTTTACTAATGAAGTAAATAGCATTGGATTGTTTGTCCTCTTCTTGTCCTAAAGCTGCACCAATAGTAGTATATGAGGCATCAAAGGAAATATGAAATGGTAGGGACTAGTTTGGTCCTCTCAAAACTGGTGCATGAACTAGTTTTTCCTTCAATGTCTCAAAGGACTATTGGCAAGCTGTGGACCAAGAAAAATCACTATCCTTAGCCAAAATTCGGAAAAGCGGGGTAGCTATCCTTGAGAAATTGTAAATGAATCTCTTATAGTATCCTGCATGTCCTAGAAAACCTCTCACTTCCCTTTGAGTTTTGGGTACAAGAAGTCTCAAAATAATTTCTATTTTTGCAGGGTCAACTTGGATACCTTTGTTGGAAATAAGATGGCCAAGAACCACTCCCGCCTTACACATTAATTTGAATTTTGGTGACTTAAGGCAAGAAAAGATTCTTCGCAACGAAGAAGCACTTATTCTAGATTTTTTAGGGCTTCTTGGAAACACAAAAAAGTCAACTATATAGATTTCCACACACTCAAGGTCAGCAAAAATGGCCAAGACTACCCTTTGAAAGGTAGATGGGGCATTACATAGCGCAAAGGGGAGAACTCGGTAGGAAAATGTACCCCATGGACATGTAAAAGTGGTTTTGTCTTCATCCTTGGGTGCAATCTGTATCTGGGTATAACCACTAAAGCCATATAGAAAAGAAAAGTACTTCTTACCAGCAAGGGTATCAAGTACCTAGTCGATGAAAGGAAGGGGGAAGTAATACTTAAGAGTGGCTTTGTTCAATTATTTGTAGTCAATGCAAATGCGCCATCTCCCATATTTTTTCAGGACTAATACCAATGGAGAGACCCACTAGTTGTCAAAAATAGGATAGATAAAATCTATATCCAAGAGTTTTTGAAATTATTCCTTTACAACATCTCTTAGAGCTAGGTTCATATTCCTTTGGGGTTGTCAGAAAAGTCAATCTCCATCCTGAATATAGATATGGTGGGTATAGGTTTCAGGAGGGATGCCTTTCATATCTTCATAGCCCCATGCAAAGGCATCAAGATGGTTTTGTAACAAATTCACAAGTTGCTCTTACGCGGATGAATCCAAGTTTGAACTGATATGCAAGGTTTTTCCTAGACTAATCTCAACAAGAGTGGTATCAGGATCAAGAGTACACAGAGGTGTTGCTAGAGATGGTAGTGAGGGAGGTAGAGAGTCGTGACTTTCCCGAAAATCTAGACTAAAAATCTGACTCAATGACTCAAAATTGGGCATGGTGTCTAGATTGTTTAGGAAGTCGTAAAACTCACCCTCTTGTGAAGACTCATCATACTGATGTATCAAGGAAACAAGTTGAGTCTCCTCATCACTACTGTAGTCTAACCACAAAGTGTCTCAGAGCTCCTGAATGGATTTAGTGGGTGGATACAAGGTGACCTTCTTGCTAGAATCTCCATGGGAAATATACATGTCATCAGAACAACATGCAATATAAGGATCGTCCGTAGCAAGCCATCGTCATCCCAAGATCAAGGGATGTCCTCCCACAGAATTCTTTGTCTGAAGCACAATGAAGTCTATGGAGAATTCCCAAGAGTCTAATGAAACAACGACATCATCCAATACCCCTTTCGGATTGATTTTAGATCTATCTACCAGTTCAAGCATAGTGGGAATAGGACGAATATGGACCAATCCAAGTTGATCCATGGTTTTCTTGGTCATAACATTAATGGCCGCCCCTAGGTATATAATTACATTAGAGACAAGGACATCAACTCTCTAAACAAAGACAATAGGGTTTCTGGGGTCAGTATTTTTCTCCACGTACATACACCCTGTCATTAACTATGCTGCTCTACAAACAAATTGAATAGTTTGAGGTTCCAATCTCATCCTTCATGGCTTCTTGAGATAGATTTCCCTAATGATTTTTGTTCAAGTGGGGATCTCTTTGATAGCTTGGAGAAAAGGTACCTTTATGAAAAGGTTCCTAAGCTCAGAGGCCAGGCTAGACTCAGGAATGGGGTCATTCTTCTACATAACTAACCTCTTCAGATAGGGAGGCGAGTTGGAAGAAGATGGAAAAGGCTCAGAGGGTACGGGTATGGGCTGGATGGTGAAATATTTTTCAGAATGGCTAGGAGTTTTCTCCTCATCTTTCTAGTCGATAATCACCATAAGCTACTTCTAATTTTATAAGGTTACTATCTTCCTCGATCTCAATTGGAGATCATTGACTCCAATTGGCATGGATTGATATCTGGATGAGGAAAGCGGGTTCATAAAGTGGATGATTTGTACTGCTTTGTTATTGGGGTTGGGTAAATGATGGGAAGGCAGCTTAGGAGGTTGAAACGGTGGAGGTAAAGACAATGGTGGCATTGGCTGACTCAACTAAAGTAATGATGGTTGTGGCAGCGGGTAAGGTGCATATGTAGGTGGTTATGACTACATAGGTGTAGGATAGGAATGGTGTGAATGGTTTGGCCCTCTCTATCCTTGTTGCCAAGATTGGGATGGTTTTCCATAATGATATTGGTTAGCATGCTACTAATATTAGGAGTGACTAGTGTTAGGACACAAATATGGATGTGCATTATAACCAAGAAAATGTGGCGGAAGTTCAGGAGCCATACCTGCACTTACATGAGGCCAGTTTCTTTGTGCTCCCATAGCATGCAATGATTCGGATTCAGGTTTCCCTCCTTCAAATACAACTTTCAACCTAGGTATGGAGGGACATTTTTCCATGGCATGATTCTCTACACAAATTGCACATTTATTAGTTCCTTTAATATCAAGAGGACATTATCTTAAAAGATGCCTTTTTCTACATTTTGGACAAAAAAATACAATGACTCTTGTTCCTCTACAAGTTTTTGTTGAAATTTCAAAGAGTCTATTTGTTTGCTAGCAATATTCATTATTTCAATTTTCATATTGTCCATTTTATTCTCTAATCCAATAATCATAGCATCAGTAGATTCAGTTTTCTTATTTCTATTCTAAATTCATTTACTAGATCTATATTGGTTCCTTGAGAATTTCTTGCACAAGTCACATATTTGATCAAAAGATTTATGAGCAATATCCCTTTGTCCTAACAGATTTAGATTATTCCTAGCATCATCAGTAAGCCCATGTAAGGAAAAGGTTCTAATGGTACTTAGATCAAATTTGTGCTTTGACCTCTGGAGGATGTACAAAAATCTCTCTAAGTAGTCCTCTAGAGTCTGATCATCATTTTTCACAATAGTAAAGATTTCATCTTGAATATCTCTTGTTTTACAATATTCATGATATTTTAACAAGAACACTCTCTTCATATGTTCCTTAGAAGATATAGTGTTTCCTCCTAGTCCCATGAACCGTCAGAGTATTGCGTCTGTTGGGCGCAAATAAGGTGCCTTTTAGAACTCCTAATTTCCTCACATTAATTATCAACCTAGGAAAGTTTTTTTGTTTCAAGAGTGTACACAATATGTGTAAGTGATGGAAATCGTTGAATCTACAGAGAGTACTGCTTTAAAATGACTTATTAATTTCAATACAAGAGTAAAAAGATCAAATCGTAAAATAACAATGTGTAACTTCAAGGAAATTAACTCATTCAACCATCAAAACTCAATCTTAAGCGAGATCACAATCCAATCTTAACCAAAAGTTCTAACTGCAATTACATCAACTGAGTGCACTGTAGTGATAACAGAGCTCTTTTAGCTAAATGTAGGCTTCTACATAAAAGGAATACATCTGATATAATCAATAAAACTCTAGCATTCAATTAACAAGAAATTATTCTTAATCAGCTCAATCCATGATATTAAATAAATGAAACAGTCAACAGAAATAAGAACCAATGCAATCAACATACAAAATCCACACTAGTGAAAGTGAATCAATCATAAAACTATAAAACAAAATAATTAAACTGCAGAAAGGTAAACTATAAAACAGGGAACAGTAGTGAAATCCACCAGTGACTCGGCCCAAGCTGCCAAGGAATACTACTTAACTACTCTAGGATATCACGAATGAACAACAATGAAAATTATATATTATTCATCGAATCCAAATGTCATTACAACACAAGGTCTTTCAGAATAATGCTCTGTATATTAAAATTACAACTGGAGTAAAAAGGAAAAAAAGTTCTCTCCTATTCTATTTGTCTTTCCCTTCTTATAGTCAAAGAGGAAAAGAGATAAATGTGATTCCTCAGGATCAACTAAATGCTATTATCAGACAGTCTTTCTATCTTGTGCTGATCCTCCTAATTTTCTTTTTGATTTGACCAAACAAGACGTGCACTGTTTCCTCTATTTAGCCTTTGTTGTTCCATCTTTTGAACAACCGCGATTCCCTTTGCCAATTTTTTCATAATAAACAATGAAAATTAGTTTTCTCGGCCAAATTGCATCAAAAGTAGTTTCATTCATTTTCTATCGAAATCTTATCAAAATGTTATTACGTCATGGCACAAACGCATGAAAAGGAGGAAAAAGATAGTGTAATCAAGGGTAAATTTATACCTATTGCACGGCCCAACATTCTCACCTGCTTACCTTGTTTCACATCCTCGTGAACACAAATAGTTATTATGTAATGCAGTTAAAGAGTAAGAAGGAAAGACTTTTTCTTTATCTGACCTAAAACAATTCTTTTTTATTAAATCTACAAAATCTATCCCTTCATGACCTTCAGACAACTCATAATCAGAATGGTATCCTTCAAGTGGGTACCAAATAATAGGACTACTAAAATGACATCCCAACCAATATGGTCCATCCCTCCAGATAGTATTGCTGTAAGTAACAAAACAGCCTGCTACAGCTTTAAAATTCCTGTAAATAAATGGCTCTCTCTCATTGACACTATTGGTTGAGACTATCCATCTCTACTTGGATGCAATCAAGGATATTTCCTGAATGGATAAGAAATACTCCCTTCCATTTTGCACGATTTCTTTATGTATAGGCCCTAGAATCTTAGTTACACCCTCCTGTGTCATAAGCCTTTTGTGTCTAATAAAAAGTTGCAAGGGGTGCGTAGGTTCACTCCTAACCCACAAATCTAGCCCATGTTCTTTTCTTTGAAAGGCGTTATAAGCCTTAGACCACTTGAATTGGTTTACCGCAAAAGAAATAAAGGCCTGGAACTGAATATCCCCAACAAAAGGACTAGGATTATTATCCATCTCCCCTTCTAATACAAAATTTTGCAAATAGAATGCATAGAGGAGCCATTGGACCTTTGTCCCATGCTCCTTACAACACTTTATGAATTCGTCAATTGTCTTCAATTCAACTGACTTGCCGGACCTAACAACTTTAATCTTCAACATCAAATATATTTCTAATAAAAACAGAGCATAATTTCTGGTAGGAGACCTACAAGATAAGACATCAGAGTATAAAGAGAAAATAACAACGACCTGGACCACGACCTTACCTAGTTTGGCTTTCATTTTCCTCTGCTTTTCTTCCTCTTGCCTGAACTTATCAAAAGTTTTGTTCTCAGTTATGGTCAATTCTCTGCATTGCTTTTGCAACTCCTGATACCTTTGCAGAGGAATTGTCTCCATCTAACATTGTTCTAAAGAAAGTTGGGCTTGTGCCAACTCCTCCTGTAACTTCAAAAGAATAGGATCACTACTTGATGGGGTGTCCTTGGATTTTTCTTCTGTCTGGGTGCCTGTGCTATGAGAGGGTATACTCTCAATCTGAGTTCTTTTATTATGGGAGGACCAACCCTCCATCTGAACATATGTATCCATTAAGTCTGCATGCAAATTTGTTTGGGTGGCTACTGTTTGAGTAGAAATAGGTTCAGTCTAGGTTTTTGTTGCCTTGCCCTTACATATATATATTTGTGTGGCCACATTGACTACCTCAGGAGTAGTACTCTGGGCCTCTCTAATTGCAGTTTCTTTCAATTTCCGACGTAGCCTTCTAACTATCTTTTGAAGCTTTTGGTATTTCTTCCTCAACTTCTTTAGTTTTGTTTCAGCTACTCGTTTTCTGAGAAACCTCCTTTGGAAGAATAGGTTTGTCAATACCCTTTGTATCTAATGGTTCCTAGTGCTTGTCTTGGCTACATTCCAATATAACCATGTTTCCAGACTAGTTGTCAGATTCGTGAATGACTTCTATGTTTACTTCCTCTTCCTGGTCTGCAGCTTCTGGGGAAGGCAGAATTTCTGTATGACCAGAATCTCCTAAAGATTGGGCTTCAGTCAGGTCCAAATCAAGTGATCCTCCAGGTTGCAAGTATGCATTTAAATTTTCTAGGACCTGGGCCATCCCTTCCTCAAAGTCTTGCAAGAAATCATCTTGGGGCCTCATAGGTGGTGTTTGAGGAGTCCCTGCTTCATTTTCTGGTTCAACATCAAAATGTTGTGCTTCCTCTTGTTCTGAGTCTAACTTATGTTATTCCTCATGTTCTTGTTCTGAATTGCCTTCTTCCTTGGGTTTGGATTCAGAATTACCTTCTTCCCCTTGTTCAAGTTCAGAATTGCACTCTTCCTCCATCTTTGGCTCTAAATTACCTTCTTTCTCTAGTTCAGGTTCATAATTGCATTGTTCCTGTGGTTCTGACTCAGAGTCTTGTACATTAATTGGAATGGATGGCTCCGCCAGTCATTCGGCACTACCCTGAGGATCTTTAGACCTCATCTAGACTGGGTTAAACCTCGCAGACCACCTGCGCTTATGAGGTCCAATTTTTGAATGAGCAATCCTCTTCTTCTTCGGAACAGGGTTCTGCTAGCTAATTTACAATGTTGTAGAGTATTGAGTCTACTAGCCAATTTCCAAGGCTACAAAGTTTTGAACTATAGGGTCTTGACTAATTTCTAGAGGCGCTATGAGACCATCCCAAGTTAATTTTTGTTGAACAAGATTATGACTAACAACTAGTCTGATCAAACCATGGTGACTGACTACAGTCTCAAGATGTCTAGCCCATATTATTCTATCTGTTGTGTCATGCAATAATGAATTCAAGAAAAATGGTAAAATGACAGTGAGGTTCTGCTTTAAAACAACTAAGAGTTTGAGTTTTCGTGGTTTTACCACATCCCAGTGACCATCATAGGTGATGTACTTCTGGATGACACTTGCCAATTCACGCCCTGGTTCTCTCAGAGAGGATGGTTGAATGCCCTTGCCTTTTCGTGTTAATTCCTCATGTGTATCTCTAAAAATATCCACCACGTCATGCAACATTATGTGATTTTTAGGCCATACTGCTCCTTCTGTCGATAGCCCAAAAACTTCACCTATCACAACCTCTGATACTGTTATTCTTATGCCTTTTACTGTGGACTGTTCATTCTGTAAGTGCTGTAAAAACTTGATAGAGATTTCCTCACTGGGGGCCTGAAGTCTAGTGAAATATGATATCCATCCTGCATGCTCCAGAATTTCCCTAGTTCTGTCAAAAATCTCCAACACTAAGGGTTCTCGGTGAACTTATTTTCCACCCATAATGCTCGAATTCTTCAAATATTCATTCTACAATTTCAAGGATTAACACAGCAGAAAAGAAACAACAGAGAACAACAATTGCTTTGAAAAAAATAGAACAACAAGTAGATGTAACAACTAAATTCCATGATGCTAAGCAGAATTTCCATGAGAATTAATGATATTAATTCAAGGACTATCATACTGCCACATGTAATTTGATCATGGGATATCATAGCAACATATCAAGTCGAATAAGTGGAATAAATATAGCGCATGCAGAGGCATAATGGAAATCCTTCCCCCTCCTTAAAGAGAGGTTGCCTACGACCGAGTAGATAGGGAAAGTGTTGTTCTGACGGCAAGGCAAGGGAATGAACAGTACGCCAGTAAATGAAGTAGAGTACACATATCAATGATAGGACGACAAGAGGTATGGTTATAATGAGAGCGGAGTGTGTAACGATAGTTATGAATAAGACATAGGATGCTTTGGGTTGATGATAAGTTATGCGAAAAAGAAAAGGACAACAATATGCCAAAGAGGTACTCTGCTGACGATATTCTAATCGAGAATGATACGATTAATCGAAAGACATTATCTCATGCATAACGGTACAAAACAGGGGAAAATTAAGGAAATAATTTCTTCGATAAAAAGAAAGAATAAGAAGAGAGTATTATAGTAGTAATTAACGATAAGATATAACTTCAATACCACAAGTAGAGCCTCTACTACCAGAAGACATCCATAGCATCAGCAGGGTTGCTTTTTAACCCATATGAGCCAGGATCCTGAATTTATAAATGGAGAGTTCCAATGCTATTCTACAGAAGAGATCAGTGTGCTGGTGTGGTAACCAGATATCCACACTGCCATTCACTGGGATGTAGCAAAAGTGATCAGGACGGCTCGTGATGAGACCTCCTATTCCAAGGATATTTTGGCTATCAAATGGATCATAACCCTGATGTGGTGGCCATAATGGGAATTTCACTTTGCTATAACCTTATGAACATGGTAGGCTGGCTCTTAATGAAACCCCCTATCCTCCATCTGAAAACAAAATTTTGCTGTTATTACACATTTTTGTGATAAATAGAGAGAGGCTCAATATTCCTTAAGAGTAGGGATAGTGGAAGAAGTTGAACATGTTAATAAAAAAAGTATACCCATAGTATTGTTTATTATAGACAGAGAAGATTATAACCAGGAAGGGTGGAACCAACATGGTTTCTAAGATGATCAATCAGTATCATGTACAGCAGAAAAAAATACAGTATAGTATATAAATAAATGTGTCTCTTTTCTTGAAAAGAATCTGTCATCAAAAGGTTGTCCTGTTAAAGATCACACCATTAATGGTATTAATTCCTTTCAATAGAATCCATAAATTCTTTGTCCTCGTAAAAGTAGTGTACTTCATTCCATGAAAACAAAATAAATTGAAAAGCAAAAGAAAAAGTGGAGAGCAATCCCACAAAAGAAAAAATTTGTTGTTCAATTGGATTGGACTGCGGTTGTTCAAAAGATTTAACAACAACTGTTCAATTAAATGAATAGAAAAACAACAAAAAAGAAAAAAATTGTTCAATAAATTAAACAACAGCTATTCAATAGATTGAACAATAGTTGTTCAATTAAAACAAACAACAAAACCACACACACAAAAAAAGAGTGATGTTCAATCGATTGAACAGTAATTGTTCAATAGATTGAACAACAAAACAATCAAAAAAAAAGAAAGTGTTGTTCAATAGATTCAACAACAGTTGTTCAATTAAATGAACAGAAAAGCTAATGAAAAAGTTATGTTCAATAGATTGAACAACAGTTGTTCAACAGATTGAACAACAAAATGATAAAAAACAAGAAAGTGTTGTTCAATAGATTGAACAGCAGCTGTTCAATAAATTGAACAACAAAATGATAAAAAGAAAGAAAGTGTTGTTCAATAGATTGAATAGCAGCTGTTCAATAAATTGAACAGCAAAATGATAAAAGAAAGAAAGTGTTGTTCAATAGATTGAACAGCAGCTATTCAATAAATTGAACAGCAGATGTTCAATAAATTTAACAACAAAAGGATAAAAAGCAAGAAAGTGTTGTTAAATACATTGAACAATAGTTGTTCAATAAATTGAACAACAAAACAAGCACAGAGAAAGAAAGAAGAAGAAGAGAAAAAATCAAATCAGCTATCATATTTACATATTTTACAGAGAAGAAAAAATAAAATTTATGAAGATGGAGTTGCCGAAGGATTTCCTTCTATAGTTAAAACTTACATGGTGAGGTCCTCATGTATCTGCTAATAGAAAGATTCTTTGGTAAGTGGCTTTTGGTAGAGGTGTACCCTATGCCCATTTGCTTTAAAAGAAGAACCAGACCCATCAATGGTGGCCAACATTAGAGTACCATTGTCGTGTACTTGCTTTATTTCATAGGGACCTAACCATCTAGTCTGCAGTTTGCGAGGGGAGTCTTGGAACCTAGAATCGTAAAGAAGTGCCTAGTCGCCCTCATGAAATGTCTTTTTCTTAACCAGGGCATCATGCCATTTGGCTCTTTGTTGTTGAATAAGTGTCGTACACTGTAGAGCTAGTAGTCGAATTTCATCTAATTCGTTCATCTGTTGTAACCTATTAACCTGGGCTTCAGTTAAATCCAATCCTATTTCCTGGGCTGTCTTTAGTGTTTGTATCTCAAATTCTATGGGAAAAATGGGTTCCTTACCAAATACCAGTTGATACGGTGAGTATCCAGTAGTGTTTCTCCAAGTTGTGCGATATGCCCACAAGGCCTCTGGCAGTTGAGCAGTCCAGTCTCATCGATGTGATGAGACAGTCTTTGTTAGAATAGCTTCGATAACTTTGTTGGTGCTCTCCACCTACCCGTTCGCCTGCGGGTGATACAGAGAGGTAATTATGTGTGTGATGTGATGATTTTTCAGTGTAGCAGCAATCTTGTGACCCACGAATTGTGGCCCCCCATCAGTAATTACTTCTCTGGGTAAGCCATACCACACAAAAATTTCAAAAATAAAATTAATAACAGTTTCCTCTGTTGCTCTTGGTAATGCTACTTCTTCCACCCACTTAGTTACATAATTTGTTGCAACCAATATATAATTTTTCTGGTTGGATGGTGGTTTGAACAGCCCAATGAAATATAATGCCCAACGCTCAAAGGGTTCTATCACCAGCCATGTAAGGAGTGGAATCTCATCAGATTGGCTAGGGCGATCCATCCTTTGGAAACTATCACATGCTTGGACAAATTTCTTAGCATCTTTAAAAATAGTGGGCCAATAGTAGCCCATCTGTATAATTTTATGTCCAGTTCTGCGGTCTACAAAATGTCCACCGCAAGGTCCATCATGGTAGGCTTTTAAGATATCATAATTTTTTTCCTCCCTGATGCACCTGTGGATGTGCATATCAGCTCCCATGTGGAAATGGTATCCTCCGATCCAAGAGAAATGAGTGCTACACTGTACAATCAATTTCCTTTCTCTGGATGTCAGATGTTCGGGAAATTTTCCCGCTACTTAGTAATTCTCTATGTCTACATACCATGGCATTTTTATGGCCACAACAAACAAATGTTCATTCTGGAATTGATCTTCTACCACCATTGTATTGTTTGTTCTTGGCACTCGGGAGAGGAAGTTTGCCACGAGGTTCTCCTTCCTTGGTCGATCCTTTATGGTAATGTCAAATTCCTACAAAAGTAGTAACCAACGAGTCACTTTTCCATTTGTAATGGGTTTATTGGCTAAATATTTGATAGCAGAGTGATCAGTAAAAATAACTACAGGGTATCCAGTTATATAGTGTCTAAATTTGTTGATAGCATAAATAACAACTAGAAACTATTTTTCTATTACTGTGTAATTCAACTCAGCAGGAGTTAACTTTTTGCTAATGTAATATATAGCGTAGGGTTTCTTGTCTTCTTCTTGGCCAAGAATAGCTCCGATAGATGTATCTGATGCATCTGATGAAATCTGAAAAGGTATATCCCAATTCGGGCCTCGTAATACTTGTGTTGTCGATACTAACCATTTTAGATCTGTAAAGGCAGTGTCACATCTATTAGTCCATATAAAGTCAACATTTCATGTCAAGTCATATAAAGGTGCAACAATCCACTAAAAGTTCTTTATAAATCTACGATAATATCCAGAAAATCACAAAAAACTGCGTACCTCTGTTTGAGTGCAAGGAGTAGCTAATAAGAGGATTACTTGTATCTTTGCTGGATCTACTTGAATTCCAGCTGTTGAAATGTAATGACCCAGAATCAGGCCTTTTGTCATCATCATATGACATTTCTTATGGCTTAAGCATAGTCTAGTAGCAATACACCGATCTAGGACTTTCTCCAATGTTTGTAATGCCTGATCAAAGTCATCTCCGTAGGGTTTGAAATCATCCATGTCCACCTCCAATCCTTCATTTATGAAGTCTATAAAGATACTGAGTATGGCTCTCTGGAATGTAGCGGGTGTGTTGTACAGTCCGAAAGGCAATACCCTGTAAGAAAATGTTCCCCAAGGGCAGGTGAAAGTAGTTTTATCCTGGTCTTCAGGGGTAATTTGAATTTGGTTGTAGCCATTGAAGCCATCCAGGAAAGAGAAGAATTTCTTTCCTACTAGTGTATCTAGGACCTGGTCGATAAATGGAAGGGGAAAATGGTCTTTTTGCATTGCTTTGTTGAGTTCTCTGTAGTCAACACATATCCGCCATTTCCCATTCTTTTTAGGGACAACTACTAATGGGGAAACCCATTTATTGTCAGATATAGGATAGATAAAATTCACATCTAATAGTTTTTGAAGCTCTTCTTTCACAATATCCTTTAGATGTGTATTTAATCTACATTGTCGCTGTCGAGTGGGTCTTGCATCTTTTTCAGTGTATATGTGGTGCATGAATAACTAAGGGTCAATCCATTTCATGTCTGGGTAATCCCATGCAAAAGCCCCTTTATATTTCCTAAGGACTTGGACAAGTTTCTGTTGTTGGTCATTACTCAGATTATTGTTAATGTTTAGGATTTTCCCTTGGTTGGTCATTAATGTCTCTCAAGGAATCTTCTTCAATCTCATTATCAAGGACTACTTCAATGATGTGACATCTCAAATTAGACACTGCAGTAGGGTGATTAATAAAGGTGTTAATGACATCGTCTTCTGTTTGGTCTTTGAACTCAAGCACATCTACCACAGTCAAAGGTGAACGCATATTTTCTTTTAAATATGCTATTGGTTGTTTCCTAGTTTTGACAATGGTTAGGCTTGGTTGAGCAGGAGGGTATAAAGCTAAATTATTTACATCGTTTCCTCTAGTTATGGTCATACTGCATATTCAGTAGCCTATATAAGCATAGACTGTTGCTAGCCAAGGCCTTCCTAGTATTAAGGGGTGTCCATTTAGCTGATTTCTAGGGTTAATAACAAAAAAATCTGCCGAATATTCCCACAAGTCCAAAGAAACCATCAAATCTTGTAATGTTCCTTCTAGCCTAATTACTAAACGGTCAGCTAATTATAGCAAGGTAGTGGTTGGTTCTAAGGCTGTGATGCCAAGCATTTCACAAGTTTCTGTTGTAAGAATATTAATGGCTACCCCTAAATCAACTAAAGCATTGGGAAAAGAGTGACCATTTATTTGTACTGTGACAATGGGATTTCCTAGGTCTTCATATTTTACAGGTGTCTCTTTGCCTAGTAATAAATCAGACAAAGTTCCGACGACATGTACAGTTGGTGTTATTTTTGTTTTCCTCACAGACTTCTTTGCACACAATTCTTTAATGGTTTTAGCATATATCAGAATGTCTTGAATGGCCTGGAGGAGGGGTATTTTTATATAAATATTTTTGAGTTCACCCAAAAGATCAAAGTCATGATATTCAATTGGTCAAGGTATTATCAATCTTTCTGGGAACGGGGGATAAGTAATTATAATTTGCTCGGGATATTTTTCCCTAATTGTATCTCCTCCCTGTTTTATTTTTTGGTCATTTACAGTCGAAGGCCTACTCAGATGTGTTTCTTTACCCTCAGGTTACAGATTTTTGTCCTCATCTGGAGCAATTATGTGACCAGATCTTAACTTAAGCTCATTAAATTCTCTCATCTCAACTTCAGGGTTCAGACTTTCAATAATTTGGACTGACTGAATTGGTCTGTTGTTAGGATTTGGGTTGGGTTGAGCTGGGAGTTGTGGTCATATATTAGGTTGAGGATTTTTTTGCAACGTATAAGGTGCTGGTAAGGTTGGTTGAGGTAGAGGAACTGTTACCATAGGCTAGTTTGCAGATCGTTGCCAATTTGGTTGCTAGTTCTGATTTTGTGAGGTAGAAGGAGACCATTGAGGGGAATAAGGGGTGTTTTGCCAGAAAGGTGGAGGGTAAGAGGAATTTGGCCAATTATTATTTGATTGTCTAGGCCATGGTTGCATAGAAAATGCTTGAGGTGGCTGGTTCTTCCATGCTGCTCCTGAATACTATTAAGAATTAAATTGCGAAGAAGGAAAAAATGAATATGGTTCTGTAGGCATACCTGTCGGACGCGTTTTCCATTGACGGTTTTGGTTCATCAGATATACTGGTTCCACTTCCCCTTCTTATTCCTTAAAGACCGCCTTTAATCCAGGAAGTGATGGGAAGCTTCCCATAGTGTGATCCTTAGTGAAAATGGTGCATGTTTGAATCGTATCCAACGGACATTCTCTATGATTGTGTTTTTTTTTGCAACATGGACAAAAATAGCCAGATTATGTTCTGCTTCGGCTTGCTTTTGCTTGGCTTGCATGATATCCAATTGCATGGTTAGGGTCTCTAGGATATCAGTTTTGAAATCTTCTAGTAGATTGCCAATTTCAACTTGTGTAATACTTCCTCCTAAGGCTTTGTTGTCTCTGGTAGTCGCATCACGCCTGGTTGGTTTCAGCCTTGTACTGCCTCTAGAACACCTGATGCACAATTGTATAATATTGTCATAATTCTCTTGATAAATATCACCCTTCCCCATTAAATTTAATGTTTCTACCCATTGGTCTTTCATACCTTTGATGATTGCGGTTTCAATAACTTCAGGAGGCAAATTTGGATAAGGAGATCTTTGCAAATTATATTGAAAACGTTATACATATTCTTCAAGAGTATCATTAGTCTTAGCTACCATTTGAAAGATTTCATCCTTCAGTTCTCTAGTTCGGCAATAATATTGTTATTTTTTTAGAAAGGTTATTTTCATTTGGTCCCAGTCATTAATAGTACCTCCACCAAGCTCCATAAACCAATGCAAAGCTGCTCCCTTCAGAGTAGAGGGGAACAACTTCAGTTTCTGGGGGTCGGTAATGTAATCATATCCCCTACATAAAACATTGAATTTGAAAAGGAATGCATCAGGATCCTCTAAATTTAACCCATGGAAGGTAGGAATATTGTGTAATGGTATAGCTTTCATGGGAGCATTGACAGTTGTATCAACAATAGGGTATTGCAATGTGGAGGTCTGAGGCTATTGTGGATTATTGGCCATTTGGTAAAAAATATGCCAATATTCTTCAGGGATTTCTAGAGTTGGAGCTTTGTTTCTGGGGGAGTCAGAAGAGACTTTTAAAATGATTTTAACAGCACTACCTTGGTCCAGAATACTGGGTGTCCTCTGTTCAACTACTACTTCAGGAGATTTGGGTTCTGATGAATTAATCTTTTCAACACTACCTATTTCTCCTTCTCCTTCACAGAGGTTGCAAGAATTCCCTTCTTGTAAAGGGCTAAACTGCAAATTTTCAGTGCTCTGAAAGCTCTGTTCAGAACCTTTAGTCTTGCTGTGAATCTCAGCGTCAGCTGCAGATGGTGATCCTATGGCCTGAATGGTTACAATAGGATTTCTTGTAGAAACGATTTGGGGTCCTACTGATGACTAAGACTTGACTTTCCTTATGATTTCGTCAATAAAGGTTGATCATCCAAGGGGCACTAATCCCTTATATTTTTTGGTTATAGGTGGAGGAATTAAATATTTTTCTACTCTTTTCTTCTTAGTCATTCACACAGAAGTTCAAATATTTATTTCTACTTTAATTCCTACGCAATTTTGCTGAAAAGCGGGTGAGGGATCAAGCACTTTACTTACTCATATGTAGGTTCTTACCTTTCATTCTTAATACCTAGTTCTTTCATAGCAAAACAACATCAAATATCTATTCCTACACAATTGTGCTAAAAAGTGGGCGAGGGAGCAAGCACTTTACTTACTTGTATGCAGGTTATTATCTTCCATTTTTAATACCCAGTTATTTCACAACACACAAACATAAAACACGCACCACCTTATTTGAAGTGGAAACACTTTCCCGACAACGACGCCAAAATTTTGGGCACAAATAAGGTGTCTATTAGAACTCCTAATTGCCTCACATTAATTATCAACATGGGTAAGTCTTTTTGTTTCAAGAGTGTACACAATATGTGCAAGTGATGGAAATCATTGAACCTATAGAGAGTTTATCTTTAAAATGAATTATTGATTTCAATACAAGAGTAAACGGATCAAATCATAAACTACCAATTTGTAACTTCAAGGAAATTAACTCAATCTTAAGCGAGATCACAATCCAATCTTAACCGAAAGTTCTAACTGCAATTACATCGACCGAGTGCACCATAGTTATAACAGATCTCTTTCAGCTGAATCTAGGCTTCTACATAAAAGGAATACATATGATATAATCAATAAAACTCTAGCATTCAATTAACAAGAAATGATTCTTAATCAACTCAATCCACGATATTAAATAAATGAAACAATCAACAGAAATAAGAACCAATGCAACGAACACAGAAACTCCACACTAGTGAAAGTGAATCAATCATAAAACTATAAAATAGAATAATTAAATTGCAAAAAGGTAAACTATAAAACATGGAACAGTAGTGAAATCCACCAGTGACCGGGCCCAAGCTGCCAGCGAATACTACTTAACTACTCCAGGATATCGTGAATGAACAACAACGCAAATGATATATTATTCATCGAATCCAAATGTCATTACAACACAGGGTCTTTCAGAATAACACTTTGTATATTAAAATTACAACTGAAGTAAAAAGGTGAAAATGTTCTCTCCTATTATATTCGTCTTTCCCTTCTTATACTCAGGAGATCTTGAGGAATTCACAACTAAATGCTATTATCAGACAATCTTTCTATCTTGCGTTGATCCTCGTAATTTTCTTTTCGATTTGACTACACAAGGCGTGTGATGTTTCCTCTATTTAGCCTTTGTTGTTCCATCTTTTGAACATCAGATGTTCCCTTCGCCAATTTCTGCATAATAAACAACGAAAGTTACCTTTGTTAGTCAAATCACATCAACAAAAGTTTCTTTCACTTTCTATCGAAATATTATCGAAACCTTATTACATCATGGCAAAAATGCATAAAAAGGAGGAAAAAGATAGTGTAATCAAGGGTAAATTTATATCTGTTGCATGGCCCAAAAGTGTCCTTGAGAGTTGTAGGAAACAACTTTTACTTCTGAGCATTAGATAAATAATCATAACTTCTACACAAAATATCAAACTCAAATAAAAAAGAGTGTGGGTCTTCATGTAACTTACCATATAAATGAGGAAGAGTTGATGGTGGAATATTTTTCATTTGTACTTGTGTATCAGGATCCACAATTGGGAATCCAAAAGTGGATTGTTCCTCATTTACTTGATTTTCACTAGTTCCTTCTGCACGGTCTTCATGATATGCCAATGTTTCTCCTCCAAATGAACCACTCTCAATGAGCTGAGAACGCTAACTCTGGGTTCTAATAGTCCCTTTCTTCCCCTTTGTGGGTTGTGTCACACTTGGATTGCTGCTACTAGAGTTCAAGTAGATTGTTCCTACGTGATGAGTTTGGGTTTGTTTGGACTTTCTGCCTACAAAAGAAGGCATAATATGAGATTTGATTTCACATTTATCAGTATTTCCTCAGCCCCTAGTGGGCTTCAGACCCCTACATATTTTAGGCATTCATTTCTAAAAATGACAAAACAAAATTCCAATAAAATGTTGCAACTCAAAAATAACTAAACACCTATAAATTCCTTCAAGCAATAAAAGCACATTGTAGAAAAAATAATAGTATACTTACACATATTGCAGAAAAAAACAGAAATTTCTTACCAATTCAAATCGCCTCCCTGGCAACAGTGCCAAAATGTTGGGTGTAGGAATTGCACTTAAGAAAGCTCTGTCAACACTTAAATGTAAACCCGGGGGTTTCGTAAACTCAGAGACGAAGCACAGGTAATGCTAGAAGTGGTATGAACTTTTCCTATTTCTATTCCTACTTCTTAATTGAAATCTTGCAGAATTAAATAGAAAAAGTCTCAAAGGCAATTGACACCAAAGTAATTCTAGTGTTGGAATGTAAAAGAATGAATTTACGAAGAAATCAAATAAAAGAACTTTCACACTACTGTAAAAAATCTTAACTACTGAAGTAAAACTCTATGTTTATCCTCAATATAGATGGTGGAAATTTAACAAGTGGGCCCTTGAAAAGATCTTCCTTCTAAATGATTTTCCTTCTCACACTAAATAGTCGTTCCTGTACTCTTGCAATCTGCTTGCACTAGTAGAGGTACAAAACTTATGTGAGAAGTATATTTTACACTTATACTGAAGACTTATGTTTTCATGTAGGAGCTCTAAGCCTCAAGGCTTGGAGCACTCTATTCCTATGACAAGACACTGGTCCTTGTACCAGAACAAAACTTCCTACACCAAGTATTCCAATTTACTTTTGAGAAAAATAGAAGAGCATGTTAACAATAAAAATAAGTGAAAATGTGAGTAGAATCTGAAATAACTTGCACACAGGAAATAATGCTTTAATCAACTAAATCTTGCAAATAGGAATAAACCCTTAAGATGAAAAAAATCTTCAAAAGTTAGAGCAGACTTTCTTCAGTCAAAGGGTTTTGCATGCAATAAAATCTAACTCAAAATGGGTTCACTATAATATTTAAGATTACTTTTAATTATTTCCTTAAATCATGAGATGCAAATATAAATTAAGATATTGCAACAACACTCTTTTCTATTTCATGAAGTCATCCTTAATTTTTTAGGAATTTAACTTTTAGTATTAGAAATGCCTCCTTCTGATGATGAATGCTTGCTTTGTAGAAATAGATTAAATCATATAAAGGAAAAAGAATGAAATAGTTGTTGTAAATGAACTAGCAAACTAGAGTGCAAGATCCTACATGCACTGGTGCAGGAATGATCTTATCTACGTGATCCAAGTGGAAGAAAACCAGAAAAGAAATTATAGGAAGTAAAGTAATTCAATTTTACTTTCACACAATGGGTCCGTTCACACTTTGACTGTTTAATGAAATAAATCTGAATTTGTAACCAAGAACGAAATTAAGATTCAAACCACACTTCTACAAATAAACAGAGTTAACACACCTTTAATATAAATAAAGAAAGAGGGTAAATGAGCTGGGTTGGTTGGGCCCTAGCCAACCAGCTCGTTTCCCATTTTAGGAAACGAAAACCTTCAACACGTTAATAACATATCATTGAAGAATTAAAATGCAGAGTGAGAAAATAATGGTGCAACTTCTTGTATTAATTACGATCAACAAATATACATTTGAGTTCAAGTCCAGCATAGAATGAGGGTGACAACGAAACTAAAAATTAAACAGAGATTAAAATTGTACTTCTATCACTATCGCTTGCTAACCTAGTTCTATCTAAAAGCTATATTTTATACAACCCTTCGGCCTTATATCTGTAACCAAAAATTACACAATCGTTCCAAATCAAGCCTTTTGGCTGAAACGAAATAAAAAACAAAATTGCAAAATTAAGTGAGTGACTATAATAAGGTGTGAACTATTTTTTGGCTGTAGACCTGATCCTCGGCCATATCCCTAACTATCCTCCACTTTGAGTTCAACTTCAGATGACTGCAATCGAACTAGACAATGTGGACGAAGATGCCTATGTGAGGTGATCGAGCTATTGCAGAGATCACGAAACAGATAGTTTTTGGCGGTGAAGGAATCTACCTGCACTAGATCAAGCTAGTATAATGATTAATACTTTAGCTTATCAAATACAGGTTACAAGAAATATTAAACGCATGAAATCTATTTAAAATGATTAATTAAGCACCTAATAAACCTTAAACATGAAATATGAAGTTTATGTAGGAATAGACAGTATTCTTGGACTAGTCCAGGAATGAGGAGGTTTATGGAGATAAATAGAGGTTAATAATTATGGTTTTACAATAGGAAGGGGGTAAAAATAGAGCATTTCAGCCTACTAACATCCTCCCATCCCTAAGTTTTTTTGTGTCCTCACACAACCTTTACCAGCTGCAAAAATATTCAACATATGGAACCATCTTTCAATCCTACACTTGGATATTGATGCCTACCTTCACTACCTTTGTCTTCTTACCTCAGGCTTTCTTAAGTTATTTGGTCACCTTCTTGAGGTGCTTGTAGCATTTAGAAGCCCGAAACTTCCATACCTTCACTTGACATTTCTGTTCTTTGACCTCTTCTACCAATACTATATTGCCTTGCTTTTGCCAGGCCTATTCCTTCATGACCTAGTTTAATGCCTCCAAGGCATGAATTTGTTGTTAGATTTCTATTATATGGTTATTCAGAAAGAGGGTAGAGGTCTCCGTTTCCAGCTCATCTTGTGCAAGCACTTTTTCTACAACCGATTTAAAACAGGTACCCTCGTTGCCAAGATCAAAGTTATCTTGGCCATCCAGCATCTTCATCATAATATCACCAAGGGTTTTTATGCTAGGAGGTTCCATGTCATCAAGGGTTTCAACCCCCTATGCATCTAACTCGTCAAGAAACCAACACATCTACCGAGGTGAGTACCATAGATATTTGTTTGCTACTATACTAGGAAACAACTGCGAAACCAAAACTAAAAATTCCACCTGATGTACTCTTTCAGTCTGATGGACTCCCTTCCCAATCTGCATATATGAACCCACACAACTTCACTCCCCTTGTCTGTTTGAACCATATTCCAAACTGGGTAGTGCCTATGAAGTACCGTAGAACATGCTTAGTTGCCTTCCAAAATAATTTGGTTGGCCTAACCATAGCTTGGATCAAATGGTTGAATGCATAGCACATATCTGGTCATGTATTCACAAGATACATGAGTGAACCCACTAGTTGCTAATAAATGGTAGCATCCACTTTCTCACCTAAAGTGGCATCTTCCTTCCTCCAATTAGTTGCTATATGTGTCTCCATGGGTTTTCAACTCTACATGTGGAACCTTTGTAATATCTTACTTGCATACTTTCCTTAGACAAATAGTTCCCCATCTGTTATAGACATTTTTGTGCCTTACAGCATTGAGCATGAAATGTCCATAATCCAAGGGATCCAAAGTCCCTAAAAGAGTTGTTCCTGCCCCTAAAGGAACAAGGTCAACCAATGACAGCTTCTCCCAGAAGTTCTCCACCAAAAACCACTCAGAAACAGTCAATTCAAGATCAATTCAGAAGCTCTTCTAGCTGCCTGCGTTGCAATGCACCCCAATACACTAGCTAGGTGCGTTTCAACACACCTAAATGCACTACCAGGGTGTGCTGAGCGAGAAATGCCAAATGGCAATGTCATTCCGCGAGGTGTACAGACACTGGAAGCTTCCAGAATCTTCCTCAATGACACTTGCCTCAATGAATTTGACTAGTGATGAGTAAGAGGCTCTCAACCTCCAAGTGGAAGCAAGAACTGACAGAGAGAAGCCACAAGTCAAAACATAAGCTGACTCATCCTCTCTGCTTACATCTATATATGGATCTCTCACCCAGAGGTCCAGGGGGCTGGAATTTTGTACTTTGCAGAGAATTGTTGTTGGTTTGAGATTGAGATTAGTACATTGGGTGATTTATGCTTTGTTGGAGGAGAGGAAGGGATTCCTTTGCTGGGAGGTAGATGCTGGATCGGGACTCACTTGGTTGTATCTCCTCTTGGACTTTCTTATCATATCAATAAAACTATTTGAGTTTCTCCTATATGCTTGTATATCAATGATGCTTTGTTATATTTGCATATTTAGTTTATATCTGATCCTAAACTAGTTATGAATGTAAATCCATGTCTTTTGTGTAGTTTTCCTCTCTTGTGATCTTGCAGGAACTTGGTGAAGCTAGACCAGTGAAGGAGCAAGCAGCGGGAAGCGAACAAAGGAGAGAACGATTGGATCGACAAACTAGCGGAAGACACTGGTTAGTTACATCCTTCTTATCTATTTACATTTCATAAAGAAGAATACGAAGATAGTTTTCCTTGTTTGTTGCTAAGGAACTATCACACCTTAGAGTGGGATAGGGGCATTCCGAATTGGATACTTTTCCCAACAACACCATCGGCTTGCCATACTTCCAACCCAAGGAAGTAGTGCATCAGACCCATGTCCTTCATTTAAAATTCACTTGCAAGGCCGTCCTTGCAAGATTTGATCAGTTGCTCATCACCATTTAAAATTAAATCAACATATAAGACAATAATAAAAAAAATTACCTTCTACCAAAATATGATAGAGGTTTTCATTTGCTTCATTTTTGGATAAGTCCAAACTAGTGAGATAACTATCGATCCTGATAAACCAAGCACAAGGAGCTTGTTTGAGACCATACATCACTCACTTGAGTTTGCACACATGAGACTCCCGATCAAAAGTATCAAAGCCTTTTTATTTCTCGATGTGCACCTCCTCCTTAGTAACTCCATTGAGGAATGTTGTTTTTACATCCATCTGGTCGATCTTCCACCCCATATGCTTAGCCAAAGTAAGAATTGATCTAATGGATGAGTACCTTGCTACATGAGAAATGTCTCCTCATTTTTAATCCCCTCTATGTGAGTGTACCCCTTGGCAAAAAGATTGGGCTTATACTTATCTATGCTTCCATATATTGTCTACTTCACCTTGAATATCCATCTCAAACCCACAACTAATTTATCTGTCGGTCTTGGGACCACTTCCCAAACAATGTTCTTTATAATAGATTCATATTCCTCCACCATTGTATCAACCCATATAGGTTTCTCTACTGCTTTCTAAAAAAGGATGGTTCAACCTCTACAAGCTCAATCAATAGATCCATGTAGCTAGTTTACCAATCATGTGACCTTGTTTTCCTTGTCTGATTTGAGTGAGCACCCATATTTTCCCTTACATCCTACATAAGTATTTCAAATTCCCTGGTTATTTTCTTCCCTTCTCTAAATGGTTTTTCTTGAGTGACTGTCTCCAATCTCTGCTCCTCAATTTGTGGCTACTCCATAACTTCTTGAGGTTCCTCCTTTGGAGCTAAAAGCTCCTCTTTTGTGGGATCTAAAGCTCCCTCTCAAGAGAGCACCACATTGCTTTCTACTCATCAAAGTTTATATCCCTTCACACAACTATCATTTTGAGGGATGGAAAGTACACATGGTAATTGTGGAGAGCTTTTTTGTAACCCATAAATACCCCCAATTAAGTTGTTGGCTCTGGGTTCTTCCTTGATTATTTAGAGACATGGAAATAAACAGAGGCTCCATAAGTCCTGAAGTGCCACACATATGAATTTATCCCCAAGAAAGCCCCCTCTGGTGTAATCATGCTTAGATTCCGATGAGGACTCCGGTTCTACAAATAGACTATTGTGTTGCATGCCTTGACCCATAAATGCAAAGGTAGGCCTTGGTCATGCAACATCACCCTTGCTGCTCCCACAATGCTACGGTTCTTTGTCTGAGCCACCCTATTCTGCTATGGGTTGTGGGCTGCTATCAATTCTCGTCAAATTCCTTCTTTTTTACATAATGTTTTAAATTCATTTGGCATGTACTCACCTCCATTATCACTCTTGAGAGCCTTCACCTTCTTGTCAGTTTCTTTCTCAACCAGTGAATTGAATTCTATGAACTTGGAGAATGTCTCATCTTTCTTTTGCATGAATAAGATCCATCACTTACATGAGAATTCATAAATATAAATGAAGTCATTCTTCTAAATCTTGACACTTTAAAGTTTATCCTTGAGCGCTACCTTCCTGTGGTCACTATTATTCTTGAACAATTTTGTCAGTGCTTTCCACATTGCGAATGGATTTTATTTTCTGTGGATATTTGAGACAATGTGATCTCGTACTCCCTCCAATATTATTCTCCTCACCTTAGCTACATATTTCTTCCACTGAGAAAGGTTTTGGGCATCAAAATCTAATGGTTTTGCAACATCTGTCTTGATGTATTCTAGCAATCCAATTTCATCCAATACCTCCTCCATGTGATCCTTCCATGCAACAAAATTATAGGTTCCTTCCAAGGAATAATCTAGCCTTAGTCCATTGAAGGCTACATTCTCATCTCTAAATAAATCCTGTTGCACTGAACTCCAAATTCAAACCTCCTGAGAAACAACTTCAAAATTCCTACTCTAATGTGAATCTTTCTCTGGTACCATGTAGAAATTATGATGTATATTTGCAACTTCTTATGAGGTTTTAATCAAAATCACAAGACAAAAACCTAGTCTACTACTCTGTGGACATTAATTCACAATTTTTCCTATAAAAATATCAGACATGCAATAAGAAATCACACATATGCAAATAGTATTTTTCCCGGGGAAATCAAACTGCTAAAAACCCCAATGTATGCTTTCATTAATCTAATGAATAGAGATGTATTACAATTGATTTCCTCAATTGAGTACAACCTACAAGTGAATAACCTATCTCTCTACTCATTGAGAAGCTCTAACCTAGAATTAGCTAAAATTTTCCTCTGCTTGAGCCCCTATTTCCTTGCACAATTCTTGAGAAATTAGGCCCCTATTATTTAGGGATTTCTCCAAAATGGATTGTGAAATTCCCAAGGTTGATCATCTAACTGCATACAACACCTGTACAGTCAAGATTAGTCTACAACTGATGTTACACTACCTTGGAATCTCCACCACAGCTGGGAAACTCGAGTTCTATGCATGCACTATCTATTTTGGGCTAATTGATTAGTTAACTAGATGATCATTGATTTTGACTGAAGTCCCACTGCACAGCTGACCTTGTGCTAGTACCTCCAAAAGTTGAAACTAGTTTAACTGGAAAAAACTTGAGATAACTAACCTTCATTGCTACAAATTAGAAATCCCACATGATGAATTGAAATCTAACTCCTCTAGCTCGAGTTTACTGAGTAAACTAGGTGACACAAGCCATGTCACACAATTTAACTACATCTAAGTTGTTTTCTAATGTGGAAATTCATATTTTCTCAATTTAATCAGGGAAAAATAAAATTGAGAATTTCTTGTTGCATTTTTCAACAGGGTGACACATGTCTTTTCCAGAAATCAACATGTTTCCCTATGATAGGGCACCATGTGGCCCTGGGTCAAAAATCACAATTTTGGTTGAATGGATGGGTGCACATGATGGGATTTGAACATGTAACCTTCGTGCTATAACACAATGCCTCACCAATATGCCAACACTATATGTTGTTAATGGAACCAATGAAAATGATATTTACTTTTTATGATTTGGTATGGCATAGGAGGGGGCACAAAACTGCCAAATATGATGATCCTATAGTGCTCATGGTATATTATAATGTACAAACATTGGAATTATAATTGTTGTGCCATGAATTTAAACCGCGATTTATGCTTTTGTTATGGTGTTATAGTGTTGTTTAATATATTTCAACCACGTGGAGATTCGAAAAGGATGGATGGTTGGAGATCATGTTTGGTATGGTTACGACCATATACTATATATAAGAGGTATGATATATATATATATATATATATATATATATATATATATATATATAGATATATATAGTATGGTTTGTTAACATATTTATTATGTGTTCCATGGTATGGTTATAAAATATGTGCGCATGAGACCATATATTTTAAAATGGCATACCATATATGACATATCATTACAACAAGGGGTGAAACCTCCATGGGCTCGACCCTAGGGTTGTGGACCCCCAATGCTATATAACCAAAAGGATTTTCCATTGAGCCACAACTGTTGTGGTTATAATATTTTGAAGTGCTGAGAGTATTTAAGCCATGTTTTTGGCTTGTGTATTTTTTGTAAGTTAGTAGACATTTGAGAGTTTATTTTTGCAAAACCCAAAAGAAGGATTTGGTGGCATTTTGGAGGCCACTTATTAGTAGCAAATAGATCATTTGTAGTGGGAATTTTGGAGGCATTTTTTTGTAAATTTTGGGGACAGTAATAAAGAGTCCAATCCATTGAAGACAATACTCAGAGACGTAGTCCACACTGGATAAACTCCATTATTAATTGGTTTTGTTTCTATTTTCTTCTTGTCTCAATCTTCTACATTTCATTTTAAATTGAAACTTCATTTAAGTTTTCATGCTTGATTTATGTTAATTCCTAGTTTAAGTTTTATCATTCATGATTGAATATTTTTACAAGCCAAGCCACTTTCAAACATCCTAGATCGTGGTATCAAAGAAATATTGATGGTGGTTTGTGAGTGTGCATGAAAGCCAAGAGAAAATTCAAGCAAGGTGAAGGAACACTTACTCATGGTAATCTAGAAATTAGATCGAGAAGCTTCACTAGAAGAAGAGAAATTTCATCAAATGAGGGAGGACATAATACTTTTGGTTTCGAGAAATATTTTTGTGAATAATTCATGTTGACTGAGGCCATGGTTGAAGAAATGTATCGGGAATGGAAGGAGTATAGAGAGGGAAGTTCATTGAATAAAGAATTCAAAGATGAGAGAAATGATGGTGATTCGAAAAAGAATCCTCCTTCTCCTCCTTCAAGTCCTACTCATTCTCCTCCTCCATATCCTCATGGAAAAGTTGAGCCAAAAAAGCCGTTGTTGAAGTTGGATATTAAATTGGACCTGCCAACCTATGATGATGAGATTAATGCTGAAATGCTTGACAACTAGATTTTATAGATGGAATTCTATTATTGCATGTAGTAGATTATTTTTTTTTCTCGATAAAGACTAATTCTATTAAGTAAAATATAGTACAATCAGGAGAAGCAAGAGACCGGCAGACCGGAAATGATGGATCCATCAACCTCGGTCCCAGAGAGAAAGATTCAAACTCATAGCTACATCACATGACTTGAGATCACAGACTGACTAACTGACTTTTACCCCATAGGGGCAGAAACTACAACACATTGTTTTTTCCCTTTCTTTTTGTTGACTTTTGTCCAGCCATCATGGAGAGAATGAGCTAAGACAACTTGTAGACTGGAATTCTCTATCATCGGGAATTCCTTTTCTGATTCAGAGGAGGTCTCATGGGCGTGTTTCTGGGAGATTGCTGTATCATGGGTGTGCCCCATAGTATCCATGGGAGGATCCATCGGCTGAGGCGCCTGGTCCGGATCAGAATCACTTTCCCCAACCTCCGAACTTGGGGAGCAGGAGCTCCCAGCTGGCGGCGGAGGACAGGAAGCCCAACGCTTGGGTTTGGTTTTTGCGTAGATTCCCTTTTTCGATCTTGCTGTCAGCGATGGGCAGGAGTTCTGTAGGTGCCCTGTTAGGTGACAATGGCAGCATCGGAAGGCAGTGTTCTCATAATCTAGAACCTGGGTCCAAACAGTGTCATTGATCTTGAGATTGATTTGCTCTGGCAATCCTTTGCTTAAATCTAGCTCCACACAAATTCTAGCATATGTGTAGAGACCTTGCCGTTCCCTCTGGTAATCTCCCATTAAAAAGCTACCTAAAGTGTTGCCTATTTGCCTGTATACTTCTGTGCGCCACAGGAATATTGGGAGATTTGGAAGTCTGATCCATACAGGGGCTTTAGTGATAACTGCAGTAGCTGGGTCAAAGTCTGGGAACCATGGAGTTAAGAAGAGGCCTGCCGAACCCATGAACCAAGGGCCTTCTTCTAAGGCCTTTTCGTAGTCCTCGAGATTGTCGAACAACACTATAAAATATCCCTTGGCACAGAAGTGAATCTTGCAACGGTGAGTCCAGTTGTCATTGATCCAGTCATAAAGATCCTTTGAGCGTGGCCAGAGCCCGTTGAATCTGCAGATGATGGCCCTTTCAGCAAATTTTTGGGTGTCGTCTGCCAGATCTGAGTAAGAGATCTCAACAGAGGGAACCTCCTCCAGTTTGTCAACCAAAAAAGGCTTGGGTGGAGCCTGATCTGGTGGAACTGTCTTTTCAGGCTTCTTAGCATGAACTGCATCCTTATATGAAAATGCCTTGGCTGAGGATGGCTCTCCAGCATCTCCTCCTCTCAAACGAAGGGTTAAAATAATGGATGCATCTTTCTTAATGCCATAAAAAGAGATAGGATAGAGGTCCTCTAGTTGTTTACCTTTGTGGAGAAGCCGTTGAACTGCAGAGGGGATCCCCAGTTTGATGTTCAGAGTATGCTTGAGATTCTGCACTAGATCCGTCTGGCTTACCCATTGTAGCATAGTTTTGCCTATAATGAGCTTGATTTGTATCTTGAAGGAGGAAGAAAAGTCTGGATGCCTCTTTCCCCAACAGATCGGATCTACGCCAATCGAATCGGGTCGCTTGGGTGACTGCATGTAAACATTGCAGTTCGTGCTCTCGTCGAGCATCTCCAGCTCCTTTTTCCGTATGGGCTTCCGAATCGAACCTTTGACCTCGCCGCCGCTGCCTTACTGCATGGAGTATCCTCTGTCCAGGAGCACTTGCCTCTTCCTAGCCTTCTCATCCTCTCTGAGATTCGGGTTCACCTGGATCGCCCTGATCTGGTTTATTAAATCATCATCAGGCTCGCTGGGGGACTTATTAACGCCAACAGGTTGCGAACGGTTATCCTGAGATGGGAGAGGACAGTCGGGACGGAACCAATCTCCGGTAGGGGAATCTGTCGAGGGAGGGTTCAGGCACTGCATGTGCCAAGGGCTAACGTAGCCATTGCAGAGCACCACATTACTGTCTGGCGGGACAGTTTTGTAGACCATGCCAGCTCCGTCTTCATCACAGGGTAAATCCGCATGAATCTCCCTTCGCTTAGATCCATGGCCGCTCCTCTGGGACAGCGTGAACCAGCAAGCCGTGGCGTCTTCCTTAACCTGAAACCCTAGGGCTGGAGAAATATCGCCTGCACTCTCCATTCTCGCCGTGTTCTTCAATTCTTATCAAATTTTCTCTGCATGTAGTAGATTATTGATGAAAAGGAAAAAATTCAATTCACCTCACATTGATTGGAAGGTACTACATTAATATGGTGGGAGACCATACATCGGGAAGGTAAAACACTTTCCTCATGGTTTGAATTTACGTCATCATTGAAAAACAATTCTATCCTTTGGCACATGATTAGAAGGCAGTAATAGAATCAAAAGCTATGCGTTAGCATAAAGGCCAGAGTGAGAAAAAACTTATAAGGGGTTTAGGAAAAAGGAATTGGAATTGAATCTTCCACTTAATACACAAGACATTATTTTGGAGTATATTAGTAGTTCGCATGGTTATATACACAATACTATTTTTCTATTAAATCCATCTAACCTGGATGAGGTTTGTATACAAGCAACCTATATTGAAGCAGGAAAACAAGGTGCTGGAGTCTCCATGGAAGACATTTGGTTGAAAGAAGATAAAGGAAAAGGAAAGGGGAAGCCAAAGAGAACAACTTCTGTAACGAAGAATGATGAAAAATTTGTATTCATTGCAAGAAAGAGGGACACAATGATGATCATTGTTGGAATCTACATTAAGAGCCGAGGCCTCAATGATTTCGAGATAGGAAGCACAACTAGAAGGTGGTAGTGATAGTTCAACATGATCTAGGATCAGAATTTGGCGATGAATAAAAAATCACAACTATGGGTTTAAAAGGTATATCCTCTTCACATGTTGGTTTTGGTTCTTCTATTTTGTCTTCTGTTACAACAAGAAATAGGAATGAACTATTTCATTTAAGGGTGGTAACGAAGCATGTTAAATTAGATAATTTGTTTAACATTGGTTCTCAAGTGTTATAGACATTTTTGGGCACTGCAACCCCAAGCATAAAATGTCCATAAACCAAGGGCTCCTAAGTCCCTAAAATTGTTGTTCCAACCCCTAAAGGAACGAGGTCAACTAATTACATCTTCTCCCAAAAGTTCTCCATGAAAAACCACTCAGAACTGGTCAAAACAGGATCATTTCACCTGCTCCATAGGCAAAGTGTGTTGCATCTCACCTAAGTACACTCTGTGGGTGCGTTTCATTTCAAAAAGCCCTTCTATGGGGTGTGATGGGCGAGAAGTGACAAATGGCAGTGTCAATCCGCGAGGTGGAGAGGCATGGAATCTTCCAGAAACTTCTCCTGTGACACTTGCCTCTCTGAATTCGACCAAGGATGAGTAAGAGATCATCAATCTCCAAGTGGAAGAAAGAACTATCAGAGGGAAGACACTAATCAAATCACAAGCTGACTCATCTCCCTTACAGATATCTATATATGGATCCCTCATCCCAAAGATCCAGAGGCTGGAATTTTGCATCTTGTAAGGAATTGTTGTTGGTTTCTTGAGGCAACATCATAGTGTTGGGTGATCTAAGCTTTGCATGAGGTGAAGAAGGGCTTACTTTCTGAGAGGATGATGCTGGGTCAGAACAACTGGTTGTAACTCTCTTGGCTCTTTCTTGATTATCAATAAAGCTATTCAAGTTTTCCTCCATACTCTTGTGTCATTTATGTTTTATGCATTTGTATGGTCAATTTACATCTGATCCTAGATTGTTTATGATAATAGATCCATGTTCTTGTATAGTGTTATGCTGCTTTGATTCTACAGGTACTCTGTGAAGCCGGGTGTACAAGGAAGCAAGTAGCAAAGGACTATTAGAAGAGAGAGGAATCGAACTAGGAACCAAGCACGAGACAAAGGTTGGTCTCCTTTATTCTTCTCTCGTCTATATTTCATAAAGGAAAAATGAAAGTAGCTTTACTTTGTTTGTTTCTAAGGTAGCTACCACACCTTAGTGGGATTAGCAGTTCTGCATAGACACTTTTCCTTGTAACATCAAGCCAATATGATATTTGAGGCACTTATTAAGGAGATGAATTTGAAATTAACACTACATCCTAAAACTTATTCACTTGGATGGGTATGTAGTAACACTAAGCTGGAAGTGATCAAGAAATGTAAGCTTAGGTTTTCTATTACATATATATTTATGGATGAAGTTGAACTAGATGTGGTTCTATTAAATATTTGTGGAATTGTGCTTGGATGTACTTACTTGTTTGATAGGAATGCTATCTAATACAGGAAGGCAAACAAGTATCACCTTTTCAAGGATGCCATAGAGTATACCATCTGATAGTGTCAAATGAAGGATGATTATTCACTCATAACCATATGGTAGTTGAAGAGGTTCATCAATGTGAGTAAATAAATTTTCACCCATATCTACAAGGGTGGACAAAGCCAGTGTTATGGAGTATGGGAATTTGTTGTGGGAACTTGTCAATAGGATCAAACATGTTAGTTCATTGTTATTAGAATATTTGTATTTTTTAATGCTGCTAATGTGTTTTGCATGGACAATGGTTAAAGTAACACATGAAAAAGGATGTGGGAAAGAGAAAATGGCTAACAATATGGTTTTATTTTTCATAATTATTAGGTATATTTTTGTGATGAGCTAGATACGCATAACATGATGGACAAACATTAGACAAGTGAGGAGGAAGATCCCACACTTATTTGATGATTAATAACCTTTTGGGGGTCAAAACTCCTTTTAGTGGGGAGGATTAATCAAGGATGATCCTAAAAATGCCTAAAATTCAAAATTCCAAAAAGCTAATGGGAAATAGTCCCATGTAGAAGAACTCAATGAGATGATTCCAATTAAGCTTGAATCACATCAATCCAAGTCTATATGCGAAAGATATGACAATTTGAAGATTTTTTGATTTGAACTTAAAAAAGAATGCAACAACTTATAGATATAATCATAAATGCAAAGATGCAATAGAAAAACACTTCATTTCATTAATAGAAAGATACAAAAAGATGCTTACAAATAGAATGGAAATAAGATAGCTTGGGCGATGGTAACTTATCTCTGAGAAGAGATGTGGCAGCTACATGCCTTTGAGTTATGTAACAATGAGCCTCAAGGGCCTATTTATTATTGGAAAACATGAGAAAACCCTAAACCTAGGAGATGTAACACCAAGCGTTTGTGGGCCCCGTTGGGGTTAGTTGGGTAGCCAACTTCCCGAGGTCATAACTTGGTCATTTTATCTCTGTTTGACATGTATGATAGCTTGTTGGAATGGTCTCTTTGAGTACTATATGTTTCACCATAGGCCCTTGCCTATGGGTATGGGCCTACCATGAACCCCAAAAAAAATGTCGTTTAGGGGGGTAAAAACTACTCTGGAAGTTTAGGACCTGAAAAACTACTAAAAATAGTAAATGTTGAAATGAACAAGGAAATAGATGAAACTGACTGGGGGGTCTAGGTGGAATAGGTAGATGGCCACCAAAATCCACCTGGATTATTCCTCTTTCCTTATGAAGCAATGGTCCCCATTGCGTTAAGAGCCTCCATGAGGTGAGGAAATTTCTATTGAACCTCGTCCATGTGAACTACTTTCCCTAGTGAAGGAGTTGGTCAGCTTTGAAAAATCGATATAGCTATATCTTCTGATGGTGAGTGTTCTTGATCTGTGTGTCCATGATTTAATTAGTTGTTTCTTGTTCCATGTAGTCTGGGTTGAGCTCTATTGGTGTGAGTTGTTCTGTAATGTCAAATGTGTCCAACAATGGTGGAAAGTATGGTCAAAGGCGATCTACATTAAATTCTCAGTGCAAGCCAAGGAACAGTGGGATGCTGAGCTTGAAGACATTGTCACCGATGACCTTGGTGATGGTGTATGGCCCATATCTAAGTGGGTTAAGCTTTTGGTGGGGTCCAACAAGGTGCTCCTTCTGCAAATGTAGCAAAACTTTGTTGTCCACTTGGAACTTGTGCGACACTCAATGTTGATAATGGTACTACTTGTACTTAACATTGGATTTGTCCTATATATCATGGACCTACTAGCAGATGTGTTGAATGTGCTCAATGAAGCTGTTAGCCCTTTCAGCTTCAGATTGAATGTGAACTGAATCTATTTGAGTGGCTGCAAATGGTATGGCCACATCAACGAGGCATAATAGCTAAAATCCCAACCCTACCTGAAAGGGGTTGTGGCCTATTGAGCTGTACAAAGCTCTATTGTAGTTGTGATTGACATAGGGGAGACTTTCATCCCAAATGTGTGGATGATTTGAGTTGTACATGTGCAGAATGTGTACGATCATCCTCATGACAACCTTTGTTTGGCCATCAATTTGGGGATGGAAATTTGTGGACTTAGTAAGTTTTGTATCTAGCATTGACCAGAGACTTGACCAAAATTCACTCAAGAATCTATTATCCCAATCTAAGACAATGGACTGTGGGATCCCAAAGTGTACCCACACTCTCTCAAAGAAGAGCTTAGTAGTGGCCTTTGCTGTGATACTCTTCTTACTGGCTGCCATGATGGCCATCATAGAGAATCTGTCGTCAACCATGAAAAAAAAATTGTTTCCATGCTTAGTAGAAGGAAGGACCGAAATGTAATCCATGGAGACAAATTCCCAAGGCCAACTAGGATTAGGTAGAGGAGTATACATGCCTTGCTTCTTGATGGTTGTTTTGGCAATGGCACATGCGGTGGAGGGTCTAATGTACTTCCCAACATCCTGACGAAGTTTCGGCCAATAAAAATACTTTTGTAATACACCACTATTTTCTCTACTCTAAAATGTCTAGTGACCTGACTGAAGTGCACGTCCCAAATAATCTTGGCATGCTCACTCGAAGGAATAAAGATGTGTCCCAGGTGGCATAATAGTGTAACCTAAAGGTGAAAATTTGGAACTTTCTTCCTTTCCAAGAGTGTCTGGTATATGCTGTCGAATTCTGGATCTCTCTTGTAAATATGTGGACACCCCAATGTCTCGTGCCCACAGGAGTCAAGCACAATGATCAATGCCATGACCAGTGGTCAGCTAAAGCAATCATCAACATTATTGGTGTTTCCCTTCTTATACTTAATGTTCAAATGGAACTGTTGTAGATAGGTGGACCATTTTTTATGGTGATCATTCTGCAACTTCCCTTGTGTTTGTATGAACTATAGAGGTCGGTGGTCTCTGTGGATGATCGTTTCCTTCCCCAGAATTTAATGCTTCCATTGATGGTAGGCCTACACAATGGAATACATTTCTTTGTCATAAGTCATGTACTTTCCAACAGTGTCTAAAAGTGTCTCATTGTGGTAAGCCACTGGATGCCCATGCTGAGTAAGAACCATACCAATAGCACAGTCGGAGGCATCTGTCTCAATCTCAAATGGTTTTTGTAGGTATGGTAATGTCAGCATTGGTGCAAAACAGAGGTGATCCTTCAACTCAGAGAATGCTTGTTGTTGAGTTTCTGACCAAATTTTTTTCTTTCACTCTGCCCTTGGTGATTTGACTTAAAGGCCAAGTGATATGAAAGAACCCCAACATGAACCTACGATAGAAATTGGCAAGACCCAAAATGTTGTGGAGCTCTGTTACAGTGGTTAGGGTTGACTAATCCTGAATGAATTGTATCTTGGATGGGTCCACATGTACACCCTTCTCATTAATGATTACCCCAGATATTGAACTCGGGTTAGGCTAAAGGTGCATTTCTCCAAGTTAGCACACAACTTGTGTTGTTGCAGGGTTTGAAGAAACTGTTGAATATGGTGGAGGTTCTCTTCCAAACTTTGGTTGAAGATCAAGATGTCATCTAAATACACCACCACGAATGCATTAGTGAAGGGTCGCAAGATGTCGTCCATCAATCTCATGAAGGGTGTAGGGGGATTCATTAATTCGAACGGCATGAACAACCATTCGAAAAGGCCCTCCTTGGATTTGAAGGAAATCTTTCAAAAATTGGAGGCTTTGATAGGCACCTAGTGATAACCTAACATCAATTCAATCTTGCTAAAATATTTGGCCCCCTTGAGCTGGTCTAGAAGGTCATCAATCTGCGGGATTGTGTACCTACTCTGGACAATGATCTTGTTCAACACCCGATAGTCAATACAGAGCCTCCAGGTCCCATACTTCTTCTGTAGCAATACAATCAGGCTCCCACAAAGTAGAGAGCTTGGCCTGATGTTCCCTTTCTACAATAGTTCTTGAATCTTCCTTTTGACCTCATTGTTCTCTAGAACAAAGCATTGATAGATTGGTCCATTGGGCAGCGGCATGTCTCGGGTTAGATCGATGAAGTGGTTGACCTGACAGTGCAGAGGTACCCCTGTGGGTGAGGAAAAAATATCCCTGTACTCCTCCATGACCTTGTTCATCTGCTGTTGCTGTGTAGAGGAGCCCTACCTGGAAGTTGTGACCACAACCTTCTTCTTGCCCTGGGGGAAAATCATAGTGAAAAAGGCCTTCCTAGTCTAGGAAATGATGTTACTGCATTTCTTTGCTGTGATCAAAGAGATGGTTGTAGGTGGGGCTACCTCTAGTATCCTATACAACTTATTAGCCAAAGTAATAATCACAGAGTGAGGTCTAGACTCATATACAACATGTTACTTCCACAAGTATTGTTGTCCTAACAATACATCACAAACTTCAAGAGGAGAAATGTCACACGATACCTCATTCGTGAAGGGCTTGATGCTGTAGGGAAGGCAGAACTGCTAGCTGATGCAAAGATCTCATCCTTGGTGAAGCCACCTGATGGTGTACGACTGCAAATGTGTTGTAGTCTTTAGGCCTAACTGCTTCATGATCTCTACTAAAACAAGGTTCTTTTGGATCATGTTGTCGATAATAAACTGCATCAAAGAACTCTTCACCCTCATTTGTGAGTGGAAGTGGTGTTCCACCTCATCTGGATCTTCAGGATCAATCTTTTTGATCTTGGTGGCAGCCACAATGGCACTGGCTCTGCATAAATGATCTTCTTCCCTTTACCAGTTCCCTTATCAGTTTCTGAGTCAAAGTCAGAACATACGTTTGATTCAGAAGTCTTCAGCTTGGCCACCAATGACTACTTGGCCCAACACTCACTTGTATTGTGAGTGGAGCTCTTATGGATCTCACATCATTTTCCCACACCCTTCTTTTTCTTCATAGTGTTGTTCTTTGCTTACTGCTTTGGCAGGCTGTCCTAGGTAGCCCTTCCTTGGCTTGGTCCTTTGTTCTGTGGTTTGGGGGCACCTTTCTCTTGCTTTGGATTCACATATCCAAAGTCCCACTTCTTCTGTTTAAACTTCTGCTCAATCTTATCGATACATTGTGTCGAGCGAGGAAATGTCCAGGAACTCCATATTGTCCTAGATGTACTTGTGTAGACAACCGTGGTACATGAGCAACAAATTTTGCTCAATATCCTTGATACCCAACTTTATACGAAGGGTATGGAAAATATTTGTGAATTCTGGCACATCTTGGTCACTTCCCTGACGTAACTTGGTCCAATTTATGTATTTATCTTCATAGCTCCCGACAAGTTAATATTGTTCCTTGATGTCATCTTCAAAAGAATCCCAAGTGGGTGTGGCTGAAAACAATGAGGGTTCACTCTCGTCCTTTTTTTCACATTAGGTTTCCTAATAGTCCTTGACATGTGGGGCAGCTTTGAGAAGTGCAAAGGTAATATTTTCTTGATTGGAAAATTCATGAACTGAAAAATATCCTTCCAACATATTTAACCATTTATCTATGGCATCTGCATCTATCAGGCCTTCGAATATGGGAATATTAAAGTTAACTTTGTTGGGTTGTGTTATATTATTTCCATGGCTAGCCCACGTAGTTAACTGGGGGTTAGAGGGGGTGCAGAGCCCCCCCTTCATTGCATATATTGTGTAGTGGGGGCTCACAGGGGGTTTGAGGGGTGCAGATAACCCCACTCTATGGGGCCTGAGGCAACGCCTGATGAGCCCCAAAAATGGGTAATTATATGGGCTCATTCTGCCTCTTATTTCGACTTAATCCACCATTCTTATTAGTTTATTGCATTTTTTGAATATATTTATGCTAATAGAGTGAATTGGGTTAGTCATTTTTCCATGTAGTCTAATTTGTGGCTTATGCAAATTTTTGTGGTCAATTTTGGACAAAGTCAAGGGATTTATGAGAAAATGGTAGCCAAAAATTGAGGAAAAAAGGGAAGAGGATTTTTAGGGGGGGTGTCTCCTTCATTTATGACCCCTTTCCTCGAATCCTCCATCAACAACTCGGAGCACAAAGGTCCACATTAATGATTCCAAGGGGTAGCCGAGCAAGTAAAGAAGGACTGCTATTTATCTCCAGTTCTAGGGAGCCGATTTCATTGATTTTAGGAGGACTGTTGGAGGACTCTATTTACATAAATATGGAGGGTTAGATCCTCAGTAGGTTAGCCAGTTATTAATAGATTTTCACACTTTTGTGCAACATTATGTTCAGCTCATTTTCGAGTTCCTTTTTTAGAACAGTTTATGTAATGTGACTGTTATTTTTGATAATGAAGATGAAATAGTTTTTGAGCCAGCACTGATCTATTTTAGAGGGCTGAAGCTCTTGGATTAGGGCCCAACACAAGCTACCCAGTACCTCCTACTTTGTACTTATATTTTTTTGCTTCAGTTCATGAGTTTATTTCTGTTGCATAGATTCATTTTGCTTTGTTTAGATTAGATTGCTTTAGATAGTTTGCATAGCTGTTTTGTATTTTAGTTGCTCAAGTAGGTTACTGCAGTAACAAAATGAGATTCAAAAAGGCCAACAGCAGGCCCCGATATCCTTTCTCCCTTCCTAGGACTATGATTTGAGGTCAAGGCACTATTGCTGCCACCAAAAACACAATTTTTTCTCTTCCATGCAACTGCTGGTGTGATACCATGATTTGGAAAGATTGATATTGATTCAGATTCAGTTTCCTAGATCATTTCTTGTTCTTTCACAATAGATCTCTCTACATGATTTTCTATTCATAGGTTACTGTTCAACATTTTCTATTTGTAGGTCAGAAATTAGGTCAAATTAGAGAAATCTCTGTTTTCATGGCATAGTTAGTTCTTTCTTTGATCAGTTTTTGTACGTAGATGTGCAGATCTCTTTTAGGACACCTCAGATCAACATACATCCATAAAACAACTAGCACTAGCTCACCTCTCATAGATTTCCCAATTCATTCGCAACATTTCGCAAATCTGCCCTAATTTCTACGTTTTTCTCCATAAGCTTCTTTCTTGCCATTTGAAAAAATCCAGCCATCCTGTTCTTTCTTGATCTTCATTGACCAGCTCCAAACACCTCAACACCTTCATATAGCCTTCAGTTACCCTTTCCCATCATTTTCCCCCCTTGAAAACTCCATAAATAGCTCTCGGCCTCCTCTTGTAGATCCTCCTATAGATCCTCCTGTAGACCCCCGCAGCCTCCTGTAGAATTTCCTGTGAGTGATTTTTCAAAGTCCGATCACTATGGAAGTCTTCAGAAGGGTACTAGGGGCTTCTTAGGACCTCTCCACACCTTCCTCACCCTTTGAAAAAGCCAAATCCATCTTCCTTTGCCACCAAACCTCTGCACAATCACAACTAGATAAATCACAAGCATAATAATTCCACATAAAAATACTCAAAAGCACAAAAAGATGATTTCTTCTCATTTCTTTTTAGAAGTAGCTTGAATAGAATCAATTTACATTTTTAGTATTCAATGGCACTCATTTCATTAGTTTCCATCTCTTTTCTTGCAAAAGTAAGGCTAATAGGTAAATTAGGGTCTGCTAGGGTTTGTTAGGGTTTGCGTTACATTTCAGTTTTCCTTCTCTTTCTGCAAGTAGAATAGTCCCTATAGAGTTAGCTTTCTTTCATCATAATTAAAATAATCTTCTGAGAACTCATAGAAGTTTTCTTGAGCTCCAAGTGAACTTGCGCCAGCTGACCAAGTAATAGCCTGTAGTAAGAGCTAGTACTTGTGCATACAACACGGTCGCTTCCAAGTTTGTTACGAGCTACCGGGTTGATAAAAGTAAAGAAGGAAACCCCAGGAGTTGCAGCATTATTGCTGCAATACTGGTGCTCACCATCTTTTTGGCACCATTTTCAGGGAACCATCAGAGTATTTTGTGATTACTGCTTTTCTTTTATTTTCTACTGCAACATTCTGCTAAGTAGTTTATTTCAGAAAAAGTAGGGTAGCTGTTTCATTTCAATTCTGCAATTTCCATTTCTGTAAGAGTAGATTAGGCATTCCCCACTTTCATTTCAATTCTGCAATTTCCATTTCAGCAATAGTAGATTAGTCATTTCCTACTTTCATTTCAATTCTGCAATTTTCATTTCAGCAAAGTAGATTAGGTATTTCCTGCTTTCATTTCAATTCTACAATTTCCATTTCAGCAAAGTAGATTATTCATTTCCTTACTTTCATTTAAATTTTGCAATTTCATTTCAGCAAGTTCATTTTAGTAGTTGCAATTTGTTGTTCAATCCATTTCAGTTTTGCAGGTACAAGTAGAAAAAATAAAAAATCACCCAAAAAGTGATTTCCTTTCATGCCTCGCAGAAACAGAGATAATTTAGGAAAATTCCTACCCAACACCCCTACCACATCACAAAGCCACCCTTCTCTCTTCTTCGGTGGCAGTGATCCAGAAGAACCTATAGGTGAACCACCAGAGATATACAAATATCCTATGGTAGAGGAGCAAGAAACCATTCCTCCTGAGACCATGGCTGAAAACAGAAATCTTAGAGGAAATGGGAAAAGAGTAGAGGGCACCTTTCCTATTTGGGAGACTAATGGGGACACTAAAATGAAAAACATAAGTCCTTCAACCTTACCTCACTTCCATGGGTTGACTACCGAAGATCATGATACCTTCTTGTTTGAATTTGTTGTTCTTTGTCGAACATATGACTATGCAGAAGATGAGCAGAAGTTGAAACTATTTCCTTCTACCCTCAAGGATGCAGCATTGCACTGGTTCATGGGGTTACCTGGAAACAATATCACAACTTGGGCTCAGATGTAGCAAGCCTTTCACAACAAATATCAGGACTATTGTAGGTCAAAGGATACCAAGGAAGAGATTTTCCAAATGACCATGGGAAGCGATGAATCCTTAGAAGACTATGAAGAGAGGTTTCAGCTCAGTTATAAAAGGGCTAGGTGCACACTTGACCCGGAAGACCTACTCAAAGGGGTCCCGGAAGACCTTATATATACCCTCCATTTGCTGGCTGGGGGGGACATCTACTAACTACCTTATGATGACATAAAGACTGTGTTTAGAAACCATTCTAAGGCAGCTAGAAAGAGAGGTCGAGGAAGTCAACCTTTAGCCAGTTCATCTCTTAGAAGTGAATTTGAGAATCGGCTGGAAGATTTCAAGAGAGAGATGAGGCAGATGCTTGCCATGCAAATGGATACCTTGCATATCAAAAGAAAACAAGAGGAAGCAAAGAGGGATTTGGCCATCTTCTATCCTAGGTGCACTAAAAGGCACCCTAGGAACGAATGTCCATTGAACTCTATAGAAGTGTGTTCAGTCTGTGAAGAAAACCATTCTACGAATCAATTCCCTTCATTACCCAGACTTAAGGCTGCATACCAAGGGGCCAAAGGAGCCACTGAACCACTCTATTTCATGAACCAAAGGAGGCCACATGGGCCTAGACCTTACTAGCAGGGAATGCAAGGGACATCCTAGACATATTACAACCCTAATCAAGCCACTTCCATGCCTTCTTTAGGTCCCCTTGCTCATCCTTCCTGATCCACATCCCCTCCTTGGTCATATCCATCTCAATACCATGCTCAACCAGCTGCTCATTCGTTTCACTCTTATGCTCAGCCACAACCTCAGTGAAATGCACCTCATTAGGGGTGGAGGCCCCAATACAACTCTCCTCCCACTCTTTTGCCTCTGCCACTTGCTCAACCACAACCATTGCCTCTTGCTCCTCCAAAGCAACCCCAAATACCTTCTCAACTGAACCCGAACCCGAATAACAGATAGACCCAGCAAGTATATAGTGGAGAAACATCATGCCCAACCTATGCCATGGAGATTCAGGAGATTAACCTATGATTTGGGAAGGTTCTCCTAGATAACAAACCTCCCCCTAAGGAGGATTAGGAAGAAAAATAGGAAAGTGAACCAAAAGCCACTCCACCTTTTCCTGAGAGATTAACTAGAACAACACAACCTACCCCAGAAGAAACTGAACTTCTGGGAGAATTGAAACAATTATGTGTAAAAATACCACTTTTTCAAGCCATAAAGAATGTGCCTATATACAACAAGATGATCAAGGAGAAATGCTTCAGGCACCTAGGCAGGCACAAGAGAGATGCTCCAACTATCAATGTCATAAGACAACTATCCGACCTGATGTTGGGGTAGGTAATCTATCCGAAATATCTAGACCCTGGAAGTCCTGTAGTCGATGTCCACATCAATGGAACCATAATCCCCCATACCCTGATTGATCTAGGGGCTACCATTAATGTGATGACCAAGGACACTTTGCTCAAGCTCAACCTTCAGGTCTCCCTGAGAAAGACCACAATAGTACTACAATTAGTAGACCACTCCACCGTGACCCCTGAGAGGATTGTGGAAGATGTAATAGTCTCCATCGATTTTTGGGAGTACCCTACTGATTTCCTGGTTCTCCAACCAAAGGAAAAGCTCACTGGGTATCCTCTCATCCTGGGAAGACCTTGGTTGGCTACTGCAGATGCCTACATTAGTTGTCGAGCTGGGAACATGAAAATAAAGAATGGGCATATGTCCAAGTAGCTAGTCCTATATCCTCCTACGCAACCTTTGTTAGACCATGATTTACCTCTCTGGTTGGAGGAGGAAGATGAGGATGAAGTCTATTACGCACCACTGTGTGCAGTGGAAGCTACCATTGGGGGCCCACAAACCGAGGATGATCTTATTGAAAACTTGATCCAGAATCCACCCCCTAGTGTGTTGCCATTAAAAACGTTGGTGGAAGAAACCTAAGACAATCCTTTAGTTGATCTCTGTGTCACTGATTCAACCTCTCTCCAAGTTGAGAATGTGGAATTCGGCCCAAAAAGAACCTTGAGGATCAACTCATCCCTATCCACCTCTCAGGAGAAAGAACTCTGTAGCTTATTTAAAAACCACTTGGATGCCTTAGTTTGGAGCTATAAGGAGATGAAGGGAGTGCACCCTTTAGTCTGCACTCATCACATTTACATTAAGGAAGATTGCAAACCAGTTAGGCAGCCTCAAAGGAGGATAAATCTAGCCCTTAAGGACATTGTCAAAGAAGAACTACAAAAGTTACTGGATGCAAGACCCCATTTCTGACAGCGAATGGGTCTCTCCTTTGGTTCTAGTGCCAAAGAGAAATGGGAAGTGAAGAATCTGTGTCGATTATCTGGAACTAAACAAAGCCACCAAGAAGGACCATTTTCCTTTGCCTTTCATAGATCAAGTGTTAGATGGTGTTATAGACATTTTTGTGCCTTACATCACTGAGCATGAAATGATCCCTTAATGTTGTTCCTACCCCTAGAGGAACAAGGCCAGCAAACCACAGCAATTCACAAAAGTTCTCCACCTGAAAACACTCAAAAACAGGCCATTTCTGGATCATGTCAACTGCTCCACTGAGCATCTGCGCTGAATGTCAACTGCTCCACTATCTACCTGCGCTGAATGTCAACTGCAAAGAAGGCTACCTGCGCTGAGCGTAACTGGACAAGTGGCAGACTCATTTCTCAAGGTGTCAATGCCCAGGAAGCTTCCAAAATGACACTTGGATCAGGGAATTGGACTGGTGATGAGTAAGAGGTTCCAAATCTCCAAGTGGAAGCAAGAACCTCCAAGTGGACTCAAGAACTGAAGTGGGAGAGGACACTAGTCAGCTCCATGCTAGCCTCAATCTGACTCATCCTTTCTCCAAAACTCCTATATATAGATCTCTCTCAGGAGGTCATGGGGGTTGGAGGCTGGAATATTGTAATTGCAAAGAATTGCTGTTGGTTTGTGGTTGGATCATTGGGTGTTTATGCTTTGAAAGGGGCTGAAGAAGGAATTCCATTCTGCTGGGAAGGAGATGCTGGGTTGGAACCCTTTGGGTTGTATCTCTTCCTGAACCTTGTTTATCAATCAATAAAGCTTCTTGGTTCTTTCCTATATGCTGATGTTTATTGTATGATTTGCATTAGTGTATTTGATTTACTTCTAATCCTGAATCATTTATGAATATGTATATCTGCCTTTGTATTGTGTCCTTCTCTTGTTGCATGTAGCTGTTCTCTTGTCACAGGTAGCTGTTCTCTTGTGATCTCGTGAGAGCGAAAGCGAGGAGGCAAGTAGCTGTGGACACACAAAGAGGAGAGGATCTAGATCGAGGGACAACCAAAAGATAACGGTAAGTCTACCAATCTCCTCTCTTTCATATTTCATAAAGGAAGAAACCGAAGTAGCTGTATTCGTTTGTTGCTAAGGTACTGTCACACCTTAGGTGGATAGGATCATCCTGCATAGGCATTTTTCCCCACAACAAATTGGCGACTCCGCTGGGGACATTTGTTTTAGTCATTTTGTTTGTGTTTACATCATTGTTTACTTCATAGACTCAACGGCAACAATCGAACTGCTTTGCAAAGTAGAATGTTGCTGCTTTGATCCTTCACTGGGTTTTTGTCTATGATCTCAACAATGGACTCACAAATGACTTGATGATCCTTTGTGATAGTCTTTAGTACCCTCTCAAAGCATCCCTCTGTTTATACCTTGCTTGTGTTTCTGATTTGGCCTGAAACAGTTGATTTTTGAGCATTTTATGACCCGGAATCCAAGAGAAACGAGAGTTTCTCCTTTCAGCGTAAACACTGTGAAGGCAGTCTGCATTTCAACGCAGGTCCCGTGAAGGCTACCTGCGCTGAATGTCAAACTGACAGTGTTAGACTTGCACTGAACCAGTGTGGCCTTGTGCAGCTGAGGTTCTTTGCTGTCTTTTGCCCTGTTTTGATCTCTGTTTTTGCAGCCTTTAACCAGCATAGGTACCAGTCTGATAACCTCTTTTCTTTGCTTGAATTCTGCCTCATTTTTGTACAAAAAGACTGTAAGTGTTTTTATGTGTTTGTGGCGTCATTTACAGTTTTCCTTTGCATGAGCGAAATAGTCATCCTGTAGCCCTTGATTCAGATCTGATTGACTGATTGATTGTGATCTTAGGAGAGAGTTCATTGGCTATTTGCAGTTTGATTATCATTTGCTTTTGCTTATTGGTTTGAATTTGTCACTTTTAAGTGTCGAAACAAGTATTCCTTTCGAAAAATCGCAAAGTGATTGTAATCTCTTCTACCCTTGCTAATTTTGGAAAAAGTAAACTTGTTTATTTTTCAGTTATTTAAAAGCAAATTCAAAGTTGTACAAAAAGCTTTCTTTGTAGGCATTTATACTAAGAAAGTGGAAAACAAACACCTGCATTGTGCATTTGCATTTTGATAAGTTTGCATGTGTGATTTAGGAAGAGTGCACTAGAGTGTGCTGATTGCTCTTTGAGAAAAGATAGTCGCTCTCTTTTCCCTTAGTAGCTAGGATTTTCAAAGTTGAAAGATTATAAAGCTTGCTTATCATCTTAGACTGCATTTAGGAATTTGTACCATACATCTCGTGGTGATCCTGAAAGACAAACTTTAAAAAGATCAACTTAAAATAAACTGAATGAACCTAACAACGCTTTGCAACATAACGCACAACATAGAGGTCTAGGTAGAGACGTGTTCCGGCGTCGTTAAACCTAGTGACTGTCGATCTCGGGGAAGGTGGGTGATTCCTCCTGAGGGACGATAGCGCTAATACGGACTTGTGCTCCCACGTACCGTCGCGTATATATTGGGAGACCCCTATAGGCATATATCCTTTATCCTTAGGAAGCCGTGTCGGCCGCCCTACTGATCGCAATGCAGTGAACACAGCATTCACGAAGATCGACCACCCGTACCGTAAAAAGTATTCTGTGGTTTTGCGAAAAGTTTGGCACACCCTCTGCCTAGATCTCCAGAGTAGTTTCTTTTGGCCTTTTTCAGACTCTATAACAGAAAAAGTCCATCCGAGCATTTGTCACTTCGGGCTCGTTAAAACATCGAAGGAGACTAGAGTCATATTTAGCTTTTTCTCAACTCTTTAAAACTGAAAAAGCAAGTTGTGTCTAAAGCGTCGTTAACAATTTATTTTAAACGGAACAATCACCCTTTATTCCTGCATTGATCTTCGAAGTTAGTCTACCTTCATCAAAAAGTTCTTGTAGAATCGTTAGGAAATCTTTTGGATAGACTAAATATGTCTGAACAACCGTCGACATCCAGGACTGTGTCATTCGACACAACAGCGGCAGAGCCTCCTGCTGCTACTCCAACGATGTTCGCTGGTATACCATCCGTCCCGGCAAATTGTCAACAACAAGCTGGAGTCCAATCAGAGACTGTTTCGACGACATGGTTAGTTCCTATTTCTTCATCCGGATTATCATCTGCTATTTCTTATGTTGAAACTCAACAAATTGATCCAGTGTGTCTTCAAAGGCCAATCTACCCTTTAAGCACTGGATTGCCACCATATGGAGGGCAGTATGCTTTTTCATTGTTCCCGCCCGGAGAACAACCATATGGGAGTTTACAACAAAGTTCAGGTCAAACTGGAATTACTTCCAGCAGATGGGTACCAATACTGCCTCAGCAACCAAGGGTTGCATATTCAATGCAACCACTCCACCCTGTGTCGAATGTTGCCACTATACCTGGTATGTTGATTGCGTCGCAAGTACAAGCGCTACCTGTTGTATGTCAACCCCAAGTTTCTCAGGTTGCCATACAAAAGCCTCTTGTCTCGACAACTCAATCACAACCTCCGGTTAGTGCCTCCTTATCTGGAGCGACTCAGGCTCAAGCAAGTACTATGACTCCTCATCTTGGTCAATCATCCAGTATTGGACAACAACAAATGGTCCAACAACCAGAGCTGGTTCAAACTCAACAACCGCAATTCCAGCAATCATATCAAGGACCCAAGCAACAAGTCTTTGTAAGTAATGGGCAACCGTATAATAATGGTTATGCCCATCAAACTTGTCAAAGTTGCCAGCATCAAATACATTATGCTGGTATTCAAAGACCCACTGCTCAGGCGATTCCATCTTATCCTGGGTATGCTCCGCCTAACCTGAATCAACAGTTGCCCTTTGTAGCAACTCTAGAATTACCAGATCTAAACCGGCTGACGAATGATCCAATTGCTTATGCCCCTTGGTGGCCAGGGATTCCGCATAAACTTCCATCGGACATTCCTAAATTCAATGGAAATCCAGGTGAAGACCCATCGAATCACGTCATGACTTTTCATCTGTGGTGTTCGTCGAACACCCTGAATGATGATTCGATAAGGCTTCGCCTTTTTCAGAGGACATTGACGGGTCCAGCGGCTAAATGGTATATTGAATTACCTAGAGCCTCTTTCGACAATTTCAGTTCCCTAGCCACGACTTTCTTAACCCATTTTCAATTACCGATAAGGTATGAAACTGGAATGGAAATCTTAACCAACTTCAAGCAGACGACGGCCACACATATATCCGATCATATACATGAGTGGCATCGTCGTCGCAGGATGGTAAAGACTTACGTTCTAGATCAGCTGTTAGCTGAATGGTTTATAAAGTCGTTACTTCCTGCCATAACGGAAGATGTGGCCAAGGGGGGAGTCGTAACGGAGGAGCAAGTTATTGCTCGTGCACAATATCTAGACTTAGTATATACTCAGTCCGGCACGCTCTATGATAAAATACCTGACGCCCCTAGACCAGAATTTTCAATTCCTCCTCCTCCTAAATCAAATAGTGACTCTCACACCGGCGATGGCGTGATTGGCGCAACAGACATGAAATCGACAAAGGCTATATCTAAAAAGGCCCGTATGATTTCCGGTCAAAATGCAAATGAGGAACTTCTTGCCTCGGAAGTAAGTGCCGTGTCGGAAGACAAGGGCAAACGACTGAAGCAACCAGGGGGCAAGAAGAAAAAGAAAGGGAGAAAAAGGAAACCCCCTACGGGGTGTCATATATGCGATGAGGATCATTGGACATCAGATTGTCCATACAAAGCTGAGCTTAAAAGATTCTTTAAGAGTTCGAAAACCTCAGCTGTGTTGACTGATCCATTTCCAAGCCCGAGAACCGAACTGGTTGCTAATCAAAATGCTTCCTGATCCCAAGTGCTTATGTTGTCTGTATCAAAGCAGCAAAATGATGCTTTGACGAGGAATAAGGATTACAGGAATCCAAAGCTGTCGAACAACAAGGCTAATGAACAACCTAGTAGTTCGACAACAACTTTGACCGAAGTTGTGCCACCCATCATCCCTGAGCCAATGATAAAGTCGCAAAAGGGAGAAGTACACAAATCGACATTTAATCCTTGTGCGAAAATAACACAGATAGAGGACCTGGCCCGATCGCCATCCGTTATGTCGACACTTGAGGTACCGCAAAATTGCTTCTCCCAAGAGCAAGCTTTATTATCAGCAATAGGTGGAATTGACCCAATGGATTCCAATCTTGTGGCCTTTGATCATAAAGGATATGACCCTCAGTTACCATCTCAACTAGCTTTCCTTATTCAAGTGAAAGCCCTCAACAAAACTGTTCATCGAACAATTATTGATGAGGGGGCATCTACATGCATTATGTCGATGAGTTGCTGGAAAACTTTAGGATCTCCAACCTTGTCGAGGTCTACGACGACGTTAAAAGCATTCGACGGAAGGACATATACCCCATATGGTATACTAAATAACTTGAAAGTTGAACTAGAGGGAAAAACGGTAGAAATATATGTTGAAGTCATCGATGGGAATCTTGATTACAACATCCTACTAGGAAGACCATGGATATATGCCATGGCAGCTGTTGTGTCGACCTATTTTAGGAAGATTGCATTTCCCTTCCAAGGAGGAATTACAATCGTTGACCAACAAACTTTTCTCCCCAACAGTTCGCAAGTTACGGGAAGCATTCCAATGATCCATGGAAGGAATCATTCGCTCCAAAATATCGGAGTAGGTCTCCTAAAAGACCCTGCCTTAATGGGTACTTTTGCCCTACCGCCTCTGAGTAATCTAGCAGAAGTGGCCACAGTGGAATATGAAACCTTCTACATCTAATGGATTTGGACGCCGAGGACGGTTCTAATCTCGTGCAACCTCGTTAAAAAATGAAACAAGGAGTCATGAGGATAGTTCTTTTGCTGTGTCAACCTCATTAAAAAATGAAACAATCCCCTTTCCAAATCTCAAAGGTAAACCTTCATTCCAACCACCAAGTCGAATGCAATGAAGCTTGGGGGGCATGCACCTCGATTTGCGTTATTATACTGGGGGCATGCAAACTTATATCGAGCAGTTTTAGCACATATTTCATGCTCGTTAAAAAATAAACATAAGTACGAGCAGTTTTTAGCACAAAGTTCATGCTCGTTAAAAAATAAACGCAAGATCCAAGCATTTTTAGCGCATAGTTCATGCTCGTTAAAAAATAAACATAAGATTGAGCAGTGTTTTTCCGCGTTCAAGCTCGTTAAAAAATGAACCTATCCCGGTAAATAACCACTGTGAATGTAACTTTATCAGCCATTAAAGCCTTGGTTGTGTTTGCACCGTCACCTCCACTTTTCATTTGGCCGATCGTTCACCTCCATATGATTGTTTACCCATTTTGAGGAACAGCTGCGAAGAGTGATTTCACCTAGCCATCCTTGTGACACTGCCGTGATTGGAAAATTCCAACCTGTACCTGGAATCAGCTGCTAACCCTGTTTATCACTCGTTCCTCAGAAGACGAGTCTTCTTTAAGCTCTTTTCAATTGACCCGTAAAATATGAAAAGATTGCTGAGTTTTGGCCTTCCAGCTCGTTAAAGCGACCGGAAGTGCTATCCCTACTCTAGATTTTAATCTTTTTGGACCTGAGGGATTATTGCACAAAAAGATCGAGCGCTTGTTTTGTTCGGCTCGTTAAAAATACCGAAAACTCATCCCTTCTGTATTGTTTTATACTTTTTCGGACTTAAGGGATTAGATGACGAAAACGGAATTTTGGAGTTAACTTTATGTACCTTTTCAGACTCTCTAAAAATGAAAAGGACCGAGTTTTCCTTGTCGTTAGACTCGTTAAAATCACTAAATAGCGACAAACTTGTCTTTAGACGAGAACGAGTTTCACTATCGCTAGGCTCGTTAAAACATAGCGATGGGCTTGCCCGAAGGGCAGGTTATAGAACAAGCATATGTTATCCTCCTCAAGCTTGACAAAAATAAAGAGGTACTAGTCAGCAATGACTGGGGAAAAATTGGGAGAAACTCAAGAAAACTTTGATGGTAGCAAGTCGCTCTTGAACATGACACTTTTCCTCCGTACCACAATCGGGTTGGGTAATTTCATTCACCGGTCACATCACCATGGTCTCGCCATACCATCCATAATTGGGGTAATGCTACCGATCCATCGCATTAGTGTCGCCATATGTTCAAGAGAAGTCGTTCAGAAAGAGTCAACCGGGTCCCATCCACTGCCATACATTACCCTTCATCCATTCATGACTGCTACGCTGAGTCATATGTCACAGATCGTTTTCACCTCCATTAAAATCATTAGCTCCGTTCCGTGTCACTGATGTGGGATTCATTAAGGCCCTCCTTTGACAGATCGCTTCTTGTCGACATCAGCTCATTATCCAAGAAGTTGATCTAGGAACAACCCCTTCAGTACTTTGAAGCTTGCATGCCTCAATGGCAAGTTTCTCACTTTCGGTGACAGGTATACATCAATGACCTTCGACCAGAAGATTTTGCGTGGTGTTCGACGCCAAGTCCTTTATTCACACCATGTGAATTGTACTGCAGTACCTTGAGGGTCATTATCATTATCGGTGATTCCTCTCGCGCTTGTTAACGGTTTACATCATTGACCGGTAATCAAGCGATGTCTTTCCATGTTCGACTTCAGCGCAATTCTCACATGGATCGACTTGTACTTAGAGTGAAGATCGAACGAGATTGAAGACCCCGGATCTAGTTTCATCCATCCGGGCTGCGATATATATTCAGGAAATATAAAGACATTTGACATGTACATCATTGCAGCAGATGATCATCCTACTCAAAGGATGATAGTTTCGCCAGAATTATCAGTCTACCATCAGACGATCGTCTGTTCTATGTACCAAAATGTATTTATAAAGCTGAGCATGGGAATGCCCGCCTCAGCTAGATCATGAACGCTGTATGAATCATAATGTATTGTATTGTATCTTATTACAGGTCTTCTCCCAGCAAATGGATGAACTTCGGACTCCCCTAGATAAAGCATTTCACCCGATAAACGGCCTCATACTTTAGGGGGCAACTGTTATAGACATTTTTGTGCCTTACATCACTGAGCATGAAATGTCAATAATTAAGGGATCCAAAGTCCCTAAACATGTTGTTCCTACCCCTAGAGGAACAAGGCCAGCAAACCACAGCAATTCACAAAAGTTCTCCACCTGTAAACACTCAAAAACAGGCCATTTCTGGATCATGTCAACTGCTCCACTGAGCATCTGCACTGAATGTCAACTGCTCCACTGTCTACCTGCGCTGAATGTCAACTGCAAAGAAGGCTACCTGCGCTGAGCGTAACTCGACAAGTGGCAGACTCATTTCTCAAGGTGTCAATGCCCAGGCTTCCAAAATGACACTTGGATCAGGGAATTCGACTGGTGATGAGTAAGAGGTTCCAAATCTCCAAGTGGAAGCAAGAACCTCCAAGTGGACTCAAGAACTGAAGTGGGAGAGGACACTAGTCAGCTCCATGCCAGCCTCAAGCTGACTCATCCTTTCTCCAAAACTCCTATATATAGATCTCTCTCAGGAGGTCATGGGGGTTGGAGGCTGGAATATTGTAATTGCAAAGAATTGCTGTTGGTTTGTGGTTGGATCATTGGGTGTTTATGCTTTGAAAGGGGCTGAAGAAGGAATTCCATTCTACTGGGAAGGAGATGCTAGGTTGGAACCCTTTGGGTTGTATCTCTTCCTGAACCTTGTTTATCAATCAATAAAGCTTCTTGGTTCTTTCCTATATGCTGATGTTTATTGTATGATTTGCATTAGTGTATTTGATTTACTTCTAATCCTGAATCATTTATGAATATGTATATCTGCCTTTGTATTGTGTCCTTCTCTTGTTGCATGTAGCTGTTCTCTTGTCACAGGTAGCTGTTATCTTGTGATCTCGTGAGAGCGAAAGCGAGGAGGCAAGTAGCTGTGGACACACAAAGAGGAGAGGATCTAGATCGAGGGACAACAGAAAGATAACGGTAAGTCTACCAATCTCCTCTCTTTCATATTTCATAAAGGAAGAAACCGAAGTAGCTGTATTCGTTTGTTGCTAAGGTACTGTCACACCTTAGGTGGATAGGATCGTCCTGCATAGGCATTTTTCCCCACAACAGATGGCTTGGCAGGGAAGAAGTTTTTCTCCTTCCTAGATGGGTTTAGCGAGTACAAATAGATCCAAATCATCCCGGAAGACCAAGATAAGACCACTTTCACTTGTCCTTGGGGTACCTTTGCATACCAGTTCCTTCCCTTCGGATTGTGCAATGCTCCCGCCACTTTCCAAAAAGCTGTATTGAGTATATTTGCTGAACTAGTTCATGATTCAGTGGAAATCTATATGGATGACGTTACCCCTTATGGTTCTAACTTCCAGGAAGCTTTGACTAACCTGGGAAAAGTTTTAGACAAGTGCATTGAAATGAACTTGTCCCTCAGTCCTGAAAAATGTGAAATCCTGATGACTGAAGGGACCGTGCTGGGTCATACAATTTCTCAACAAGGATTACAGGTGGATCCCAACAAAATTTCCATCATCCAAAGGGTCTCAACTCCTCAAAAGGTAAGAGATGTTCGAAGTTTCCTAGGTTTAGCAGGGTATTATAGAAAATTCATTAAGGATTTCAATAAGCTAGCCTCTCCATTGTTTGGTATTTTGGGAAAATATGCTGAGTTCAAATGGACTGACAACTGTCAAGAGGCTCTGGGTACTTTGAAAAGTAAATTGGTGACTGCCCCAATTTTGAGAGGTCCAAACTTGGACTTACCTTTCCACATTCATACAGATGCCTCGAACAAAGTGATAGGAGCAACGTTAGGGAAAGTCGATGAGAAGTTGCCTTATGCCATATATTTTGTAAGTAAAAACTTGTCCAAGGCAGAATTAAACTACACTGTAACCGAAAAGGAGCTCCTAGCTATAGTCCATTCCCTAAATAAATTTAGACACTACATCACCGACTATCAAACATTCGTACACACTGATCATGTTGCGATTAGGTATTTAATTAACAAACCAGATGTAAATGCTCCTATTATTAGATGGTTACTTTTATTGCAGCAATTTGATTTAACCATTGTTGATAAGCTGGGTAAGGAAAATGTTGTTACTGATTTTCTGTCTAGAATAGATCTGCGTACAGGTGAAGAAGGAATGGTGGATGATCAAATGCCAAATGAACACCTATTTGCTATCTCAGTACTCCCTCCATGGTTTGCTAATATAGCAAATTACTTGGTTTCAGCATAGTTCCTGCCACACCTGTCCTCAAAAGAGAAGAGCAAGATCATGAGGAAAAATGCCCCATTCACTTGGATTGGGGGCAATCTCTTCAAACTTGGCCCAGATCAGATTTTGAGGAGATGTGTCAGGGAGGAGGAAGTTTTTGACATTCTCCTAATTTGTCATGATGGGCCCTGTGGGGGCCACTTTGCAGCAAAGAGGACTGCCTTCAAAACTCTGCAAACAGGTTACTTTTGACCCACTCTTCATCAAGATGTAAGGAGATATATCAGCTAATGTGACTGATGTCAAAGGATGGGGAAACCTAATCCAAGGGATGAGATGCCCCTGCAACCTCAAGTGACTTTTGAGCCATTTGAGAAGTGAGACATGGACTTTGTGGGTCCTGTCAACCCTCCTTCAAAACAAAAATCTTACATCATTGTGTGCACTGATTATTTGACAAAGTGGGCAGAAACAAAGGCAATCAAGGCAGCAACAGAAAAAAAAAGCAGCTGAGTTTTTGAGAAAGAATATCTTCTACAAGTTTGGCTATCCAAGAGAATTAGTCACAGATCAAGGGAGTTAGTTTACCTCCAATCTGATTGAAGACCTGCTCACACATTACAAAATTAAGCACAAAACTTCCACCCCTTATCATCCACAAGAAAATGGATAGGTGGAAGTCACTAACAGAGCTTTGGAAGGGATTTTGACAAAGGTAGTGAGTAGCAGCAGAAAAGATTGGGAAGATCAATTGGTTGAGGCCACCTGGGCCTATAACACCACCTGTAAAACCACCACAGGGTTCACACCATATGAGCTAGTCTATGGAAAGAAGGCTTTGTTGTCAATAGACTTTGAATATAACACACTAAGGATGGTAGCTCAGCTAGACCTAGATCTCAGCCATGCACAAAAGGAAAGGTTACTTCAGCTAAATGGATTGGATGAACAGATATTGCAGGCCCTTCTCCACTCAGAGGTAGTCCAGCTGCAAAGGAAAATATGGCATGATAGACACCTCAAAGAGAAACAATTCTAGGAAGGAGATTGGGCACTGCTGTATGATTCAAGATATAAAGATTTCAAGGGAAAACTGAGGACAAGATGGCTGGGACTATACACAGTAGAAAACTGCAATGACAATGGTTGAGTTCTGATCAGACCATCGATGAAGAAGCCATCCCCATGCTCATAAATGGGCATAGGTTGAAGATCTACAGGAAGCCCCTCTCCAAGCAAGAATTCATTCAGAATCTGAGTAAAACAGTGTTGGTAGTGGAGCAGGTCTCTGCGTCCACTCTGTCCACACCCTAAAAAAAAAAAAAAGGAAAAAGGAGAATAAAAGATCCCTGGGTGAAAACCTCCCTTTGGAGGAACCCAGGGTAAGCAGTGAGGGTGAAAATCTCCTAGAGGTGCCCCAACTGTCTCATTAGAAAAAAAAAAGAGAGAGAGAAAAAACAGAGAAAAAGGAAAAAAACAGAAAAACTAACTTCTTTTAAATGCATTGCAGATTGTAGGAGGGCCACAGAAGAAAAAGGACATGGCCACACCCCTAATAGATCATTTCTCTATCACCATATTCTTTTCCCAAGCCCTGGTCTCACTTGTTTTGGAAATTATGCATCCTACAGGAAGCTCTGTGCATTCTACAAGAGGCTCTTATAGAAACCATAGAGATCTTGAAATCAAGTCCAGAAAATGATCAAAGGGCTAGAGACTTGTCCAGAAGGCCTGTGGACCTCCCTGCCACCATTCATCCTCCAAAATATCCATTCCATACCTGCATCACTACATTTCCACTCGCTTCTTCCTTCCCTGCACAGAAAACATAGAAATCCTATTTTTTTTTTTAAGAGAGAAAAAATGAAGAATAAACCGCGGCATCCTTAACTTATTTCTTACTTGGTGTATGCTAGCTACTTTTCCTTTTCCTTCAGAATGTTCCTTAGCTATCTCTTCAGTCCTCTCTCAAACCTCAGCCAGAAATTTTAGAGGGAGAAGCAGTTACAGGAAATCCTGTAGGATTCCTGTAACAACTGATCCCCTTAAAAATCAAGCTCCAGAGGCAAGGTCAATGTAGCCATAGATGATAAAACACCAGCATGAGGTAGCCAAGCCACTAGTTCAAAAGCCACAAGTGCCAATAGCAGCAGCAATCCATGAACAGAGTGCCAAAGTCTGAGCATGCAAAGCACGGTAGCGACTAACAGGTAAGTGATGAAACCCATTCCTCTGTTGCATGAGTATAATTTAGAAACTACATGAACCATTGAGATGGTCACGATTAAATGAAATTGGTGGCCAGCTAACTGGCCACCCTCATCTAGTTCAAACAAAACCATTCATCCAGTTCAAACAATGCCTCATCCAATTCACATAGCGTTTAGTGGGTGCAATCGGCACATGTGTTCAGTCAACTCGGGAAGAAAAACTCAAAATAGGTAGTGGTGGCAGTGTATAACGGGCATGATGGAAGTGATTACGGGCAGAAGGCATGAAGTGTCATAATGGCACTGGAGTAGGGACCAATGGTTTGAATGGGGATAACGTACCCTTCCTACCACCTCACCTCGTCACTGCAGAATAGGCCCGTAAGCTTCCCATAAGCTTAAGCACGCTGTAGTCGACGCCTTCATCACCTTTGTTTTCATTTGCATCATCGTGCTCTCGACTGCAACAACTTACCTACCACCTTTAGAACCTCGAAATAGTCGCTCTCTATCAGTTTCAAAACCCTTCCGCTTATCGGGCTCTATAGGAGCATTATCGCACTCTATAGGAGTAGAAACACAATCTACAAGAGCCTTTCTACAGGAAGGCCAGTGAGCAGCTCTACAGAGGAAATTTAGGATTTTATGCCAAATTCAAGCTCAAAAAGGTAGGCTCAGTAAAACCCACTCTACATTTTATATATCTACAAAAGGTGGTGGGATTTGCAGCGAAGTATTGAGCTGAAAAGAAAGGAAAAAGTGAGAACAGAAGTCTGCTTGTGTTTTTTTGAAATATATACAGTCTCTCCATTTTACTCTCTACACTGAAATTCTATCTCTTTCTCCTCCGTGGTATTCTCCTGTGTAAAGAAGTGATGCAACCATAGGAAATTAAGCTTGTAAAACAGTGAATTTGCATTGGGTGGTCTGCTCACTTTGTGAAAAGGGAAAAAAACACTGTCTTGTATACTCTCTATTTTTTTTAAAAAGATATTGTTTCCCTCAAACAAACCAAGAAGTAAATTAAGTTTGAGAACAGAGTTTGAAGGGAAGGAAAATTGCAAATTGCTTTTGTTAAAAAGGAAGAACACAAAAAATTCTCTCTCTGGTTCCAGAAAGAAAACCTCAGTTGTTCCTCTATTTTCGGGTTTGAAAATTTGTTGCCTTCCTCCTCACCTAAAAAATTCTAGCAATCTCTAAACATCATGACAGGGGGTTGTATGAGGAAGGAGCCTCTAAATTCAACTAAATTGCATGAACATCCAGAAGTGGTGGCCCTCTTTACCAGGGCAAATTGGATGCCTTTCTTTGAAAAATTTCATGGGTATGATGAGGAAGTCACAGAGGAATTTTTATTATCTTTAAGACCTCATTCAAAAACCCATGCCACAATTAGTTTCAGGGGTCTAACCATAGAACTTACACCAGAGTTCATCAGTAGAATTACAAGTCTTCCACTTGGGCTCCCCTAGAGCAAAGAAGAAAAACCACTAGGACAGGTTGCTAAGAAGACCTTTTTCCAGCCTGATGAACATCCCATGGAGGATAAGAATGGGATCAGGAGGACAAGTATACCTTATCCATGGGGTGAGGTCAGCTATCAGATCATGAAGTATATCTCCTATGAAGGAAGATACAACATTGTTTATGGGTATCATTTCAAACTATTACATGAACTAAGATATGGCATGGACCTTCCTACATCCAGAAAACTCAGTCTTCCATACTTTCTCCTCCAATCCTTAATAGAGTGTAGCACCAAATTGAATGCAAGGGTTCCAGACTAACTAGCTCACCATGGGCTCATTAAATTGCTGGTGGAGGATGTCCTCCACACTTACACAATCCCTATAGCTTGGGATATTTTCAGGAACATGACTAAAGAAGATGATATAAAAACTCTCACTGATGACCTTAGTCCATCTGGAAGTGAAGAGGAGGAACAAAAAGAGGAAGCTGAGAAGGAAATCCATGAAGAAGAACAGAACATTCAATTGGAAGAAGAAAAAGAAGAAAAACAGAGAGGAAAGGAGAAACATGACACCACCACCACAGATGAACCTAAAGCAAAGAAGAAAACAACATCAAAAGTAGAAAAAGGGAAAACCACAACAGAGAAAAAGAAGAGGACAAGAACTGAAAAGAAGAAGCCCAAGACAGCTCAGAAAAAGGCTGCCACAGGAAAGGCAGAAACTCAGCAAGCAGAGGAGAAAACAACACCAGAGATAGCAGACACAGGAAAAACAATAGATGGAAAAGAAGAAACACGGCAAGAAGAAGTGTCTCCTGAGACACTAGCAAGAGAAGCAGTAGTTGTTCTTGCTGCACTTAGTACTCTAGCCAAGCCCAAAGGAAAAAGAAAGAGACAACCATCCATGTACTTCAAGGCTCGAAAGAGCACCAAAATCAAGATGGGGAAGCCTCATCCACCTTCAAAAGAGCCCATCATCATTGAGGATGTCCCTACTACAACAAGGGAGGAATCTCCCTCCAAAATCTCCATCACTTACGAAAGAGGGAGCCCTAAGACCTCTACCTAGAAAGAAAGGATCAAACTAATGGACTCTAAAGTAGTCCTACAGGAGGCACAAACCTCTCTATAGGAGACATTGGTAAAGCTCAAAGAAACTGAGAAACTTGAAAAGAAGGTAGAAGAATAGACCTAGGAGGAAGACAAGGCAAAAGGGATACCAGAGCCTGGACCTTAGCCTAACTTAGACTCCTACTACAACCTTCTGGAAGGTGAGAAGATCATCCCACAAAAGTTTGTAGTGCCTCTTTTCTTTTAGCTGGAAAAGGAAAGAGTCAGGACCCCTACATGGATGCAGATCACAAAATCAAAAGGGGTAGAAGACATTTGGCACATGGAAAACAAGTTGATGGAAATGGGTAAAGAATTGGGCAGGGTCAGGCATACAGAAAGCATAAGAAGAGCTCAATTGGAGGAATAAAATGAAATGTTGAAGAAGCAGCTGCAAGAAAGGGAACCTCAAGGAGGAAAGTTGTTGTCAATCTTAAAAAGACAGCAATAGGAAGAGGAACCCCAGACAGACAGTGAGGTATTAAAAAGACAGCAATACGAAGAGGAACCCTAGACAGACAGTGATACATTGATAAAATAGCAACAGGAAAGGGAATCCCAGGTAGAAAACAAAGTGTTGATTTTGAGAAGGAAGCTACAGGAAAAGGAAGCCCAGTTAGCCTACTAGCAAGCCCACTTAGCCTGCATGGCCAGCTGGGCTATGGAGGCATTACAGTGCAGGCAGCCATCCAAATCATATGCACTGTACCTCAATGATCAGTGGCTCCAATTTTAGATTAAGACACTGGCCCAGAGGGGCACAATACCTTTTCAAGATTATGGCCAATTTATGCATTTATGTGATCACAGCTCAGCTGAGGACAAAGCAAAGCTAGCAGAATTTTACTTGCACAACATGGCACTTACTGACATGAACTTGTGGGATCCAAATGCTGTGTTGGGAGACTTGCAGCTAATGGCTATGGCATCTTGGATGAGCCATGAAGAGAAAAGGGTAGTAGAAATCTAGAAAATGATGGCAAAAGAGCTGAGTGAACCTCTGATGATTAGAGTAGAACCAACAGAACCCTTGGCTCTCATCTATGCCCACCAACACCTTGCAGCTAATCCTCAAGTTGTCCTTGACTATGTTGACAAGCAAGCCCAGGCTATTGCTCATTTCAAGGACATGGAGAGATTGTTTGGAGATGACTGCATCCATGCCTGCATGAGAAGGTGGAATACATTGCCACACAACCTAAGGATCAGGGAGTATCACTCCCAAAACAAGATGAGGGAAGCCATGAGGAGAGTGCCCCTGTATAAGCACTCAATGAAAATCTTGAAGGCAAATTGGATTGGCCTTAAATTCAGTCCTCCACTGCTGCTAGGACTGCTGGAAGGAGTAAAGGAGGAGGAAGAACAAAAACAATGGGAAGAAGTGGATAGGAAAGCAGGTTTCCATGATAAAGAGGAAGACATCACATTAGAGGCTTGGGATGTTAGGGATTCTATTAGAGACATCAAGGATGAAGAGTTAGATTAGTTGCTCAGAGGATGAGCAACCCATTCAATAGGGGGGTGATGATGATCCCTAGAAATGGGTAATTATATGGGCTCATTATGCCTCTTATTTCGACTTAATCCACCATTCTCATTAGTTTATTGCATATTTTTGAATATATTTATGCTAATAGAGTGAATTGGGTTAGTCATTTTGTCATGTAGTCTAATGTGTGCCTTATGCAGATTTTGTGGTCAATTTTGGACAAAGTCAAGGGATTTATGAGCAAATGGTAGCCAAAACTTGAGGAAAATAGGGAAGAGGACTTGTAGGGGGGGTGTCTCCTTCATTTATGACACATTTCCTCGAATCCTCCATCAGTAACTTGAAGCACAAAGGTCCACATTGATGATTCCAAGGGGCAGCTGAGCAAGTAAATAAGGACTGATGTTTATCTCCAGTTCTAGGAAGCTGAGTTCCTTGATTTTAGGAGGAATATTGGAGGAATCCATTTGTATAAATAAGGAGGCTTAGAGCCTTAGTATATTAGCCAGTTATTAATAGATTTTCCCACTTTTTTGCAGCATTGTGTTCAGCTCATTTTCGAGTTCCTTTTTGAGAACAGTTTATGTAATGTGACTGCTATTTTTGATAATGAAGATGAAACAATTTTTGAGCCAGCAATGATCTCTTTTAGAGGGCTGAAGCTCTTGGGTTAGGGCCCAACACAAGCTACCCAGCACATCCTACTTTGTACTTATATGTTTTTGCTTCAGTTCATGAGTTAATTTATGTTGCATAGATTCATTTTGCTTTGTTTAGACTAGGTTTCTTTAGATGGTTTGCATAGCTGTTTTGTGTTTCAGTTGCTCAAGTAGGTTATTACAGTAACAAAATAAGATTAGAAATGGCCAATAGCAGGCCCTGATCTCCTTTCACCCTTCCTAGGACTATGATTTGAGGTCAAGGCGCTACTGCTGCCACTAAAAACATAGTTTTTTCTCTTCCATGCAACTGCTGGTGTGATACCATGATTTGGAAAGAATGATATTGATTCAGATTCAGTTGCCTAGATTATTTCTTATTCTTTTACAATAGATCTCTCTGCATGATTTTCTGTTCATAGGTTACTGTTCAGCATTTTCTGTTTGTAGGTCAGAAATTAGGTCAAGCTAGAGAAATCTCTGTTTTCATGGCATAGTTAGTTCTTTCTTTGATCATTTTTTGTAAGTAGATGTTAAAATCTCTTGTAGAACACCTTATCTCGCAAACAACCAAAGAGATTATGGATAAGGTGTGCAACATTTCGCAAATTTGCCCTAATTTCTGCGTTTTTCTCCATAAGCTTTGTTCTTGCCATTTGAACAAATCCAACCTTCCTGTTCTTTCTTGATCTTCCTTGACCAACTCTAGTCACCTCAACACCTTCATCTAGCCTTCAGTCACCCTTTCCCATCATTTTTCCCCCTTCAAAACTCCAAAAATAGCTCTTGGCCTCCTCCTGTAGATCTTCCTGTATATCCCCTGCAGCCTCCTGTAGAATTTCCTGTGAGTGATTTTTCGAAGTCCAATCACTATGGAAGTCTTCAGAAGGGTACTAGGGGCTTCTTAGGACCTCCCCACACCTTCCTCACCCTCTACAAAATCCAAATCAATCTTCCTTTTCCACCTAACCTCTGCACAATAACAACCAGATAAATCACAAGCATAATAATTCCACATAAAAATACTTAAAAGCACAAAAAGATGATTTCTTCTCATTTCCTTTTAGACTTATCTTGAATAAAAGAAATTTACCTTTTTAGTAGTCAATGGAATTCATTTCATTAGTCTCCATCTCATTTCTTGTGAAAGTAGGGCTAATAGGTAAATTAGGGTTTGCTAGGGTTTGCGTTACATTTCCGTTTTCCTTCTCTTTTTGCAAGTAGAATAGTCCCTGTAGAGTTAGCTTTCTTTCATAATAGTTAAAAGCTTCGTCTAAGAACTCATAGAAGTTGGCTTGAGCTCCTAGCAAACTTGTGCCAGATGACCAAGTGACAACCTGCAGTAAGACCCAGTACTTATGCATATAGCCCCATTGCTTCCAAGTTTGTTACGAACTACTGGGTTGACAAAAGTAAAGAAGGAAGCCCCAGTAGTTGCAGCATTATTGCTACAATACTGGTGCTCACCAACACCCAAGAAAATTTTGGTTTTGGAACCTATGTTAGGTTGGGCGGACCCACCTATGGTTTTGTGCATGATTTTCGCACATGTTTTTGGATGCGATGGTTTTCATTCCATGGTTTTGGACATGATGGTTTTCAGTCCATGGTATTGGATGATTCGACATGTATAAATATGTATTATAACATTAAAAGGAACATAATGAAAAATCAAGCTGGTAGTCCGGGTTTTGGGATCTAGGGAAAAATCTCTATGTATATGTGTTTTTTGTGTTATCCTCTCACATTGTTTATTTTCTGTGTTTTAGAATTCATATGCAGGTAATTTTTGTACGGGGTTAAAACCTACATTTGGTAACGGAGCAGTTTTGGCTTCAAGGGGACTCCTTTGTTGCTGAGGGGTTTCGCTCGGGCCTGTGGTAGACTCCGTTCAGTGGGAGATCTCTGGGATCAATTTTGATGGTGAAAGAAGATGCCGAGTAGTGGAAAGATAGAGATTGAGAAATTTAATGGTCAGATTTTTGAGTTGTGGAAACTCAAGATGGAGGATTTGATGGTGGATAAAGATCAGTGGATCACGGTACATCTGGGTACTAAACCAACAGGAGTGTCCGATGAAGAATGGAAGAAGTTGGATTGGAAGGCAAAGAGCACAATACAATTGTGTGTCTCAGATTTAGTGTTGCTAAATGTATCAGGGGAAGCTACGGCGAAGGCTTTGCGGGACAAGTTAGGGAATTTGTACCAATCTAAGTCTCTAGTGAATAAAATGTTCCTGCGGAAAAGGCTGTATAACCCAAGGATGAAAGATGGAGACTCGATGACAGAGCATTTGAATGTATTTAATACTGTGGTAAGTCAGTTATTGTCTATTGATATCAAAATTTCAGATGAAGATAAGTGCATTAGCTTTTTGTGTTCTCTACCAAATTCATGGAATAGTTTGGTTATTGCAATAGGTAGCAATGCAACTTCCTTGTAGTTTGATGAAATAGTCTCATCCTTACTGACGGAGGAGATGAGACAGAAAAATATGAAGAGCCAGAATGGTGATGCCTTGTCTGTACGAGGACAGTCCCAGAACAGAAACAAAAATAAGTCATCGAGTGGGAGATATAAATCTAGAGGGAGATCTAAATCTTCAGGAAAACCTGTAAAGGTGGTGTACTAGAAATGAGGAAAGGAAGGGCACTACAAAAGGGACTATAAATCTAAAGCTCCTGATAAAGGAAAGGGATATGATGATGCTCCTTCTGCAGAGGCAAAAATCACCTTAGATGAAGGTGGGGATGTGTACTTGGCTTCTTCAAGCACACATGTAGATCATGAGGCATGGTTGATTGACTCAGGTGCATCCTTTCACTTCACTCCCCATAGAGAGTGGTTTTATAAGTATGAGAAATATGATGGTGGTGATGTATTCTTAGGGGTTGATAGGAAGGCTAGAATCATTGGTTGTGAAAAAGTAAAGTTGAAGGGTTAGAACACTTCTGGGTGTTCTACATATTCCTGCATTGGCCAGAAATCTGATTTCTGTAAGCAATCTGGATTATGCATGTGTAAAAATAGTGTTTGAGAAGGATACCTGCAAGATGGTTTTGGGAGCACTGGTATTGATGCAGGGAGTTCAGATTGGAACTCTGTACAAGCTACAAGGTAGCACTGTTGTTGATGGGTGCAACAGTTCTGTGGTTCCTGAAAGTGGAGCAGAAAATCTAGTGGTCTTTGGAGAGAAGACCATGTTGTGGCATCAAAGGCTTGGACATATTGGAGAGAAGGGCCTTCAAATACTTCATGGTAAAGGTATGGTAGAAGGTATGAGTAATAGCACTCTGGATTTTGATTTTTGTGAAAATTGTGTATATGGGAAGCAGAATAGGGTGAGTTTCCCCTCTGGTGGTAAGAGGGTGAAACAGATATTAGAGCTTGTGCACAGTGATGTGTTTGGACCTATGAAGGTTCCATCACTGGGTAAGTTTGTGTACTATGTATCATTTATAGATGAATTCTCAACAAATACATGGATATATTTCCTTATGAAGAAATCTTAAGTCTTTGACAGGTTTAAAGAATTCAAGGCTCTAGTGGAAAACCAAACAGAGAAGAAGATAAAGGTGCTGAGGACAGATAACGGTGGAGAGTTTTGCAGTAAGGAATTTGAAGAATTCTATAAAAAGTGTGGTATAGCACAGAAAAAGGCTACTCCATATACACCTCAGTGAAATAGAGTTGTAAAAAGAATGAGCAAGACGTTGATGGAAAGGGCAAGAAGCATGCTCAGTGGTGCCGAGTTAGGACAAGAATTTTGGGCAGAGGCAGTGGAGACAACATGTTACCTGGTCAATAGATCACCTTCATCAGCGTTGGAGGATAAGACTCCACAAGAGGTATGGACAGGTAAGAAACCCTCTCTTTCACATCTGAGGGTATTTGGATGTGATGCATATGTACATGTTCCAAAGGAGAAATGAACTAAGTTGGATAGTAAATCTGAAAAGTGCATTTTTATTGAGTATAAGGACAGTTGAAAGCGTTATAAGATTTGGAACCTAGTAACAAGGTTGTGTGCAGCTAATATGTGGTGTTCAGAGAGGTGAAGGATGTTATTAAACATGAAGTCCAACCAAAGGAACCTAAGAAGACAGAGTTTGAGCTAAAGGAGGAAGAATCAGACTCTACAGCAGAGGAGGAATTAGAAGATGAAGAGCCAACAACTTCGGGTGTGAGAAGATCAATTCGAGAAAGAAAGCAACTAGAAAAGTATAGTCCATCTGCTTTCTGTTCAAATTTTTCTTTATCTATTACTGATGATGATCCCAGAACTGTGAAGGAAGTAGTAGATTAAGAGGATGGAAAACTCTAGAAAGAGGCCATGGTTGATGAAATGGCATCTTTTCACAAAAAATGAGGCTTTGGATCTGGTGGAGTTGCCGAATGGAAGGAAACCCATTGGCAGCAAATGGGTGTTCAAGAAGAAGACAAATGCAGAAGGAAAGGTGGAGAAATACAAAGCTTAGTTGGTAGCAAAAGGTTATTCCTAGTTTCCGGGAATTGATTTTGGTGATATTTCTTCTACTGTTGCCAAGGTAACTTCTATTAGATTACTTTTATTTGTTGCTGTTGATTTTGATTTTGAGGTAGAACAGATGGATGTGAAGACAACATTTCTTCACAGGGATCTGGAAGAGGAGATCTACATGAAGCAACCTGAAGGCTTTATGGTGAAGGGTAAGAAAGAACTGGCACGCAAGTTAAAGAAGTCTTTGTATGGGTTAAAACAGTCACCAAAGATGTGGTATCAGAAATTTGATACATCTATATGGGGACTTGGCTTCACCAGAAGCAAAGAGGATCACTGTGTGTATTTTAAATTAATTGGTGACTATGTTATTTATTTGGTCTTGTATGTGGATGATATGTTGCTGGTTGGAAATGACAAAGAAATTATCTAGGATTTGAAGACCCATTTGTCCTCCAAATTCGACTTGAAATATCTTGGTGCTGCAAACTATATTTTGGGCATGGAAATTAAAACAGATCGGACAAAGAGGAAGCTCTGGTTAAACCAAAGGAAGTATGTCAAGACAATACTACAGAGGTTTAATATGTAGGATAGTAAACCGGTGAAGGTTCCTATTCATGTAGGTGTAAAGTTATCTGCTAAACAATGTCCCAAGACACAAGATGAGGAAGAGGACATGTCCCATGTTCCACATGCAAGTGTAGTCGTTAGCCTGATGTATGGAATGGTCTGTACTAGACCAGACATTGTACATGCAGTGGGAGTATTGAGCAGGTTTATGTCAAAACAATGAAAGGAGCATTGGACAACAATGAAGTGAGTTTTTAGGTATTTGTGTGGCACTAGTGATTATGGTTTGTGCTACCAACAAAGACCAGAATTGGACAGTGTTGGATATTTGTGGCTTTGTTGATGCAGACTGGGCTGGAGATCTAGATCAGAGAAGATCTACAAGTGGGTATGTGTTTAACCTATTTGGAGGTGCAGTCAGTTGGATGAGTAAGAAACAATCTATAGTGGCACTATCAACTACAGAGGTAGAATACATGGCAGCCAACCACTCATGCAAGCAAGGAAGCAGTTTGGTTGCATAGATTGTGTTCATGTATGGGGTTAGTATAGGGAGCTATAAGGATAGACTGTGACAGCCAAAGTGAAATCTTCTTGGCAAATAACCCTGCATATCATTCAAAGACAAAAAGGTGTTGTTGGTAAAGGTGGACACTTTGAAGAATACTGCAGATGCATTGACAAAATCTGTGAGCTCTGAGAAGTTCTCCTGGTGTAGAGAAAAAATGGGCATTGCAAGGTTGGATAAATGACTAATCTCTCTTGTGCCCCCCCTGTGGAAAGAAACAACAAGTGGGAGAATGTTAGGTTCTCTTTCCACGACTAGCCCACATAGTTAACCAGGGGGTTAGAGGGGGGGCAGAGGGCCCCCTTCGTTGCATATATTGCTTATCGAGGGCGGGGGGTCATAGGGGGTTTGAGGGGTGCAAGTAACCCCATTCTATGGGGTCCAAGGCAGTGCCCCAGAAAATTTTGGTTTTGGAACCTATGTTAAGTTGGGCAGACCCACCTATGGTTTTGTGCATGATTTTTTCACATGTTTTGGACGCGATGGTTTTTGGTCCATGGTTTTGGATGTGATGGTTTTCGGTCCATGGTATTGGATGTTTCGACATGTATAAATATGCATTATAACATTGAAAGGAACATAATGAAAAATCAAGCTGGTAGTCCCGATTTTGGGATCTAGGGGAGAATCTCTTTGTATATGTGTTTTATGTGTTATACTCTCGCATTGTTTATTTTCTTTGTTTTAGAATTTATATGTAGGTAATTTTTGTACAGGGTTAAAACCTACAAACTTGTAACTTAAAAGGAGTGGAACCTCCAGAGTGGTTGTTGGATGAAGATGTATCACATGTGGGTAGTCATCAAAGGATCTGGGAAATGTTATCCATCATCACGTCCCTCTATCAATTGAGGGCTTCCTAGAGCAACATTTTGAAAGGATCTCTTGCCCCTTATATTTATTTTCTTCCACCATGGGAGGTCTTCAGGTTTTGAGAGTCTGATCTTGCAATGGTTCAACCATATCGAGCATTAACTCATTATGCCCTGACCTCGTTGGGGACATGCAAAGAAAAACATAGAAAGATCAAACTGCTTTGATACCACTGATCTGAACTTAAACAAGAATGCAACAACTTATAGATATAATCATAAATACATAGATGCAGCAGAAAAATACTTCATTTCATTAATAGAAAATTATTGAACTATGCTTACAAACATAATGGAAATAAGATAGATCAGGTGATGGTAACTTATCTCTGAGAATATATGTGGCAGCTACATGCCTCTAAATTGTGTTACAATGAGGCACAAGGGCCTATTTATTATTGGAAAACATGAGAAAACCCTAAATAACCAAAATCCTAACCCCAGGAGATGTAACAACAAGAGTTTGTGGGCCATGTTAGCACTCCTTAGTTTCCAAAGGTTGAGAAAGGAGACCAAAGGAGGTAACGTCAGACCAAATTTGGGCTTGGAAGCTAGCATTGCCAAATCAGAGAGGGCTCTCTCTATATCAAGCTTGCAACTAATGGAAGTGACTGTAGAATATGTGGATTTTAGGCTAGGTATTTAGCATAGAAGGGTTTGATTTAGGGTTTGTTGGACAGAAGCACTAGGTCTGAGAACTAGGTCAAGTATCCCAAATGATCAGTTGCAGATGTAAGATGAGGTGAGGTAGATACAATCAGTGGCACAAAGTAAATTTGGCATTGCAGTATGGTGAGGGGAAAAGAAGAAGCAAAATGAGAATATAAGTATGAATTCATTTTCTTATAAGAAGAAACACTTATGGGAAAACCTCAAACAAAATAGAGCATATTGATCATGAAATCTACTTCAAAACTTAAGAGATACTCACCCAGGAGAATATAGATGGATTCTAGAAATACTTAATCATCAAATTCATAAAGAAAACTAAAGAAACACAGTTATACAAACCACATCACAACAATCCCATGAAAATAGTTGCAATTGCATATATTTCTGCACAAATGTCTAGTACACTAGTCCAAGAGCTGAGCTTCAGGAATCCGACCCCCTATATGAGTTCATTCTGACTACACATAGATGTAAAACAACATTCCCCCTATGACAGGTTGAATACTCCTTCCTAGGAACTAATTTCCTACTCCTACGTAATCATTGCCACATAATAAGTAGTTAGAAACCACTTTCCTCTTTTACATAAATTGATTTGAATTTGACTTGAAAGAATTTAATTACAAAATATCCACTCTAACCATCATTATAACATTTAGCTACGTGAGGGAAAAATATTTTGACACTAATTACATCGACCAAAAGTTGACTTTTGACCATGAAACTAAGAAACATGCTTTCTTCCACATAAGTGCAGCGTGCATGTAGAAGAGGGGCAGCAAACTGATGGGAAAGTTGTTTTGATGATGAAGATCGATGCTCTAATGGGTGAGATGAGGCACAATGGTGGAGAAGAGCTCTTGGGGGATGAAATGAAGTTTTTTAATGCTTTGATGGTCTTTTAATAGCTTGAAACTCAATTTTTTTGCTTTGTTGATGGTGTGACATTATCATGTACTTTGAAAAGTGACTTGATGAGGTAGTGTACTGCAACTTTATTAATTTGTTTGGAAAGGTTAGATCTCCATGTAGGGTAAATTTACTTTTGATACCTTTTTGACAAACTTATCCCTAATTACTAACTCCCATGATAGTGACAATGGTGATGACATGACTCCCATGCAGATTTTAATGACATGAGCAAATGATGACACCTAATGCATATCTTAACCATGATTTGGAACTTTGAACCCTTTAAGTAGCCATGTGAATGACTTAATGACAAAAATGATGATCAAGACACTCGTTTGATGACCTATCACAAGGAATGATGACATTTTATGACCTTCAAAATGGAGAGAGTAGTAATGACACCGAGGACATGACACAAGACTCATTGGACAATAAAAAAATATGTCAAATTTTATTTGAAAATATAAAAATTTTACCTAATGACCCTATCAATCACATGGAAAGAGTACATTTGATCATTGGTGACTCATAGACACTAACAGGCCCAGTTGGGGTTAGTTGGGCAGCGAACTTCCCAGGGTCGTAACTTGGTCATATTATCTCTGTTTCACGCATATGATACCTTGTTGTAAAGGTCTCTTTGAGTACTACAAGTTTCACCATAGGTCCCTTCCTATGGCTATGGGCTTGCCATGGACCTCAAAAAAACATCGTTTAGGACCCGAAAAATTGCTAAAAATAGTAAATGTTGAAATGAATAAGGAAACAAATGAAATTGACTAGGGGCTCTAGGTGGAATAGGCAAGTGGCCACCAATGTCCACTTGGATCATTTTTACCAATGGGAAAAAAGACAAATTCAAAAGGTGACATGGCATGTCCTGAAGTTGACAGGTGGCACATCACGAAGCTGACATGTGGTAGGGCCATGACATGCTAGAGCTAACATGTTGCTCAGTGGTAGATGAAATGGCAGGGAACATATCAACAGGTGGCCCACTGGATGGGGAACATGTGTTTTTGTCAGAAATCAACATGTGGCCCTATGATAGGGCGACATGTGGCCCTGGTTTAGCAGTCAAAATTTTGTTTGAATGGATGGGTGCATTTGATGGGATTTGAACCTATAAATTTTAGATTAATAGCACAACACCTCACCACTAGGGCACCACTCTCCTTTGTTAATGGAACCAACCAAAATGATATTTAATGTTTATGATTTCATATAGCAAAAAAGGGGGCATGGAATTTCCAAATATGATGGCCCCACCAAAATTAGAGTTTCCACCGCAAAATATATTAATGGTTTAACAACTTCCCAATGCCATGGGGTATATTATAGTGTACAAATGTTGGTTTTATAACCATCATGCCTTGCATTTTGACTGCATGCTATATTTTTGTTACGGTGTTATAATGTTGCTTAATATAATTTGACCACACAAATATTTGAAATGGACGAACGATAGGCAAGGGTGTTTGGTATGGTTCCAACCATATACTATATATAAGAGGTATGGTATATATAGTATGGTTTGTTAACATATTTAATATATATGTCATGGTATGGTTATACAACATGTGCACGAGTGACCTATGTTTTAAAATGACATACCCTATATGTCATATTGTTATAACAAGGGGCACAACCTTTGTGGGCTTGACCCCACGGTTGCGAACCCCCAAGGTTATATAACCATAAGGATTTTCCATTCAGCCACAAGTGTTGTGGTTATAATATTTTGAAGTGCCGAGAGTCTTCAAGCCTTATTTTTTGCCTGTATAATTTTTTGTAAGTTAGTGGAGGTTTGAGAGCTTGTTTTGCAATAACCAAAGGAATATTTCGTGTCATTTTGGAGGCCACTTCTTAGTAGTAAAGAGCTAATTTATAGCAATATTTTTGGAGATTTTTTTTTTGTAATTGCGATTTTCGGGAGAATAATAAAGAGGCCACTCCCTAGGGGGAAATACCGAGAGACGTAGTACAACCAGACAAACTCTGTTATCAATCGGTTTTGTGTATATTTTATTCTTTTCTCGATCTTCTAAATTTAGTTTTAAATTACATATTCATTTAACTTTTCATTCTTTATTTAAGTTAATTGTTGGTTTAAGTTTTGTCATTCAGGCTTGAAATTTTTCATAATCAGGGCCACTTTAAAATATCCTAGATCACTTGCCAATTTTTGCATTCTCTTCCCCTTTCTTTCCCCCTTTTATATCAATAGAAAATGGACATGGTTTCCTACTGATGATTCCATGACTATGTGTGGACCTAATTGTGTTGTAAATGAAATCTCCCCCTAAGACCATGCTTCCTTTGTGCATAAGCTATTCATCTGTAAGTGTCTTCTAATGATCTTCAACTATTCCTAAAATTTTCTTTGTACCTAATCAATGAAATATTCCCATGAGAAAATTATTTATGTTGTGAGAATATTCACCTATCAATATGCTTCCCTCTTCATGCAAAGACTTCCCTATATACATCTTCCTCTTATATCTTCAACAATTGTTCTTGATTAGATACAAGTGTCAATATCTATCTCTAAGATGCTGGATCAAGTGCTACCCCTTTTATTTCCTATTCTAATGATGGACCTACTCCCCCTGTGCATAAACTTTCTACATACTTGTTTTCAAATTGATGCCATCATACACTTCCTCTCAGTAGGCTAGGAAACATTGTTGAACCTTCAAATTTTCCTCCTTTTGACAATCCATTTTTCCTTTTTCCACCCATTTTCTTACACGTTTTCACTTCATTCCATCTTATTTATTAATTAAATGTCATTGAGGTCTTTCAAGTGTCAATACAATGGTAATAATCCATCAATATATCAAAGTCTATGTTTTTGTTATAAAATTGGTTTAAATTATGCTATAACTTCCAAATTATGCTTGTTTGGAAATTGACTTAAATTTCCGTAGTCAAATCCTAAGTTCTTTAGGTTAGTGCGTGAGAGAAGACAACCAAAACACATGAGTAGTTTCCAAATGTCACCCACATAGACATCCACCTAGTGGTCATAGATGGAATCTATTAGAATAAGCATGACTAATTGGTCAAACTTCTAGTGTACAAGGCTCTAGAATACTTGGTTCACATAGAATATTAAGGAACTAAATATACAATCAAACTAGTGTGGAAATAGCAAGCGAGTGAAATTTGAAGATAAGTTGATGATCTATCAATGAATTCCTTCTCATGATTCACTCCTTCAATAGTGAATCATGAGAAGAAAAAGTCATATTTTGATCTAGAAACTTAGATGTCAATTCCAACTCTCAATTCTAGGCAATAATTTCTTAAGTTGTTAATCTTGAAACCATTGTAAAAATGTTTCGTTTTGAAAGTGAGGGACATCCAATTAAGTTCAAATTATTTTTATTATCATATTCTATTGTAAACTTTGTTTTCATATTTTCAAGTAATACGAGCTTTGTTCATGGCATATTCATGATTGTGTTAGCAATTTAAAGTCTTGTGTTTTGTGTTTTTAACATCTCACACTAGCTAGGAGGCCCCACTGAGGATAGAGATAGTATAGTTGTCTTTCATCATTTTGTTTTAATTTCTTATGCTATGCAACTAGATTTTAAATTGCTTTACTTATTTGTTCAGTTTATTTAGATGTCTATTTTCATTTCAATACTCTGTTTTAATTTAGAATTTCACTTATATCTCCTTGTTTCATTACAGATCAAGTGCTTGATAATAAGCCAAAAACACCAAAATATTTACCTTGAATTGTGTGTTAAGATTAGTCTTGGATTTATGCATGATAGGATATGGTTATCTCTAGTTTAGATGTGCACATCAACAATATTTTGAGGCTTCCAGAATGGTTATTTCCTTGCTTTATGAATGTTTGATTTCAAAGTCTTGTAACTTTTAAATCAACTTTACTTTCATGAAATGATAGCTCAAATTTCCTTTCAAGTCATATAGATTAAATTTTCTTTCAAAATCTCATAGAATATATTTTGAATCTTTCACATTAGCATAGTTCACTTTAAATTCATTTAATTTCCAAGCCTTTGATTTGATTTAGGCCTCTAAGATAGAATATGTGAGTATTCTTTCTAATATCTTGTAATAAATAGGTTTATTTTTCATCTTGCAATTAAAATCTTTTTCTTTCAATTAAAACTTGATAGGCTAGCACATACAATGAAATTGTACGTACTTCGCAAATTCATGAACCTTGGATTGATGATTTAATGTAAGTAATTTAATAAACAATTAAGTTACCCAAAAAACATCAAGCATGATATTTCATCTCCAAAGGACTTGCACGAAACCTTGATAGATGTAAGTGTCCAAATATGCTCATCTATCTCAAATGGTCATCTTGTTATCTAATGTTTCTTCTTCAAGATTTAGTTCAGGCAATTATGAACTTGAATAAGCCTTCACCAAGGGATTGGATATGAGGGGTCGTATGTTATGAAACCAGCTCACAAAAAGATAGAAAACATAGATCAACGCCTTAGAAATAAGACTCTTCGAGGGCGCAACCTCCTTTACATTACACAAATGAACAATTCTTAGATGATGCAAATGACAAGACCTCCTTTCTATATATAGGAGTCTAAGGGGTCATAATATAATTAGAACCGACATAACAATAATAATGTAAGGGCACAATAATAACAATAGTAGGCTTCTATGGGGCACAATAGTAGCAATATGGGGACTACATGGGTACAATAATATAATAAGGGGGTTGTACTAATAAAAATAAGGGGTTACACCAGTAGTATAGGGACCTAACATGCCCTTCTCCTTCAAAAAGTGTTGTCCTCAACGCTTGAGTAGTTTTTGATGCTTCTGTATAAAATTATTGTCCTTCCAATTGGAATCTTCAGTAGTTAAGTTCTTCCACTTGATGAGATACTCTAAAATTGATCAATTTTGTAGCTGTCAGTTCTTGTTTGTGTGATTGCTCCAGGTTCCAATATGATTTTTCCTTCCTCTTCAAGCTCTAGCAATATTGTTTGAATTGGGATCTTCTGCAACTTTTGAATGAGTGGCCACACATCTTCATCCTTTTTCCATTCATCCATTTCTTCATGTATCAAATCTGGTTGGATAATAGAAATAGCACAAAACAATGCTTCCACATCCTCATCCTTTCTTGAGAGTGCATCTGCAACAAAATTTTGCTTCCCTTTTCTATAGATGATGTCAAAATCATAACCCAACATATTTGTTACCCATTTTTTCTATTCTTCTAAAGATAATAGTTTTTCTAAAAAGTATTTAAGACTATCATGATCCATTTTTCCCTTGAAGTGTCTTCCCATTCGGTAAGGTTGCCATTTCTTAAGTGCATGTAGTATTGCCAAAATTTCCTTCTCATAAATAGCTTGCTTGAGATGTAGCAGTAAAAATACCCAATCACCTACATCAAAACATTTTTCACTACGATGTTGATCTACCTGTTGTTTCATTCTATTTTGCACCAAAGTGGTGTTATCCGGAGAACTTTTTATTAATGCTCGATGTGATCTTTCACTGCTTGAACCTTTTTCCTCTTGATATGTCCTTCTATCTTGAGAGTTTGAGGAGTGGTAATTTCTTCCAATGCTTTACAAGATATGGTCAGATTCATTTCTTGATGCTCGATGTGATCTTTCATTTCTCGAGCATTTTTTTTCTTGATATGTCCTTCTATCTAGATAATTTGAGAAGTGGTAATTCTAGTCAATGCATTACAAGATATGGTTGGATTCATTTCTTCTTTCTTGATGTGATATTTAAATTCTTGAACCTTTTTCTTCTTGATATGTCTTTCTATCTTGAGAGTTTTAGGAGTGGTAATTCTTGCCAATGTTTTACAAGATATGGTCGGATTCATTTCTTCTTTCTCCAGGGTTGGGTCCTGGCGTATATCCTCTTCTTTTGATGTTTCTTGATCCTTTTCTTCCTCCTCTATGTAAAATAATTTTTCTCAGCACACTTATGACCTTTAGTGCATTTGCTATCACAATTGTAACAAAGCCCTTTTTCTCTTTTTTCTTCCAATTGTTGTGGTGTAACCTTTGTAAGTTGTCGAAGGCTAGGAGAAACAACACTTCCATCTTTATAGTTGTGAGGGGTAGAATTCCTTGTTGCCCTAATTTTTCTTTCCACTTTGTAACAAAGCCATTTTTCTCTTTTTTCTTCCAATTGTTGTGGTGTTAATCTAAAGAAGGTGTTGCCCTATGTATTCTCATAATGTACTATAATTTCCTCTGTGAAAATTGATCACATAACAAGTTGTTTACGAGAACAAAGCCATTTATACCATAAAAATTGATCTTGTTCTAAATATGAAGATGCAATACACACCTTTTGTAATAGTGGTACACCATGTAGATCAAAATATTTTTCCATCTATAGTATCCAATTTACCGGATCCTTGCCATCAAACTTCCTCATCTCGATTTTTCTTGATTTTAGGAGCTTGATCGTGAAACTACTGTAACTCTGTACTTTCGGATCTTTAAGTTTTAAAATTGTGACTTGCAATAGCTCTCTACGTCCTCTTTCCAATGCCACCAATCTAATCGAATTTAGATTCTCCAAGAAATAGTTATGCACATTCTCCCAAGATGACCTGATTATATACCTTTTCAGAAGAGCGAACTGGTATGAAGTGCCATGTGTCACTGTTTTGACTTAAGATCTAAAAAACATACATAGGAAACTATAGTTCGTCCTCTTTCTGTAACTTCTTACGAAATTTCAATCTGATGCTCAAAAAAAAAGTTATGACTATTTTTCCCAGGTCACCTATTTGGAATGTAATTTGGGAGTCTGCAAAAATGCCAACTTCCTCAGATCATATCTCCATAAATATAGCACTAAAAGCTCTAAATTTTGGACCCAAGGTTTGGAATAATTTTGCCCCAAATGGGTTTTATTTCAGCATCTAAAACGTCACAGGAATAAGTTATAATGCAAATGCTACGATGACCTATTTGGAGTAGTGAAACCCTAGAATCCAAAGCTCTAATACCAAATGTTATGAAACTAGCTCACAAAAAGATAGAAAAGATAGATCAACGCCTTAGAAATAAGCCTCTTCGAGGGGGCAACCTCCTTTACATTACACAAATGAACAATTCTTATATGATACAAATGACAAGACCTCCTTTCTATATATAGGAGTCTAAGGGGTCATAATATAATCAGAGCCGACATAACAACAATAATGTAAGGGCACAACAATAACAATAGTCGGCTTCTATGGAGCACAATAGTGACAATATGGGTACTACATGGGTACAACAATATAATAAGGGGGTTGTACTAATAACAATAAGGGGTTACACTAGTAGTATAGGGACCTAACATCATATATAATATTGGTCCTTCCTATTTCATTCTCCATCTCATAGTGTTCATTCCTGGGTTAAAAGAGTGTCCCTCTCTCTTGTGTCATCTCAAGTTGAGTCTACAGCCATGTGTTGTGTGTCCTTCATCATGACATATGTAATATTAAATATTGGGCTTCAACATTAGTAGAAATGATCCATATGATTTTCTCATTTGATCCACATACCTAAATGTATGCACTTGATCATATCCTCTATACTTGATCACATCCAAGGTTCTGTAATCCTATCTTTGTGGCTAAATTTTATGCATGAAAACAATTAACAAAGAACTTATTGTGACACTTGGGAGCACAAGTGGGTCCTGATGTGACATATCCTATGAAGTTGTTCCTTGGAAGAGCCCCATGCTCTTGTTTATTTTTTACACTTACTCCATTGCTGCATGTGGATTCTTTGTGAGTATTTTCTTGCATGGAGGATTCCATAATTTCATTTTGGTTCCTTATCTTTTTTAAACTAGATGTACCCTATTGATTTTGGCATCATTCTAAGGACAATTAGAAATATCAAAATGAAAATTATTGGAATAATTCATCACTTTCTTAGGATCTTCAAATGAGTTGCTACTAGATGCAATGAATTTCTGATCAAGATTCTTGGGATGATCTTCATTTTATGTTCTTGGAAGAGATTTATTCTTGGATGTCTCACAACTTTACTGATAACCAAGACCTATATTGATGAGAAGAGATATTTGAATACTGAGAATATGATCAAGAGACTCAACCCTTTTGAGAATATTTGTGTTGTGTTTAAGTTATTCCAATTATTATTTCAAAAGAAAAACATCCTCTCGTAATCAATCAAAATTTTTTCCTTCTTATTCATTTGTTCTCACAAAAAATCCTTTATCCTTTTAGCTTCTTCTAGATCAAATTTGAGAGTGATAATGGAATATTCATTTAGCTATTTTTTTTAGACTTGATGCTCTAGTTGACCCACCATCTTTCTAAGGGTTTTTATTTATTTTGATGCACTTCTAAGTTGTCCTTCATAATCTACTTTTGCTTTAGTTTATTTTGTTTCAACTAAGAACAATATTTCACCTATTTCATCACCAACCACACTTTCATTACTTTCATAATCACTTTCCTCTTTTTAGAATAATTTATTCTTCTTGTCACCTCACTTATTCTTTTGAGAATAAGTTATTCTTGTCACCTCACTTATTCTTTTGAGAAGAATTTATTCTACTTTTGACCTCACTTCTTCTTTTGATTATATGATTTGAATATTGCTTCATTCGTTTTTGCATAAGGTTGTTTAGAATAATAATGTAATATTATTCCACATTCAAAACCTTTTAAAGGAAGCTTACCTTTTAACTTTCTAATATGACTATGTTTGTACAACCACTAGGAACTATTTCTCCATAGTCTTCTTGGCCCTAACAAGACTACCAAACATAGGAGCATATGGAATGTGACAAGAACTATACAATCAAATAGATCCCCAAACCATACAATAAAATCAATTATCCATGCATAAATTTCCCTATATAGCGTATGCATTTAATATCCAAGATCCATGCAAGTTGATGGCAAGTGTTGGATCCAATGCAAAGAATTCTCGCTCCAGCTAAGAGACACTATCATCTACAATAGATTTGAATCCTACACACAGTCACCACCAAACAAAGCACACAAATGGCCTTTTATGGAGGATTGTTAGCTCAAACAAATCAACATGAATAATAGATTATAAACATAGATTTAGCAGAAGGAAATATTTACTTCTATATATCACAAAATGAAATAGATATAAAGAGTGTTATACAATCAGCTATGGATCTTCTCCTCTGGATCCTAACAAAGTCTCCCCTTATCCAAGCAATATGACCTTGAGATATGAATAGCTCACAATATCTCGCAAAATCATGATAGAAGAAGGACCCTCTAACTTTGGAACTAGCCTTACCCTCAAGGGTGGACCAGTATATAAAGACCCTGAGGACTTCCAAGGAAGATGAACATAGATTATAAGGGTGAAGAGATGTTAGGAAGCTTCTCTAATACTACACCCAAGCCAACTCGAAGAGATAAGATACCATGTGGCTTTGAATTGATTTCCTAGGGAAAGTAAGCCTCTAGAACATGAGTCGGGGTCACAGGTACTGAACTGAAAAAAATTTGACCCCAGTCTCCATGATGCTTGGGTGAACCATGTAAGGCTAGAGTTTCTCTATTAGACACCAGGTCCCACCGACTATGGACAAAAATAGGTCAAAAGAGATGTTAAAACCTAGTAAAGTGGTCAACAGTAAAAGGACTCATGAGTATTGACTCTAGGGAGAAAAATAGGCTGATAACAAATGCCCCCTAATGGGAGGGAATAACAAATACACAAAGTGATAGAGGTGGAGATATAGGGGGAGTGACAAGGGAGAGTTGGAGATAAACTAAAGGAGAGGGGATAGGATGATTGGAGAGAGAGGGGGGGAGAGGAGTGAGAGAGGTAGAGAAGGGTAATAGAGGGAGAGGGAGACATAAATATGGAGGGGTGAGAGAGAGAAGAAGAGAGGGAGCGAGATAATGAGAGGATTGGAGGGTAGAGAGAGAGAGATAGAGAGAGATGTGGGAAGAGAGAGGAAGGTAGGAGAGAAAGGGAGAGAGAGGATGGATGAGATAGAGGACTTGCGAGAGAGGAGGAGAGAGGGAGGGATAAAGATATGGAATTGTAGGGGGATAGAGGGAGGGATAAAGAGATGGAATTGCAGGGGGGATAGAGGGAGGGATAAAGAGATGGAATTGTAGGGGGATAGAGGGAGGGAAGAAGAAATACATAGAGAGTGAGAAGTGGAAAGAGAGAGTGAGTGACAAGGGAGAGATGGAGAGAGAGTGTGTATGTTTATGGGTGAGATAAAGAGACAAAGAAGGAGAGATAAGGATAGAGGGAGGGATATAGTAACATAGTTTGGGGGGGGGGAGAGAGAGAGAATTCGAGGGAAAAGAGAGAGAGAGAGGGATGGGGGAAGAGAGAGGGAGGTAGGAGATAAATGGAGATAGAAGAAGAATGAGAGACAAGATTTGAGAGAGAGGAGGAGAGTGATGGGGGGGGGGAGAGGATTGGAGGGAAAAGAGAGAGAGAGAGAGATGGGGGAAGAGAGAGGGAGGTAGGAGAGAAATGGAGAGAGAGGAAGTATGGGAGAGCGAACTTGGGAGAGAGGAGGAGAGAGGGAGGGAAAAATAAATAAATAGAGAGTGAGAAGTGAAGAGAGAGAGGGGGTGAAAAGGGAGAGATGTAGAGAGAGTGTGTATGATTGGCAGTGAGATAAATAGACAAAGAAGGAGATATGGAGAGAATGGGGGAGAGAAGGAGAGAGGAGAGAGGAGAGAGGGAGGGATATAGTAACAGTGTTGAAGAGAGAGAGAGAGAGAGATAGGAAGGAAGAGATAGGATGTCAAAGAGTGGAGAGAGGGAGGGAAAGAGAGATGGAGTTGGAGTGGGATAGAGAGGGAGATAAGAAGAAATAAATAGAGAGAGAAAGGTGGATAGAGAGAGAGGGAGAGATAAGGAATATGGAGAGAGAGGGAGAGAGGACAATAGGAGGGAAGAGAGATAGAAGCGGGGGAGAGGGACAGAAGGGGAAGAGAGAGAGAGAGAGAGAGAGAGAGAGAGAGAGAAAGGGAGAGTAGGAGGGAGGGGTAGATATATAGATTGGAGAAATAGAGTGTATGTTTTGGGGGTGATATATAGAGACAAAGGGAGATAGAGATATAGATGGAAATTGAGGAGAAGGAAGAAGAGAGAGATGGAGAGAGGGAGGGAGGGACAAAGATATTGATAGATATGGAGTGAGAGATAATGTGTGTTAGGGGGGTTGAGATAGAGAGACAAAGAAGGAGAGATGGAGGGAGATACAAATATAGATGGTGGGGGGAGAGAGGGAAGAATATTTCTTGCACTAGATGCATTGATTTCAGTGTAAATGGTGATTTCTAATGCTATTTGATTATCTGCACTAGATGCATTGGTTTTAGTGTATTTGTTGATTTCTAATGATATTTGATTGTTTGTACTAGATGCATTGATTTCAATGTAGATGATTTCTAATCCTATTTGATTGCTTGCACTCGATGCATTGATTTATAATAATATTTGATTGCTTGCACTGTATGCATTTATTTAAATTTATATGATTTTTAATCCTATTTGATTGCTTGCACTAAATGCATTGATTTAATGTAGATGGTGATTTCTAATCCTATTTGATTGCTTGCACTAGATGCATTGATTTCAGTGTAGATGTTGGTTTATAATCTTATATACTTAATTGCACTAGATGCATTGATTTCAGTGTAGATGTTAGTTTATAATATTGTTTTCTTACTTGCACTAGATGCATTGATTTCAATGTAGATGTTGGTTTATAATCCTATTTTATTACTTGCACTAGATTCATTGATTTGAGGGTAAATGTTGATTTCTAATGCTATTTGATTTCTTGCATTAAATGCATTGATTTGAGTGTAAATGTTGATTTATGATTTTATTTAATTGGATGTATGATGGTACATTAATTTTAAAGTGATTGGATTAACATTGAGCATTGATTTCATTGTAAGCACAAAAAATTATTGTCAATGTACAATGATTTTTGTGTTAAAGTAATTCAACCGATTAATATTGGAGAGAAAGAGAGACAAGGTATGATGTTTACTACAATAGCTCAAGCTAAATATTTAAATGGTTTACGATTTAACCTTTCCTTTTCATATAATCAATATGAAAAGATGACAATCAATATGAAAAGATAACAAAAGTAACAAGAGTGACAATAAGAATAGTAGAAGAAAATAGTTTGAGATTGATCACAATGAAGACTATTTGTAATTGACTATATTCTTATTATTCACATTTTCTATCCTTCAACACTATTAAATTGTCACTTTACATTCAAAAAAATTATTTCAACATTTTTCATCATTAAAGTTATTAAAAATATTTATCATCTCAACAAACTGAGGTAACTAAGCGAATTTAAAATTAAAATGACCAGATTAATGTGAGACATATTTAGAATATTTAAAATGATTATATCAATGTTAAACTAATTTAAATAGTATTCATAAAATTAATCATATGTTCGTTAGATTTTCTTTGGTCACATGTGACTGAAACTAGCCTAGATCCATCTTAACTCTAGACCTATCAAGCACTGAGAGGGATCAAATATCTCGAGGTGCAAAACTTTCTTCAAGTTTTGCACTCAAAAAATAGGTTTGCACCTCGAGAGGCTTAATCCCTCTCGGCGCTTGATAGATCCAGAGTTAAGATGGATCTAGGCTAGTTTATAAGTTTCTATTGTATCATTAATAATTTCATTATTAATCTAATTTAATTATTATTAATATTACATAATTATTAAATAATTATTAATATTGTTTTCTTCAAACTATTGAATACCAATTTATAACTAGTAATGATATTAAAAATACATTATTAATAAATAAAATCCTATCGCATTAATTTATTTGTGGTTATATTATATCACTTAAAACACTAATTTAACACATAAGAACATTGAAATGGTAATTAATCAATTAATTAATAATTTAATATTATTTATCCTTAACTAATTCTTAACAACCTTTTCCTGATGGCTAGTTTCCTAATGTCTAATTCTGGGCAAGGATGCTTCTCTGCTATTTAAACCTTTGTGAAGATTATTTTTTTCACCATTTGTACTGAGGATGAACCACATTAGTTGGTTCGAAATGTCAACCAAATATCTAGAATATGATTAATCCAAAAGACAATATTATTATTAATATGGATAAAAAAAGTCTAAGACCTAACACTCATGGACTCGTCGATCAAAATTTAATAATGTGAACTTGTTGTTGATCACAATGAGGCCTACCATTGATGATTGCAAGATCCAATGTATTATTGGTTCCTAGATCAAGCTCTTGGATATGAGTTGAAGTCGAAAGGAGATGATCTATCGAAGGAGTGCCTTGATGTATCCCCCATTAATTGTCATGGAACATACCAATATGACGTAGTGAAGGATTAATTCATGAAGCGATGAAGTAAAACTAACACATGATGAATAATTCAAAAAAGTCAATAGGCAACTATAGATGGACGACAAAGTGTTACAGATCCATTTGGGAACATCAATCCCATCATCCAAATTAGTGTTTTAGGGCTCATAAAACCCTAATTTCAGCTGCTACATGCCCTAAACAAGTCACCCCTTTGAATGCCTCCTTCCCAGACAATTTCATGACTTGAAGACATCCAGAAATGGCCTCTAGAGGGACCAGTGCAGGTAGGCCCATGTAAGGGTGCACTGTAGAGCAGTTAAGTCCACGCCAGGGTGCTTTGCAGAGCACTTGGGCTTCCTTTCACCTGCAATGGGTGATTTTGAGTGAAATTCACAGAGGGTTTGGGGAATATTCTTATCTTTTGGAGTCATCTAGAAGGTTGCCTCACTTATCAACTCCTACGAGGTCGAAAATGGATGAGGAATGGGTTAAGATGCATCCTATCCTCTCATCCCTTCCTCCATGGAACTAATTCTAAGTATGGAAGGCCATTTAACGCCACCATTTATGATAAAACCTCCTTCATCTCGCTATAAATTGACCACTCATCTAAGTGATCAGGGGTTGGATTATGTTGAATTGTAAGGAGATAATGCTGCTGTGAGGCATGGCTTTGAAGCAAGTATTGTAATGCTACAAGTTTGTCATGCTTTTGATGCGATGTGGATGGGATCCAAGCTGGAGGAAGGACTTTGAATCAGACACAAATGGTTGTAATTCCTTCTTCTATTCAATAAAGTGTTTGAACCTTTCTCCCATATGTTTTTATTGATTTATAATTCTTATATGTGTGAAATGTATCTGATTCCATTCACCTATATTCAATAGATCTTTTTCTTTGATCGATTCTTTGTTTTCTACCTGTCTTTACAGGTACTTCTCAAGTGTATTAAGTACGGGAAGGAGCAATGGCATCGATACAAGGGAGATTAGAGGAAAGCGGAACTACAAGTAGGTCTTCTCTTCTTCTCAGCTTCTCTATTGCTTATAGGGAAAGATTGAAATACTTTAAACTATTGTTCTAGATATGGCTACTTATCTAGGGAATTAGTATTTATCCGTAGATACCAAATTCTCCAAAATAAATTGGCGAATCCACTGGGGAACTATCACCTTTCCTATTAGCTTATCCACCTCCTAGGACATTCTTGTAGACCTTACTTGTGTTCATTGACTATATTTCAACTCTTTTGCATTGAATTTTGGTCAAAAATTGAGGTTAGATGACTCTTGAGTGGCCTCTTAGGAATTAGTGGAGGATTGCTTAGGGGACAGTTCTTTGCAGAGCACCCTTGAGTGAGAGACAGTTCTCTGCAACACAATTAGGCCCTCTCTAACCTGTGTTGATCCACCTTAGGGAAAATTTTCACCTTTGGATTGAGTTTTCTACCAAATTTCCTCTGTTTGATTGCTTGCTAATTAATCAATGAAGGTCATCTCTCAGAGAACAAGTTTCTATCTCCTTTGCTAGCCCTACTTTGACTTGGTTGATTAATATTTCTTAAATTTATCTTTGTCATTATTGATCCGTAGTCAAAGTTATAATATATTTGATTAATCTTTGTTCAAAAGAATGTGTCATAAAGTCTTCTTTTTCTTCAAAACAGAATTGTCGTAAAAGTCTTCGTTCTTGTTAAAGATTGATTGATTGTATGTGCATATTTCCTTTTGTTCATATTCACATTAAGGAAATTGAAAAGAAAAACTTGCATCGTTCATATTGTAGTTTGTGAATGCTTGAAAGGAATAGCTAGGGAAATTGCATTAGATGTGCTCTTTGCTCTTTGTCAAAGATCTGATTGCTCTATCCCTACTAGCTAAGGTTTTCATTGTTCAATTGAATGAGAAGAATGCTTATCATATTAGTTGCATTTTAGGAATTGCAAACATACATCATATGGTGAACCTTGAAAGGAAAATTCTAAAGAAGATCAACTTAAAATTTATCTGAATTTACCTAATGGAGCATTGTCACCTAAAGAAAAATGTTTAGTGGTTCTAGGCTAGAGATGTGTTCCAATGTCGTATAACAAAGCAGTTGTCACTAACTTGTCTGCAATACATCCCGAGTGTGATACCTCATTCGACGTACATGAGTATATCGTAACTCGCCCACATACCTTTGGTTATATAGGGTGGTCTCATAGTACATAAAGTATATGGGAATGCTTTCACTGTGCGGTTTTGCATTAGACAGTGCTTATACGGACTGGGCCTCCATGTACCTTCGGGTATATATGGGAGGACAACACTAAGTTGTTATCCATCCTTAGGTAACCGAGTCAGCCACCTTGTACACTGTGATACATCGAACAAAACATTTAGGGAGATTTCCTACCCGTACTTCTCGATTCGCCAGGAGGTATTTTGTAGTTCACAGTTGCTTGGTAAACATTTTGCCTAGATTATCCCTCTTTTGTTTTCTTATGTTACTTTGATTAAAATAAAATTAATTGACCATGGATAACATCCTCCATTCTCGTTCCTTAGTTTTTCTTAGCTTGAGACATATGGCAACAAATCTGGGGTCCACAAATCAAGGAATTCCTTTTGATGGGAATCCTAGTACTTTTCCTCCTTTTGGAAATATTGGTGCTCTTTATATGGCTACATTGTCCCTTCCATGACTTACCATTGGCTTTCCAGTATGGCTGTTTTCAACTTCCTTGGTTCAAAATGTCGTGATTTCTCCTTAATTGTGTACATCTCCAACTGGACAAAATCAACCTCTAGTTGATCCTAAAGTTGACTCTTTTCCTTCTTCCTCAGCTGTTTCTTCCTCCCCTTCTTCCTCTTCACCTGGTGAAAGTATTGGTAATAGTAACTAGGTGGCTAAGAAGAAGAAGAAAGGGAAGAAGAAGAAGAAGAAGCAAATTCAGCAAAGCGACAACCAAGCAACCATTGCTTTGAATGCAACATCTGATGAGAAATCATCTGTCAAGCCTCACAAAGTTCGATACCCATGCAAAATTTGTGTCGAAGACCATCTTCTTCGAAATTGTACTGATAATCCTCATATCTTAGAAGAATGGTCTTCTTGTTCACATCATCCTGTCTCATCAACTTCTGGAGATCATGCTGGCGACACACCATCAACTAGTGGTAGTAAATTTCAGGGAAAGAATGCTAAAGTTAAATTTCCTTGTAGGTTATGTGAAGGGAATCACCCCATTCACCTTTGTCCCTATTTGGATGAAGCCAAAAGAGTGTTGGATAACCGTCCTACTTCACCGCAGTGACTTCCATATGGTTACAGGAGACTCTCCCTTAATCCTTCACTAGCTGATAATTTTATTGACTCAAATCAACCGTTGGTCAAACCCACTCTCTCTGAAAGTGAATCCTATGAGTCTATACTTGACCCAAATCAACAAGTCGAGGAAACATTTGACCCAATTTCACCTTCAGTCAACCGTACCTTTCCTGAAGAGATTGAATATGATACCACTTAGGTTCTTTTCATTTCTTCAGATTCAAAGGAGGTTGGGGGCAATCCTCCTGTTCCATTAAGACAGGAGGAAAATCCTCCAGTTCTTGTAACTCAAGGGGTTATTTCTCCCGTTTCTATGGTACCCCCTCCAAGTAGTCTGGTCATTTCCTTTGATTGGAATCGATTGGTAGGATTTCATCTTCCTTCTTATGTGCCTTTCCAGATCACAGTACATGTTTGTAATATGATTGTACCTGGCACTATTATAGATGAAGGTGCATTTGTGAGTATCCTTTCCTCCACTACTTGGAAAGTGCTCGATTCACCTCCACTTGTGCCTATTACCTACAATATGTTGGCTTTTAACAGAGGAACTAGTCAATCATTAAGGATCCTCCCTCAATTACCTATTACTTTGGGAGGAAAAATTGTTTATCTGAATGTGACGGTAGTCCCAGGCCCTTTAGATTACAATTTACTTCTTTGGCGCAACTATGTTTATGACATGGGAGCTATTGTTTCAACACTTTTTCAAGTGATTTGTTTCCCACATGAAGGCAGAATTGTCACTGTTGAGCAACTTTCATTTCTTGGACCACATATGGATTCCAGTCAACCATCTTCCCTAGGTGGTCCTTTAGTACCAATGTTATCATCCCCACCATGGGTTAATTATGTGGCAACCAGTTCCATGTGTACATCAACGAATGATCAATTCCAAGATGTTGTACATTATGTACTAGGGGCATTGGAACTAGATTTCTCCTTCCAAAGCATTGTTCTTCCATCTGATGAGAACCTCTTGGAAGTCATGACCTCTAATGGGTTGCGAAAACTAGGAATATGAGGATAGTTCTTTTACTATGTCAACCTAATTAAAAAATGAAACAGGTTCATGAGGATAGTTCCTTGTCTCGTGTAAACCTAGTTAAAATATGAAACCAAGGATACGAGAATAGTTATTTTACTATGTCAACCTCATTAAAAAATGAAACATCTGCCATGAGCATAGTTCCTTGTGTTGTGTCAAGCTCATTAAAAAATGAAACAAGGAGTATGAGCATAGTTCCTTGTGTTGTGTCAAGCTCGTTAAAAAATGAAACAAGGAATCTGAGTAGAGTTCCTTTTCTTGTGTCAAGCTCATTAAAAAATGAAACAAGGTCCCCTGGAGCAAAGTTCCAAGTCGAGTCTTTGATTAGATATCATAAAATCCCAATTGAGTCTTTCAGTTGATCTCGTAAACAAACCTTCAATCCATCCACCTAATAGCCATGAGTAGTCTACTTAGGTGAATGTAATGAAGCTTGGGGGCATGCACCTAGTGGTAAAGTTAAGATTCCTTGTAGGTTATGTGAAGGGAATCACCCCATTCACCTTTGTCCCTATCTCGATGAAGCCAAAAAAGTGTTGGATAACCGTCGTGCTTCACTGCAACGATTTCCATTTGGTTACAGGAGACTCTCCCTTTCATCATGCTAGAGGCATGTAAACCAATTTCAAGCGTAGTTTTTCCTCGTTTCAAGCTTGTGTAAAAATGAAACTAGTTCCAAGAATAGTTTTTTGTTTTGAGCTTGTGTAAACATGAAACTAAATCCAAGCATAGTTCCCTATGGTTCAAGCTTGTGTAAAAATGAACCAATCTCCATTTTAACCCTAGTGATTGCCATTTTATCAGCCTCTTCCATCAGACGAGCCTTGTTTTAGCTCCTTCCATTATCACTATCTGCTTGGCCGATCATACACTTTCACTTGGTTGTTTTGCCTTTTTTGAGGAACAGTTGCAATGAGTGGTATTATTAGCCAACCTCTTCATATAAATCAACATGTTTTGAGAAGTTCCAACGTCACTGGAACCAGTTGCTACCCTAGACACCACTCATTCCTCAAAATAGAGTCCTATTTAAGCTCTTTTCAGACTCTCGAAATATGAAAAGATTGTCGAGCACTTATCCTTTTCAGCTTGTTAACAGATTGGAAATGACATCTACTCAGTATAATTTTAACCCTTTTCTGGATTGAGATAGATTATTTATGAAAAAGGAATACGTTTATCCAACATGATCAATATTATCTCTCTTGTATTATTTTACACATTTTCGGGCTTGAGAGATTAATTTACGAAAAATAACTCATGGAGTTTTCCTTTTGTCCCTTTTCAAACTCTCTAAACATGAAAAGGACCGAGTTATCTTTGTCGTTAAACTCGTTAAAACATGAAATAGCGACAAACTTGTCCATCTAGACAAGACTAAGTTTCACCTTCACTAGACTCGTTAAAACATCAAATAGTGATGGATTCACCCAAAGGGTGGAATTATACAACAAGCATATGTTATTCTCCTCAAGCTTGATAAAAATAAAGAGGTATTGATCAGCAATGACTGGGGAAAACAAGAAAAAGGGGTAAACGACTTTATGGTAGTAGGTTTCTCTTGAACATGACACTTTCACTTCATCTTCGTTACTATTTGGGTTGGGTTATCTCCTTGACTATTATCATACTTATAGTCTATCACACCATCCATCACTTTTGTTTTGGGTCAATGCTGCCAATTCATTCAAACTATTTGGGTTGGGTTATCTGCGTGATGGTTATCATACCGATGGTCTATCACACCATCCATCACTTTGATTTTGGGTCAATGCTGCCAATTCATTCAGTGTCGCCAGTATGTTCAAGAGAAGTCATTCAGTCAAAATTCATCCTTTGCAATACCATAAACCTTTATTTTCATGACTGCCATTCCTAAACCTTGTTTCATCAATCAAATTCCATCTCCAAAATCACTATACTCATTTTGCGTTGTTCATGTGGGATACATCAAGGCCCTCCTGCGACGAGTCACTTCTTGTCAACATCAGCACATTATCCAAGAAGTTGACTTAAAAACACCCTTCTAGTACCTTGAGGCTTGCATGCATCAATGGCAGGTTTCTCACTTCTGACGATAGGTTAGCATCAATGTCCTTTGACTGAAATAATTTGTATGTTGTTTGACATCAAAACATCTATTCACACCATGCAGAATGTACTGCAATACCTTGAGGATCATTATCATTATCGATGATCTCTCTCAAATCTGTCAACAACTTACATCATTGGCTGGTAATCAGATGGTGTCTTCCCATGTTTGACTTCAGATCACATATTCACATGGTTAGACTCGTACTTGAGCAAACGATTGAATGAGATAGAAGACACTGTATCTAGTTTCATCCATCCAGTCTACGATTTCAGGAGTACTAAATCATATGTACAATGGCTTTACATTGACGGCCATTCCGATCATGGGTCTATATCTATAGACCACTGTTTATGTACATGTAATGAAATTTTATAAGCTAAGCATCGGTATGCCTTCCCTCAGTGACTCATGTAAAAAATCAAATATCATGATATATGTATTGTAATCAATGAAGGTCACCAACCACTTCGGAACCTCCTCATCACGTCATAAAGCATATCACTCAAAATTATTATTTTCGATTTCATGCTTTAGGGGGCAACTGTTAGAGATCCATTTGGGAACATCACTCCCTTCATACAGATCAGTGTTATAGGGCTCATCAAACCCTAATTTCAGTTGCTACATGCCCTAAATAAGTCACACCTTTGAATGCCTCCTTCCCAGATAGTTTCATGACTTGAAGACATCTAGAAATGGCCTCTAGAGGGACCAGCGTAGGCAGGCCCATGTAAGCATGCACTGTAGAGTAGTTAAGTCCATGCCAGGGTGCTCTAAAGAGCATTTAGGCTTCCTTTCACCTGTGCTAGGGATTTTGATCAAAATTCACATAAGGTTTGGGGAATATTCTTATCTTTTGGAGTCGTATAGAAGGTTCCCTCACTTATCAACTCCTATGAGCTCGAAAATGGATGAGGAATGAGTTAGGATACATCCTATCCTCTCATCCCTTCCTCCATGGAACTAATTCTAAGTATGGAAGGCCATTTAATGCCACCATTTATGACAAAACCTCCTCCATCTCCCTATAAATTGACCACTCATCTAAGTGATCATGGGCTGGATTATGTTGAATTGTAAGGAGATAATGCTGCTGTGAGACTTGGCTTTGAAGCAATTATTGTAATGCTACAAGTTTGTCATGCTTTTGATGTGATGTGTATGGGATCCAAGCTGGAGGAATGACTTTGAATCAGACACAAATGGTTCACTTATATTCAATAGATCTTTTTCTTTGATCGATTCTTTGTTTTTTGTTGTGTTTACATGTACTTCTCAAGTGTATTAAGTACGAGAAGGAGCGATGAGATCGATACAAGGGAGATGAGAGGAAACTGGAACTACAAGTAGGTCTTCTCATCTTCTCATCTTATCTATTGCTTATAGGAAAAGACTAAAATACTTTAAACTGTTGTTCTAGATATGGCTACTTATCTAGGGAATTAGTATTTATCCGTAGATAGCAAATTCTCCAAAACATAAAGGCTAAGACTTCCCTTGAACATATAATGGCATGAAGAAAAAAGGTGACTTGGAAGCATGACTAATGAGAACCATGTGATATAGTGCAACAACATAGGAGGCATTTAATCATGCTCCATAGTTTATGGAAGAGTAACTAGCTATAGGAGTAAATATACTCATATGTATGGTACAACTCCTAGGAAAGCTAAAAACCAATTATAAGATAATCACATAGACATGTGACATGTTAAAGTGTGCCATGACTAACACTACCATTTTGATGAATAACAAAAATAAATGTTCCCTTCTCATTTTCTCTTTTTAGTCTCCTTCATGGTTTAATGAGCATGAAAGAGAAGACAAGTATGCTCAATAGGTTCCTTTTTTGTAAAGTTTAACAAGGCTAGAAAAGAGATAAAAGTACACTCATACCTTTCTCACTCTTTAATGAGCTTTGAGAATGGAAATGAGATCGCTTACTGACTTTCAATTTAATTAATGTGCAGGAAAAGAAGGAAATAACTCAACATTTTCATGTAGGGTTTACAAGCATGAAAATATGACGAAAGAATCTTGGGATTTTCATAAGATTAAAGAGTCATAAAAATAGGTCCAAAATGTACGCGGCATTTTCATTGATTATTGAGGATGAAAACAAGGAAAAAAAGAGCTCGGGGTTGTTTAGGGTTCAACAAGCATAAGGACACTAAGGGAGTTCGTCTGAAGGAGTGATTGATATAAAGGTAGAAAGTAGTTATGGTATGATGGATCCACTTCAAAGCATAAGGAGACAAAGAGGTTGGCTTAATAAGACCACTCATCGCAATGGTCCCTCCAAGAAAGGCTAAACCACCAAGTGAAAGTGAATGATAGGCCTAGTAAAGGATGACAATAGAATGAGTAAACCAAGGCTCATTGTGGAAAAACAGGTTGATAGAATGTGGCAATCACAAGGGATAAATTTTGGAATCCTCTTAGGCTAAGGCCAGAATTATGACAAAGAAGAGGACATGAGGCTCATATTCTAGGTGATGGCCAATTAGAAGGAGGGATTCCAAAAAACCATAATTAAGATACTGCATGGACACCAATATCGAAAGAAGGTGCTAATATAGGGAATCCATGATCAGGAATAATCTAATGCCAAGTTACGATGTGCATAAAATAGAGGTTAATATCACGACTTGAAGGGGTTGGAACTAATGCAAAATGATGGCACTAATAGTCAATCATGTATTGGACATGGTGATATCTGACCTACCCATATATGCAAGGTTCAAGATAAACACACCTAAAGGCCAACATATGTTGCCATAGAAATACAACCCTATCATGTAAAAATCATCTAGAAAGACTAGACCCATGGTTAAATCACATAATGAAAGAAATAAAACATGGATGAGGAAAAAAATGACCATATTTTTTTTTTAGTTTTATACATTTTTTGGGTTCTTTGCATATATGATGTACTAGAGAAGAGCTCGCATCACACACCAAACCAAAAAGAGAGAAAAATAACACACACACTCCTATTTACAATGTGTACACTTGCAACTCTATCTAATAGGTCATGTCAAGGTTTTCCCGCTACCAGGCACAAGCCAAGGATTCCCATACATGAACTCATGGAGGAGTGGAGGTACGATATGGCGCACCATGATGGGGCCATACAATAGAAAGTTGAACTACCTGGTTTCTAAAGGTTGATGATGCTAGGGAACACCTAGAACCATAAAGTTATCAGGAATGACCTAAGGACATACAACGTGAGTGATATTGTGAGCTAGCAGAGTTTGTTAAGAAGGACTATCAAGATGTAAAGGGGGTACAAGATACTCATCGACATATAGAGAGGAGTTGGACAATTAATTTGAAAGTCCAACATTATAAACCCAAGACTTCAATCTGTACAAGGGTGGAACTTCCAAGGATGGCCGTGGAGATGCCCCCTAGGTGGGTTCAAGATTTTGTTTTCAAATCTCTACCTTTTCCAAATCATGGAAACTAGAGGCATCAAGAGGTATAATCTCCCTAGGATTATGAATAGGAGAATGCATGATCTCAAGGATATATTTTTTAAAAGAAGACCGATAGTCAAGGGAGCTGCGTGGAAGTGATGACCCATGTGGGTAAAGGATCCTAGTCATATTCAATATTGGGATGTATTTCTAATTAGTGTCAAGAGGTACTGATGGTAATACCAAAGAGTCAATCTCTTATGATAAAGGCTTCCTATGCTTACCATAATGATCTACATCTATAGAAGAAGACTCCACCCAAGGGTTAGGAGGCACATGGGGTCCAAAAGAGATAAAAGAGACCATGTGCATGGGAGCAGTGGTAGATGAAGAAGGAATGTCAGGTAGGGGTAAAGGAAAGACACCCATAAGAAATGAGATTTTAAATAAACCCACACAAACAGTCTCATAGCTCTCAAGATTATCTCCAACAAGTGGGACAAAATTCCCTATAGTGGTAAGCTTGGTCGATGACACACAATAGTCCAATTGATTGATTGTGACTATATTGCCTTCATGGGGAAAGTAAAGAACATGAAATACTAAAGACATGACCATGCACATAGCATAAAACTAACTACAACCAAGGAGTAGGTTATAGCCTAGGGGAGTGTTGATGAATTCAACATAAACATAGACATTCTTTCCCCTATCTCGATGGAAAACTTAAGAAGAACCCCTTGAGGTAAAAAATGGTGTCCATCGAATGCTAAACAGTAGAAATATACTTAGTGAGTGTTGGAGAACAAAAAGCTTTCCAGCATGATTATAACATAACACATGTAGAAATCCTTCATCCACTAGAGTGTGATGAAAATCTCTGTGAAAGATTTAAACATAAATCTGGAAGGAAACTTGGTGTGAAAGCCTATAATGAGGAGAGTCAACATTGAAAGTAATAAGATTAGACTCTGAAGGACCCACCCATCCAATCATATTAAAAAAGGCTTTTTGTTTCTAAGGGCATATCTGTAAAATCTCTAAGGCATCATGGCATAAGGAGCTTGGGCTAAATCCTCAACAATACTATAGTGTTGGGCAATCCATGCTAATGGATTGTGTTTTGACTTGTGAATTACACCGTTAGGTGGGTGATAGACTAGCTCAACAATCTTATCTATCATGAGAGGTCCAGTGGAAGTAACTGGGGTGCTTGAGTCCTTAGAGTAAGAACTCGACTCAGGAGTATCATAAGACAACTCATGTAGTCACATTAACTTGCTCTTGGCACATAAGGAAGGACACATTATTAGTAGGATGAAAATAAGGCCCCACATTGCCCCCTTGAAAAGGTTGAAGAGCTTGGGAAACCATTTGTTGTTGAGGTTGTCTAGAGAATGGATGAGTCAAGATAGTTGGCTGGTGAGTAGTAGGTGGTGGTGTAAGAAGCTATTTGACTTCATCCATTCACGCACACTCGTGCTTCAAATGCTCACCTTGACCAATCTTATAAGGGAAAATGATCTTGCAACACCATTCACATATGCCCTCACCCTGATTAGATGGATTTGGTTGAGTATCGTGAGTAAGTTTATTATTTTTAGCACCAGGTTGCTTCGTATTCTTAGGTGTTGTGGACTTCATCATGAGAACCATGGTGAGTTTCTCAGAAGAGGGTGTTTTTTCAGATCTAGATGCACTTGCTAGGGCTTGTGATGTAATAATCAATTTCCCTAGTTGGGCAACAAGTTGGCTCTGTGAATCTAATATGGAACCAATCACACCATTAGAGTGTGGTCCCAAGGTAGGTTTGGGTGGGTCTATAGAAGGGAAAGGAGCATTAGGAATTATGTCATAAATAATTCTAGGCTAAGAGTAAATCAAATCTAGTTGTTGGGAAACTAAAATAGCTTGTTCCTCGGTAACAACCTTGAACATAAACATATTCTTGGCTATGGGAGGTAACAATGATTGAATGGACCATTTACAAATAATATCATCAAGTAGCTTGGTTCAAAGTAACCTCTTACATCATCACCACTCGTGGATATGATAAGAAATTAGAGTGGACTTGTCTTGCTTAAATTTGGACAAGAGGTCAGAATCAATGTTGTACCTCGTGGGTAATTGAAAATGGGTCAAAAATGTCTTGGAAAATGAAAAAAAGTCACTAAAATTTTCATATCTAGTTCAATATACCATTCAGGCTTCATTGGAACATATGCAATTTGATACCATCATCCACCAACGAGTTTGATGAGGACCAAAGATGGTAGGTGGTGATATGTGTCGATGGGTTCTCTCCAGGATTCCCTTCAAACTTAGGGATATGAGATGGAAACTTTGTAGGAATGGGTGGCCACTAAGAATCATGATGATTGGGGTCATCCATCATCTTAGCTAAATCTAGAAGATGAAGAGAATATATGAAAGAATTATATTGTTGACCAAATAGGTCGTAGGAGAAATAACCCCCTGATCAACAATGAGGTCCCCCCCATATACTAATTCTGAGTAACATTCTGTGTACCATGGTTATAATTAATCCTAGGGTAAGTTACCCTAGAGAGTGAAGGATCCCAAATAATATGGATGCTAGTGGGGTTGTACCTGACAAAAAGAGAAGGATCTCCTTACACAAAATCACCAACATAGGGAGGATAATTCATAGGAATCATGGTTCTAGAAACAAGGTTGCCCCTAGGTAAACTAACCCCTCCAAGAAAAGTACTAGAGGAAGCCATCCCTACAAACAATCAACTATACGAGTCTTGGGTAAGACTAGAAGCAGTGTTTCCCCTAGGCTGGTTAGGAGCAACAAGAAATATTTCCAACACATTACACAAGATTACTATGCCCATAATAGGAACAAGGAAGGTAGGTTGAGAGAAACTAGTAGGGATTCCCGATCCTATAGGTTGGCCAGGATTTGTTCCCATGCAAAAACATATGAAATAATGGGCACAAAGACACTAGGGAAACTCGTGGGAGTCAAAAATGTGACTGGTGGTATGCGCTAAGAGGACGTGAGAGGTGTTGAAGGAGTTGTATATCCTGCCACATTCAATGGTGGCAATGTTGTCATAGCAATAAAAACTATAGATGCAAAGGGTAAAGAAGAATTGACTTCCTCCATAGGTGGTAAAGAAAAAGGACTATAGATGTAGGAAAGTGTTAAACCATTTGGATTCAACCGCAATAACTCTAGTCTTGATGGGTTACTCAAAGGTGGATTAAAAGGAGAGAAAAAAAAATTCACAAATGTCTCAATATATATCAAGTCACTACCAGGAGGACTAAGAATATATTCCACAACTAGAGGTTGTTCTGGGTCTTTAGTACCGACATGAACCTTATGAGCAAGAGTTAAAAATTCACCTCTGTCAGGAGATAGACCCTAGATTCTATGTGACTAATAGAAACTAGGTTCAGCTAGGGTTAATAAATGTGTTTTAACCATATTAAGTTAATACAAGCACCCCTAAGGAAAAACTACTTGTTATGCAGAATCTACGACTGCGGATAGAAGTATCTTCACCTTTCTTGGTGGACTAACCTAGAACAATAGAAAGACAAATGGACTAAAGATTTAATTAAAGTAAATAGATAACATGATGAAGCCTACCTAGAATCTGACATATGCTTCACTCCTTTCTTGGCTTGAATGCTCCAATTCTAGCTCTGATCATTATAATTATAACCTGTGCAGTGAGATAACACAAGCCAACCGTCCACAAAATCTATGCGACATCATCTAATCACTTTATTTAATAGATCAACATGGTATTGAAATATATAAAACCATAACATCATATATAGTAAAATAAATAACTATTTGCATTAATAGAAATGGAGTGAGTTACAACCAAAAATAGGTGTTGATCTTGTAGAAGAGATCCTCCAAGTTGACTTGTCCTTTCCTGTTCACAAAGTGCACCTATAATCACCCTAATGTGATGGAAATATATCTTTCACATCAACATCATAAGGGTAGAATCACTCTCCAAAATCCAACCCCTTGCTTATGGATGGTAGTAACTATATAGGTGAAGGAGGTAGTTGATGAATTCTAATCCTTTTATCGATTTGGGGTTGAGATCCACTCTTGATGGGAGGATGAGCTCAAGGGATAAGGTATGAAAAATCCAAGGTATGATATGACAGGATTCAAGACTTTTATCTGAGGTAAATGGTTAAATAGATCATCAAAGCTTTTGGAAGAGGAAGCTTCAGGATTTTATTTTTTTCCTAAATTCTAGAATCAGCGCACCCCCAACACTGAGGAATCTGCTGGTGATTAGTGCAGGTGTAGAGTAGGGAAACCTAGTAGTCAAGACTGGAAAATAAGGGGCTAGGGTACGTTGGTCCTTAAAATGACTAAAACAAGGTGCTTTTAGGAAAAAACTCAGGGATTAGAATGAGTCGTGCTTAAGGATTTATGAAAGGATAATGAAAAGGAGTCAAAGGATGTTTATTGATCTAATTAAAGCCCTATTGACCAAATGTGAAAAAATGGCCTATAACATATTGCTCCCTAAAGCGCAAAATTAGAAATCATGGTTGATGACTGAAGTGCTTTACCTTGTGACAAGTCAGGATTAAGAACAAATGGGGAGATCATCATCTGTTACAATACATTTACATCATGACATCTTTGTTGAGGGAGGCATACCCGTACTTAACACATAAGGTAACATTACATGTATAGTGATCAAAATACATGTCCAAGGATGAGTGATAGTGAAACAACAACTGGATGAATGGTTGTATGATCATAGCCATCATACAACTCCTGAAATCATAACCCATATGTATGAAAATAGATATGGGGTCTTCTATCTTATTCACACGACCAACCAATGTACGATTATAACCATGTGAATCAATGCGTTGGAGTCAAACATGGTAGACACCATCTAATTACTGACCAATGATTTAAGCCGTTAAAAAATGTGAGAGAAACCATCGATGATGTTAATGGATCTCAAGGTACTCTAGTACAATCCATATGGTGTTAATAAATGAGTTGATGTCAAATACCACAAAGATGCTTTTGGCCAAAGGTCAATGATGTAAACTTGTTGCCGAGAGAGAGGAAACTTTCCATTGATGTATGCAAGCACCAAGGTACCAAGGGGTGTTTCTAAGTCAACTTCCTAGATAATGAGTTGACGTCGATAGGAAGTGACCTGTCAGAGGAGGGCCTTGATGTATACCCCATCAACAACACGAAACAGGTATGATGGTTTGAGACATAATGATTAGAATTAAGATGATATGGAACTGGATCAGGAAAGGTAGACATGGAATGGAGGCTTAAGAGTATTTTAGCATATATTAACTCAATTAGTTATCTTTAACACAAAGCTGACGCTGAAGGGATTTGGAATCATTGACCCCCCAAAAAAATGGAGGCTTTGAAATGGAATGATAAACCAAAATAAAAGCATATTTCCCAACCCAAAAACCATGGAGATGAAGTGGAAGAGTGTTGTGTTCAAGAGAAACTCACTACCATTAACAAATGGAATACCCTATTTTCCCAATATCACCAACCATTCTAGTCAGTACCTCTTTATTTTTTAACAGGCTTGAGGAAGATAACATATGCTTGATTTGTAAGTTCATCCTTGAAATGAATCATTCTAAGAATATTTAACGAACCTAGAGAAGGAGTGGTTCAGTCCCGTCATGAACGATGAGTCCATCGCTATTTGATGTTTCTACGAGTCCAGTGAAGGTGAAAACTTGACATCTTTTTCATGTTTAGAGAGTTTGAAAAAGAGGCAAAAAAAAAAAAAAAAAACTGTAGATGTTCCTTTTCGTAGATTAAGTCCCTGAGGTCTGAAAAGGTAGAAAATAATACCCAAGAGACCATCTTAGCCATGATCGAATAAGATATTCATTTTTCATAAGTAGTCTATCTCAGTTTGAAAAAGGGTTAAACTTATACTGAGTAGATGTATTTTCATTTACTTTAACGAGTTAAAAAAGACAAGTGGTTGAAAATATTTTCATATTTTGGGAGTCTGAAAAAAGCTAAAAGAGGACTTCTCTTGGAGGAATGAGTGGTATAAAATAATAGCAACTGGTTCTGGTTATGATGGAACTACTCAAAACACGTAGAGGTTAAGAAGTTAGCTAATAAGACCACTCATTACATTTGTTCCTCAAGAAAGGGTATAAAAAAAGAGAAAGTGTATGATCAGCTAAGCATATGGTGATGATGGAATGAGAAAACCAAGGCTCATCTAACATAAACAGGTTGATAAAAAATGGAAATCATGAGAGATAGGATGAGAATGGTTTCATTTTTACACAAGTTTGAAACATGTGGAAAATATGCTTGAGAATACTTGAAGATGGTTTCATTTTTTCACAAGATTGAAACATGAGAAAATCTATGCTTGAGATTGGTTTCAATTTTACACAAGCTTGAAATAGAGAAAAGGTATGCTTGAAATAAGTTTGCATGCCCCCATCATAATGACTCAATTTGAGGTACATGCCCCCCAAGCTTCATTTCATGCACCTAAGTAGGCTACTAGTTATTGGGTGGATGGAATGAAGGTCAATTTACAAGATCAAGTGAAAGACTCGACTGAGAATTTACAAGATCTAATCAAAGACTGAAATTGGAAGGGGATATGTTTCATTTTTTAATGACCTTGACACAAGAAAATAAATATGATCAAGATACCTTTTTCATTTTTTAACAAGGTTGACATAGTAAAAGAACTATCCTCATAAGAGCATGTTTCATTTTTTAAATATCTTGACACATGACAAAGAACTCTACTCCAAAGACCTTGTTTCATGTTTTAATGACCTTGACACAAGAAAAGGAACTCTGCAGTGAGATCAGATCATGGCCTCCAAGAGATCCTGGCTTCTAATAGGTTCTCATCTAATGTAAGAACAATTCTCTAGAAGGGATGCATATCAAAGGATTGAATGGAAATATTAGGCTGCAATTCCCCCAAAAAATGATTCACCATATCACATACTGGATCTAGGTCGAAAGAAGTTGAGCAGACAGTGAAAGGCTCATCTTCATTAGTAGGTATTTGAGTGGGATATGTTTCCACATAATTAATCTCTGGCGAGGAAAATACCACTTGCACGTAAGGGCCATTTAGGTATGTTGGTTGATTGGGAGTACAATTTGGATGAACGAATTAAATCTAGTCAATGGTCACGATTCTTCTTTCATGCGGGAAACACATCACACAAAAAAGTGAAGATACAATATCTCCCATGACATAAACATAGTCACACCCAAGTAAATTAAAATCTAAAGGGCCTTGGACTACCATCACATCTATATAGACAATATTTCCTCCTAAAGTAACAGGTAACTGAGGAAGGATCCCTAATGGTTGACTGATTCCTCTATTAAAATCCCTCAGAGTATGGGTAACAAGAAGATGCTGCGGAGAACCTAAATATTGTCAAGTACTTGAGGAAAAAATACTAACATATGCACCTTCATCTATGACTGTGCTAGGCACAAGAATATTATAAGCCTATACTATGATATGGAAGGGCACATAAGGAGGAAGATGATATCCTTCCAGTCGACTCCAATCAAAGGATGTGACCACACTACTTTGAAGGGAAACCATGGGAACATGAAAATTTCCCCCTTGTGCTATGGGAATAGGATAACTGCTCCCCTGTATCATTGGAATGGGGGAATTTCATCCCTGTTCCATTAGAACAGGACAGTTTCCCCCTAGTTCCTTGGAAACTGAAGAAACACAAAGAACATGAGAAATATGAAGTTGATTTTATACAGTAAAGGTATGATCAATTGAAGGTGGAATCAAGTCAACCATTTTCTCAACTAATGGTTGGTCAGGAATAGACTCATGGGATTCACATTCAGAGAGAGTGGGATTGAAAGGAGATAGATCATGATCAATCACTTCATCAAATAGCTGAGGATCAGGGGAAAGCTTTTGATAACTGGCCATAAATCGAGGATGAGAAGTTGTAAGGTTTCCCAACACTTTTTAGGCTTCATTGAAATAAGGACAAAGGTGAATAGGATGCTTCCCTTCACATAAATTACCTAGAAATTTGACTTTACCCTTTTTCCCGTGGACCTTACTATCACTAGGTGATGGGTTATCACCAACATGATCTCCAAAGGATGATGAAAAAGTTTGATGTGAGCTTGTAGACCACACTTCTAATATCTTAGGAATACCGGGACAATCTCTAAGAAGATGATCACCATTATATAACTTGCAAGGTAATTTAACTTTGTGGGGCTCATTGGAAGGTTCCTCAATAATATTTACATGGGTAGCAATGGTTGCTTGGTTAGTCCCCTACTTATTTTTCTTCTTCTTCTTGGATTCTTGGTTACGAGAATCAAGACTTTCACCAGGTGAAGAGGAAGAAAGGGATAAGGAAACAATAGGTGAAGAAGGAAAAGGGTCAACTTTAGGATCAACTCGAGGTTGATATTTTTTAGGTGGAGGATAACTTGGTTGAGAAGGAGTTTGGACATTCAGAGCCATAGTGGTTGAAAACAACCAAACTGGAAAACCAATGGTAAATCTAGGAACGGACAACATTTCCATATAATGAGCACCAATATTTCCAGAAAAATGGAAAGGACCAGGATTCCCATCAAAGGGGTTTCCTTGACTGGTGGACTTGAGAATTGTTGGCATTAATCTCATCCTATGATCTACTAAGGAGTTTTTCCACACTAAGGATGTTTTTTCGTGATCAATTAATTGATTTAAGAAATTAAGAACACAAAATAAAACAAAGGGGTAAACTAGGAAAAATGTTTACCAAGGAACCGTGAACTGCAATATACACCTTGGAGAAAAAAGGTCCTAATGTACGTTCAGGCAATCTCCCTGAATGCTGTGTTCGGTGTATCATGGTGTACAAGGTAGTGGACTTGGTTACCTATGGATGGATAGAAACCTAGGGTGGACTTCAAAAATATACTCAATGATACGTGGAACTGCAGTCCATAGTAGTGCTTTCTTATGCATAACCGTTTGATGAGAGTGTTCCCATATATTTTACGTGCTTGGAGCACCATCCAATATACCCAAAGGTGTGTGTCGTTAAGTTTAAAATGATCCTTAGGTTAATTTAGGTGAATTTGAGAGTTGATCTTGAATTATGTTTCGATTTCACGGCTCAAAACTCGATGTCACCTGAACACACCTATGATGCAACTAATATGATAAAAATTACTCTTTTCATTTTCCTTTAAGAATGAAAGGCCTAACTAAGTAGGGGTAGACAAAATCAATTAAAAATGCAATAAACAAGTGATGCAACAATCGATCTCCTCACAATTCCAATGAAGATCAAAGCCCTATATGCGATGCAAAGATATTTTTCTTTTCTAGTCACTTAATTTCGAAGATGAAGAAAACTAAGATGCAAAGTCCAATCATTGATTCAAATAAGCTTTTCAATTCAAACAAGCTTTTCAGAATGATGACTAGAAAACCAATTCATCTAAGCACTCAATAATCAAACAAAATCAATTTGAAAATGACCTAATGATAAGAACAAAGGAAAATCTTTAAACAAATCCTTACCAAAGGCACTAAAATGAAAGAAAACCAAATGGAGGCTTTAGAGAGACCACAAGACACTCAAAGACTCGGAGAAGAGTAGCTAGAACAAGGTTGATAAGAGAGAAAATCAAGACAAAATCAAAATTATGCATGAACAGAGGCCAACGCATGTGCAAAGGAGGAACCAATGTTATAAAATGAAAGCATAAAGAAGGCCCAGCTGGGGTGCAATGCTTTGCCACATGACTAGAGGGTGTGTTGGTCTAGGGATGCAAAGTTCCAATAAAAGGATTGCAATTGAGACTTAATGAAATTTATTCCTAGTTTTGTTATTAATTGAATAAGACAGTAAGGGTATGAAGAAGAGGTAAAACACGCACAATGGACAAAGAAACCACTAAGGGAAAATACCGCTCCCAAGTATGGTTTCCAATTTATTATGCGGAATATACATTTGTGGACAAAAGTATCTTACCTAGGCTTGGTGGAATGACCTAGAATAAGAGAAAGACAAAGGGACTAATTTTTTCTTTAAAGTAAATATATAACGAGATGAATCCTACCTATAATCTACCTTATGCTTCTCTCCACGGCTTGAATGCTACAATTCTATTTCTAATCGCTAAAATTAGAACCTGCATAGTCAAATAACACAAGCCAATTATCCACGAAATCTATGCAACATCATCTAATCAATTTATTAAATAAATCAACATGGTATTGAAATATATGAAACCATAACATCATATATATGAAAACAAAGAACTCTTTGCATTAATAGAAATGGATTGAGTTACAACAAAAAATAAGTGTTTATCTTGTAGAAGATCTCTTTCAAGTTGACTTGTCCCTTCCTTGTCACAAAGTGAACCTCTAATCACCCTAGTGCATGGAAATATATCTCTCACATCAACAACATAAGGGTAGAATCACTCTCCAAAATCCACCCCCTTGCCTATGGATGGAAATAAATATATAGGTGAAGGAGGTAATTCATGAATTATTATCCTTTTACCAATCTGGGCTTGCGATCCACTCTCGATGGGAGGATGAGCTCAAGGGATAAGGGATGAAAAATCCAAGGTAGGATAGGATAGGATTAGAGAATTTTATCTCAAGTAAATGGTTACAACAAATCCTCAAAGGTTTTAGAAGAGGAAGCTTTGAGATTATTTTTTGTTTTCCCAAATTTCTAGAATCAACACACCCCCAACACCAAGCAACCTATTAGTGATCAGTGTAGGTGTAGAGTAGGGGAACCTGGTAGTGAACACTAGCCAATAAGGGGCCAGGGTGCATTGGTCCTTAAAATAACTGAAACAAGGTGATTTCAAGTAGAAACTCGGGTATTAGAATGAGTCATGCTTAGGGATTTGTGCAAGGATGATGAAAAGTGATCAAAGGATGCTGATTGATCCAATTGAATGCCTATTGACCAAATTTTAAAAAATAATCTATCACTATTGACTTGAACCAAACAACATACACTAGAAAATCCTTAAAAGGTAGTCACATGCAAACCAAAAGCAAAGAAGCCAGAGGTCGGACAATTATACTAGCAACCTACTTCCTAGCCCTTTTAGCTGCAAATTTTAGCTACGAACTTGGACCAAGTGCCCTTATAAGACATGGGGTACCCCCTGACATTACTGGGAGAGTATGACTAATATTTATCCCAGGTATAGAGAAGCGAGCTTTCCGTCACTTGTGTATGGTCCCAAGAAAAATGGCCACTAAGGTTACCACTAACAATAATACGTTATAGGGGGATAGTCAAAAGCCTAATTTATATGCAAGGGAAGGAAGCTAAAGTCCAAAACCCCTTTGAGATATCCCTCAAATCGGGGTATAGTCCTCCCAAGAGGCCCCAATTGCCACAAACAATGTTAGTGAGACCATTTTTAATATGTATAAACCTCAAGAAATCCTCGCCATCCAAAACTAAGAAAAATGGGGAATGTCGCCTCACCTAGCCCGAATTTTGACCTCGAGATTAACCTTTATTTTAGAAGGGATTCCCATATTGCACTACTGAGAGTGGATTTTCACTCCCTACCATAAGATACTAAATTGGTTTTGTGGTTTTGAAGTAGTTTACTCACACACCTAGCTCCAAAACCCTAGCCTAAGCTAATGTTGGTGTGCTACCAGAAAAAATAAATGATAAGTCTAATAAATTTTATTAGATCATCTATTTTAGTGGTTGTTTTTTACTTTTTTGGGTAGCAACTTGAAACAAAAATTGTGTGATATACTAGTTAATAAAAGTGTAAATGCAACTACATAAAGATGCACTATTTTTGTTTTTTTTTTCAAATTTGATGAAAATTAACTAGAGAAGGGAAATAGTATTTTCACTTTTCAAAAGAAAAAAAAATCTTACCAAATGCACCTATCACTTATCCTAAAATTAAATCCCCAAATTTATAAAGTCCCAAACCCAAAATACAATTGAAAAACAAAATCCAAAAAGAGGCCAAAATGTCCCATATATAGAACAAAAATCTCTCAAAAAGTGTGGAATCAATGCCAAAACAAAACTCTCATACAATCAACAAGAAATCCAAAAGGTGGAATGAGAAAGGCAATGAAAACAAGCTATGGTTGTTGCATAATGTATCAAAGAGAGGCAATGTTCTACATGGTTAAAACCAAACCCTAATAGCCAGAAAGACTAGGAAATATTGAATGGGATCAACAAAATGTGAATCTAAAAGAAATAACAAACAAAACACACCTAAATCAACATTGTGGAATCACCATTTCTATTATGACTATGTTTGCACGACCACCGGGAGCTATTGCTCCATAGTCTTGGCCCTAAAAGGACTACCAGACACAAGAGTATATGGAATGTGATAAGAAGTGTATAAACAAATAGATCCCAAAATCATACAAGCAAATCAATTAGCCATGCATAAATTTCCATATCTAGGGTTTGAGTTTCATACCAAAGATCCATGCAGGCTAATGGCGAGTGTTGGATCCAATGAATAGAATTCACACTGCAGCTAAGAGATCATGTCCTCTATAATAAATATTAATCTTTCACACAATCACCATGAAACAAAGCACACAAATGGCCTTCCACAAATGACCATTAACTCAAAAAAATCAACATGAAAAATGCATTATAAACACAAATTTAATGGAAGGGAATATTTACTTATGTTTATCATAAAATGAAATAGTAATAAAGAGTGTTATACCATTACATATGAATCTTATCCTCTAGATCCTGATAGAGTCTCCCATTCTCCAAGAAATATGACCTTGAAATCAAAATAAGTCACAACCTCATAGAATCACAATAATAGAATAAATCTCTAACTTTGAACTAACATTACCCTCAAGGGTGGACCAATATATAAAGAACCATAAGAATTCCAAGGAAAACGAATGTAGAAGCTTAGGGTGAAGACAAGTTAGGAAGCTTCTCCAATAATGAAACCTATCCAAATCGAGGAGATAATATACCATGTAGCATCGGATTAATCTCCTAGAGAAGGTCACAATCTCCAAAACATGAGCCAGGGTCATAGGGACTGAACTGATAAAATTTAGCCCCATTCACCATGATGTTAAGGTGAACCATGTGACTCTAAGGCTAGCGTCACCCTATTAGACACTGTTTCCCAACGACTGCAAACAAAAATAGGTAAAAATAAATGTCAAACCTTAGGCAAGTGTTCAACAATAAAAGCTATCATGAGTGCTAACTCTAGGGAGAAAAATAGGCTAATAATACTTTTTGGTTCCCCTCTTTAGCTTTCTGATGAACTTGGATTCTTCTTCATCAGGTTCATGACTATAATTTTCTTGATTCTCATGCATTCTTCCTTCTTTGGCTTCTTTGAATGTTGCTTCCTTGATTCCTAATTTTTCCTTGTTTATCCTTAGTTCATATTACGAGAGAGTTCCATGAAGTACATACATGTTAATTTTATCCATAATTGAAATTTCTTCAAGGGATGATACTTTGGGATTAAATATTGATGGAAGAGATCTCAATATTTTTCGAACAACAAAATCATCCCCGATTTCTTCACTGAGACCTGTAACAGATTTTAAAATCTTGTTTACTCAAATAAAATATGAAGCAATATCCTCATCTTCTTCCATTTTCAAACTTTTGAATTGAGCCTTGTAAGAATGGAGCTTATCTTCTTTTACCTTCTTTTCATCATTATAACAAGTTTTAATCTTGTTCCATATATTGTGGGTTGATTTCCAATGCATTACTTTAACAAACTATGTATCTGAAAAACCATTCAAACTATAATTCTTAGCTAATGCATTAGATGTATAAAGAGCCTTACCAACTATATTTGTAGGAGGAGTATAAGGAACTTTATAATCAGTCTCAAAAATGGTCGAAGCATTAATGCCTAAGGAAATGAGATATGTTTCCATTATTATCTTCCATAAAGCATATTTGGATCCATCAGACAAAAGAGACTTTCCCAATTATCAAATAGTGACCATTTTTCCTGAAATTGAACTTCTAGTAGTTAATTGTTCCTCAAGGCACCCGCTCTAATACCACTTGTTAGACCAAAGATCACACTGAGAAGGAAGGTGAATAACTGTATTGGAAAAATTGTTATTTCAAAACATTTCATAAATAAAATAAATATGTAGAAATGTACCATAACATTTGCATCAAAACAATAAATGAAACCATGCATCAAGAAGCCATCATCACATCAACACAATAATACACAAGCTTTTACATGGAAACCCTTTCATGATAAAACCACAAATTATTTTCTTATCCTTATTCAAATAAATTTACATATATTTTTCGGCACAAACAAGCCAGAGGCACGCACCCGTAATATGTGTAATCAACTACTTGCAATAGGCTACAACCTTATTGAGCCAACAACCTCGAAAATGTGCAGCACCCACTTGTAATAGGCTACAACCTGATTGAGGTGCCAATATAAAAAAATTTGCAAGATTCAAGTTGTTTTAGGCTTCAACCTGATTGAGGAACCAACCTCAGTGGAGGCACCCACCTACTTCTTCAACTTCATGTGGACCACTTTTCATAATATTTCAAATTGGATCCACATGCTCCTCAAACAATATAGGTTTTCAAAACTGATAATTCTTCTACTATGACAATGCTATCATCAACCTTCCATATCTTTCTCATACCCTGTTACAACCTGTTCATCATTATGGTCACATCAAACTCTTCCGAAAGCCTATTTTGGTCATCTACACAACACTTGCTAGAACCTCCTCAGAAGCCTCCAAAACATATAAAACTAATTATGGACATCAAATGTATATAATCAAGGCTTTGCATGTCTTTATAAATGTTCACCATTGAATCCTGATCATTGTTTAGTCAATTTAGTATGTCCTAAATTACTACATTAATTATCAATCCGAGAGTCGTAAACTGATGAAGTGTGGTGCACTGTATGTGCAAGACAACCTCTTTCTTACTTTATTGTTTTCAGTTTTTATCTTGTTTTTGGGGTTTTGTTCTTGTTGGTATCCTAAAGTGTCTAATGCAAATGGAAATCCTATTCTAAGGTCTTAAGAATACTTTTAAAGGTCAATTATGGATGTAGAATTTAAGACAAGGTTTATGCCTCTTATGGTAATTTCCAAACTTAGCACTTCAAAGATCTCAAAACATGCTATTTATAAAATTAGAATTTGAACAAAAGTGTAAACATGCAGCTACTTAAATCAAGTAAAAGATGAAGTACTGAACATGAGGTTACTATCTCTGCTGTCCATCTAATTACAGAAATAAAATCTAAACCACTACACTCAAAACCAAAAATAAAGAAGTTGGAAACTAGTCATTGATTTCATCCATAATTCCAATATTTCATCAATTAACTTCTAAAACGGGGTTAAGCTAAAGACACCGGAAATAACGTCATATGGCATGAAAGAATGACATTTAAACTATTCTACTTGCAGTCTAATGAAAGCAAAATCAAATTACTTCACCTACAATTTGATAGCTTGCCAATTAACTTCTAAAACGGGGTTAAGCTAAAGGCACCGGAGATAACGTCATGCAGCATAAAGTACTGATATCTAAACTGTCTACTTGCAAACTAATGAAAGTAAAATCAAATTACTTCACTCACAATCCAATAGCTCGCAAATTAACTTCTAAAACGGGGTTAAGCTAAAGGCACCAGAGATAATGTCATGTAGCATGAAGAAATTGATATCTAAACTATCTAAAAGCAGTAAACAAATCTTCACTAAAATCAAAGCATAACAACTAGAATTAAAAACTAAAGTTCAACAGAGGAAGAAAATCTCAAGTCACCACTTGATGCAAAAACTATATTAAAAAGCTCGAGCATAACCTATCCTGAAATGCACTGATCAGTGTTAGTGAAAAATATAACAATGCTGCAAAATCATGTACAAGAGTAAAAACGATTAATACCATAAACAAATTATGAGAAATGTACAGTTGAAATGAGAGAAAACACACATGAAAACTATACAAAAATGAAATGCAAAACCTTAGCCAGCAGGGGCCCTCTACTCAGCCTTTGATCAATATGCTGTCACTTCAATTCACGCTTTAAACAATCATATGGAAAACAGAATTTTTGTATTATGAAAATAGAGGAGATGTCTCTCGGTTACAACAAAAAAATAACACTAAAACAACAACATCAAGACTAACTACTTGCATTGCAAATGCTTATACTTATAGGAGAAATAGATAACTCTCTTTTGGAGAAAAATCTTTAGTAGAGGACACGTAAATAGGACAGAATCCGGAAGTTCAGCCTCTTGGTTGCCATAAACATTAAATCTACGAAAGGTGGATGTTAGATTGCATCATGGACATGGCATGCAGATGGCAAAAGTGGATCCATGAACTCATAAATGGTCTCAGACTTTTTCACGTGCTGGAATGTAGGAATTTACAGGGTAAGTTCCTCAGACAGAACACCAAAGGACACCGCTCACAAACAGATCATAGATCAATACACCAGTACTTTTGACGTGGTTAAAACCCTCAAAGAGGGAAACAATCCACGGCCTGAGCCAACGCGGCCACTTCAGGAAATTTATTAATAAAAGAATGAAAATTTACATAAGCTTCTCTCATGCACGGTTAACCTACAAATGACCCTCCATGCTCTTTAAATAGAGATCATGGACCAATCGGGTGTTAAGCCACGAATCAAGTGTCGGTAATACCGAGGAGAGAATGAACCGTCGGATCACTACATATCGTGACCGTCAGATTGTAAGTTACAAAATGTACATAGTAAAGAAACACACTCTACCTAACTCTATACTAGACCAAGTTATACTTAACTATTTCCTATGTGTCGGAATATCCTAACATGCCCCCTTAAGAACAACTTGGGATAGGATTGAAGGATTTACAAATATGACACAATAGGAGAAGGAAGGAGGCACTAGAGCCTATCCCCCCTTAGTGACAACTTCCTGAACTCCAACCATAAATCGAAGTTTAGTGAACTTCGCCTCTGTGAGAGCCTTTGTGAAGATGTTTGCAACTTGATCATCTGTTGAACAATATTGCACTTCAAGAACAAGGTCGTGAATGAGCTTTCTGATGAAGTGCATGTGCAGTTCAATGTGTTTGCTGCGTTGATGTTGGACTGGATCTTTGCATAGTTGAATGGCACTTTGATTATCACACCAAAGTGTAGTCGGATGTTGTTGTTGAAAGCCAAACTCTGACAGGATATGACGAAGACACAAGGCTTCCTTACTAGCTTCTACGACACCACGATACTCTACTTCTGCTGAAGAAAGAGAAATGGCACCTTGTTTCTTGCAAGCCCATGTAATAGGTCCTGAACCAAGAGTGAACAGATAACCTGCAGTAGACTTCTGATCATCAGGGTCACCAGCCCAATCAGAATCAGTGAAACCAACCAATAGAGGAGATGCTTCGGCACTGTAATGAATCCCAAACTGAACTATACCTCGAACATAACGAAGTTTTCTTTTAGCTGCTTTCCAATGACTTTCACGTGGGTTTTGCATAAACCGAGCAACAAGGCCAACAGCAAAGGAAAGGTCAGGACGAGTATGGGTTAGATACAAACGTTTTCCTACAAGTTGATGATATAAGGTAGCATCAACTTCAGGAGAAGTACAAGTGACTGAAATTTTGACTCCAGACTGAAAGGGAGAAGGGGCTGGCTTACAGTCTTCCATGTGAAAATGGCGTAGAATATCACAGGCATACTTGGACTGGGAAAGGGAAATACCTTCCTTGGATTGCAAGATTTGAAGACCAAGAAAATAATGTAAGTGTCCTAAGTCTGTCATTTCAAACTTCCTTTTAAGGCTAGTCTTCACATGGTTTATAAGGTTTGGATCACTACCAATCAGGATAAGATCATCAACATAAAGAACAAGAATGATAAGAGACTTGCCCACTTTCTTGGTGTAGACAGTATTGTCAGAATGACACCTAGAAAAGCCATTTTCTAAAAGAAAGTTATCCATTTTGGCATACCAAGCTCGAGGAGCTTGCTTGAGACCATAAAGGGATTTCTTAAGCCGACATACAAGGCTGGAGTCTATTTGTATAAAGCTAATAGGTTGTTCCATATAGATTTCTTCATACAAGTCCCCATGCAAGAAGGCAGATTTAACATCTATCTGATGGACTTCCCATTTGAAAGAGGCAGTAAGGGAAAGAACAAGGCGGATAGAGTTCATTTTGGCAACAGGGGAGAAGGTTTCAGTATAGTCAATGCCTTCAACTTGTGAAAAACCCTTAGAAACAAGACGAGCTTTATGTTTATCAACTTTCCCATCTGGTCCATACTTGGTTCTGTAAACCCATTTGCATCTAACAAGTTTTCATCCCTTTGGTAGAGGAACAAGATCCCATGTATCATTTGCCAATAATGAATGATATTCTTCATTCATAGCTGCTTCCCAATCTGGATGGCTTGAAGCTTCTGCAAAGGTGTCAGGATCATAATTCACTGAAGCTTGAGCCAGTAAAGAAGAGGCTCTATCAAATTGAGAACGTGTACGTCGCTGATCTGTAGGATCACCGGCAAGATCACCTGCTGCATCCCAAGTAGCATGAACCCATTTTGGAAGCTGAGGAGCTGAAGGAGGATCCTGAGAAGGTGGGGGAGGATTTTCATCCTCCCTTTCATCATTTGAGGAAGAAATATTTTCAAAAGTAAAATAGATAGGGAGAGGTGGCACATCTACCAAACTGGGCTCGTAGGCCGATATATTTTCAGCAAACTTTACATCTCTTCTAATGATAACATTTTTGGACATAAGTGGAATAAGTCTATATCCTTTGACATCTTCAGAATATCCAACAAAAATACATTTTTCACTCTTAGGTTCTAAAGCTCTATGTTTCTCATCTGGAATATGGGCCCATGCTTCACTTCCAAAAACACGAAAGTGACTTACATCTGGTTTAATTGAGCTCCATGCTTCTTCTGGAGTGATATTCTTTAAAACCTTAGTAGGAGTGCGATTTATTATGTAATTTGCACAGTTAATTGCTTCTGCCCAATAATTAAGACTAAGTCCTTTAGATTGAAGCATACAATTAGCCATTTCCTTTAAGGTGCGATTCTTCCTTTCAACTACACCATTTTGTTGTGGAGTATATGGAACAGTATGTTGCATTTGAATTCCATTCTCAGTGCAAAAGTTGATGAATTTGTTGTTAACATATTCTCCGCCATTATTAGATCTTAGCTTAAGAATTTGATGTCCAAATTGTTTTTCAACCAAGGCCTTAAAGGCCAAGAACATGTTAAATACTTCACTCTTGAGTTTTGAGAATGTTGGAAATAATACTGAGAGGGGGGGTTGAATCAGTATTATCAAGTTCTTTTAATAAATCTTCCTTATTTATACTTTGAATTATTTTTGTATGTCAGTACCATAAAATAATGAGCATGAACAAGAAAAATAGATAGTCACACCAAAGAACACCAGCTATAAGGTGGAAACCCAATGTGGGTGAAAACCACCTGCTGCAATATGTCTCTATCTTTTTCAAATTAGAAACTCCTTTTACAATAATTTTGTACTGGTGCAGTCCTTTACTAGTACGCAGGCTGCAACCTGCAGAGAGCTACAGCTTTCTCTCGTTTTCCAGTCTCTCCTGGAAGGGAGCTACAACCCCCTACTTCTTTTCTTTCAAGGATCACTTTTCATAAATTTTCAAACTGGATCCATGAACATCAAATGATCATAAAGTACAAGTAGGTCACCCAGTCAACTATAGTAACCAGATCAATAGTAACAGTAAACTAAACCCAGAACACCTTATCAACAGAGAAAAGTCAGTCAAATAAATGCCTTAATACAGATCCGCATTTTTTCTTTATTTGGGCTGCGGGGCTTCGCACTTCACCTTCTGTGCCTCTGCGTATCCACGCAGAGAGCATTCCTCTGCACCGCGTACCCACGCACCTGTGCCTTCAATCGCGCCGCGTACGTCTACTGTGCCCTCGCACCCACTGCTTCTATCGCGCCGCGTACTTTCACTGTGTCCCCGCACCTGCGGCTTCTGTCGCACAGCGTACCTCTGCGCTTCTGCTTTCTCTTCACTACGAACCACCGCACCTGGACTTCTGTCGCGCTGCGTACCCATGCACTGCGCCTTCTTCTGTTGTGCATACCCCTGCACTTGCACTGTTAATCACCTGTGAACCTCTGATTAGGGCCAAATTGGCAGTCCACCAGTGTGCCACAGATAGTCAGATGCCCAAATCTGATCATGCGCCCGAGAGATCACACTTCATAGATTCACTTTCAACTTCACTTTTATATAGATCAAGCTTTTAAACCGATAACCCAATATTTCAGATCTTAAGATATTCAATTTGCAAAAGATACCTTAGCCAAGTGATCTCCTTCCCTATTTATAGTCAAGCCCTTATTCACACCATGGGACAAAACCATCAATAACCAATACAAGGGATCCAAACCGGGGCAAAATTAGATCATATACCACGGGCCAAAACCATAGAACCAAGAACGGTGGGCTAAATACCACGAGCCAAACATAAGAAACCCCACGTGAGCGCGCTTCTCTGCCTTGAAATGAGTGAACTGGGGGTCCGCACCTCATGAACGGGTAATCTGCGGGTATGAACGCACTTCTTGGCCGGCGTACCTGCGGGTCCGCACCTTTTGAACCATTCACCTGCGTACCTCTTAATTTCCAACATTTTGAGAGCCTGAACAGAGCATTGCCACTTGAGGGTGTTGCCATCAAGTACAACATCTGTAACATAGAGCCATACCAGAATCATAATGCCAACAATCTCCCCCTTTGGACTTGATGGCAACCTCAAGATCCTCAACGTCATTCTCCCCCTTTGACATCAAGGGAAAAGGGTTATGCTCCCCCTAAGAACATGCTCCCCCTGACTATAAACCAGATCTGCAAAGAAGAACCATAATCCACCAAACACCATAAATGACCATGAAAGAGATAGAGGCATATTGCAGCAATATTCAGACCAGCATCCATGATCTCCTTCTGTACTTCCTCCATAATGCCAACAATGCATTATATGCTCCCCCTGAACCTGTGCCATTCGATCTTCGACCAATCCGCACCCCAGCACATGTACGCATATACCCCAGATGAGCCTTGCGTACAACCAACAATCAGAAGAGATTCAACAACATGATGATGCATCAACAACCCCCAACTTTTGCCTGAGGTATTCAAAAGTCTCCCTAGGCAATGGTTTGGTGAGTATATCAGCAACTTGTTCCTTAGAAGGAACATACTCCAACTTGACCTTTTGTTCAAGCACTTGTTCCCGGAGAAAGTGACACTTGATTGGTATGTGCTTGGTCTTTGAATGCATAACTGGGTTCTTTGAAATGCTGATTGCACGTGTATTATCACATAAGATGGAGATAGGTGGTGTACAAGTGATTTGAAAATCCTGCAAGGTCTGCATCATCCAAAGGAGTTGAGTGCAACAAGATGCAGTAGCAACATATTCCGCTTCAGCTATAGACAAGGCAATCGAACTCTGTTTCTTGCTGAACCAAGATACTAATCTGGAACCCATAAAGAATGCACCACCACTTGTGCTCTTCCTGTCATCCACGCTTCCGGCCCAATCTGCATCTGTATAAGCATGAAGTGTGAGATCTGTATCTCTAGGATACCATAAGCCATAGTTTTGAGTTCCTTGAAGATATTTGAAGATTCTCTTTACTGCTTGAAGATGAGTTTCCTTTGCATTTGCCTGAAATCTTCCAACTATTCCTACTGCATGCATTATGTCTGGTCGGGTACCTATCAAATAAAGTAGACTTCCAATCATAGATCTGTAGGTTGGTTGATGCACTGCTGCTGATTCATCATTTGCACTAAAGCTACATCCTGTGACCATGGGTGTACATACTGGTTTTGCATCTTCCATTCCATATTTCTTCAAAATCTGCTTGAGATACTTGGTTTGAGACAAAAAGATCCCTCCTTCTTTTTGTTGGATTTGCAAACCAATAAAATATGTCAGTTCTCCCAGCAAGGACATTTCGAATTCTTTCTACATTACCAAGGCAAAGCTTTGACTCATAGCTTCTTCATTGCTGCCAAAAATAATGTCATCTACATACACAACAAGTATTAGCAATTTGTCGTTTTCAACTTTTATATAAATATTGTTATCTGCTGATCCTTTTGAAAAACCTTGTTGATGAAGATATTTGTCCAAACGATAGTACCAAGCCGTTGGAGCTTGTTTGATACAATAGAGAGCCTTTTTCAATCTGCATACAAGAATTGGATCATTTCCAAGAATGAAACCATCTGGCTGCTCAATGTATACTTCTTCTTCCAAGTCTCCATTCAGAAAGGCTGATTTCACGTCCATTTGAAATACTTTGAAGTTTTGAAAGCTTGAGAGAGCAAGGAACATTCGGATGGCCTCAAGTCTTGCAACAGGAGCAAAAGTTTCTTCAAAATCTATTCCTTCTTGTTGCGCATACCCTTTACAAACAAGTCTGGACTTGTTTCTAATTACTTCTCCATTTTCATTCAATTTATTTTTGAAGACCCATTTTGTCCCTATAACATTCTTATCCTTTGGTCTAGGAACTAACTCCCAAGTGTTGTTCTTTTCGATCTGCTCAAGTTCTTCATCCATTGCTTTGACCCAACATTCATCTTTGCATGCCTCTTTCACATTTTGTGGTTCAGTGGAAGAGAGTAATGCCAAATAGCTTGAAGCTTCTGCAATTGTTCTTCTTGTTTGTACACCTGCTTCTTTCTGCCCCAAAATCTGAGATTCTGGATGATTCTTCTGAACATATCTGGATGGAGTCTTCTCTTCTATCCTTATCTGCTCCTCTGGTTCTTCTTGAGGTTCTTCTTCTTCATCATTCTATCTTTGAGGGTAGTCTTCATCTTCTTTGATATCTTCATTATTTACTTGCCTAGGAATGTATCCCTTCTCATCAACCACTACATCAATGCTGTCAACAATTCTTCCAAGTCTTTTATTGTAGCACTTGTATGCTTTGCTGTGTGGAGAATAACCAAGAAGAATGCCTTCATCTGCTCTAGGTTCAAGTTTGCCAAGTTGCTCATCAGTATTCTTAATATAGCATTTGCTCCCAAAGATTTTGAAGTGCTTTACCGAAGGAGTCTCACCATACCAGAGCTCATGAGGGGTTTGAGTGTTGTTCACCCGGACATTTGTTTTGTTGAGATTAACAACCGCAGCATATGCTGCTTCACCCCAGAAAGTTGCGGGAGTTCCAGACTCATCAAGCATAGCACGAGCCATTTGTTGGACTGTTCTGTTCATTCCTTCCACCACTCCATTTTGCTGAGGAGTTCTAGCTGTAGAGAATTCTCTTCTTATCCCATGTTCTTCACAGAAATCGAAAAATTCATTTGAGGTAAACTCCCCACCTCTGTCGGATCTGAGGCACTTAATTTTGTATCCTGATTCATTTTCAACCAAGGCTTTAAAGGATTTGAATTTTTCGAATGCTTCATCTTTGTGCTTCATAAGTCCTAACCAGACAAACCTGGAGAAATCGTCAATGAATAATATCAAGTATTCTTCTCCTCGAGGTGTCCTTTTCCTGAATGGACCACATACATCTGTATGTACTAGCTCAAGAGGCATGCTAGCTGATCCTTCCTTCTCCGGAAAGTTAGTTCTGGTTTGCTTTCCAAACTGACATGATTTGCATATGGTGTTGTCTGGAATTTTGATATCTGGAAGACCGCGAACTGCCTGATATTTGCATGCTTTCCTTATTTGTGAAAAGCTTAGATGCCCCAACCTCTGGTGCCATAACCAGTGTTCATCATCCTTGCTTAGATAGCATTTTTGTTGTCCTTCTTCAAATATGTATAGATTATTTGGAGTTCTTTCACCTTTGATCACTGTTTTACCTGTATCAAGATCATGAACAAGACATCCATTTGATCTAAATATCACCTCGGTTCCTTGATCACACATCTGGCTGACACTCAGAAGATTATGCTTCAATCCATCAACATACAAAACATTTCCAGCTTTGACCTTTTCTTTTACTGAGCAGTGCCTTTTCCTTTTATAGCTGCAGGAGTATCATTTCCAAAAGAAACTTTCTTTCCCTTTTCTAAAGCAGAATATGATTCAAGTTTTTCTTTATCACCTGTCATATGCTTCGAACATCCACTGTCAATGTACCATAGATTTTCCTGTCCCTCTGCATAAAATGCTATCCCACATCTTTCTGTTTGCGGTTCCTTTATTCTCCATGTTTTGGTGCTTGAGGCTTGTTCCTTTGTCTGCTGAAACCTGCTCCTGCATTCAGAATCTTCATGACCACAGTTATTGAAAATAGAACATTCAACTTCATTTTCAAGAGCCGAAAAGTTGTTATAGGTCCTTTTTGTAATCCCGATCATACTTCTTTGTTTTTGAGCTTCTCTAGTGATGATTGTTTTATATGCAACACATTGAGCTGCTTTGTGACCAAAGTTATGGCAAGAGAAACATTGTCCATTGAAGAAACTTCTGCGGTTATCAAATCTACCGGCCAAATGATTGTAATTTCTATTGTCATCCATTCTTGAACCAAATTGAGAAGATTTTACCTGTGGCTGGTTGTAGCTTTTGTTCACCCTTAAGACAGATTGCCCCTGATAGTCTTTGTTTGCAATTCGTCCCTGCTTTACCTGGTGATCTCCATTGTGCTTTTGCTCATTCCTTCTTGCTGCATCAAGATAACTTCTTGAGGTGGATGCTTGAGAAGTTTCTCCATTATAGCCCAGACCTGTCTTGTTTAGAGGAGAACGCTGTACATTGATGATCTCATCCAGAGTTTCAGATCCTTTGACAAACTTAAGATTAATAGCCTTTGTTTTCTCAATCTCTTTTCTAAGACCAACAATTTCACCTTCTAACTTTTCAAGATATTTTTCTTTTTCATCAATTTGAAGTTGTAGGGTATCAATGATCCTATTCTTTTCTTCTATACATGTCTTAAGTCTAGAAATTTCTTCATAAAAGCTATCCACATCTATAGCATCCATGTAATCATCATCTTCAAATGCCATTAAAAGTTTATAGTCATTACCTCGTTCATATTCATCACTATTTGATAGACCATCACTATCTTCATGAGTGTAGTAGCTTTTCTTATTTGCATTATGTTTCTTGTTCCATCTAGCAGGTTCCTTTCCTTTGTCAATCTTATCCTTATGAGGACATTTCGCAGCATAATGACCTACTCTTCCACAAGCAAAACATTTAAAAGGTAACTTACCTCTAAACCTTCCAATACCCCGTTGAAGATTTCTGACAAAATTTGATTCTTCTTCTTCTTCTGGCACGTGACTTGCTTCATAGTAGTCTCCTTTGCCTGAAGCCTTGAAAGCAGCTTCTCTTCTGTCTGATGGACCTCCCTTTCTCATTTCATAAGCAGTTAGAATTCCGTGTAGCTGAGACATAGTAAGAGTTCGTAGATTTTCCTTTTCTTCTATTGCAGACACTTTAGATTCAAACTTGGGGGACAATGATCTTAGAACTTTTTCAACCACAATAGCCTATTTTATTTCTTCACCCAAGTTTTTCATGCAATTAACAATCTCGTCTACCCGAAGGAAATAGTTAGCCACACTTTCATCATTATACATTCTGAGATTCTCATACTGAATCCTGAGGGTTTGAAGTTTAGCATGCTTTACCTGTTCATCTCCTTCGTAGCTCAAGACAATCTTGTCCCACATTTCTTTTGCGGATTTATATTGCATAACCTTCACGAATTTTGTTTGAGATAAGCATCCCAGCAGAGTATTGATTGCTTTAGCATTTGTTTCATATTTCTTCTTTTCGGCCGGATCTATAGGAGTAGCTGAAGGAAAAGTGTAGCCTGTATCTATGATATCCCAATATTTCAGATCTTAAGATATTCAATTTGCAAAAGATACCTTAGCCAAGTGATCTCCTTCCCTATTTATAGTCAAGCCCTTATTCACACCATGGGACAAAACCATCAATAACCAATACAAGGGATCCAAACCGGGGCAAAATTAGATCCTATACCACGGGCCAAAACCATAGAACCAAGAACTGCGGGCTAAATACCACGGGCCAAACATAAGAAACCCCACGTGAGCGTGCTTCTCTGCCTTGAAATGAGTGAACTGGGGGTCCGCACCTCATGAACGGGTAACCTGCGGGTATGAACGCACTTCCTGGCCGGCGTACCTGCGGGTCCGCACCTTTTGAACCATTCACCTGCGTACCTCTTAATTTCCAACATTTTGAGAGCCTGAACAGAGCATTGCCACTTGAGGGTGTTGCCATCAAGTACAACATCTGTAACATAGAGCCATACCATAATCATAATGCCAACAAAGAAGTATACCCAAGTGCGTCTGGAGAAATCATCAATGAAAGTTAAGAAATACTTGTAGCCAGAGAATGAAACAACTGGAAGTGGACCACAAAAATCACTACGCACGAGCTGTAAAGGGGCTGAGGCATGCCAAGAGGCACGTTTTTCAAAACTGTCCCGATGATGTTTTCTGAGTACACATCCGGAACAAACACCATCTCTGCAAGATACCATTGGAAGACTTGTCACCATATTTTCTTTACATAGATTTTGAAGAGAGCGATAGTTTAAGTGACCAAATTGCTCATGCCAAAGTTTGCTCACTTCATCATTATGAGCAACAAATACTGAGGGAAGATTTGATGACCCAAAGTTGTGAAACTTATACAACCTTGTAGAATCATCAGCAATGCCAGTAGCTAAAATCTATCTAGGATCTCTTAGGTCCTTAATTACAACATCGTGAGGTGAAAATTCAACGATTTTACCTTCACCTGAATGAGTTATCTGATATACAGATAGAAGGTTGCAGGATAAGGTTGGAACACATAGTACATCATTAAACTAACCATTGTCTAGATGAACAGTTCCAGTCCCTGCAACACTAAGAGATCTATCATCACCAACATATATATTTTTGGTGTTACAATCATTTAAAGAAGAAAACATGGCTTTGTTTTTGGCCATGTGATAGGAAGCTCCAGAATCAGTGAGCCACTCATGGGAATGAGAAGAAGAAGATACATTTAGTGCATAGCCAGACCGAGATGCTTGAAAACCACATGCAAAAAGTGCCATTCCTGAAGATGAAGTTGAAGTTGAAGAGTGCTCCAAATGGATGTTATGCTTCTTCATTGCTACTTCCAAGGCTTCCATCTTCTTAAAGCATTTGGATTCTAAGTGGCCATCTCGATTACAAAAGTTGCAATGTCTATCAGTCTTCTTCCCATTGTTTTTATTTGTCTTATCATTTTGTTGAAATGATTTTTCATTTTGAGGCTGAAATTGCTTAGGACCCTTGTTTGGTTTAGGACCATTCCTTTTAGGATACAACTTCTTAGGATTCTTTGGATTTGGTTGCTGCTGGGCGGCTAACGCTTTCTTAGAAGAGTTTCCAAGATTAAGAAGACCAAGGTGTAAGAGTTTTTCTTGTTCTCTTATTAAAGAATCACAAAAAGAATCAAAGGAAGGGGACTTGTAGTCTTGTCCTTGAGAAATGAAGGCTTCTCTTGTAGAATGGAAGGTGGAAACAAACACAGAGTAGGCTAGTCCCAACTTAGTAAGAATGGAATAGATAAGGTTATTATCTTCTTTCTTAACCTTAACACCTTCCAAGAGAAGTCTAAGGGTCTTGAACTTGGACAAAAAATCTTCAATGCAAGAAAAATTATTGGGGTCCAATGTAAGCAACTCATTTTCAAGTTGATGGGCTCTAAGTTCATTTTTTATTCCAAAAACTTTAGTAATCTATTTCAATGCTTCATCAGGAGTATCAAGTTCTGCAATATGGAATCTAAGATCTAGAGAAATAGACATCCCTATCAACCCAAGTGATTGAACTTGCCTATTTTCCCATTTAGCTGCCTTATCTTCATCTTTCGGTTTGGTTTCTTGGCCTGAGGCTATTCTGTAGAGACCTTTACTTCTAAGTAAATCCACAATGTAGGACCACCATTGGAAGTAGTTGGTGCTGTCAAGAATAACTTGGCATGGACTTTCCATTTTAATAGAAGCTGAAGCTATAGATGCTGAAACTAAGTGTTGCAATGGAAAGATCTCGAAAAATTAGGCTGTTTAAAAAAAATAGTTCTGAAAACGGCTTTCGGATGAAGAAGTTATGGCTTTTTGAAGAAAATTTGATGAAGATGTCGAGGAAGTGCGGGAATGTGCGGAAATGAAAAATCCACCCCCATGAAAAGGAGACTTAAACTCAAGACCTCTACTCTCATAAATTAGCTTTGGACCAAGTGAGCTATACAAAACGTTTGAGAGAGAGAGAGAGGGGGGGGGTTGAAGCTTTGGGTTGCGTGCTTGCTTTGAGAAAGCTCTTTTTCCCTACAAAACAAAAAACATAAAACCCAACACGGACATACAAAAAAACGAACCTTACGGCTTGAAGTTAGCTTTATCCGGAAACTAAATATTTTCCTCAATGTTTCTGATTTTCCAAGATCACACTAAGGCACAGCGGAAAAGAGCATACGCATGAGAAAAATCCTTCCTTTCTGTTTTTGATTTGCCCAGATCGCACAGAGTCGCAGGGCAAAGAGCATACACAGAAATGAAAGGTATAGATTTGGTAGTGTTATAGACATTTTTGGGCACTTCAACCCCAAGCATAAAATGTCCATAAACCAAGGGCTCCTAAGTCCGTAAAGGTGTTGTTCCAACCCCTAAAAGAATAAGGTCAACTGATTACAACATCTCCCAGAAGTTCTCCATGAAAAACTACTCAGAACTTGTCAAAACTGGATCATTTCACTTTCTCCATGGCCAAGGTGCGATGCATCTCACCTTGTACACACGGGAAGTGCATTGCATTTCAAAAAGCCCTTCTATGGGGTGCGATGGACGAGAAAAGACAAGTGGCGGAGACAGTTTGCGAGGTGGATGATCATGGAATCTTCCAAAAACTTCTCCTGTGACACTTGCCTCTCAGAATTGCCTAAGGATGAATAAGAGATCAATGAGATCTCCAAGTGGAATCAAGAACTATCAGAGAGAAGACACTAATCAAAAACCCAGAGCTGACTCACACCTCTGAAAATATCTATATATAGATCTCTCGTCCTAGAGATCCAAGAGGTTAGAGGCTAGAATTTTTCATCTTGTAAGGAATTGTTGTTGGTTTCTTGAGGCAACATCATAGTGTTGGGTGATCTAAGCTTTGCATGAGGTGAAGAAGGGCTTACTTGCTGAGAGGATGATGCTGGGTCAGAACAACTGGTTGTAACTCTCTTGGCTCTTTCTTGATTATCAATAAAGCTATTCAAGTTTTCCTCCATACTCTTGTGTCATTTATGTTTCATGCATTTGTATGGTCAATTTACATCTGATCCTAGATTGTTTATGATAATAGATCCATGTTCTTGTATAGTGTTATGCTACTTTGATTCTACAGGTACTCTGTGAAGCTGGGTGTACAAGGAAGCAAGTAGCAAAGGACTATCAGAAGAGAGAGGAATCGAACTAGGAACCAAGCGCAAGACAGAGGTTGGTCTCCTTTATTCTTCTCTCATCTATCTTTCATAAAGGAAAACGAAAGTAGTTTTACTTTGTTTGTTTCTAAGGTAGCTACCACACTTTAGTGGGATTAGCAATTCCGCATAGACACTTTTCCCTGTAATAGGTAGTAAAAAAGGCTAAATAAACCGAAACCAAAATAAACAGAGAGAAAATAACTGTAAACTGCAAATAAACATTGTATACCTCCAGATCTTAAAAATGACGCAGCTAGGGCTACCAGAAACCTTTTCGCATGAAACAAAAGGGGTTCCTCACTAGAACAGATGCTCCCAACACAACAGAGCAGTCCTCTCGACCCGAAAGCAGTCAAAAATAGTAGATCTAGGAAACGGTAGTCGGATGCAGTTCTACCGGCTTCAGATTTGGATCACCAACAGACGCGGCCCTCAAATAGCTTTGATACCATGTAAGAATTTATAGGGTAACTTCCTCAGAAAAAACACCAAAGGACACCGCTCACAAATAGATCATAGATCAATACACCAGTACTTTTGATGTGGTTAAAACCCTCAAAGAGGGAAACAGTCCACGGCCTGAGCCAACGCAGCCACTTCAGGCAATTTATTAATAAAAGAATGAAAATTTACATAAGCTTCTCTCATGCACAGTTAACCTACAAATGACCCTCCATGCTCTTTAAATAGAGATCATGGACCAATCGGGTGTTAAGCCACGGATCAAGTGTCGGTAATACCGAGGAGAGAATGAACCGTCGGATCACTACATATCGTGACCGTCGGATTGTAAGTTACAAAATGTACATAGTAAACAAACACACTTTACCTAACTCTATACTAGACCAAGTTATACTTAACTATTTCCTATGTGTCGGAATATCCTAACATGGAACAAAGTCCTAATTGACGTAGGACTCTTTGTTGACCGTCCCTTAACGGATGCCTTCCTTCACAAATTCGGCTAAACAGATAGGACCTTGTCCATGTGTGGATCATTTCTGAGCTGCCCATGTGCCTCGTTTCTCTTGTCGACATCTGTAACCTACAGAACAATTGAAACAACTATGGAATTACGAATTAGTTGTGGAAAGTGGCTACATTCCGTAGCTTATGAACAAAATCTAAATCAAATAGCACACACAAGGATATAGTTTGAAAATCACTTAAATGCACTCCTAAAATCAATATGTAACGATATTTGATAGCTTATGAGGCACTGATGTGGGAAAATAGAAGAGAAAAGGTTTAGGAAAGTATGTAGAAGAGAGGTAGTTCTAGGGCTCAACATACCCCCACTATGAAGATGTTGCATGTCCTCATGCAACCAAAACTGTGACTATCCTTCCTTCAATTCATCTGCTCTGAGACTTCTACTAACACATCTAACCTTTTCTTCTTCTTCTTTGGTGTCACTATCATCCTGGGCTTCATCATAAGGCACCTGTATTTGAGGTTGATGAGGGCTCTGCTCAACCTCCTATTCTTCCTCTTCAATTTCCTATTTTTCTTGTGCCACAATCCTAAATGCAGCATGGTATTGTCATGGATAATTTTGTCCAACTTGTTCTGCTCTTTCAATGTCTCATTTTCCCTTTTGATATGTCTATTCAAGACTTCTAGTTCAAAAACTTCTTGTTTTAATGATTGGATCAAAGTTTCCTGAGTTGTACCAGGCTGATTAGATGAAGTGCCCTGTTATGCTGCAATCTTTTCCAATGATTCAACAAAATCATACATCTGTTGTTGAGTTGGATCTATTTCTGGTGTGTCCTTCCTTGGATTGATTTCAAAATCTAGTTGAGGAGAAGGAGAATGTTGTGGACTATGGTTAGGAGGAGTGATTTCTGGTGACTATTCTGGTGTTTCCCCTCCTAGGTCTATGAAGTGGGCCCCTTTGATTTGCACTTTCTTCAATTTGCCTTTAAGTCTTGAGCTTCTTCTTAAACTCTATGAGCTAGTATCTCCCTTTTCTACACTCTGTTTCTCCTTTCCTTTTTCTTTTGCCTTAACTGACTGTTCTTTAAGATGAATTAGCCTTTCAGAAAGTATCTATTCTTCTTCTGAAGAAGGTTCTGGGGTCTGATAAATATCTTCAACATTTCTTTTCCCTTTCTGTTTTACTTGTTTTCTAATCTCAGTCAAAGTTTTAGACAACATTTCTTCCTTACTGGTTTCTTTAGTTATACTAGTAGGAGTATCTTGAATGTTTACATTTGTTCTTCTTCTCCTACTTTTTGAGCTTCCCTCAGGCATTTCAGGTGGGTCTTGGAAGAAATTTCTAATTAGGAATTGTTCCCATGTGTCCTTTCTTTCCTTCAATTGATTTTCAACTAGAATTTTAATAAGGTCGTGATGATAAAGATGAGGCTCCACATCATTTAGATTCTTTTGTACAGTGGTAGACATATTTTTCAAGCTACTCAATAAGAAATAAGGAAGATTTATGGTTTGACTCTCCAGGAAATTCATTAATAACCTTATATGGTACATGTACATAGACCCATACCTTCCTTCACACGTAATAAACTTTTGCATTATTAATAGCAAACTAGTCCATTTTTCCTTTAGGGCTAAAATAGGAATCCTACGTTTAAAATGGATATATCCATACCTGGGTTACGCAAAATGATCCTCTAGGCCTTTTCATCGAAGTCTTTATTCTTAAACCATCGTTCTCCTTCTTGTGGGAGCTTTGTTGATGCTGCAATGGATGCCTCTGTTACTAGGAATTTGATGTCCCCAATCTCGACTTCCATGCCATTTAAGGACCTTGCAAACGTCTTTGTGACTTCTTTATTATCACCCCTAAACTTTTGAATAAACTACAACCATTTTTCTTTCCTTAACGTGCTTTTTAGTCATGGATAACCCTCCATAAATTTAACTCCATCTGGCTCTGTTCTTACCAGAAGACCCATTCCTCCTTCCTCGAAGATACCTCTATAGATGATGATTTCATGAAAGTAGAATAGTGATATGAGCGAAGAATGAAGGAGGATTGTGGAGAAAACCAGTGGTTACAAAGTGGGAAGAAATACAGAGTATACAATGAGAGTGGGTTCAGGAGCAGGGGTCTGTATAAACAAAACCTGAACTGACAATCGTAGAACTTGGTGTGAAAGCATGGAGACAGAGTGAGTTTGGCGAAACTAAACAAAGTTTGAAATAAAAGGTTGCAGAGTGGATGTTAATGGATTCATAAAATGACTGCAGAGTGGAGAGTTAGAGGAATAGAGCCGTGGTCAATTGGCTTACGTATCCATGATTAGTCATTTCAACAGGTGTGATGCGGAGTATGAGTTAAACTCGGAAGAGGATTATGAGGCCGTTAAAATTTGATGTGCAGAGGTTATGGTGAGTTAAGGCAGCTATCAAATCAATCATTACACATTATGGAGTTTGTGATTTTACGAACTATACAGATTATGTGTTTAAAGTGCTATTTGAAAATGATTTTTCTCATACCTTAGAATCTTACCACTTCCGTTCACTAACTTTTGATTGGCTACCTCTTGTAGGTGCTTTTAGGTGTTGAAATCTTCAAAATATTTTCCTCTTCCATACCTGCATTTGGCTTTTATCATTATTTGGCTAATCACTTGACTGTCACTGCAGAGTAACAGAGGATTAGCTGTGGAATCAACAATCAGCTGCGGAATCAGTATTCAGCTGCGGAATCAGAATTTGGTTGTTGAAACTAACATAGTGAATATCATATGACTTGGTGAAATGAATAGAGATGGATGGAAATGACAAATGACTGAATGAATGATATATGGAAAGCTGAACATGAAAGAAATTTTATTGGTGGAATGTGGTGGCGAAATGGAATGAAATGAAATGAAATAAAATGACATGAAATGAAACAAATATGAGTGAAATGAGAGATTTTTTTTTTTTTGGAAAATATAGGGCATCGGAAGCTTCTGATTTTCACCTTGTATTTTTTGTATAAGACTTCCAATCAGTGATTGGTTTTCAGGCTTATACATTTCTTTTTTTAGATGATGATGAAAAGAACAAAGACTAGGCTGGTGGAGAAGAAAGATTCTTCTTCACCAGCCTCATTTCAGAATTATCTTAAAATATTTTGACAAATTCCTCCTTTGAGAGTGGCTTATGATAGATATTCAATCTGTGACCATTCACAATGAGAGGAGTTTGATACTCATCAATTGTTTTGATTCTTGCTACTCCATTGTTAAAAACGTTTTCAACCTCATATGGCCCAAGCCAATGAGTCTGAAATTTACCTTGAAAATCTTTGAACATGGAATCAAACAACAATGCCCAATCTCCTTCTTGAAACTTTTTTTCCTTGATGTATTTTTCATGCCACTTAGCTCTTTGATGTTGAACTAGATCAATTCTTAAAATTTCTTCTTGTCTGATCTCATCTAGCTCATTCAACTGCTCCATTCTATGCTTTTGGGCTTCTGATAGATCCAATCCCAATTGAACTACCATCTTGAAGGTCTTAACTTGGAACTCAATGGGGAGCAAAACTTCCTTCCCATAAACAAGTTCATAGGGAGAATGTCCTGTTTTATTCCTCCATGTGGTTCTGTAGGCCCATAATGCTTTAGGAATCCTTTCTACGCAATCACTTCTGTGTAGATGAACAATCTTGGTAATGATGCCTTCAATTACTTTGTTTGTGGACTCCACTTGACCATTTTCTTGTGGATGGTAAGGAGTGGATTTTCTGTGCTTGACCTTGTACTCTTCCATCAGCTTCTCCACCAGTCTGGATGTGAATTGACCTCCCTGATCTGTCACAATTTCTTTTGGAAAACCAAAGCGAGTAAAAGTATCCTCATAAATAAAACTAACAACTAAATTTTCAGTAGCAGAAAATAATGCTTTGGCTTCTACCCATTTAGTGACATAATCAATACATACCAAAATATACTTTTTTTGTTTAGATGGAGGATTAATAGGTCCAATAAAGTCTAAAGCCCATTTTTCAAAGGGTTCGATGAGTACCTGTGGTTGTAATGGCATCTCATTTGAGGGGGTAGGTTTCCCTACTTTTTGGTAGCTGTCACACCTTTTGACATATTTTTTTGAATCTTTGAAGAGGGACAACCAATAATATCCTAAAGAAAGGATTTTATATGATGTTCTCTTGTTAGCAAAGTGTCCACCGCATGGTTCATCATGACATGCTTTGAGGATATCAGGCATTTCATCTTCCCTGACACATCTTCTGATCACAAAGTCTGCCCCTGTTTTAAACAATTCGTTAGATATCCATGAATATCTTGAACTCTCCTGAATAATTCTTCTTCTTTTGTTAGGAAATAAATGTGGAGGTAGTTTCCCTGTAACCAAATAGTTAGCCATATCTATAAACCAAGGAGTCTTAGTAGTTACTACAAATAAGTATTCATCAGGAAACTTATCCTCTACAGGAGAATCTTCTTTGATATTCTGAATCCTAGACAAGAAATCAGCTACTGTGTTTTGTTTCCTTGGTCCATATAACACAGTAATGTCGAATTCCTGTAAAAGTAGGAGCCACCTTGTAACTCTACCATTAGTAATAGGTTTTTTCATTAGATATCTAATTTCAGAATGATTAGTATGAATAAAATTTTCATAGCCTGTTATATAATGTCTGAATTGATTAATTGCATGAACAACAACTACGAACTCTTTTTCAGTCACAATATAATTCAACTCAGTGGGAGTCAAATTTTTACTGGTATAGTAAATGGCATAAGGAACCAAGTCTTTTTGTCCCAACACAGCTCCTAGAGCTATATCTGAAGCATCTGTAGAAATATGGAAAGGAAGTTTTCAATTTGGTCCTCTCAAGATGGGCGCTTCAGATATTCTTGTTTTCAAAGCTTCAAATGTTGATTGGAAATCAGGAGTCCATTTGAATTCACAGTATTTTGTAAGTAGTTTGAAGAGTGGAGATGCTATTTTGGTAAAGTTTTCTATAAATCTTCTATAATATCCAGTAAATCCTAGAAAACTTCTAACATTTTTTTGACAATTTGGAATAGGTAACTTGGAAATGACTTCAACTTTTGATTTATCAACTTTAATCCCATCCCCTAAAATATGATGTCCTAAAACAATACCTTCAGTAGACATAATAAAACATTTTTCATGGCTTAATGAAAGGTTTGTTTCTTTAAATCTTATAAGGACTTTTTCCAAGTTTTCTAAGGCTTCTTCAAATGTATTACCACAATCTGTAAAATCATCCATATATACCTCTACACAATCATGGATTAGATCAAAAAAAATTCCTAGTACTTCTCTTTGGAATGTTGTGAGTGCATTGCATAATCCAAAAGGAAGCACTCGGTAGGCAAAAGTTCCCCATGGACAGGTAAATGTGGTTTTATTCTGATCTTCAGGTGCTACCTGAATTTGATTATAACCACTAAAGCCATCCAAAAATGAAAAGTACTTTTTGCCTACTAATGTATCTAATACTTGATCGATAAAGGGCAAATGAAAGTGATCCTTCAATGTTGCTTTATTCAATTCCCTGTAATCAATGCACACCCTCCACTTACCATTCTTTTTGGGTACTATAACCAAGGGAGAAACCCATCGGCTATCTGAAATTGGGTAAATGAAGTTCACATTGAGTAGTTTTTGGAGCTCTTCTTTCACAATCTCCCTAAGATTTGGATTCATCCTTCTCTGAGGTTTTCTGATTGGTCTACTGTTTTCCTCAATATAGATATGATGGATGCAAGTCTTAGGGTCGATACCTTTCATATCAGTACACTCTCATGCAAATGCAGTAGAATGTTTTTACAAGATTTTGGTTAGCTCTTCCTGTTGTAACTTTTCCAAGTTTTTTTTGATATTCAATGTTTTACCTGGAAAAATTTGAACTACAGAATTGCCAAATTCTTCCATAGAGTAGAGAGACATTTGCCTTCGTGAAAAATATTCAATATCAAAATCTAATTGAAACTGTGTGTGGTCATATTCTGAAGATGTTTCAAAATTTTCTAATGTATTCAAAATTTGACTATCTTCACTAACTTCAAAGAGAGTAAAGACAAGTTGTATAGTATCTTCATCATCGATCCATTCATTGTCTCCTACTTCTATGATTGATTAAGCTGGAGGATACAAATTGAATTTCTTTATTGAACTACCATCAGAAATGTACATGTCCCAAGATCTAAAACTAATAAAAGCATCAGTTGTGGCTAGCCAAGGTCTTCCTAAGATGAGTGGGTGCCCTCCTAGATTACTCTTGGGAGTCAAAATCATGAAATCTACTGGATGTTCCCAAGAATCTAAGGAGACTGAAATATCTTCTAGTACACCATCTGGTTTGATTACTGATCTATCTACAAGTTGCAGTAAGGTAGGTGTAAAAGGAAGATTAGGAAGTTTAAGCTATTCCATAGTTTGTCTACTCATAATGTTTATAGCAGCCCCTAAGTCAATCAATGTATTCAGAATTTCTATCCCATTTATGTGTGTCTTGACAATTGGACTACCTAGATCCACATATTTCTGGATGGTAATCTTTCCCATCATGATATCTGCTATTTTTCCTACCAGGTGGATTCTTTTTGTGTCTCTTGGTTTCCTACCTGGTCTTTTGAAACTCAACTCCTTTATCGTTTTTGCTAGAATATGAATCTCTCTAATGTCTTGTAGCAAGGGAATCTTGATACATACATTCTTTAATTCATCTAGGAAATCATAGTCAGGCAACAAGATTTTTTTTTCCACCCCCTTGTCAATTTGTAATCTCTTAGGGAAAGGAGGTGTGGATGTAAATGCAGGTTGCTCAACTATAGGAGTTTGGGGGTTGACTCTTTTTGTTTTTCCTTTTGAATGATTGGGTTTTGAAGGGATGCTTCCTCAAAACCTTTATTTACTTTTAGAAAATCCTCCTCAGAGGCATCTTGCTCTTGAACATCTATAGAAGGTTTTTCCTTTTCTAAAATTCTACCAGATCTAAGTAGAACATCATTAAGATCTAGAGGAACAATCATATAGGTAGGAAATTGTTGTCCTTATACCATGTAAGCATTCTGATGGTTTTTTTTGTTGGGATTTGGTAATGGATGGGCTGGTAGTTGATTTGGCTTTTGTTGAAATGGAAGCAAGAGTTGAGGATTTTGATTTTGTTGAGAAGGTTGTTGTTGTGGAAATGGCAATGAAAGTTGTGAGCTTTGATTTGGAAGTTGTGGATTTTGTTGTTGATTTTGTGGGATAGGATAGCCCTGAAAAGATGGAGGATATTGATAAAATTGAGCAAATCTCCCATAAGGATTTTGTACCCCTTGTGCCCATGATTGAGATTGATACTGATTTTGAGGTTGGGGCCAAGGTTGTTGCCAAGAATTCCAATTTGGTGGGAGCTGAAAATTCATAGGATTGTTAAATCCTTGATTTTGTTACTCTTGCCAAGGTCTTCTTGAAACAAAACAAAGGGATTCTACTGAATTTGGATCCTCCTGAAAGACAGCTTTGAGCCCTAGGATTGAAGGACAATCCTTGGTCTCATGACTCTCTGAGCAAATCATACATGTTTCTACAACTTTTTCATCCAAAGGGCATTCCATTAGAGTATGTTTCTTTCTGCATTTTGGGAAAAAGATGGCCAAGGCATCAGCTTTTGTTTTCTACTTGTTTTGAACTTTAAGGGTGTCTAGTTGTTCACTAAGGCTCCCTAGAATGTCAGTTTTGAACTCATCAAGCATATTGCCAATCTCTGCCCTACTTACTAATCTAGTTGCAAATTTGTTTTCTCTAATAAGAGAGGGATCTCTAGGCCCTTTTCCAGTTTTAGGTTTTCCGCTTAAGAGATGGACACATAGTTCTGCTATGTCATGTAGTGGAAGTTGAGAAATGTCTCCCTTCCCCATCATGTTTAAAATATCTATCCATTCATCTCTAATGGCTTTTAATAGAAGGGCTTTCAAGTTTTCCTCATCTAAATTGTTCATTTTCTCTCTCTTTAAGTTGTATTGAAATATTTCAAGGAAATACTCCAAGTTCTCATCTTCTTTTTGCATCATTTTGAATACCTCATCCTTATGATTAGTGGGCATACAATAATCCAGATATCTATCCAAAAATGTTTGCTTCATATCATTCCAAGTCCTAATAGATTGAGTGACTAATCCCATGAACCATTTCAGAGCATCCCCTTTCAATGTTGAAGGAAACAATTTGAGTTTTTGAGAGTCTTCTAGATAGTCATAGGTTCGGCACAAGACTTCAAACTCAAATAGAAATGTTTCAGGATCCTCACTTCGCAACCCATAAAAGTTTGGGAGGATAGATGGTGAAATGTTTTTCATTATTGTATGGGTTTCCTCATCGACTATAGGGAATCCAAATGAGTTATCTCCTTCCCTATTTCCCCCATTATTACCTCTACCTCCTCCATTGTTACCTCCATTATTTCCTCTACCTCTACCTCTACCCCCTCCTCCAAATAGTGAAAATTCTCCATCTAGTACTTCTTCTGCCATGATGGTTTCCTCAGGGTCTTCTCGTTCTTCTATTAATGGCTGATAAGAGAGAGTCTCTTCCTCTTATTCTTCTCTAGGTGATTCTACTTCTTTTACTGCAATATGTTCCCCTATAGAGGTGAAGAAGGGTTCTTCTCTTAGATCAAATTCAGTAGATAGTGTGGGAGAATCTTCTAATTTAGTTGTTGCCCCTTGAATTCTAGAATAATAAGGTTGGGAGTATGAGTCTAGGATGGAGGTGTATCTTGTCTATGCCTTGAAGTAGTTGGAGTTGTAAAAATCAAACTTTTTCCCCTAGCTAGAAACCTTCCCCTAGAGTCACTTGCTCTATGCATGTCCTTTTTTTAATTTTTTACTGATTTTTTTAGTTGGGCTAATAATCCTTTTTCTGATCTTCCAGATCAAACTAGGTGCAAGAAGAGAGCATACTCAAGAAATTATTGAATTAATAACTCTCTTTTCTGATCCTCCAGATCACACTAGGTGCAAGAGGAGAGCATACTTCAAGAAATTATCAATTTTTCCCTATTTTTTTATGTAAGAGATAGGCTACCTAGTTACACTTCCCCGGAAATGGCGCCAAAATGTTTAGTCAATTTAGTATGTCCTAAATTGCTACATTAATTATCAATCCGAGAGTTGTAAACTGATGAAGTGTGGCACACAGTCTATGCAAGACAACCTCTTTCTTACTTTATTGTTTTCAGTTTTTATCTTGTTTTTGGGGTTTTGTTATTGTTGGTCTCCTAAAGTGTCTAATGCAAATGGAAATCCTATTCTAAGGTCTTAAGAATACTATTAAAGGTCAAGTATGGATGTAGAATTTAAGACAAGGTTTATTCCTCTTATGGTAATTTCCAAACTTAGCACTTCAAAGATCTTAAAACATGCTATTTGTAAAATTAGAATTTGAACAAAAGTGTAAACATGCAGCTACTTAAATCAATTAAAAGATGAAGTAATAAACATCAGGTTACTTTCACTGCTGTCGATCTAATTATAGAAATAAAATCTAAACCACTGCACTCAAAACCAAAAATAAAGAAGCTAGAAACTAGTCATTGATTTCATCCATAATTCCAATATTTCATCAATTAACTTCTAAAACGGGGTTAAGCTAAAGACACCGGAAATAACGTCATATGGCATGAAATAATGACATTTAAACTATTCTACTTGTAGTCTAATGAAAGCAAAATCAAATTACTTCACCTACAATCTGATAGCTCGCCAATTAACTTCTAAAACGGGGTTAAGCTAAAGGCACCGGAGATAACGTCATGTAGCATAAAGAACTGATATCTAAACTGTCTACTTGCAAACTAATGAAAGAAAAATCAAATTACTTCACCTACAATCCGATAGCTCGCCAATTAACTTCTAAAACGGGGTTAAGCTAAAGGCACCGGAGATAACGTCATGTAGCATGAAGAAATTGATATCTAAACTATCTAAAAGCAGTAAACAAATCTTCACTGAAATCAAAGCATAACAACTGGAATTAAAAACTAAAGTTCAGCAGAGGAAGCAAATCTCAGGTCACCACTTGATGCAAAAACTATATTAAAAAGCTCGAGCATAACCTATCCTAAAATGCACTGATCAATGTTAGTGAAAAATATAACAATGCTGCAAAATCATGTACAAGAGTAAAAACGATTAATACCATAAACAAATTATGAGAAATGTACAGTTGAAATGAGAGAAAACATGCATGAAAACTATACAAAAATGAAAGGAAAAACCTCAGCCAGCAGGGGCCCTCTGCTCAGCCTTGGATCAATACGTTGTCACTTCAATTCACACTTTAAACAATCATATGGAAAATAGAGTTTTTGTATTATGAAAACAGAGGAGATGTCTCTCGGTTACAACAACAAAATAATGCTAAAACAACAACATCAAGACTAACTACTTGCATTGCAAACGCTTATACTTATAGGAGAAATAGATAACTGTCTTTTGGAGAAAAATCTTCAGCAGAGGACACGTAAACAGGACAGAATCTGGAAGTTCAGCCTCTTGGTTGCCATAAACATTAAATCTACGAAAGGTGGGTGTTAGATTGCATCATGGAGATGGCCTGCAGATGGAAAAAGTGGATCCATGAACTCAGGAATGGTCTCGGACTTTTTCACGTGCTGGAACAGAGTCCTAATTGACATAGGACTCTCTGTTGACTATCCTTTGACCGATGCCTTCCTTCATGAATTCGGCTAAACAGATAGGACCTTGTCCATGTGTGGATCATTTCTGAGTTGCCCATGTGCCTCGTTTCTCCTGCCAACACCTATAACCAACAAAACAATGGAAACAGTTGCAGAATTGCGAATTAGCTCTAGAAAGTGGCTACATTCCGTAGCTGATGAAAAAAATCTAAATCAAATAGCACACACAAGGATATAGTTTTAAAATCACTTAAATGCACTCCTAAAATCAATATGTAACAATCTCTGATAGCCTATGAGACACTTATGTGGGAAAATAGAAGAGAAAAGGTTTAGGAAAGTATGTAGAAGAGAGGTAGCTATAGGGCTCAACAATCATCATGCTTCTTTCGAAATTCAATTTGGCTTCATAAAAACCCCAAAATATTAAGCATTTGACAGAATGGCATAATTTGGGTGCATTATACGAAATGACATATTATGGGATCTACAAAAATGTTTAACTATTCTATAAATTGGTGGATACTAGCACGTCAATAACCCCGTAGATATACAAAATTGACCAAGTCTAACTGGACTTAAACCCACAACCTTCATGGAGAAAACCAAGCCTTCTAACCAATTGATCTAATTGGAAAGCTAATGCCTGTCAAAAAAGAGCACACACACACACAAATATATCTATATATATATATATATATATATATATATATATATATATATATATATATACACCAAATTTTTAAGTTCATGGATCCCAAGACCACAACATGTATAGGTATCAACCCACCATAGTTCGTAGGATCTTCTACTCGTAACGAAACTATTTATGAAAATGTAGGCTTGCGAGGACTCAAATCATCAACCCACCATAGCATAACAACTTCAGATACACCACAACCACAGAGCTTGACCTCATACTCATGATCAAAGATATATGTTTGTTGATTAAATGTGCAAGGAATCATAATCATATGTATATATATATATGCAGTTATGTGGTCCCAAGGCTCATGAGGGACAAACTTGAGGCCATTTTTCATGTTGAAAATCATAGAAATAAAGCTCTTGTGACTATTCTTAACCAACCATATGACAAATGGAATGATGAGGACACTAGAGGTTAGCCCTCTCACCACATGACCATGCTATGTTACGAGGTCCTTATGGGTCCATGGTTATTGACATGCTGACATCATCATGCCACATAATGACCCCTCATTGGTGCCATGTGCCATGAATTTTCTCCCTTCTCACAAATAAAAATGTTCTAATTGTGCTTGCTACATGGAAAAACTTGGTGGCACCATGTCACCTTGGTGAAAACATCCTAATGATGTGTTAATTCATGCCATCGCCACATAATCTTTGCTGCCAAACCATCTCTTCTCAACCTGTAACCAACTGCCACATGTCACTATGTTGTCATCCGAATTTTCCTCCTCATGGAAGTGCCAGTGGCACTACCATGTCATCACCTTGTTGCCATGTCATATCTTAGCATGTATCTAGCTACCATGTGTCAAGGTGTTGTCATTTGGATCTTCCACCTAATGGAGGTAACATATGGCACTACCACATTATCACCTTGCTACCATGTCATCTCTCTCAACCTATAGCCAGCTACCACATGTCATTGTACTTCCATGATGTCACCATAATCAAGCATAATTTGACATGTATCATAGTCATCCTACATCATCTCCTTTAGCCAATGAAAACTTGCCACATGTTTGAGCTACCACATCACTATGAAAGAGGGCCACATCATTGCCTAACATATCCTCTAACCAACTAAAATTTGCCATGTATCTGAGATGCCACATCATAACTAAATGTGCAAGAGGAGCACATGTCATAGCAAGAATAGGCCATCATGGAGGGCCGACCTTGGTTAAACTTTGAGCAAGTTGATGTTTCATATGTTGTTCATTTCTTCATACATCTATTAGATCCATTAGATCTGATTGGATTTGCTTGATATTTAACTAAATTAAACCTTATGCAAGTTTAAGTGATATCTACCATATATTTGACCACATAACCATAGATATTCCTAATAGATGCTTGTTGTTTAAGAAATTTGGGTTTTTCCAATAAATTTGGTATTTTTGGTCTACATTACAACGACCAACTTCAAATGATCATAAATTCTCATATGCAGTGAGTTTTTCCAAGTGTGATATACCATTAGAAAGGTATCAGAGAGGGCTTTCCAAACATACCATCCATAGATTCATTAAGACAACATAACTACATCAAATATATATATATATATATATATATATATCATATGTGATGAGTTTTTCCAAGTATGATATACCATTAGAAAGGTATCAGAGAGGACTTTCCAAAAATACCATCCATAGATTCATTAAGACAACATAACTACACCAAAAAAAAAAAAAAAAAAAAAAAAACTCAAACTAATTTGACTTTACTTGATTAGGGTAATCAAGGGATTAGGTTATCATAATAATTCCTTTGAGATAGTTCTTCTTCTTTAGTCATCCACTTTCACATTAGTGGCACTTGTTTTCATTAATGACAACACTATGAAACAAATAATGCTTTCATTGTGAGGAAATTGCATCGCTTGAAAGATAAAAGAAACCATATCATTCATAGCATACACATAATCATGTTGAAGATGTGTATTGAAGTTTAACAGAACATTTATTACTATTATATCGATTAAAACAATATTCCCACCGACATGATAGGAAACTAAAGAAGAATTCCCAAAGATTGACTAGGTATTCTATTAAAACCCAAGAATTGACTGGCATTTGACACAAGCCAATGTAACCCAAATCTTGCCCAGATGAAGAGGCCAAGGGTCCTTCATGTACTATGCATTGAAAAATGTTTTTGGAAATAATTCCAACCCTTATATGAGTGTAAAATAATGAAGGAAAGGATCAATGTAACACACCCCCTTTTCTACACTGATAACCTAAGATGGTTATTATGCTAACCCAATTTTTCAATGTGTAGTTACAAATATGGGGTCAAAATGTTCACCTCTTCTTCTTTTTTACTATGATACAACTTATGTTTTTTTAGATATAAGTCTTCATTCCACTTTTTCTCCCCATTTCCTAGCTTCAGCAACCTTAATTTAGGGATACCCCTTTGTGTTTAATGACAGCCATTCTAAAGTGAGAAGACAAATTATGTGGTAAAATTGACATCCCTATTGAGATGCCATTTAGCTAGCATGGATCTTAGAATTTGGAAATATTGAGAAATATTAGATTCCACACTCACATCTCATAACCCTGCATGATAATCCATTGAACCTGTGAAAATTTTCCAAAAATGGCTTTACAAAAAACAAGCATAAGCCAAAATTCCCAAAGGGAACATGGAAATTATAACCTAATGCTAATGAATAAAGTTGATTCTTTGTACCAAAATCTAACATAGGTGACGGGTTATCTCCAGCATGATCTCCAAAGGCTGATTAAAAAGGTTGATGTGAGCTTATAGACCACACTTCTAATATCTTGGGAATACCAGGACAATCTCTAAGAAGATGATCACCCTTACATAACTTGCAAGGGAATTTAAGTTTGTGGGGCTGATTGGAAGGTTCCTCCATAATATTTGCATGGGTAGTAATGGTTGCTTGGTTGGTCACATAATTATTTTGCTTCTTCTTCTTCATCATCCTTTTCTTTTTCTTCTTAGCTTCTTGGTTACGAGAATCAAGACTTTCACCAGGTGAAGAGGAAGAAAGGGATGAAGAAATAATAGGTGAAGAAGGAAAAGGGTCAATTTTAGGATCAAATCGAGGTAGATATTTTTCAGGTGGAGGATAACTTGGTTGAGGAGTAGTTTGGAATTTTAGAGCCATAGTGGTTGAAAACAACCAAACTCGCAAACCAATGGTAAATCTGGGAAGGGACAATGTTTCCATATAAGGTGCACCAATATTTCCAAAACAAGGAAAAGGACCGGGATTCCCATCAAAGGGGTTTCCTTGACTGGTGGACTTGGGAATTTTTGCCATTAATCTCAACCTAGGATATAATAAGGAGTTGTTCCATGGTAAGGATGTTGTTTCGTGATCAATTAATTGATTTAAGAAATTAACAACAAAAAATAAAACAAAGGGGTAAACTAGGAAAAATGTTTACCAAGGAACCATGAACTACAATATACACCTTGGAGAACCAAGGACCTAATGTGCATTTGGGAAATCTCCCCGAATATTGTGTTCGGTGTATCATGATGTACAAGGTGGCCGACTTGGTTACCTATGGATGGATAGCAACCTAGGGTGAACTTCGAAAATATACTCAACGATACGTGGAACTGCAATCCATAGTAGTGCTTTCTAATGCATAACCGCTCGATGAGAGAATTCCCATATATTTTACATTCTTGGAGCACCTTCCAATAAACCCAAAGGTACGTGGAGAACAATTCTATACACTCACGTACATGGAACAAGATTTCACCCCCGGGATACGACATTGGAATACAATGACAACTCCTACATTTAAATACATTAGAACATGTCTCTAGCATAGACCTCTATGTGTGTTGTTAAGTTTAAAATTATCCTTAGGTTAATTGAGGTGAACTTTAGAGTTTATCTTGAATTATGTTTCGATTTCGTGGCTCAACAATCGATGTCACCTGAACACACCTATGATGTAACAAATATGATAAAAATAACTCTTTTCATTTTCCTTTTAACAATTAAAGGCCTAACTAAGTAGGGGAAGACGAAATCAATTAAAAATGCAATAAACAAGTGATGCAAAAATCGATCTCCTCACTATTCCAGTAAAGATCAAACCCCTATATACGATGCAAAGAGATTTTTCTTTTCTAGTCACTTAATTTTGAAGATGAAGAAAACTAAGATGTAAAGTCCAATCATTGATTCAAATAAGCTTTTCAGAACGATGACTAGAAAACCAATTCATCGAAGCACTCAATGATCAAACAAAATCAATTTGAAAATGACCAAATGATAAGAACAAAGGAAAATATTTAAACAAATCCTTACCAAAGGTACTAAAATGAAAGAAAACCAAATGGAGGCTTCAGAGAGACCACAAGGCACTCAAAGACTCAAGGAAGAGTAGCTAGAACAAGGTTGATAAGAGAGAAAATCAAGACAAAATCAAAATTATGCATGAACAGAGGCCAACGCATGTGCAAAGGACGCACTAATGTTATGAAAAGCAGGCATAAAGAATGCTCAGTTGGGGTGCAATGCTTTGCCACAAGACTAGAGGGTGCATTGGTCTAGGGATGCAAAGTTTTGACACAAGGATTGCAATTGAGACTCAATGAAAGGTCTTCCTAGTTCTATTATTAATTGAATAATATGATAAAGGTATGAAGAAGACGTAAAACAAGCATAATGCACAAATAAACCACCAAGGGAATACACCGATCCCCAGTATGGTCGCTAATTTATTATGCACAATATACGATTGTGGACAAAAGTATCTTACCTAGGCTTGGTGGGCTGACCTAGAATAAGAGAAAGGAAAAGGGACTAATTTTTTCTTTAAAGTAAATAGATAATGGGATGAATCTTACCTGTAATATGTCGTAAGCTTCTCTCCTTGGCTTGAATGCTACAATTCTATCTCTGATCACTAAAATTAGAACCTGCATAGTCAAATAACACAAGCCAACTATCCATGAAATCTATGCAACATCATCTAATCAATTTATTCAATAAATCAACATGGTATTGAAATATAGGAAATCATAACATCATATATAGGAAAACAAAGAACTCTTTGCATTAATAGAAATGGAGTGAGTTGCAACAAAAAATAAGTGTTGATCTTGTAGAAGAGCTCTTCCAAGTTGACTTCTCCTTTCCTTGTCACAAAGTGAACCTCTAATCACCATAATGCATGGATATATATCTCTCACATCAACAACATAAGGGTAGAATCACTCTCCAAAATCCACCCCCTTGCCTATGGATGGAAATAAATATGTAGGTGAAGGAGGTAGTTAATGAATTATTATCCTTTTACCAATCTGGGCTTGAGATCCACTCTTGATGGGAGGATGAGCTCAAGGGATAAGGGATGAAAAATCCAAGGTAGGATAGGATTAGATAATTTTATCTCAAGTAAATGGTTACAACAAATCCTCAAAGCTTTTGGAAGAGGAAGCTTCGGGATTATTTTTTGTTTTCCCAAATTTCTAGAATCAACACACTCCCAACACTGAGCAACCTATTGGTGATTAGCATAGGTTCAGAGTAGGGGAACCTGGTAGTGAACACTGGCTAGTAAGGGGTCAAGGTGCATTGGTCCTTAAAATTACTGAAACAAGGTGCTTTTAGGTAGAAACTCAAGTATTAGAATTAGTCATGCTTAGGGATTTGTGCAACGATGATGAAAAGGGATCAAAGGATGTTGATTGATCCAGTTGAATGGCTATTGACCAAATTTGAAAAAATAATCTATAGCACCATTGACTTGAACCAAACAACATACACTAGAAAATCCTTAAAAGGTAGTCACATGCAAACCAAAAACAAAGAAGCTGGAGGTTGGACAATTATACTAGTGACCTACTTCCTAGCCCTTTTAGCTGCGAATTTTAGCTACAAACTTCGACCATGTACCCTTATAAGTCATGGGGTACCCCCTGAGATGAATAGGAGAGTATGACTAGTATTTTTCCCAGGTATAGAGAAGACAAGCTCTCTCCATCACTTGTGTATGGGCCCTAGAAGAATGGCCACTAAGGTTACCACTAACAATAATACATTCTGGGGGGATAGTTGAAAGCCTGATTCATATGCAAGGGTAGGAAGCCAAAGTCAAAAAACCCTTTGAGATATCCCTCAAATCAGGGTATAGTCCTCCCAAAAGGCCCCCAAGTGCCACAAATAATGTTAGTGACACCGTTTGTAATACGTACAAACCTCGAGCAATCCTCGCCATTCGAAACTAAGTGAAATGGGGAATGTCACCTCGCCTAGCCCCAATTCTGACCTTGAGATTAACCTTTCTTTTAGAATGGATTCCCATATTACACTACTAAGAGTGGATTTTCACTCCCTACCATAAGATGTTAAGTTGGTTTTGTGGTTTTGAAGTAGTTTACTCACACATCTAGATCCAAAACCCTAGCCTAAGCTAATGTTGGCATGCTACCAGAAAAAATAAATGATAAGTCTAATAATTTTTATTAGATCATTTATTTTAGTGTTTGTTGTTTGGTTTTTTGGGTAGTGACGTGAAACACAAATGGTGTGATATACTCTTGTTAATAAAAGTGCAAATGCAACTACATAAAGATGCACTCTTTTTGTTTTCTTTTTCAAATTTGATGAAAACTAACTAGAGAAGGGAAATAGTATTTTCACTTTTCAAAAGAAAAAAATGCTTACCAAATGCACCTATCACTTATCCTAAAATCAAATCCCCAGATTTATAAAGTCCCAAACCCAAAATACAGTTGAAAAATAAAATCCAAAAAGAGGCCAAAAGGTCCTCAATATAGAACAAAAAGCTCTCAAAACATGTGGAATCAATCCCAAAAAAACACTCTCAAGCAATCAACAAGAAATCCAAAAGGTGGAAAGCGAAAGGCAATGAAAACAAGCTAGGGTTGTTGCATAATGTATCAAAGAGAGGCAATGTTCTACCTGGTTAAAACCAAACCCTAATAGCAGGAAAGACTAGGAAATATTGAATGGGATCAACAAAATGTGAATCTAAAAGAAATAACAGACAAACCACACCTAAATCAACATTGTGGAATCACCATTTCTATTATGACTATGTTTGCACAACCACTGGGAGCTATTGCTCCATAGTCTTGGCCCTGAAATGACTACTAGACACAAGAGTATATGGAATGTGACAAGAAGTGTACAAGCAAATAAATACCCAAACCATACAAGCAAATCAATTAGCCATGCATAAATTTCCATATCTAGGGTTTGAGTTTCATACGAAAGATCCATGCAGGTTGATGGAGAGTATTGGATCCAATGAAGAGAATTAACACTCCAGCTAAGAGATCATGTCCTCTACAATAAATATTAATCTTGCACACAATCACCATGAAACAAAGCACACAAATGGCCTTCCATGAATGACCATTAGCTCAAACAAATCAACATGAACAATAGATTATAAACACAAATTTAATGGAAGGGAATATTTACTTATGTTTATCACAAAATGAAATAGATACAAAGAGTGTTATACCATCACATATGGATCTTCTCCTCTAGATCCCGACAGAGTCTCCCCTTCTCCAAGAAATATGACCTTGAGATCAAAATAACTCACAACCTCATAGAATTAGAATAGTAGAGTCTAAAACTAGCGTTACCCTCAAGGATGGACCAATATATAAAGAACCACAGGAATCCCAAGGAGGAAGAATGTAGAATCTTAGGGTGAAGACAAGTTAGGAAGCTTCTCCAATAATGAAACCTATCCAACTTGAGGAGATAATATACCATGTGGCATCAAATTGATCTCCTAGGGAAGGTCACAACCTCTAGAAAATGAGACAAGGTCATAGGGACTGAATTGATAAATTTTAGCCCCATTCACCATGATGCTAAGGTGACCCATGCGACTCTAAGGCTAGGGTCACCCTATTAGACACTGAGTCCCAACGACTGCAAACAAAAATAGGTAAAAATAAAGGTCAAATCTTAGGCAAGTGGTCAACAATAAAAGGTATCATGAGTACTAACTCTAGGGAGAAAAATAGGCTAATAACACTTTCTGGTTCCCCTCTTCATATTTCTGATGAACTTGGATTCTTCTTCATTAGGTTCATGACTAGAATTTGCTTGATTCTCATGCATTCTTCCTTATTTGGCTTCTTTGAATGTTGCTTCCCTGATTCCTAATTTTTCCTTGTTTATCCTTAGTTCATATTATGATAGAGTTCCATGAAGTACATCCATGTTCATTTTATCCATAACTGAAATTTATTCAAGGGATGATACTTTTGGATTAAATATTGATGGAAGAGATCTCAATAATTTTCGAACAACAAAACCATCCTTGATTTCTTCACTGAGACCTGTAATAGAGTTTAAAATCTTGTCTACTCAAACAAAATATGAAGCAATATCCTCATCTTCTTCCATTTTCAAACTTTCGAATTGAGCCTTGTAATATTGGAGCTTATCTTCTTTTACCTTCTTTTCCTCTTTATAACATGTTTTAATCTTGTTCCTTACATTGTGGGTTGATTTCCAATGCATTACTTTAACAAACTATGTATATGAAAAACCACTAAAACTATAATTTTTAGTTAATGCATTAGATGTATAAAGAGCCTTAACAACTATATTTGCAGGAGGATTATAAGGAACTTTATAATTAGCCTCAAAAATTGTCCAAGAATCAATGCTTAAGGAAATGAGATATGTGTCCATTCTTATCTTCCATAAAGCATAGTTGGATCCATCAAACAAAGGAGACTTTCCCGATAATCAAATAGTGACCATTTTTCCTGAAATTGAACTTCTAGTAAATTGTTCTTGAAGGCACCCGTTATGATACCACCTGTTAGACCAAAGATCACACTAAGAAGGAAGGTGAATAATTGTAGTTGAAAAATTGTTATTTCATTTCATCAATAGAATAAATACGTAGCAATGTACCATAACATTTGCATCAAAACAATGAATGAAACCATGCATCAAGAAGCCATCATCACATCAACACAAGAATACACAAGCTTTTACATGGAAACCCTTTCACAATAAAACCACAAATTCTTTTCTTATTCTTATTCAAATAATTTACATAGATTTTTAGGCACAAACAAGCCAGAGGCACCCACTACTAATATGTGTAATCAACTACTTGCAATAGGCTACAACCTTATTGAGACAAAAACCTCGAAAATGTGTAGCACCCACTTATAATAGGCTACAACCTGATTGAGGCACCAATATAAAAAATGTGCAAGATTCAAATTGTTGTAGGCTTAAACCTGATTGAGGAACCAACCTCAATGGAGGCACCCACCACCTTCTTCAACTTCATGTCGACCACTTTTCATAATATATCAAATTGGATCCACATGCTCTTCAAACAATATAGGTCTTCAAAATTGATATTGCTTCTACTATAACAATGCCATAATCAACTTGACATATCTTGCTCATACCTTGTTACAACCTGTTCATCATTCTGGTCACATCAAACTCTTCTTGAAGCCTATTTTGGTCATCTACACGACACTTGCTACAACATCCTCACAAGCCTCCAAAACATATAAAACCAATTATGGACATCAAATGTATATGAACAAGGCTTTGCGTGCCTTTATAAATGTTCACCATTGAAACTTGATCATCATGCTTCTTTCGAAATTCAATTTGGTTTCATAAAAACCCCAAAATATTAAGCATTTAACAAAATGGCATAATTTGGGTGCATTACAAAATGACATATTATGGGATCTACAAAAATGTTTAATTATTCTATAAATTGGTCGATACAAACACGTTAATAACCCCATATATATACAAAATTGACCAAGTCTAACTGGACTTGAACCCACAACCTTCATGGAGAAAACCAAGCCATCTTACCAATTGATCTAATTAGTGAGCTAATACTTGTCAAAAACGAACACACGCAGACACACACACACACACAGATATATATACACACACCAAATTTTGAAGTTCATGGATCCCAAAACCACAACATGTATAGGTATCGACCCATCATAGTTCATAGGATCTTCTACCAGTAACGAAACTATTTATGTAAATATATGCTTGTGAGCACTCAAATCATCAACCAACCATAGCATAACAACTTTAGATACACCACAACCACAAAGCTTGACCTCATACTCATGATTAAAGATAAGGGACGAACTTGAGGTCATTGTTCATGTTGAAAATCATAGAAATTAAACTCATGTGACTGTTCTTAACCAACCATATGGCCAATGGCAGGATGAGGACACTAGAGGTTAGCACTCTCACTGCATGACCATTCCATGTTACAAGGTCCTTATGGGTCCATGGTTAGTGACATGCTAACATCATCATGCCACATAATGATCCCTCATTGGTGCCATGTATCATGCATTTTCACCCTTCTCAAAAATAAAAATGTTCCAATTTTGCCTGCTACATGGAAAAACTTGGTGGCACCTTGTCACCTTGCTGACATCATCCTAATGATGTGTTAATTCATGCCATCGCCACATAAGCTTTTCTACCAAAGCATCTCTTCTCAACCTGTAACCAACTACCACATGTCACTGTGTTGTCATCCGAATTTTCCTCCTCATGGTGGTGCCAGTGGCACTACCATGTCATCACCTTGTTGTTATGTCATATCTTAGCATGGATCTAACTACCACGTGTCATTGTGTTGTCATTTGGATCTTCCACCTAATGGAGGTGCCATATGGCACTACCACATTATCACCTTGCTACCATGTCATCTCTCTCAACCTGTAGCCAGCTACCACATGTCATTGTAATTCCATGATGTCACCATAATCAAGCATAATTTGACATGTATCATAGTCATCCTACGTCATCTCCTTTAGCCAATTAAAACTTGCCACGTATTTGAGCTGCCACATCACTATACAAGAGGGCGAAATCATTGCCACAACATCTCCTTTAACCAACCAGAATTTACCATGTGTCTGAGATGCCACATCATAACTAAATGTGCAAGAGGAGCACATGTCATAGCAAGAATAGGCCAACATGGAAGGTCAACCTTGGTTAAACTTTGAGCATGTTGATGTTTCATATGTCTTTCAATTCTTCATATAGCTATTAGATCCATTAGATCCAATTAGATTTGCTTGATCTTTAACTAAATTAAACCTTATGCAATTTTAAGTGATATCTACCATAGATTTTGACCACGTAACCATAGATCTTCCCAAGAGATTCTTGTTGTTTAAGAAATTTGGGTTTTTTTCAATAAATTTGGTGTTTTTGGTCTACATTACAACTGCTTGAAACTTCAAATGATCATAACTTATCATCTGGGATGAGTTTTTCCAAGTGTGATATACCATTAGAAAGGTATCATACAAAACTATCCAAACATACCATCCATAGATTCATTAAGACAACATAACTTCAACAAAAAAACAAAATAAAGCTCAAACCTATTTGACTTTACTTGATTATAGTAATCAAGAGATTAGGTTATTGTAATACTTCCTTTGAGATAGTTCTTCTTCTTTAGTCATCCACTTTCACATCAGTGGCACTTGTTGTCATCAATGACACACTATGTGAAACAAACAATGCTTTCGTTATGAAGAAATTGCATCACTTGAAAGATAAAAGAAACCATATCATTCATAGAATACACATAATCATGTCGAAGAAGCATATTGAAGTTTAACGAAACATTTATACTATCATATATATTAAAACAATATTCCCACCAACATGATAGGAAACTAAAGAAGAGTGCCCAAAGATTGACTAGGTATTCTATTAAAACCCAAGAATTGACTCGCAGTTGACACAAGCTCAAGGGAACCCAAAGCTTTCCAAGATGAGGAGGCAAAGGCTCCTTCATGTACTATGAATTGAAAAATATTTTTGGAAATAATTCCAACTGTTATACGAGTGTAAAAGAATGAAGGAAAGGTTCAATGTAACACACCCCCTTATCTACACTAATAACCTGAGATGGTTATTATGCTAACCCAATTTTTCAATTTATAGTTACAAAGATGGTGTCAAAATGCTCACCTCCTTTTTTTTTTTTACTATGATACAAATTATTTTTTGTTAGATATAACTCTTCATTTCACTTTGTGTCCCCCTTTCCTATCTTTAGCCATCTTAATTTAGGGATACCCCCTTGTGTTGAATGAGAGGCATTCTAAAGTGAGAAGATAAATTATGCGGTAAAATAAACATCCCTATTGAGATGTCATTTAACTAGCATGGATCTTAGACTTTGGATTTCAAGTGCTATATTGAGAAATATTAGATTCCACACTCACATCCCATAACCATGCATGATAGTCCAATGAACCTGTGAAAATTTTCCAAAAATGGTTTTACAAAAACAAATCATAAGCCAAAATTCCCAAAGGGAACATGGAAATTAAAACCTAATGCTAATGAATAAAGTTGATTCTTCCTACCCAAATCTAACATAGGAAAATAAAAGTATTACGTGGAATGATAAATTCAATGAAACTATTGACCATCTCATAAACATTATGATATCTCCCCTTGTATTTGGTTATGAACCAAAATAAGGTTACATCACAAATCCATAGAATGCATGCCAAAAACTTAACCATTGCAAGGAAGAAATATGAAGTGAGCTTACGAAAGTGGGAAAGAATTCCAAAACCATACAAATAATGGTGTGTACTTCCCAAGACTATTCTATCAAATGTTGGATAAAATTGGCATAATCATCATAAAACCATAAATCATCTATCATGCCCGCAAACAACAAGGCTTTAGGAAACTCAATAAATCTGCAACAACATTGTTGGCTTCCATCTACCAAATGTGTATGTGAAAAATGAGGCAATATATCAGGATTAGAAAATACAAAAAATCCATGTGTAGAGTTTGCTTCCCTCCTTTATAAGGTTATAAATACCAACATTCCAATATCAATTTAAATGTTGTTGTCCCAAATAAATGGAAGTTTCATAGACATATATTCTAGCTGTATTTTTATGCACAATTTGGACAAGAGATGAATATATCAATGGTCAGAAAGATCCTACATCATAATTTTCATTTGAAACCCATTTATTCTATGCTATAATGGCCTTGTTGATGGGAAGACATTGTTGTTCATTGACCATGGAATAATATTCACATACCTCTATTAATTTGGGCTATCCAAGAGACTCTTAATCTCAAATTCAGTCTTGGAGAGCTCCCTAATAGGATCTCCATGAAAATATACTCAATTTTTGTCTTATCTATGCTTTCCACCATTGAAGACTATCAATGTCCACAAACTCTAGCTTTTTCACTATCGTACATCCTAGAACCCATGTTTTTCACACTCCTCTACTCCTTAAGCTATAATCTTTCTACTCATATTATTTACCAAATATTTTCCTATTGTGAACACAACTTCTATATGTCAACTTTGATATATTGGATTAACAAAAAGTGAATTTTTTACTTGGATTAATTAGGAATAAAAATAATTTATTTTATCGTTAATTTCTTACTGCTTGTTAATTTTAGTTGTACATCCCATACACTTCAACCAAATGAATTTGGATTTTACTAGCATGAATATTTATGTCACTGACTTATATTCCACAAAGGACGCATTGAATCCCACTTATTCATTATATGTTGCAAGATTCCACTGTCAAAATCCAATATATCCATCTCACACCCATAAACATATACACACCTCTACCAGTCATACTTCTATGGAAATGAACTTCGTAAGCTTGCCATGCTTCAAAAATGAATTTGAAAAGAAGAAAAATTATCTCCTAAACTTTTATCCTATCTCTACTAATGAACAATAATAAGTATTATGGAGAATTCCTAGAGTGTTCTCTCACATTAAACTTTTATTTCTATCACAATTGTTTATGTGGAGGTTAGTAGGACTAACATAACAGTCTTTTTTACATTTAATGATCATGAGTGGACATTGATGTGTAAGTGGTAAATTAAGGTTCAGTTAAGGATCTCAAAATTGATTTGATATATTTCCTTAAAGAAATACCTTCATAAGCTAGAATTCTGAGCACTGCTGATATAGTGAGTGATGAAGATTTTATAGATTTTTCTTATATTCAATAGCTCATGTAATTTTATAAAACACAAGACAAGAATGTACTCCTCTCTTAACAACAGAAACCAATAATGATCGATGAAAAAAATAATCAACAAGAGGAAGAATATCAATCACACATAACACAATATTTCTCTGGGGAAGGAAAATCCTGAAAACCCTCCCTATCTATATTTCCTTAATCAGAAACCCAAGAAGAAAATACAATTCTTGTTCTCACTAGAAAAATCCCCGCACAAGTATAATCAAATATTTTCCTCACAAGCCCACTCTAGCCAACACTTAGCCAATTCTTTTGCCTACCAAGAACTTATTTCCTTGCGCAATTCCTAAGAGGATCAACCAAACTTAGGTCCATAACTGATTGCATTCATGGTCTATACAACTCGGAAAACTATACAACTGATAGTACATTGTCCCTGCACTCTAGACTCAACTAGGTATTTCTATGAACTGACATGCATGAGTTTATCTTGAGTGAATCTCCAGTGAGCTAGCGTAGCACTAAGGATGCACCAATGCAACAACTCACTACTAGGCCTCTACTAGTTCCTATATAGGTAAACTATATGGGTCACAATGCCACTCTCCAGCTTATTAAAATTGACTTTTATCACATTTATTTACATGTTTTTTTATATTTTTCTTAGTGATAAGAGCAAAGGTGAGTTACTATGTCATGTGGCCTAATATGTATCAAATGCAGGAATTGGAGCAATTTTGGGTTGACTTAAGTGTAGCAACTTGAAGTGGGAAAGCAAGAGAGATTTTAGGAGATTGGTCTCCCTCCTCAAATCATTAGAATATTCCTCCACCATATCTCATCAACTCAGAGTTACTAGAACCCAAGAAATCTAAGTCCATTGACAGCCAAGCCAGTGACAGTCAAGAAAGAGTCATTCTCGAGTTAGGGAGACAAGTCTCCCTATTTTCAGGGGAGCTTGCTCTGGCTCTAGTTTTGTATAAATAAGAGAGCCAAGGGACTTATTAGGATTCAATTTTTTGTTGTATCCAAGAGGCCATTTTGATCTAGAACATTGTGGCTACTATTGTTCTATTTTAATTGACATTTTGAAGATAATGAGAAATTGTGTTTTGATCTAGCACTGAGTTAACTCATAGGGGTGAAGCTTTTGGGTTTAAGCTCCTCTTTTTTGTATCTATATTCTTAGATTAAAATGATAGTTAGCTACTGAAGTTTATTTATGTTTTGTTTAGCTTAACAAGTCTTTGAGTTATTGGTTAACCTAGTTTCCATTAGTTTTAAGAGGTAGATTAGTGGTGCAGTAGTGAATAAAAGTACTTCAGAAAATCTTGTGACATTGGCCTCTATCTCATCTCCCTCATGGGATCATGATTAGAGGGCCCCACTCTCACAACCCCAAGTATGAAGTTTTTCTTTTGGTCATTTCATAACTTAGGGTTCATTCTTAGCTAGATCATTGTTTATGATTTCTTGGAAGCACCTGCAGTTGTTATCTTGTTTCCTTAAGTTTGATGTAGATTAAAAGGCATTCCATTTCATAGATCTAGTTCTTAATAATAGGTAGATCAAATTTCTCAAATTCAATTAATCTTTTCCATGTTGACATGTAGTGATGCATAAATGAAAAGGAAAACAAGTTTTTTTGCAGGGATTATTGATCTACAGGGAGGAACTCATCCAACCAACTTCACCTAGATCCTCTCCACCTTCTACCAAGGCATCCTAGCCCATAGTTCGAACCTCTGTTTTGTAGCCACTGTAAGCAATCCACCTTAGGAAAATATAACCTCATTGGAGTGTTGGGCTTAGTCTTGGGTAATGTGAACCTTCCCTACACCTTCTATCATGATCATACATCTCTCCAACACCTCATCTCACTTTTCTTTCGCCCCTAAGCCTTTCAGCTAACTTCCCATAGTAAACCAGGACATTCTGTAGAAACTACAAGATCTCTTGTAGTAGCCTGTTTGACCCTGTTTTGACCAAAGATGAAAGTATAAAAGCAGGTTAGGATCTCATATTCGATTCCATGCCTATCAGTTCCACCTGAGATCAGCTCTCCCATGCTTTCTCCCTCTGCAAGATCAAACAAAATAGCATAGCATTTACATTTCTGAATTTAGCAATTAAAATATTCGTTTTCTTTTCTTTTGTAAATGTAAATTGAGATAGTTAGTGCATGCATGTATGATTCCTAGAATTATAGAACAACTTTCCATTTCAAACAATCATAATAGATAGAGGATAAATTGCAAGGTTATCATAGTTATTTTCTACAAGTAATTTGTGTTATTTCCTAGCTAGATGATTTATGGCATTTCATAGAATTTACCATTCAGTAACTTTCATTTCCTAAATAGGCAAGCATTTACTTTCCTGCATTAGAACTAGCTTTACATTCACTGTCAGTAGTCAGACTCCTTCTAGCCAATAGAAGACTCATCTATAACTCTAATGGTCTAGCGCTCCAATTGAGAAGTGACATGAGTAGATGTTGCATCTGTTGTGTATATAGCACTATCACCTCCAAGTTTGTACGAAACCCCGAGTTGATAAAGTAAAGTTGGTAGCCCTAGGAGTTGTAACATCCTTGTTGTTCTTTCTTTTGTGGAGCTTCGACAAGGAGAAATAAGGTCTTCAAAGATGTTGGTGCTCCCCTTTGCTCTGGTTGTGAAGGAGAATGCAGGCTCAGGCTAGATGCAAGGATGGCACACGCTGCTACAGGAAACCATATAGTTGGATTTTTCTTCCTCTTTTCAGTGATTTTTCTCAAAGGGAGCTTGGGTAATGGTGTAGGGTTGGAGAATGATGATGAAGGCTTAGATGGAGTGTTGAATGGCTGAGGCAAGGGAAGACATGTCCTTTGGGCCTCTTTTTTGGTTATTATTCTTGTTGTGCTTTTTTGAATGACACGGAGATAGGTATGGATATGATGGCTTGGAATATTCATGATGGTGAGGTATGGTGAGGTGTAGGATCCCAAATCAACCTAGAATAAGTATGCATAGTGATTTTCCTACTAGGACCCATTTCCTATAGCATTTTAGGACATCTTGTAGTGCTACACAATCTTCTTGTAGCATCTATAGGACATCTTATAGCAAGTTAGAAAATGTGAAAAAGATTATTTTTGATGCCCGAAAATGGACATGAGTGATGGGGACATGGTGCCATGAATAAGATGAAGTGGATGGAGGAAAAAATGAGATGATTCTTGGCATGCTGTTCTTGTAGCTTTGAGTCTCTTATTGCCTCCAAAAACTTGCAAAATCATAGAATTTATTAGTGGGTAGGTTTGAGGTCCCTGCCATGGAATTTTTGGTTTTTTTCCTCTTTTTTCCTTGTTCTTTTGAAAGACACACAGGCTACCCCATAAGAGGTTTTCAGCCTGCCTGCCTGCCCTAGGTGCCTCAAAGGAGGTTTTCACCCATGGATCTTTTTATTTTTCTTTTTTCCACTCTTGGGCTGCCTCAAGGAGTTTTTCAACCCAAGGGTTGGCCTCAGATGCCTCATAAAGGTTTTCATCTAGGCCCCTTATTTTTTTTCTTTTTTCTTATTTTTCAACAAAAATAAAAATAGTCTTCAATAATGGTGGGACCTAGAATCTAACACACTTCCAATCACATTTACCTCCTTACTAATGGTACTGATGAACTCTTCCCTAGAAAAATTTATTTTATAGGCTTTCAATCTATATCCATTGACAAGCTAGGGAATACCTTCCTCATCAATGGTATTGATTTGAAAAGCCCCATTTCCATGGAACTTCTCTATCAAATATGGGCCCAACCGCTTGGTCATCAATTTTCCTTTGGAGTCCTTGAACCTGGAGTCATATAGAAGAGCTCAATCCCCTTCTTGAAAAACCTTGTCCTTGATGTTCTTGTCATGCCAAAACTTCCTCTGTACTTGAATAACTTCAGTGTATAAGAGGGCCTACATCTTAAATTCATCCAAACCATTGAGCTAGAGCAGCCTCTCCTGCTGTATATTTGTAACATCCAAATCCAACTGTGCTGCCATTCTCAAAGTTTTGTACTCAAACTCAATGGAGAGTAGAGCGTTCTTTCCATAGACCAAGTCATAAGGGGTGAAGCCAGTAGTTGTCTTCTAGGTTGTATTATATGCTCTAGTGGCCTCCACAAGTATATTGACCCAATATTTTCTACTATTGCTCCCAACCTTGGTGAGGATGCCTTCCAATGCTCTATTAGTGACCTCTACTTTTCCTTTTGTCTGAGGACGATAGATATTTGAATTTTTTTTTTATCTTATGTTGCCTCAACAAATTATTGATCATATGTGATGTGAATTGAGCTCCCTAATCAGTGACTAGTTCTCTAGGGTACGCAAACTTGTAAAATACATTCTCCCTTAAGAAATCAACCAATTTATCATCTATTGCTACCTTGACAACCTTGGTCTTAGCCCACTTTTTCAAATAATCAGCGCATACAATTATGCAGCTTTTTCTGCCTTAATGGTGGATCAATGGGCCCAATGCAATCCATGCCCCACTTGTCAAATGGCTCTAGAGCCACCTAAGGTTGCAAGGGAATTTAATCCTTGGGAGTAGTTTTCTTCATTCTTTGGCACTGATCACATCGACTAGTGTATCTTCTTGCATTTTGGGGGAGAGTGAGTCAATAGTAGCCATCTTGCAGTACCTTGAAATCCCCAACCCAAGTGAATGGGGAACTCTTCCTTACAATTTTGATCTTTTCCTTGGATGACAGATTGGGAGGGAACTGTGCAGCAACTAGGTAGTTGGCTATATCATCAAACCAAGGGGAGAGAACTGAAATAGAAAATAAATGTTCATCTAGCATGTTGGGCATGGAATCCCCCCACAGCATGTTTTGGGGCTTAAAGCCCAAGTTTTGAGTAATATTGTTGTAAAGACTCTGCAAATTGCAGGGGCGGAGTGCGAATTGTATGTTAGAGTCATAGGGTTGTCCACCCTAAGTTTTCAATGTAGTGTTGGCCTACCCATGGTCTGCAGACCATGGGATTGTATAAATAAGAGTGAGGCTCTAAGTTGTAAAAAGGACAAATGATGGATGGAATCTGGTAGATATAATTAGATATCGAACATAAAGAAAAGGTTTGTGTCTTAGGTTGTAGTAGTAGGAAGAGGCTCTGCAGCTGAGTGCACAAAGGCCTAGTAGAGTCCAAAGCTGAGTGCGTGGACCCCCTGTAGCTGAGTGTGCAAGGCATAATCGAGTCTGTAACCAAGGAAGAAGAATAATAAAGAGAATTTTTATCTAAATTCCGTGTATTTGTTCTTGTGTTATTTCTGGTTTGATATCATTCGCAATTATAATGCTTATTTATTGCATGCACTTGTATGAATGGTGAACATTGTTAAGTATAAGTAAACACATACAAATAAGCTAAGGTAAGTAACTAATAATGGATTACTAACAAGGACTTGGGTAATAATGTTGTTTGGCCCCCGAGTAGGGCTGCGCGAGGGCAACATCGCAGGTTACGAGGTACAGATAGGTGCGCATAGCGACGTGTGCACAAGGTCAAACCGTGGAGCCCCTGAAACACATCAAGACATCCCCAAGGTGCAAAAATGTGGTTCTAGCACCCTCCCATACTACTTCGGGTGAGACATCAGTCTGCGCTTCGCGGACTATTGCTAAAAGGGCTAGTAGTACCAGGATTTTTTGGCTAAATCATCTCTAAACCTGGGTCAGTCCCCACTAAGCTAACAAATGGTTTCGTTGTTGGGATTGGGATATACATAAGGGATGTCTGATGTCGTGTCATTGGAATCCAACAAAGAAAGAAATTGAAGGGTGGTTGGACAAGAAGATTCACAAGTTCGCGGTGAAAGAAAACAAGAATCCGTGAGTATCAAAGGAACAGTGGTTAGAGCACTACTTATATATGGAAATCCACAAAATTTTCTTTGCATCCTTTCCCTCTTAGTTGTATAAGTGGATCACGAAGCTAGCAAACAGTCAGGGATGGTGTAGGCTCGACAAACCAATCGTGTGGACTCCAAAATTAGTGCATAGACTAGAAGCATTGGAAGATAAGATCGTGTGCACTGTGGACCATTGGATTGATCAAATTATAGGGGAATTTATCACTAAGTTCGTTGTGGACACAACAGTCAGCTATAGTGAGGCAGAATGACATTTCCTCAAAGGACCATGAGGTAAGTACATTAAATATTTAAACACTTGGATTAAGATGCTATTGTGTGAAAAGTGGGTTATGTGAAAAAATTGATGTTTGGGGCTATGCAAAGTGGGAGGATCTATAGAAACAAAGATAGTGCAGGGATAAAAAATAGCCCCTTGATTTCACCTCGGTAGGAAAGCGAGGAAGAGCTCGCGAAATTTTCTCCGAGAAGCGCGGTCAGTCTGATTTTGCACTTACAACCTCCACCAACATGGTCACCAGTCTCACCATATTCACTTCCATCTCCACCCTCCCCACCTCCACCGCCACCATAGTTCAATATGGCGAGTGCAATCAAACTGCCGGTATTTAGAGGAGAAGGGAATGAAGATCCAGACCAATTTTGGTTCGTAGTACAAGAGGTATGGGAAGCACAAGGAGTTGTGGATGACAATATAAAGAAGGCCATGTTGGTAAGTGCACTACAAGATCACACACTAAGATGGTACATTAAGCATTCGAATGACCATCCAAATGCATGGATCATAGATATCCAAGCCGCACTGAACAGGGAATTTAACAGGCCAAAATTGGAGACACAATCGATTATCGAGTTTAAGGAAATCGCGATGCTTCTAGGTGAGACCCCATGTGATCTGGACCAGAGACTGAAGAGTATGATCTACAAAGCCAACATGACCTTGACAGATGGAGAACACTGTGCATGGTTTGTAGTGTCACTAACATCGAATTTAAAGACGGAGTTGTCACAACGAAAGCTATCCACCCAGGCCGAAGCTTTGGATATTGCAATGAGATTGCACAAGACCCCTATATAAGGTCCTGCTCTGGGAGTCCAACAAATCCATGCGCAACTGAAAAATTTGTGTTTGGAAATGCAAAGTTTGAAACGGGATAGGACACCTTGGCCAGAGGCGTGCGCGAAGGTATGGTGCATAAAATGCAAAACCCAGGGGCATGACATGGATCACTATCTAATGTTCGTGAATTACTTGGCGGGAGGAAGGCCGATGCCGTTAAGACCAGAGGTACAAGTAGGACCGAGCACGGTGCCTACATTATGGTGAGCGATTTGTCAGATAGGAGGAAAACACACCACGGATAATTGTCATCTATTGCAAAAGTATACGCAGACATCCCAACAATTGTTCTATAATTTCTGCAAGTCAGTAGGCCATGATGAGCACACCTGTAGAAGTTAAGAGCTGATGATGGATCGGACCCCTACCTATAGAGTGCAGACTAAAACAGGAGCCCTCGATCCGAATGCAGGGATGACGCATGCTGGATTTCAGGGGTGCAGACGAGGTCGAGGTGCAATGGGACCAGGAAGGGGTCGTGGACAACTAATTTGTTACAATTACAGAGGGCTAGGACACTATGCTTGTGATTGTATGAATCCGATGAGAACGTCATGTTTATATCGTACTTAGTTTGATCATGAGGCAGAAGACTGCCCTATGCTCATAGTGAGGTTGTGCGAGAAAGGGGTACTCCAACCTCCCCCGACTTAGAATTTGCAAATGATGAGATCTAAGCCACGCGAAGAGGACCTGAATGTAAACATAGTGCTCAGAAGTGGTATCACAACTGAAGATGACAAAGGTAAGTAGCCAGAAGAAAGTGCATGGGTTTGTAAGGCTCCTTCAAAGGAACTTGAATTTGATTTGGAGCGTGCAAAGGAGACATTCATGGAAGCTAAGAAGAGCTTCACAGAGGCCTCCACTTTAGGTAGTAAGGATCAACTAGAACCAGAGATGGATCCTTCAATGCTCACTACCTTTCTAGAGACATGTATGAAGTTGTTGCATGACAGCAAGGCTGTGAAAGGACTATAGGAACTTATCACTAGGTATGCTGGGTTAGGAGAACCTCACGTAGTCCGGAAGGTCAGGAAACATAAATCACAAACAGGAAGGGAAAAGAGATTGACTCTGCAAATCAAAGAATATGAAATGGATTAACGAATTTTGGATCTAGCATCAGATGCAAACATTTTACCAAAGAAGACATGGGAGTGCATAGGTAAGCTCGCATTGCAATGGTCCCCTATTCAATTAATAATGGAAAATCAGCAAAAGATCCTACCAATGGGGAGATTACAAGGAGTAACGGTGGATATTGAAGGTGTGAGCACGCTGGCTGATTTCAAAGTGATAGAGATTGTCGATGACAACAATCCCTCTCCTACACTACTGGGAATAGATTGTGCCACTAATATGAATGCAGTAGTAAATATAAAGAAGTGAAAAATGATTTTTGAGAAAAAGTCACTATGCATAGTAGTACCGCAAGATCCTGCCAAAGGAGCGCGATACACTGAACGGGTGCGTGACGATGATAGTGATGACGATCTCGATTGCATTTATAAGTTAACCGTGCGAGAACAAGATTGGGTGAATCCAACAACAGATGGTAGGATTTTGTGGGAGAACGAAAGCTCCTGCACTTCGGATTTGGACGAAGAAATAGAACGATGGCAGAATCGGCTGCACAAAGTAACCACGCTCAATTGCAGCATGATGGTAAGATCATTGTGTTGCATGACAACAAAGATAAGAGATCTGCCTAGGTATGATAGATTGACAGCGATGGATCAATTTCTGAACAAATTTGAGAGCGATGCACCAAAACAACAGCGTTTTAACGCTCTGAAATGGGCACTGTGTGCTACGCTCACAAGATGGTGGGGTATGCACCAGCAGAGTTTTGGGGATTGGTGCGAATGTAGAAGGATGATGCGCTTATGACTTGGGAAACCATAGATGCAGCTAGTAGACAAGTATGATGGATGGGACGATCCATGTACACACCTCGTGAAATGGATCAGGGCCTACGGAAACAAGTGACAGCCTGAATGGGTGCATTTGTTCTGTCATACCCTGGATATCATACCCATGAATTGGTATACTGAGATAGGGCTCCACCATTGTACGAGCAAATGCGATTTTTTGTACGAGGGATTTCTGTTAACCTTCACGTTTGAATATCATTGGTAGGATACTGTTGATGATGTGCTACAAGCAGTAAAAATAGTCCCCCAGGAACCAATAGAAGTACTTTAGCCAGAATGGGCGACACAGCTAAGTTGCAAGCTAGAGTGTTACAATGTAAATGTTATGGAGGATGATGAGGACCCATGAAATATTAACATCCCAGAAACAGAAGGTTGTCGTGAGGTTCACAGACCATTGATTAAGGACCATGACATCATCGTGCCACTAAAAACAAAGTAGGTAAACATTGGAACGGAGGAGGAACCAAAGTATACAATGCTTGGAGACTATTGGGATGATGCCACAGTAGATAAGGTCGCGGAGTTACTTTGTGAATATCAAGACTTATTCCCAACCAAAATTATGGACTTAAAAGGGATCGTTGGTGACTAAGGAAGGATGAAGATCTCCCTAAAACTCGATGCGAAGCCGGTCAAGCAGAGGCCTTACCGCTTGAATCCTATGTACAAGGAAAAGGTCCACATAGAACTAGACAAAATACTCGCCAAAGGACTTATTGAGCCAGTTTAAGGATCCGACTGAGTGTGTCCTATGGTAGTACAGGAGAAAAAGTAGAAGAGCGAAATAAGAATATGCGTGGACCTTAGGAAGCTGAATGATGCCTGTGTACATGATCCATTCCCGACACCGTTCACAGATGAGGTGTTGGAAAATGTTGGCAGACAAGAAGCCTACTCATTCACGGATGGGTTCTCGGGGTATCACCAGATCAAGATCGTGCCGGAGGATAGGAGCAAAACAACCTTCGCAACAGAATGGGGATGCTTTCAATACACTGTCATGCCGTTTGGATTAAAGAATATGCCAGCCATCTTTTTTCGCATCGTCATTGCCTGTTCAAAGAATACATCCACAAATTCTTGGAGGCCTATCTGGATGACTAGACGGTCTTTGGATTGGTTAAGCACTACGTAGAAATCTTACACTTGATGTTGGATACTTGCCAATGACACCAGATTGTGCTAAACCTTAAGAAGTGCACATTTCTGGTTCCCTTTGGGAACCTGTTGGGACATGTGGTCCGTAAACAGGGCTAATGGTCAACCCTGTGAAGATTGTCGTTATTCTAAATTTTCAAGCACCGCGAAGTGTTAAACAGCTGCGCGCTACCTTGGGACATATAGGGTACTATATGAAGTTCATCAAAAGTTATGCCCAAATAACAATGCTGATGGAAAAGCTATTGAAAAAGGATGTTAAATTTTGTTGGAATGACAATTGCATGAAGTGTTTGGATGTCCTAAAGGGGAAATTGGCCTCCGCTCCAATCCTGGTCTTCCCAAAATGGGATGTGGAGTTTCATGTACATGTTGATGCATCGTGTATTGTGCTGGGAGTAGTACTCACACAGGAGGGTGTGGAGGGCATGGATCACCCAATCACATTTGCAAGTCGAAGATTATCTAAAGCCAAGAAGAACTATTCCACCATCGAGCGCGAGGGGTTGGAAATGGTGTGTGATCTCCAAAAATATCGACACTATTTGTTAGGAGGACATTTCAAGATGTATACCGACCATTCCATGTTAAAATACCTGGTTAATAGGCCTGTGTTTGGGGGGGCGCATATGCAAGTGGTTGTTATTGTTCCAAGAATATGATTTCAAGGTCATAGTCAAGCTGGGACACCTAAATGTAGGACCGGATCATTTATCACGTATTGAGACGAGAAAGGAACCCACTAATCTAGAGGAAGGATTATCAGATGCATAGCTCTTTGTGGTGTGCGTTGCGGAGGGGCACTTCGAAGATATAATCCATTTTCTGACAACAAGGGTTATGCCAAAGGAATATTCCATCCAACAGAAGAAGGAATTGGTGGTGTGCATGGTGGATTATTTTGTCATCGCGAGGCACCTATACAAAATGGGAAATTATGAGATATTACGAAGATACGTAACTAAATTTAAGTCATATCCTCGTGGAAGCACATGGGGGCACTGCAGGAGGATAATATGTAGGACGAACAACTACACAAAAGATTCTCCATGCAGGGTTGTGGTGGCCAACCCTACACCAAGATTCGAAAGCGCACTGTAAGGCCTGTGATATATGTCAAAGGACTAGAAAACCATCACGAAGGGACGATATGCCATTAAATCCACAGATGACTCTATAGCTGTTCGAGAAATGGGCAATTGACTTTGTAGGATCGATCAAACCTCAGGGAAAGACGGGCGCGTGTTACATCATCACTACAACAGATTATCTAACACGATGGTAGAAAGCGGAACCGATCAAAGACTCCATGGCTACTACAGCTGCGAAGTTTTTGTTCGAAAACGTATTAACTCAGTTTGGTTGTCTGAAAATATTAATGAGTGATCGCGGAACACATTTCTTGAATGATACCATCAATGAACTCACAAGTACATCACATCACCCACAAGTGAATGGGATAGTAGAAGCATTCAACAAAATATTGGACATCGCACTGACCAAAGTGTCAATGTGCAACGAAGCGATTGGGACTTGTGCGTCCCTGCAGTACTATGGGATTACAGAACAACGTGTAAGAAACTGATGGGACAAACCCCTTTCTGGTTAGTCTATGGTGTGGAAGCTTTCATGCCAATGGAATATATCATACCTAGTCTATGAATAGCAGCACTCATAGGGATGATGGACCGTGAAGCTTTGGAAGAAAGACTCGCACAATTGGAAGAACTTGAGGAGGAATGGTTCTTGGCAGGTTTTCATCAGCAGGTTTAGAAACATCATGAAAAAGATTAGCATGATCACCATATTAAGTTGTACACATTCAAAGTAAATGACTTAGTATTGCTATACGACAGTAAGTTTGAAAAATTTCCGGGAAAATTCAAGATGCATTGGCTAGGACCATACATGGTTAAGGAAGTCATAGATGGAGGCATGGTCCAACTCATCAAATTAAATGGAGAACCCTTCCCAGACAAAGTGAACAGCAGCCACTTAAAGCCCTACACAGGTGGGTCAGCTATCTGACTAGCCGACAACAGTATAGTCTTCATGCTTCAGAGAGCTAGACAAGGGCGTAGGACTATAAATACATATCGGTACGGTTGTATGAGAATAGTTCAGTTACAGAGGTCTCGGCAAACAGAGTGCAGCAAGTTCAGCAAACAACAACTCAATGCACTACAGATATCAAGACTGTTCGGGACCAGCTAGAGGGGTTCCATGCCAAGATCACTGCACTGACAGAGTGACTCGAGGATGAGTCATGATGTTTGTGTTGGGGGCCTATTGGGCATGGAATCCCCCCACAACATGTTTTGAGGCTCAAAGCCCAAGTTTTTGAGTAATATTGTTGTAAGGACTTCGTGAATTGCGGGCGTGGAGCGTGAATTGTATGTTAGAGTCATAGGGTTGTCCACCCTAAGTATTGAATGTAGTGTCAGCCTACCCATGGTCCATGAACCATGAGATTGTATAAATAAGAGTGAGGCTCTAAGTTGTAAAAAGGACAAATGACGGATGGAATCTAGTAGATAGAATGAGATAGCGAGCATAAAGAAAAGGTCTAAGTGTCTTGGGTTGTAGTAGTAGGAAGGGGCTCTACAATTGAGTGCATAGAGGCCTAGTAGAGTCTGCAGTTGAGTGCACGGACCCCCTGCAGCTGAGTGCACAGGGCGGAGTCGAGTCTATAACCAAGGAAGAAGAATAATAAAGAGAATTTTTATCTGAATTTCGTGTATCTATTCTTATGTTATTTCCTGTTTGATATCATTTGCAATTATACTGTTTATTTATTGCATGCACTTGTATGAATGGTGAACATTGTTAAGTATAACTAAACACATACAAATAAGCTAAGGTAAGTAACTAATAACGGGTTACTGACAAGGACTTGTTTAATAACGTTGTTCGGCCCCCGAGTAGGGCTACATGAGGGAACTGTCATAGGTTGCGAGGTACTAATAGGTGCGCGTAGTGACATGCATGTAGGATCAAACCGAGGACCCCTTGAAACACATCAAGACATCCCCAGGGTGCGGAAACCTAGTTCTAGCACCCTACCATACTACTTCAGGTGAGACCTCAGTCCACGCTCTGAAGACTATTGCCGAAAGGGCCAGTAGTACGAGGATTTGTTTGGCTAAATCATCTCCGAACCTGGGGCAGGCCCCACTAAGCCAATATGGAAGTTAATCATCAACCATTCCTTCCTCACCTACAGGCAAAGCAAGTCTAGACAAAAAATCTGCAACTACATTTTCTCTACCTGGCTTATCAATGATAGTTAAATCAAAAGGTTGTAATAAAATCAACCATCTAATAATTCTAATATTCAAATTTGGTTTATTCATTAATTATTTGATGGAAGAATGGTTAGTATGAAAAAGGTTTGATCACCGGTGATGTAGCGTCTGAATTTGTTCAGGGAGTGGACAATATCTAGGAGTTCCTTTTCAGTCACAATGTATTTTAATTCTACCTTGGACAAATTTTTGCTAATGAAGTAAATGGCATAAGGAAAATTATCTATAGTTTTTTTATATGCATCAGCATGGATGTGGAAAGGAATATACCAATTTGGGCCTCTGAGTATGGGTGCAGTAGTCAACTTATCGTTCAATATTTCTAGGGCCTCTTGGCAACTTTCCGACTAGCAAAATTCAAAGTCCTTGGCCAGCATTCCAAACAATGGTGAGAATACTTTTATAAAGTCTTTGATAAATCTCCTATAGTATCTATCTAAGCCTAAGAAACTACTAACATCCCTTTGCTTTTGAGGAGTAGGGACCCTTTTTATGATAACAATTTTATTTGGGTTCACTTGTAGTCCTTCCTGGGATATTGAGTGACCCAATATAGTCCCTGCATTCATCAAGAACTCACACTTATCATGACTAAGGGATAGGTACATTTAAATGCACTTATTTAATACTTTCCATAAGTTAGATAGAGCCTCCAGGAAATCACACCCATAGAGAGTGAAATCATCCATACATATTTCTACAGAGTCATGGACTAGCTCAGCAAAGATGCTCAGAACTGCCCTTTGAAAAGTGGCAAGGGCATTACATAATCCAAAAGGAAGGACCCTATAAGCAAAGTTACCCCAGGGACAAGTGAATTTGGTTTTATGTTGGTCCTATAGGCTGATCCAGATGTGATTTTAACCACTGAATCCATCCAAGAAAGAGAAGAACTTATTCCCTTCAAGACCATCCAAGACTTGATCAATGAAAGGGAGAGGGAAATGATACTTTTTAGTGGTTTTGTTTGACTCTTTGTAATCCACACAGGTCCTCAATTTTCCATTCTTCTTTGGGACCGTAAGTAGAGGAGACACTCACTCACTATCTGAGATGGGGTAAATGAACCATGCATCCAACAACTTCTTCAGGTCTTCTTTGACTATGTCTTTGAGGGTTGGGTTCATTCTCCTTTGAGGTTGTTGCACTAGTTTTCAACCTTCCTTGATGTAGATGTGGTGAGTACACACTAAAAGGTGTACTCCCTTCATTTCCTTATAGCTCTAGGCAAAATCATCCAAGTGCTCTCTCAGCATGTTTCACAACATCTCTTCCCGATGGGCTGAGAGAGAGGGCTTGATTTTCAATGTTTTATATGGACCAAATTCTACCATTTTGATATGAGCAGGACTTGAGTCAACTAGGCACAAATCAGTCCAAGGTTTATCTTCAGATTTGTTCACCAGGTCATCAAGAGGCATGGTGTTAGGGGATTGGTTCTGGAGGATTTGATCAATTAGGTCATCTTCATCAGGCTTCCCCCCATATAATAGTATCTAGGGTATGGATGTGGTATGGTATACTTCATATTCCTCCTCCCCTTCCAACCATAACGGTAAGTCATGCTCTATGGATGGTTGATCAGGAGGGTACAAGACCAATTGTTTGGACAAATGTTGATTCTTAATGGTCATGTTCCCAACCCTACAACTTATGTAAGCATCAATAGTGACTAGCCATGGCCTTCCAAGGATGAGAGGATAACAATTGAATTTGGTCTTGGGTTGGACAACTAAGAAGTTAGCAGGGTACTCCTAGGAATCAATAGAGACCATCACATCCTCAAAAACTCCCTCAGGAGCTACTGTGGATCTGTTTGCAAGCTACAATAATATTGTGGTCTTACTCAATGATCCTTGGAGATTTAGTTTGAGCATGGTATCCTTTGTCATCACATTGATGGCAACCCCAAGATCAATCAAGGTGTGGGGGACAATGATTTCATCAATGTGCACATCTACCATAGGACTTCCAAGGTCTAGATACTTTGGGAAAATCACTCTCCCCAACATTAAGTCAGACAACTGTCCAATGACATTAAAGGTAGGTGTGTCCTTTCTCCTACCAAGATGTTTGAAGAATTTCTACTTGATTAGCTTTTTGTAGATGGGGGCATCCTTGATGGCTTGGAGGAGTGGGATTTTAACACACAAGTTTTCTAATTCTCCCAAAAGTTCAGTATCTTCTGGGGTTTGTTGACTAGAATGGATCACTATTTTAAGAAAAGGAGTTTGATTGGATTTAGGAACACTCTCTTCCTTCTCCTCTTCAAGCTCCTCAGGTGGAGGTGGAGGTTGGTTACCTAGAAGAACTCTTCCAGACTTGAGTTTGACTTCTTGAATTTCCACAGAATAGGCAGGGTAGGATGTCTCTCCACTATAAACCTGTTATGCCTGCTTGTTGTTCGAGTTTATATTTGGTTGAGCAGGCATATGAGGCTACTTAGGATGACAGGGATGAAGGATTTGTGGTTGATATGGAGGTGGAGGCAGTAAGGCTATAGATTGGTTGTATGGGGCCTCCACCCATGTGATGGGGAATTCCACTGAGGATGTGGGGGAGCATATGGTTGAAATAACTGATTGGCAGGTTGGGAAGGGTATTGAGGTACATAAGACCAAGGAGAAGGTGTGGACCATGAAGAATGATCATAAGAACACCAAGGGGAAAGGGATGCATTCTGATTGGGATTGTAATATGAATAGGACCTCTCTTTCATTCCCTGCCAGTATGATCGAGGTCCTTGAGGCCTCCTTTGGTTGATATAACAAAGTTTTTCATCTCCACCTTTAGTTCCTTGATATACAGATTTCAAAACAAGTAGAGAAGGGAACTTATATGTGGAGTGGTTTTCCACACAGAATGAGTAGACCTCTATAACGTTCAATGTACATTCATTTCTAGGGTTCCTTCTAGTGCATCTAGGGAAAAAGACAGCTAAGGCCCTCTCTGCTTCCTCCTGCTTCCTCTTGATATGCATGGTGTCCATTTTGCAGAGAAAGGCTATGCAACATTTCACTTTTAAATTCTTCCAACATGTTTCCACTTTCACTCTTGATAGATGTGTTGGAGGAAGAGGAACTGACCAAAACTTGACTGGCCCTACCCTTCTTTCTGGCAACACTAGAATGATTTTTGAAAATTGCCTTTATATCATCATAAGATAGTTGATATATGTCCACTCGAGATATCATGTTTAGGGTTTCTATGATATATTCCCTAATCCCTCTAAGAAGGACTAAGTTGAGTGATTCATGATCAAGGGTGCATGTGACCCTTTTATAGTTGAGTTGGAACATTTCCTCATAATCCTCCAAGGATTCATGATGTCCCAAGGTCATTTTGAAGATTTCCTTTTTGGTGTCCTTGGACCTACAATAGTCCCTATACTTTTCATTGAATTATTATTATATTTGAGCCTAGGTAGTGATGTTTTCCCCACGTAAACACATGACCTAGTGCAAGCCTGCATCCTTAAGGGTGGATGGGAACAACTTCAACTTCTCATCATGAGAGGTATAATCATAAGTTCTGCAGATGACAACAAACTCAAGCAAAAAGGTATCAGGGTCTTCTGAGGTTAAGACATGGAAGTGAGGAAGGGTAGAGGGACTTTTGTTTTTCATCCAAGCATCTCCATTAGTCTCTCTAATGGGAAAATCACCCTCATTTCTGGTTTTAATCCTATTTCTGTTTTCAGCCATGGTGTAAGTGTGTGGAATGGTTTCTTCTTCTTCTTCCCCAATAGGCTCTTACAAGATCTCTGGTTTCTCACCTAATGAGTCCTCTAACTCCCCTGCCATCAATGATGAGCCTCAGTATTGCAACAAGGATTTTTCAACTCCCAGTACCAACTTTACTTTATCAACCCGGGGTTTCATACAAACTTGGAGGTGATAGTTATATATACACAGCGGATGCAACATTCTACTCATGTCACTTCTCAACTAGGATGCGAGACCACTAGGGTTCCAGACCAGTCTTCTATTAACTAGAAGGAGTTTGACTACTGACAGTGAATGTAAAGCTAGATATAATGCATGAAAGTAAATGCTTGCCTATTTAGGAAATGGAAGTTACTGAATGGTAAATGCTATGAAATGCCATAAATCATCTGGCTAGGTAATAACACAAATTCCTTGTAGAAAATAACTATGATAACCTTTCGATTTATCCTCTTGCTATTATGGTTGTTTGAAATGGAAAGTTGTTCTATCATTCTAGGACTCATAAGTACATGCACTAACTATCTCAGTTTACATTTACAGAAAAATAATATTTTAATTGTTAAATTCAGAAATGTAAATGTTATGGTATTTTTCCTGATAATGTAGAGGGAGAAGACATGGGAGAGATGATATAAGATGGCACTGATAGGCATGGAATCCAAGATGAGGGCCTAACCTACTCTTATGCTATCATCTTTGGTCAAAATAGGGTCAAACCGGATGCTACAAGAGATCCTATAGCTACTTTAGGTCGTGGTTTGCTATAAGAAATTAGTTGAAAGGATTAAGGTGGAAATAAAAGTGATATGAGATGTTGTAGAGATGTATGATGACGATAGAAGGTTTAGGGAAGGTGCACATTACCCAATACTAATCTCAACACTCCAAGGAAGTTGGATTTTCCTAAGTTGGCTACAAAATAGAGGTTTGGACCATGTTATGGTATGCCTTGGCATAAGGTGGAGAGGACCTAGGTGAAGCTGGTTGGATGAGTTCCTCCCTGCAGATCAACAATCCCTGCAACAAAACCTATTTTCTTTTCATTTATGCATCACTACATGTCAACATGGAAAAGATAAATTGAATTTGAGAAAGTTGATCTATCTATTGTTAAGAAATAGATCTATGAAATGTAATGCACATTAAGCTACATCAAACTTAAGGAAACAAGATAACAATTTTAAGTGCTTCCAAGAAATCATAAACAATGATTTAACTAAGAATGAACCCTATGCTATGCAGTGACCAAAAGAAAAACTCTGTTTTTGGGATTGTGACAGTGGGGCCCTCTAATCATGATCCCATGAGGGAGATGAGATAGAGGTGATTGCCACAAGGTTTTTTGAAGTACTTTTCTTCACTAATGCACCATTGGTATACATCTTCAAACTAATGGAAACTATTTTAAGCAATATGTTGGGCACGGAATCCCCCCAAAACGTGTTTTGGGGCTCAAAGCCGAAGTTTTGGTCAAATATGTTGAAGACTTCGCGAATTGCGGGTCCGGAGCACGAAATGTATGTTGAGTCATAGGGTTTTCTGCCCTAAGTTTTGTAATGTAATGTAATGTCATGTCGACCTAACCATGGTCCGCGAACCATGGGATTGTATAAATAAGAGCGTGGCTCTAAGTTGTAAAGAGAAGAATGAATGGATTGATGAATGTAATGGATGCAATGATCTAGTAGAAAATAGAGAAGAAGTCTAAGTGTCTTGGGTCACAGTAGAAGGAAGAGGCTCTACAGCCGAGTGCGCAGAGGCCTAGTAGAGTCCGTAGCTGAGTGCGTGAACCCCTATAGCTGAGTGTGCAGGGCGAAGTTGAATCTGTAACCCAAGAAGAAGAATAATAAAGAGAAGTTTGATTCCAAATATTGTGTGTCTGCTTTTGTATTACTTTCTATGCATTTATATTGTTTTGTTTATCGCGCGCACTTATATGAATACTGAACAATGTTAATTATAATTGGGCTCATACAGATAAGTTCAGTAATTGGATAATATCGAGTTAATAGTAAGGAACTTGGGTAATAACATAGATCGTGCCTCGAGCAGGGCTTCGCGAAGGTACCATAGTACTGATAGATGCATGTAGCGATGTGTGCGCAGGGTCAAACCGCAGACCACCAAAAGACCATCAGACATCTTTAGGGTGTGGAAACCTAGTTCTAGCACCCTCCCATACTACTTAGGGTGAGACCTCAGTCCATGCTCTATGGACTTTTGCCGAAAGGGCCAATAATACCGGGATTTGTTTAGCTAAATCATCTCTAAACCTAGCTCAAGCCCATACAAGCCAACAAATGGTTTCGTTGCTGGGACAAGGATCTGCATAAGGGATGTCTGATGCCATGTCACTAAAATCCAACAAAGAAAGATTGAAGGGTGGTTGGAAAAGAAGATTCACGAGTTCGCAATGCAGGAAAATAGGAGTCTGCGAGTATCTATGGAACAATGGTTGGAGCACTACTTATATATGGAAATCCATGAAATTTTCTTTGCATCCCTTCCTTCTGAGCTATACGAGTGGATCACGAAGCTAGTAGATAGTCAGGGAAGGTGTAGTCTTGACAAACCAATCATGTGGACTCCAGAATTAGTGCATAGACTAGAAGCGTCAGGAGATAAGATCGTGTGAGTTGTGGACCATTGGCTCGATTGAATTATAGGGGGATTTATCAATGAGTTCATGGTAGATATGACCATCAGCTACAGTGAGGCAGAGTGATGATTCCTCAAAGGACCGTGAGGTAAGTATATTAAATCTTTGAACACTTGGATTAAGATGCTATTGTGTGAAAAGCAGGTTATGCGGATAAATTAATGTCTGGGACTACATGAAGTGGGAAGATCTGCAGAAGCGTAGGTAGTGAAGAATTAGAAACTAGTCCCTTAATTTCACCCTCAAGGGAAAGTGAGGAAGATCTCGCGAAAGTTTCTCCGAGAAGCGTGGTTAGTCTGATAAGGCAAGGAATTCCAAACTTACCACCTCCACCTACACCGCTACCCATCACACCCCCTCACCTCCATCTCCACCCACCCCACCTCTGCCACCACCACAGTTCAGTATGGCGAGTGTGATCAAAATGTCGGTATTCAGAGGAGTAGGAAATGAAGATCTGGACAAATTCTAGTTCGTGTTAAGGGAAGTATGGGAAGCTCAAGGAGACGTGGATGACAATATCAAGAAGGCTACATCGGTAAGCACATTGCAGCATCACGCATTAACAGGGTACATCAAGAATTCTAATGACCATCCAAATGCAAGAATCATAGAAATCCAGACCGCACTAAACAGGGAATATAGAAAGCCAAAGTCAGAGATACAATCAATTATCGGGTTTAAGGAGATCACGATGCTTCCGGGAAGGACCCCCTGGGATCTAGACCAAAGACTGAAGAGTATGATTCGCGAAGCCAACATGACTTTGACAGATGGACAACACCGCGCATGGTTTGTAGCATCACTAACACTGCATTTAAGGACGACGTTGTCACAACAAAAGCTTTCCACCCAGGTCGAAGCTTTGGAGATGGCAATGAGATTGCATGAGATCCCTATACAAGACCCCGGTCTGGGAGTCCAACAAATCCATGTGCAACTGCAAAATTTGTGTCTGGACATGAAGAGTTTGAAACAGGACATGACACCTCGACTAGAGACGCGCAAAGAGGTATGGTGCATAAAATGCAAAGACGAGGGGCATAACAAGGACCATTGTCCAGTGTTCACAAATTACTTTCCAGGAGGAGGGCCGATGTTTTTAAGACCTGAGGCACAATTAGGACCAAGCATGGTGCCTACACTATGGTACGTGATCTGTCAAATAGGAGGAAAACACACTACAGATAATTGTCATCTATTGCAGAAGTATACACACATGTCCCAACAATTGTTTTGTAATTTCTGTAGGTCAGTAGGCCATGATGAACGCACCTACAGAAGTTATGAACTAATGATGGATCGGACTCCTGCCTACTGGGTGTAGACTGAAATGTGAGCCCTCAACCCAAATACAAGAATGGCGCGCACTGGATTTCAGGGGCATGGACAAGGTTGAGGTGGAATGGGACCAGGAAGGGATCGCAGACAACTAATTTGTTACAATTACAGAGGGCCAAGGCACTATTCCCTTGATTGTACAAAGTCGACAAGGAAATCATGTTTGTATTGTACTTAGTTTGATCATGAGGTAGAACACTACCCTACATTGATAGTGAGACTGTGCGAAAAAGGGGTACTCCAGCCTCCTCTAACTCAGAATTTGTAGATGATGAGGTCTGAGCCGCGTGAAGAAGACACGAATGTAAACATAGTGCTTAGGAGCGGTATGACCATTGGTGATGATAAAGGTAAGCAGTCAGAAGAAAGTGCGTGCGTTCGCAAGACTCCTACAAAGGAACCAGAATTTGATTTAGAACATGCAAAGGAGACATTCATGGAAGCTAAGAAGAGCTTCACGGAGGCCTCCACTTCAGGTAGTAAGGATCAACTAGAATGAGGGATAGATCCTTCAATGCTCACTACCTTTCTAGAGACATGCATGAAACTGCTACACGACAGCAAGGCAATAAAAGGACTACAGGAACTTATCACTAGGTGCGCGGGGTCTTGAGAACCGTGCGTGGTCCGAAAACTTGGAAAGCATGCATTACGCACAGGAAGGGAAATGAGGTTGATTGTGCAAATCAGCGAGTATGAAATGGATCAGGTAATCTTGGATCTTGGATCGAATGTGAATGTACTACCAAAACAAACATGGGAATGCATGGGCAAACCCCCACTATAATGGTCTCCTATTCAGTTGTGAATGGTCAACCAATTGAAGTTCTTTCCCATGGGAATATTGCAAGGGGTAATGGTGGATATCAAAGGTGCGAGCACGCAGGTGGATTTGGAAGGTATAGATATTTTCGATGATAGCAATCCCTATCCCGCACTACTAGGAATAGACTGGGCCATCGAAATGAATGGAGTCATAAATCTGAAGAAGCGCAAAATGATCTTTGAGAAAAAGTCACTACGTCTGGTAGTACCGCTAGATCCAGATGAAGGAGTGTGATACACTAAACTAGTACACAATGATGATCGTGATGACGATCTCGATTGCATCTACAAGATAATCGCGTGAGAACAAGATTGGGTAAACCCATCTGCAGATGGTAGGATTTCGTGGGAGTGCGAAAGCTCCTGCACTTCGGATTCAGACGAAGAAATAGAGCGATGGCAGAATCGGCTGCACAAAGTAACAACACTTAATTGCAACATGATGGTTAGATCATTACACTGCATGAAAAAAGAGGTAAGGGATCTGCCTATGTGTGACGGGTTGACAGCAGTGGATGAATTCCTGAACAAATTTGAAAGAACAGTACCAGAACAGTAGTGGTTTAATGCTCTGAAATGGGCACTGTGCGCGATGCTTGTAAGGTGGTGGGGTACACATTAGGGAAGTTTTGAGGACTGACACAGATGCAAGAGGATGATATGCCTACGATTTGGGAAACCACAGATGTGGCTAGTAGACAAGTATGATGAGCAGGATGATCCACGTACACACCTCGCGAAATGGAACAAGGTCCGCAGGGAAGAGCCACAGCCTGAATGGGTAAATTTATTCTATCATACCCTAGATGTCATACCCATGAATTGGTATACTGAGACAGAGCTCCACCATGGTATGAGCGAATGGGATATCTTGTGCGAGTGATTTCTGTTAACTTTCATGTTTAAAGATCATTGGTGGGATACTGTTGACGATGCGCTATAGGAGATAAAAGCAGCTATCTTCAAAATACCCCAGGAGCCAATGGAGGAACTTCAGGGAGAATGGGTGACACAGCTGAGCTGCATGCTAAAGTGTTACAACGTTAATATTGAGGAGGATGAGGAGGACCCACGAAATATTAATATCCCAGAAACGGAAGACTATCATGAGGTTCAAGGACCATCATCACCGCGTTACTAAAAACAAAGCACGTAAAGATTGGAATGGAGGCGGAGCCGAAGTACGCAACACTTGGGGACTATTGGGATGATGCCACTGTGGATAAGGTCAATGAGTTACTCTGCGAATACCAAGACTTGTTCTTGACCAAAATTATTGACTTAAAAGGGATCATTGGCAACTTAGGGATGATGAAGATCACCCTGAAACCCGATGCGAAGCCGGTTAAGCAGCGACCTTAATGATTGAATCCAAAATATAAAGAAAAGGTTCGTGAAGAATTAGAAAAAATGATCGCAGCTGGAATTATTGAGCTAGTGGAAGAATCTGACTTGGTGAGTCCTCTGATAGTATAGGAGGAAAAGCAGAAGGGAGGAATAAGAATATGCGTGGACCTCAAGAAGCTAAAAGATGCCTATGTACACGATCCATTCCCGACATCATTCACAGATGAAGTGTTGGAGATTATTGGTGGTCAGGAAGCATACTCATTCACGTATGTGTTCTCAGGGTACCATCAAATCAAGATCGTGCCAGAAGATAGGAGAAAAATGACCTTCGCAATAGAATGGGGCTGCTTTAAATACACTGTTATGCCGATTAGACTGAAGAAAATGCCAGCCATCTTTTCATGCATCATTGTCGCTGCGTTCAATGAATACATCCACAAGTTCTTGGAGGTCTATCTGGATGATTGGACTACCTTTGGATTAGTTAAGCACCATGTAGCAAGTTTATGCTTGATGTTGGATACTTTCCGCTGACACCAAATTGCGCTGAACCTTAAGAAGTGCAAATTCCTCGTTCCCTTTGGAAACCTTTTGGGACATGTGTCTTGAAAACAAGGATTAATGGTGGACCCTATGAAGATCAATTTTATTCTAAATTTGGAAGCACCGCGAAGTGTTAAACAACTTCTCGCTACCTTGGGACACACCAGATACTATAGGAAGCTCATTAAAAGTTATGCCCAAATAACAGTGTCGATGGAAAAGATATTGAAAAAGGATTTTACATATTGCTATAATGATCATTGCATGAAGAGTTTGGATGTCCTAAAGGGGAAACTGGCCTCCACTCCAATCCTGGTCTTCCCAAACTAGGATGTGGAATTTCATGTACAAGTTGATGCGTTGTGTATTGCACTGGATGCAGTACTCACATAGGAGGGCGCAGAGGGCGTGGATCACCCGATTGCATTTGCAAGTCAGAGATTGTCCAAAGCAGAAAAGAACTATTCCACCACTGAGCACGAGGGGTTAGTGATGGTGTACGCGCTCCAAAAATACCAACACTATTTACTCGGAGGACATTTCAAGATGTATACTGACCATTTCGCGTTGAAATACTTGGTGAATAAGCCTGTGTTGGTGGGGTGCATATGAAGATGGCTCTTACTATTCTAAGAATATGATTTTTTGGTCATAGTCAAGCCTGGGCACCTAAATGTAGTACCAGATCACTTGTCATGAATTGAGACAGGTGAGGAACCCACGAATTTGGAGGAGGGACTAACTGATGCACAACTCTTTGCAGTGCGCATCGCAAATGGACACTCTAAAGATATGATCCATTTTCTGACAACAAGGATTACGTCGAAGGAATACTTAGTCCAACAGAAAAAGGAATTGGTGGTGCGCGCGACGAACTTTTCTGTTATCGCAGGGCACCTATATAAAATGGGCAATGATGAGATATTGCAAAGATACGTACCTGAATTTGAACAAGGTCGGATCCTTGCGGAAGCACATGGGGGCACTGCAGGAGGACACTATGTAGGACGCGTGACCATACAGAAGATTCTTCATGCAGGGTTATGGTGGCCAACCCTGCACCAGGAATCGAAAGCATACTGTAAGGCCTACGATATATGTCAAAGGACTGGAAAACCATTGTGGAGGGATGAGATGCCATTAAATCCACAAATGACACTACAGCCGTTTGAAAAATGGGCAATCAACTTCGTGGGATCAATCAAACCTCAGGGAAATATGGGCATGCACTACATCATCACCGCGACGGAGTACCTATTCCGATGGGCGGAAGCGCAGCCAGTCAAAGACTGCATGGCTGCTACAACTGCGAAGTTTTTGTTCGAAAATGTGTTGACCCGATTTAGCTGTCTGAAAATATTAATGAGTGATCACAGAACACATTTCCTGAATGAAACAATCAATGTGCTCACAGAAGAGTTCTAGGTGTATCATCATAAAAGTACACCGTACCACCCACAAGCTAATGGGACAGTAGAGGCATTTAACAAAATACTGGAGACTATGCTGACAAAAGTGTGCAACACAGCGAAAAGATTGGGACCTGCGCATACCTACCATACTATGGGCTTACAGGACAACGTGCAAGAAATTGACAGGATAGACACCTTTCCGGTTAGTCTATGACATGAAAGTTGTCATGTTGATGGAATACATTGTACCTAATCTACGAATAGCTGCACTCATAGGCATGACAGACTGAGAAGCTCTAGAAGAAAGGCTCGTGCAATTATAGGAACTCGAGGAAGAAAAATTTCTAGCTATATTTCATCAACAACTATAAAAGTAGCATGAAAAGGCCTGGCACGACCGCCATATCAAGTTGTGCACCTTCAAGGTAAATGACTTAGTGCTACTATATGATAGTAAGTTTGAAAAATTTCCAGGAAAATTCAAAATGCACTAGTTGAGACCATACATGCTTAAGGAGGTCACAGACGGAGGCATGGTACAACTAGTCAAACTAAATGGAGAGCCCTTCCCAGGCAAAGTAAATGGTAACCGCTTGAAGCCCTACATGGGTGGGCTGGATATCTAGCTTACCAGCCAAAGTGTAGTCCTCGCAACCTGAGGAGCCTGACAAGGGTGCGGGACTATAAACATATGCAGCAGATGCCGATATAGATGTAAGGATACAATTCAGAGACAGAGGGTTCAAAAGAAAGAATGCAGCAGGTTTAGTAGGCAGTAGCACAGTGCGCTGCAAACATTCAGGTTGTTCAGGACCAATTGGAGGGACTCCGCACCAAGATCATCGTGCCAACAGAGTGACTCAAGGGTGAGTCACGATGTTTTTTTTGGGGGGCTATTAGGCATGGAATCCCCCTACAACCTATTTTGGGGCTCAAAGCCCAAGTTTTGGTCAAATATGTTGTAAGACTCTGTGAATTATGGGTGCAGAGAGTGAAATGTATGTTGAGTCATAGGGTTGTCCGCCCTAAGTTTTTTAATGTAATGTAATGTCATGTCGGCCTACCCATGGTTCACAAACCATGGGATTATATAAATAAGAGTGAGGCTCTAAGTTATAAAGAGAAGAAGGAATGGATTGATGAATGTAATGGATGCAATGATCTAGTAGCAGATAGAGAAGAAGTCTAAGTGTCTTGGGTCGTAGTAGTAGGAAGAGGCTCTGCAGCTGAGTGCGTAGAGGCCTAGTAGAGTCCACAACTGAGTGCACAGACCCGTGCAGTTGAGTGCGCAGGGTGAAGTTGAGTTTGTAACCCAAGAAGAAGAATAATAAAGAGAAGTTTGATTCTAAATACTGTGTATCTACTTTTTCATTACTTTCTATGCATTTATATTGTTTCTTTTATCACACACACTTATATGAATACTGAACATTGTTAAGTATAATTGGGCTCATACAGATAAGTTAAGTAATTGGATAATATCATGTTAATAGTAAGAACTTGGGCAATAACACAGATCGTGCCTTGAGCCGGGTTGCACAAAGGCAACATAGCAGGCTACAAGGTACTGATAGATGCACGTAGCGACATGCACGCAGGGTCAAACCGCGAACCACCGAAAAACCATCAAACATATCTAGGGTGCGGAAACCTGATTCTAGCACCCTCCCATAGTACTTTGGGTGAGACCTCAGTCTGCGCTCCATGGACTGTTGCCGAAAGGGCCAGTAGTACCGGGATTTGTTTGGCTAAATCATCTTTGAACCTAGGTCAGGTCCATACAAGCCAACACAATAACTCAAATACTTTTTAAGCTAAACAAAACATAAATCAATTTTAGCAGCCAACTATCATTTTAATTTAAGAATACATCTACAAAAAAGAGGAACTTCTACTACTAGGGTTGGGCCCTAACCCAAGATCTTCAACCCTCTAAGTCAACTCACTGTTGGATTAAAAAGAAAATGTCAATTACAATAAATAATAATAGTCACATTGTTTTAGCTCAAAATGGCCTCTTGGCTACAACAAAAAACTGAATCCTAATGAGTCCCTTGGCTCTCTTATTTATACAAAAATCGAGCTCCCAACAACTCCCTACAAAATAAGGAGACTTGTCTCCATAACTCGAGAATGAATCTTTATTAACTATCATTGGCTTGGCTACCAATGGAATCGACTTGTTTAGCTACTAGAAACTCCAAGCTGATGAGATATGGTGGAGGAAGCTTCGAATGATTTGAGTTAAGGAGGGAGACCAATCTCCTAAAATATCTCTTACTTTCCCACTTTGATTTGCTACACTTAAGTCAACCCAAAACTTCTGCAATTCCTGCATTTAATACATATTAGGCCACATGACATGGTAACTCACCTTCACCCTTCTCACTAAGGAAAATATAACAAAATATGTAAATAAATGTGTTCTTTGTATCTCAACTCACTCAACTCCCTTCCCATCTCTAGGATTTTTCTTCCATATGGCCCACATCTTCTACTTTATTTGACTTGGATTCCATGCCTATCAGTGCCACCTAAGATCAACTCTCCCATGCCTTCTCCCTTTGTAAGATAAAAAAACAACAGAGAAATAAGGAGAAGATGAATAAAATGAAAGAGAATAAGAATAAAAAGGAGAAGAAGAAGAAAAAAAAGAAGAGAAAGAAGAAGAGGAGGAGCAGAAGGCAGAGACCAACCTTGAGAAACATACTAAAGAATGGGATATATCTATAAGATTGTCTCCGAGTCCCACTAAAAAGGAGGCAACTTCTTCTTTGGCTTCCTTAAGCACACCCATCAAGTCCAAGATGAAAAGACAAAGGCAGACTCCCCTCTATTTTAAAACAAGAAGAAGCACCAGGTTCAAGCAGGGGGAGCCATAAACACCTACAAGGACTCCCATCCTAATTGAAGAGTCACCAAAAAAGTAGGAAGAGCTAGGTTCTTTGGGAATGAAGAGTGAGGAAGGCACATCACAAAAAGCAACCCCAAAGGCTCCCATCACCTATGTTAGGAATCCTATCACGAGGTCAACATCAGCAAAGCAAACCAAGGCACCTGTGACCCTCTTACAGAAAAGAAAAAACTTGCTACAGGATCCTCGACAATGTTATAGGAAACCCTACCAATGCTATAGGAAACACAAAAAAAGCTACAAGAAGGACAACAAGGGTAGAGAGAAGGAAAGGAAGCAACACCACAGATGCAAGAAGGGGTAGCTTCTCCAAATGCATCTGAGCGAGATTTTCCAGAGTTACAAGAACCTAGCCCACAGCCAAATCCAAGTTCTTACTACAAGTTCATTGAGGGAGGTAGAGTAATAACATAGAAATTTGCAATACCTCTCTTCTTTGAGCTTGAGAAAGAAAGGGAAAGAACACATTGTTGGATGCAAATTTCCAAGTCAATGAAAGTAGAAGATGTGGACCATATCAAAGAAAAAATCCTAGAGATGGTAAGGGAGTTGAGTGAGTTTAGATACAGAGAACACATCATGAGATCTCAATTATAGGCATAAAACACATGGTGGAGGAGGCAGTTGCAGGAGAAAAAGAGCCAATTGGACACCATGCCAAGCCTCTCCATGGAGGCACTTCATTGTAGGATGGCATCCAAATCATATGCACTATACATCAAGGATCAATGGTTGTAGTTTCAAATTAAGACATTAGCACAACAAGGGACCATGCCATTCCAAGGATATATACAATTCATAGAGATATGTGACAAGATCACCCTCAAAGACAAGGCCAAAATATATGAATTTTACCTACACAAATTTTCTTTGATAGATTTGAATGTGTGGGACCCCAATGCAAATTTGGGGGACTTACAGCTAATGGCCCTTGCATCATGGATGAGTCATGAGGAGGCCAGGGCTAAGGAAGTGAAGGGAATTGTAGAAAAATAGGAAAGAGAGCCCCTCTACATTAGAGCTAAAAAAATAACTTCCATGGTTGTCATTAGTAACCACATCATTTCCAATGATGCCCAACTTGTACCAATATACTTGGCTACACAAGATAAATCCATCTCCTATTTTGAGAACACTTTAATATTGCTGGGGAGTGAAATCCAACAAGAATGCTAAAGGAGATGGAACAACCTACCACACTATATAAGGATCAGAGAGTACCACACCCCTGAGAGGTTGAGAAATGCATTGGAAAGAAACCCCCTGTATAAGAATGCCATGCAGGGACTAAAGATCAATTGGATTGGACTAAAAATTAGTCCAACCTTGTTGTTCGGCCTACTAGAAGGTAGGAAGGAAGAAGAGGAAATAAAGCAATGGGAAGAGATAGAGAAAAATGCAGGGTTCTATCCTTAAGAGGAAACTCCATCAACAGAGGCCTGGGATGTCAGAGAGGCCACAAGAGCTATGAAAGATATGGATATAGAATAAATTTCTCAAAGGATGAGAAACACATTTAGTAGGGGGTGATGATGAGGCTCATGAATAGGTAAACTATATGGGTCACAATGCCACTCTCCAGCTTATTAAAATTGACGTTTCTCACATTTATTTACATATTTTGTTATATTTTTCTTATTAAGAAGGGTGAAGGTGAGTTACTATGTCATGTGGCCTAATATGTATTAAATGTAGGAATTATAGCAGTTTTGGGTTGACAAGAGATATTTTAGGAGATTGGTCTCCCTCCTTAACTCCTCAAAGCAGTTGAAGATTCCTCCACCATATCTCATCAACTCGGAGTTACTAGCAGCCAAACAAGCCGAGTCCATTCGTAGCCAAGCCAATGATAGTCAATAAAGAATCATTCTAAAGTTGGGGAGACAAGTCTCCCTATTTTGTAGGGAGTTGTTTGGAGCTCCAGTTTTGTATAAATAAGAGAGCCAAGGACTCATTAGGATTCAGTTTTTTGTTGTAGCCAAGTGACCATTTTGAGCTAAAACATTGTGACTGCTATAGTTATGTTGTAATTGACATTTTGAAGATAATGATATTATTTTTTTTAATCCAACACTGAGTTGACTCAGAGGGTTGAAGCTCTTGGGTTAGGGCCCAACCCTAGCGGCAAAAGTTCCTCTTTTTTGTATATGTATTCTTACATTAAATTGATAGTTAGCTACTAAAGTTTATTTATGTTTTGTTTAGCTTAACAAGTATTTTAGTTATTGCTTAACCTAGTTTCCATTAGTTTGACTACGTAGACCAATGGTGCATTAGTGAAGAAAATTACTTCAAAAAATCTTGTGAAAATCGCCTTTATCTCATCTCCCTCATGGGATCATGATTAGAGGGTCCCACTCTTACAATCCCAAAAACATAGTTTTTCTTTTGGTCACTGCATAACATAGGGTTCATTCTTATTTAGATCATTGTTTATGATTTATTGGAAGCACCTACAGTATTTATATTGTTTCCTTAAGTTTTATGTAGCTAAAAAGGAATTACATTTCATAGATATATTTCTTAACAATAGATAGATCAACTTTCTCAAATTCAATTAATATTTTCCATGTTGACATGTAGTGATGCATAAATGAAAGGAAAAATAGGCTCTGCTGCAGGGATTGTTGATCTGTAGGGAGGATCTCATCCAAACAAATTCACCTAGGTCCTCTCCGTATTCTTCCAAGGCGTACCAGCCCATAGTTTGAACCTTTGTTTTGCAACCATCGTGAGCAATCCACCTTAGGCAAATCCAACCTCCTTAGAGTGTTGGGCTTAGTCTTGGGTAATGTGAACCTTCCCTACACCTTATATCACCATAATACATACCTCCAACACCTCATCTCACTTTTCTTGCCCCCCTAAGCCTTTCAACTAACTTTCTGTAGTAAACCAGGACATCCTGTAGTAGTTTCTTGTAGCAGCTACAAGATCTCCTATAGCAGTCTGTTTGACCCTGTTTGCACCAAAGATGACAGTATAAGAGTAGGATATGCCCTCATCTTGGATTCCATTCCTATCAGTGCCACCTGAGATGATATCTCCCATGCCTTCTCGCTCTGCAAGATCAGACAAAATAACATAACATTTACATTTCTGAATTTAGCAATTAAAAGTTTTTTTTTTTTTTTTTTTTTTTTTTTTGTAATTGTAAACTAAGATAGCTAGTGCATGTATGTATCAGTCCTAGAATGATAGAACAACTTTCCATTTCAAACAATCATAATAGCTAGAGGATAAATTGCAAGGTTAGCATAGTTCTTTTTTGCGTGTTATTTCCTAGCTAGATGATTTATGGCATTTCACAGCATTTACCATTCAGTAACTTTCATTTCCTAAATAGGCAAGCATTTAGTTTCCTGCATTAGAACTAGCTTTACATTCACTGTCAGTAGTCAGACTCCTTCTAGTCAATATAAGATTGGTCTGGAACCCTAGTGGTCTAGTGCCCCAGTTGAGAAGAGATATGAGTAGAATGTTGCATCTATTGTGTATATAACACTATCATCTCCAAGTTTGTATGAAACCCTGGGTTGATAAAGTAAATTTGGTAGCCTTAGGAGTTGTAGCATCCTTACTACAATACTGAGGCTCATCACCACTGTCATCTTGTTGGTCAGCAGGTACACCTGATATTTGTGAGGTGTATTAGTGTACCCCACAAATATCCCCAACTCTGATGTTGGATCAAGCTTCTTCCCTGCATCTTTGGTCACATGGAAATATATCAATGACCCAAAAATTCTAAAGTGACCAACATCTAGTCTCTTCCCTGAGAAAGCCTCCTATGGTGTACTCATCCCAAGAACCCGATGCAATATTTTGTTCTACAAATAAACTTTTGTGTTTCATTCCTCATCCCACAAGTGTAGTGGTAGTCCCTAATCATGCAACATCACCCATTCTACCCCTACAATGCTTTTATTCTTCCTTTCAGCCACCCCATTTTTCTATGGGTTATGAGGTTCCATCAAATCCCGCTTAATCCTTTCTACCACATAGAATTTATTAAAATAATTTGATAAATACTCACGACCATTATCACTCCTCATAGATTTAACTTTCTTACAAGACTCTTTCTCGACCAATGCTTTAAATTCACAAAACTTTGTGAAAGTTTGATCTTTCTTCTGCATGAAAAAGATCTAGCATTTATGACAAAAATCGTCAACAAATATAATGTAATACTTTTGTTTGATCATGGATGCTATCAAGAATAGCCACACACATCTTAATGGACTCACTCTAGAATCACATGTGCTCAACTGTCTCTATTGTGAAAGGAAGCTTTGGTGATTTTTCCAAAGTACACTGTTTGCATGTGTCAACTTGCTCTAGTGTACCTTTGGGTAGACCGGTAGAAATTTACTGCATGGTTTTCAAAGTGCCATGATGCTAGTGACCCAATCACCTTTGCCACAATTCACCAATGTCTTAGATCTGCACCTTTTCTTCTTTCATTCTCAAGGAAACACAATATTCTACCTCCAACTTGTAGATATTATTCACCTGAATCGCTATCCTCTTCAACTGTTCCATGGCTATTAGATGAAGGAACGCCTTTCCCTTATTAAATATCACATCATAGCATCTATCCTCTAGCATGGTAATGGATACCAATTTATTATTCAACCCAGGAACATACATAGCATCTCTCAAGGTGTGAGGAGCACCCAAATCCCTTTGAAAGGTAATTGTACCCAATATAGTAGGACTATACCTCCCGTCGTCACCCATCTCGATATGCATCTGGAGATCCTTCTCCTCCAGGGCACTGATTAGCTCCTTGCTGGCAACCATGTGGAATGAAGCTCCATTGTCTAGGTACCATACATTGCCCATCATTGATGACACCATGCATGAAATGAGAGTAAATTCCAATTCAAATTAAGTGGAAAGAGCCTCATGAGCCACTCCTCCTGAGGACTTCTTCAATGGATAATTTGTAGAAAAATGTCCCAGCTCATGACGGTGAAAGAACATGAATTTCGACATGTCCTTCTTCTTACCTCCATGACAGGAATTTGGTTTGGAATGGGATGCCTTCCCTCTTCCTTTATTTTTCTTAGCTGCTAAGGCACAATTTTCCTCATCATCAGTCTTTGATGAGGATTCTTCCCTGGTGCTCCTCCGAATCTCTTCCTGTACCAAATCCAACCACAGTCGCTTCCAATCTAGTAGCTTCTCCCTCCCATTGACAGAGTCCTGATAACTGTGCCAAATCTTGGGGAGTCCTAACATATCTACGCTCACCATATCATCCTCGGCAATAGTAATCCCAACACTTCCAAGCTCATCTCAGCAATGAGTGAACTGGTCAAGTATTTCGGAATTGAGTCACCCTTCTCCATCTTGATCTTTCTAATTTTGTCCTTCAGTACCAACTTCCTATGGTCACTGTTGTTCTAAAATAGGTCCATCAATGCCTTCCACATAGCATACGAAGTTTCCTTTCCATGGAGACTCGAGACAATGTGGTCTTGAACTCCCTCAAGAATAATATTCCTCACCTTTGCCACACACTTCTTCCATTCGGATAGATCATTAGTATTTGATGAGGTGGCTTAGGAATATCTTCATCAATGAATTCCTTGATGCCATTGTCCTCTATAACTGCCTTCATCATGTCCTTCCAGGCTATGTAATTCGAGCTTCCTTCCAAGGCATACTCGAGTCTCAAACTATAGAAAAGCCATTTTCTGACCTTGAAGTATGAATTGCAAATTCGAATTTCACCTATAACTCCAAACTCAAAATCTCCTCTAGTATAATATCTTAATCTATTATACCATGTATATTTTTCTATAGATTCAACAACTCATGTAATTTTCTAAAACACAAGACAAGAATCTACTCTACTCTTAATAACAAAAACCAATAATGATCAATGAAAACAATAATCAGCAAGAGGAAGAATATCAATTGCACATAACACAATATTTCTCTGGGGAAAGCAACTGCTCAAAACCCTGACTATCTATATTGCATTAATCAAAAATCCAAGAAGAAAATACAATGCTTGTTCTCACTAGAACAATCCCTGCACAAGTATAATCAACTCTCTGCCTCACAAGCCCGCTCTAGCCAATAGTTAGTCAATTATGCTTCTTGTCAAGCCCCTATTTCTTTGCGCAATTCCTGATAGGATCAACCCATATTTAATTGGGAAATCCTTCTTCCAAAACCGCGCAATCCAAACTTAAGTCCATAACTGATTGTATGCATGATCTGTACAACTCAGAAAATCATACAACTGATAGTACATTGTCCTTGCACTCTAGACTCAACTGGGTCTTTCTCTGAACTGACATGCATGAGTTTCTCTTGAGTGAATCTCCAGTTAGCTAGAGTAGCACTGAGGATGCACCAATGCACCAACTCACTACTAGACCTCTACTATTTCCTCCAACAGTTAGAAGTAGTTTAACTGACGATAACTCAGTCAAACTAAGTTATCTAATTACAACTCAAATAAACTCATCCTGGGCCCCTAAAATTTAGGGATCACACATACATGACTACATAAAGACTTCCAAGTCGAAATTCCTAAGTTAATTAAGTCAATTAAATTTAATTAACTATTTACAAGTTACTATGAGAATAAAATTCGATATTAATTCACAACTTAATTCAAGGACAATTACACTGGAATTTCTTGTTGCCATTTCTCAACAGATTTGTAGGTTGCTTAAAACCACACATATTAGTTAATGGAAATAATTTCCATGCTTTTCCATTTTGGACACCAGATGGGGAAATATGGTATGGATTGAATGGAATCACTCATCTATGCCTTGGGACAAATTAGAACTTTGGGTCTACATAAGGTAAGGTTGAAGAATGGATATGTGTTGCAGGAAATGATCTAAACATGATTAGGACCCCTATTCATTGATCCAGGTGCATATTGGTGGCCATCCACCTACTCCACTTGGACCCCATCCATTTTTTCTTTCAGTTTCCATAATTGTTGCACAATTTACTAAGTTTTGTAGTTTTCCAAGTCCTAAACTTTTGAAGTTGTTTTGAGGCCGTAAATGATGTTATTTTTGGAAAACAAGAAAACCCATTTCTTGCAATAGGGGTTTTAATTCAAATGTTGTATTCCTTTGATAAATCTTTCTAATGAGGTATTGTATGTGTCAAACGGATATTGTATGACAAAGTTACGACCTTATGAAGTTGATGTACCAATTTACCCTAATGGGGCCCATAGACTTTTGGTGCTTCATCTCCTAGGTTTAGGTTATTGGATATTTAGAGTTTTCCATTATTTCTCAATAATAAATAGGCCTTCAAGCCTCATTCTAACACATTTCAGAAGGCATGTAGTTGCCACATATTCTCCTAGAAATAAGCTACCATCACTTGAGCTATTTTATTTCCATTCTACATGTAAACAATTTTCAGTACTTTGTTATTAATGAATTGAAGTTTTGTTTTCGTTGTATCTCTATTTTTTGTTCATATCTATATTTCATTTCGTTCCTTCATAAATCAGGATCAATAACAAGTTATACAAGATACCAGAGGTAACCTCACCTACCTCCATCCCCTTGGTCTTTCCTAAGCAATGTAGTAATATCATCTCCTAGACTGGGAAATTTGTTTTCATTCTGATTCTATCTCAAAGTAAGGGGAAGATAATGGGCACATCCATGGCCCAGGGGAGAGGTTCCTCCACACAATAGCTGTAGGTGGATAAGGTTCTGGAAGAATACAAGGACATCTTCTCCTCACCCACAGAATAAGATGTGGGTGAGGAGAAGATGTGCATTCGATCGGTTTGACTCCTGGAGTACCCCTACCCAATCGGCCGATATACAGCTACTCCATTCTGGAAAATGAAGAGATCAAGTGACAGATCCAAGAGTTGTTGTAAAAAGGGGATAACTAACCAAGTTCCTCACCCAATGGGAGCTTGGTTGTAATTGTACAAAATAAGGATGGGACCAGGAGGCTCTGCATTGATTATCAGGAACTAAACAAAATCACTGTTAGGAATTGATACCCATTCCCACAGATTTATGAACTTCTAGCCTAGCTAAAGGGGGCCAAGAATTTCAACAAGATTGATCTAAAGTCTAGATATCACCAAGTTCCAATAGAGCCCACAAATGTATGGAATATAAGCTTCAAATCCAAGGCATTTTTGAAAGGTTGGTCATGCCCTTTAGGTTGACAAATGCCCCTGCTACTTTTATGAGGCTTATGGATGACATCTTGCAACCCTTCACCAACTCGTTCATGGTTGCTTATCTGGATGACATTCTCATGTTCAGCAAGAGTTGGGAAGAGCACTTGCAACACATTTGACAAGTCCTTCAAACCCCACAACAACACAAACTATGTGCCAACTTGGAGAAATGCACCTTTGGCATGATCCGGGTCAATTATCTAGGTTACATCATAGATGAGAAAGGCGTGTACGTGGATCTAGATAAGATCCAAGTCATTCGAGACTAACTAGCCCTGACCACTCTAACAAAGCTTCATATCATTTTGGGGCTCGCAATTTTTTATCGGAGGTTCGCGTTGGAATTCTCCCATATCACTAGGCCTTTGAGTCAAATTACCAAGGGTAGAGAGAAAGCAAATTTTTCCTTGTCCAAGTCCCAACAGATGGAATTCATTGAGTTGAAGCATTGCCTCTACTTTGTACCTATACTCACATTACTAGTCTTGCATCAACCATTTGAAATTGAGACAAATTCCTCTGACTATGCTATTGGTGCAGTCCTCACCCAACACATGCATCCAGTAGCCTATCATAGTGAGACACTTTTCAATACAATTTAGAAGTACCCCACCTATGATAAAGAGATGTATTCTATGTTGCATGCTTACTTGAAATGGAAAAATTATATTCTGGGGATGGAGACAATCATCCACACCAATGGTCGACCTCTTCAGTTTATATAGACACATCGGATGTTGCAAAATGATCGCCATTAGAAGTGGTATATATGTCTGCAATGATTCTAGTTGAACATTAAATACAAAAAGGGCAGCACTAATCATGTTGTAGATTGCCTCAGTTGGCCCCTAGTTGCATCACTAACTACTGTTCTACACTCTTGTGTCCACGAGACTTCTCGATGGTTGCAATTATACAAAAACGATCCAGAGTTCGCCACCACATACCATATGCTAGTGGATGGAAGGCAAGTTCCTAATTTCCGCCTCCAGGATGGATTATTATGCTACCTGGGCCACCTTTGTGTTCCTTCAAGCTTGCATGTCAAGGTAATTTAGGAGGCACACTACAGTTGGGTTGCAGGACACTTTGGTGTGGAGAAAATTGTGGACATACTACAAAAGTAATTTTATTGGCCAAAAATCTGATAGAATGTTAGAAAATATATCAGATCCTACATTGCCTATGCCATCACTAAGCCAAACATTAAGAAGCAAGGCCAGTACACTCCTCTGCCTACTCCCAACCAACCCTAGGAATCCATCTCCAACGACTATCTATCTAGCCTCCATTCTACCAAGCATGGTAATAACTAGGTATTTGTGGTTGTGCACATATTTTCTAATATGGCTATATTGAAGACCTGCAAGAAGAGTATCATAGTAGAGGACACTAACAAGCTCTTCTTTGAATGAGTGTGGGTACTTTTTGGATCATGTAGTCCATTATATTAGATTGGGATAACAGGTTCATCAACATAGTTTGGGCGAGCCTCTAGACACTATTGGACATGAAGCTCACCAAGTTGACTACATTCCATCCCCAAACTAATGGCCAAACATAGGTCGTCAACAAGATGATAGTGCACATACTCTGCGATGAGCCTCATCATTGAGTAATTATATGGGCCTTAATTGGCCTTAATTCACCTCCTAGCTTAGTCAAACCAACTATTCTCACAACTTATTGCATACTTTTGATTATATTTTGTTTATGAAACGAGTTGGAGTTGGATATTTGGCTTTGTGATCTGATGTGCATGTAATACAAGAATAAAGGATAAAAGCAAGGAAAAATGCAAGTATAAAGGATAAAAGAAAAGAACTATGGAAAAGACATTGGTAAAGACTTGAATGGGACAAGGGAAAGTAACTATAGGAGGTAAATCCTCCTCATTTACAACCCCTCCATTCAAATATTCCACCATTAGCTCGAAATGTACACAACCATCACTTTGAAGACTAAAAGATAGCCATGCAAGGAGAAGGGATAGAAAACAATTTATCTTAATTTGGGAGCCAAGCCTCCCTAATGGGAAGGAAGTTGTTAGAGACATCAAATGTATAAATAGAGAGGCTTAGGACCTCAGTAGGATGGGGAATTATATTGTAAAACTCTGTTTTATTTCTGAGCTGCAAAGACTTGTGACAGTTTGCTATGTAATCCATGGTTTTTCTAATAAGAATGAGTTCTATTTAAGCCAGATTTGAGTTAACTCCGAGGGTTGAAGCTCTTGAGTTAGGACTCGACCCAAGCAGCCAAAGCTCCTCTTCATTGTAGATATTTGCTAGCATAATAGTTATGTTCTGTTTATTTTCTTAAGCAGTTTCATGGTTTGTTGATTCATTTGCTCAAGTAGTTTCTTAGTTCTATTCATTTGTTTGAATAGCTTCTTGTTTCTGCTCATTTTCTTCAGTAGCTTCATTGGCTTTAATTTTACTTCCATTTGTGTTTTTTTTAATTCATAGGTTAGTTAGAGGAAAATATTACTATCAGTTTGTGTGCAGGTGTCTCGGCCTCATCTCCTCCCTCTGGGACCATGACTTGAGGTAGAGACCCTTCAGCAACCCCAAAAACATAGGTCTCTGGTTCTTGCATGGGCTATGGAGTTCACTGTTTAAAGCAGTTGTTTGTTCACCCACACTGGTTCTCTCTATCATTTTCATTTGAAACTGCCTCCATCACATTCCTCATGCATCACTTCATCATCTTTCGATCACCAACAGACCTTCAAAATCATCGTCTGATTCACTATTTTCTCCAACTACTGCCTCGCGTGGAGTCCACCACTCACTTTATGAACTTTAAGTCCCCACAATCGATCTACCTCACCTGATCCGATGGCCATCGTGTCACCTCCACACCTTTAGGTGCTTTAAACCCCCACTGTCAATCTGCCTTGTCTGATCCGACGATTGTCACTTCACTTGATCACCAACTAGCTTGGCTGATATCCACTGTTGATCAGCCTCACCTGATCCAATGGCTATTGCGCAATATCATGTGGATTAGTGCACGAACGTTATCTGCCTGAGAGCATGCAAGAAAAGTGGTTTCCTCATGCTACATATCACATAGTAAGGCTAATCGTGTGAAATTTCCAAAAACTACTTACAGCCTGAAGGGCACATGAGAAACTACTTATCGCCTTAGAAATCCACTCCCTCATTTCCACACGTTTCTTTTCACCACGATATCATCTTCGTCGTCCATCTCTTGACTTCACCTGCATGATAATATCTCAGTCGTCCATCACTCCCGTTAGCCTCATCCACCTATCTCTTGACTTCACCCCTGCGATTAGTTATCGGCCATTCATCTCCTTTGTTAGCCTTGTCCGTCCATCCATTGACTTAACCCGTGTGATATGATCTCCATCTTTCATCGTGTGTGTTCATCATGTTCATCCATCTAGCTGCTTAAGCCTTCGTGATAAGACCTTAACCAGTCATCCTGTTCGCCTATCTATCTATGTAACCTCCTACGATCCAATCTCTGATTCTCCACCATTCATTTTCCTTTCACCCAACTGATCCAACGGTTCTTATGCACTATTTCTCCCTCACGTCCTCATTTCACTAATTTCGACCTCCGATTGATTTTTCTGCTTGAAACCCGATTTAGCTTAAGTTTATTTGTTAGACCTCAGTCTAGTTTTTATGCTCTTTACTTCTGCAACATAGATAATTAGCATTAGGTTAGTGTTAATTTAGCAATTCTGCTTAGCATAGTTGTTTAATTGGTTAGTTAGGTTATGGTGTAAGTTTAGCATTTCATGTTGTTTTCTTCGTTACTGCAGTAGAGTAGCTCTCTCTTAGAATAGGTTTTCTCTCTTTCCATCAAAGAATTAAGCTTCTTCTGACCCTATAGAAGTTTGGCTTGGAACCCCTGGGGTCTCTTTCCAGACAAAAAGTGACAACAAGCAGGACCTTCACTTCTACTTGTGCATATAGCACTGTCGCCTCCAAATTTGTAGGAACCTCGGGTTGATAAGTAAAGTTAGTAGCCCTAGGAGTTGCAGCATTCTTGTTGCAATAGCTAGGCTCATCACCATTTCGTGCCATTTCTGGGGAGGTGTCTAAGTAGAAGTAATTACTGCTTTCTTCTATTTCTAGTCTCCAAACTTCTTTTCTTCTACTTCTAGTCTTCAACTTTCTTCCATTAGTTTATTTCTGCAAAAGTGGTCTAGTTTATTTCTTTCTTTGTGTTTTCATTATCTGTTTTCCTTTCCATTCTGCAAGTAATTTCTATATTTAACAAAATATTACAAAAACCAACCTAAAAACATTTCCTTTCATGCCTCATAGGATTAGGGACACTTCAAGGAAATTCTTGTCAAATATCCCCACTGCATCCAACAAGCAACCTTCTCTCTTCTTCAGTGATGGTGAATTGGAAGACCCTTTAGGTGAGAAACCTTACCTATTTGAGGAACCTACAAAAGAAGAAGAAGAGGAAGAACCCATTCCTACTGAACCAATGGCTGGAAACCAAAATGATAGGAGAGATAGAGAGAGAATTGAGAGTGCCTTCCCCATCAGGGAAACCAATGGGGACACCAAGATGAAGAATATAAGCCCCTCTGCTCTACCTCATTTCCATTTCCTAACCACAGAGGACCCTGACACTTTCCTATTTGAATTTTTTGTTATATGTCAAACCTATGACTATACAGATGATGAGAAAATGTTAAAACTATTCCCATCTACCCTCAAAGATGCAACATTGTGCTAGTTCATGGGTTTACCTGGAGATAGCATCACAACTTGGGCTCAGATGTAGCAGACCTTTAACAAAAAATATAGGGACTATTATAGGTCAAAGGACACCATAGGCTAGGATGAATCCCTAGAAGACTATGAAGAAAGATTTCAACTTAGTTACAAAAGGGTTCGTTGCACACTTGACCGTGAGTCACTAAACCTAGTCTTGCTTAGAGGAGTAAGGGAAGATCTTTTGGATACCTTAAATTTGATAGTAGGAGGATATGTCTACCAATTACCTTATGAGGATATTAAGGTTGTCTTTAGAAACCATTCTAGGGCAGCCAGGAAAAACGGTAGGGGTAGTCAACCTATGGCCAGTACATCATCCGTTAACTTATCCATCAATGGTGAAATTGGAAATATGTCAGAAGATTTCAAAAGTGCCATGATACAAACATCTGCCTTGCAATTTGACACCATGAACATCAAAAGGAAGCAAGAGGAAGCAAAGAGAGCCTTAGCTGTCTTTTGTCCTAGATGCACCAGGAGGCATCCTAGGGATGAATGTCCATTGAATTTTATTAAGATTTTCTCAGTCTATGAAGAAAACCACTCCACAGACAAGTGCCTTTCCTTACCTAGACTCAAAGTTGTATATCAAGGAGTTGAAGGGGTCACTGAGAATATTTTCTACATCAACTAAAGGAGACCCCCCAGGCCTAGACCATACCAATAGGGTATGCAAGGGCCATCCCATGCATATTACAACCCCAACCAAACCACAACTATACCTTCTTGGGGACCCCCTGCTCATCCTTCCTAGGCTACACCCCCTCCTTAGTCCTATGCATCTCAGTATCAAACCTAGCAAACCAGCCAGTCATTTCAACCTTATGCTCAGCCACAACACCGGTGGAATGCCCCACCTCAGGGGTGGAGGCCCCAATTCAACAATGTTCGAGACCTATTGCCTCCACCACCTACCCAACCACAACTCCTGCACTCTGTTCCACCTAAGTAACCCGAGATGCCTTCCCAACCAAATCCAAACCCAAACAATAGGCAGGCTCAACAAGCATAAAGTGGAGAGACATCATACCCAGCTTATGCTGTAGAAATCCAGGAGATCAACCTAAGATCAGAGAGAATTCTCCCTGATAACTAACCTCCCTCTACACATAGGGATGTTGAGGAAGAAAAAGAGGAAAGAAACCTTAAAGTAATATGTCCAAAATATTTAGACCCTAGAAGCCCTATGGTAGATGTGCACATTAATGGCACCATTGTCCCACCACTCTGATTGATCTTGGGGCTACCATTAATGTGGTGACCAAGGACACCATGCTCTAGCTCAACCTACAAGGGTCATTAAGGAAGACCAAAATAGTTCTGCAACTTGCAAACCGTTCCACAGTCACCCTTGAGGGAATTGTGGAGGATGTGATTGTCTCCATTAACTCCTGGGAGTACCCTACAGATTTCCTAGTTCTACAGCCTAAAGCTAAGCTTATTGGTTACCCTCTCATCGATGGGAGGCCATGGTTAGCCACAACTGATGCTTTTATTAGCTGCAGAATTGGGAATATGACCATCAAGAATGGGCATATGTCCAAACAGTTAGTCCTATACCCTCCTGGTCAACCTACCTTAGAGCATGATTTACCTTTATGGTTGGAGGAGGAGGAAGAGGATGAGGTTTATTCTGCCCCACTTTATACTTTGGAAGCAATCATAGGAGGAGGACAACAAGATGAGGATGCTTTAATTGAAAACCTACTCGAAAGTCCAACTCCTAGTTCACTGCCATTAGAAGAATAAGGGAAACCCAGAAAATCATCCAATTGACTTATGCTTGGCCAATTTCAACCCACTCTGTGTCAAAACCATAGAATTTGGCCTAGGGAAGACTTTGAACATTAACCCATCTCTTTCTACTTTAGAAGAGAAAAAGCTATGTCACATGTTGAGAGAGAACCTAGAAGCCTTCGCTTGGAGTTATAAAGAAATGAAGGGAGTACACCCATCAGTCCACATATACATCAAAGAAGGTTGTAGGCCATTCAAGCAACCATAAAGGAGGATGAACCAACTCTCAAAGACATAGTCAAAGAAGAACTGCAAAAACTGCTAGATGCAGGATTCATTTACCCTATCTCAGACAATGAGTGGGTCTATCATTTAGTGTTAGTTCCCAAGAAAAATGGGAAGTGGAGGATTTGTGTTGATTATTGGGAGTTGAACAAAACCACAAAGAAGGATCATTTTCCCCTACCCTTCATTGACCAAGTGCTAGATGGCCTGGCAGGGAATAAGTTCTTTTCTTTCCTGGATGGATTCAGTGGGTACAACCAAATCCAAATCTTCCCAGAAGACCAGGATAAGACCACCTTCACCTGTCCTTGGGGTACTTTTGCTTATCGGGTCCTCCCTTTTTTCCTATGCAATGCTCCTACAACTTTCCAGAGAGCAGTCTTAACTATTTTTGCTGAATTAGTACATGATGCTGTGGAAATCTATATGGATGGTTTTACACCTTATGGATGCGATTTCCAAGAAGCCCTGACTAACCTAGGCAAAGTGTTACACAAATGCATTGAAATGAATCTATCTCTCAGTCCATAAAAGTGTGAATTCTTAATCACTGAAGGGATTGTGCTAGGTCATTCAATATCTTAGCAAGGACTGCAGGTGGACCCAAACAAAATAACAATCATCCAAAGGGTCCCACCTCCACAAAAGAAGAGAGATGTCAGAAGTTTCTTAGGATTGGTTGCATACTACCAAAGATTCATAAAGGACTTCAGCAAGTTGGCCTCTCCTTTTTTTGGATTGTTGGCCAAATATTCTGAGTTTATATGGTCAAAGAGCTGTCAAGAGGCCTTAGACATTCTAAAGGGTAAGTTAACCACTACACCAATCCTTAGAGGCCCAAACTAGGCCCTCCCTTTTCATATTCATGTTGATGCCTCACACAAAGCCATAGGAGAAACCTTAGGTTAGGAAGAGGAGAAATTGCCTTATGTCATCTATTTTATCAGTAATAACCTATCAAAGGCTAAGCTAAACTATAATGTGATCAAAAAGGAACTCCTGGTTGTTGTGCATTCATTGAACAAATTTAGGCATTACATTATAGGCTATAAAACATTTTTGCATACTGATCATGATGCAATCAAATATTTAACGAACAAACTAGATGTGAATGCTGGAACCATAAGATGGTTGCTTCTATTACATCAGTTTGATCTAGCTATTGTTGATAAGCCTAGCAAGGAAAATTTTGTTGCTGACCTTCTGTCTAGAATGAATCTACCTGTCGGTGAAGAAGGAATGGTGGATGACCAGTTACTAGATGAGCATTTGTTTGCTATTTTAGTTCTCTCCCCATGGTTTGTTGATATAGCAAACTATCTAGCATCACCACAGTTCCCACCAAACTTGCCCTCCAAAGAAAAGAGCAAGATAGTCAGAAAGAGTGCCCCCTTCACCTGGATTGGGGGAAATCTATTCAAACCTAGCCCAGATCAAATCTTAAGAAGGTGTGTAAGGGAAGAGGGAAGTCTTTGAAATCATTCTGACCTATCATGATGGGCCTTATGGAGGTCACTTTGCAACAAAAATGACAACATTCAAAGTGTTGCAAGCAGGCTATTATTGGCCTACTTTTCATCAGGATGTGAAAAAGTATATTATTCAGTGTGATTGGTGCCAGAGGATGGGAAAGCCTACTACAAGAGATGAAATTCTCCTACAACCTCAAGTGACTTTCGAGCCATTTGACAAGTGGGGCATGGACTTCATTGGGCCTGTCAACCCCCCTTCAAAGCAAAAACAACACATCATTGCGTGCACTGATTATTTGACTAAGTGGACTAAAACCACGGCAATTAAGGCAGTAACAGAAGAGAAGGTGGTTGACTTCCTAAGGGAGAATATATTCTACAAATTTGGGTACCCTAGATAGCTAGTCACAAACCAAGGCAGCCAGTTTACCTCTAGCATGATTAAGAATTTCTTAGCCATCACACAATCAAGCATAGGACCTCCACTCCTTATCATCCACAAGCTAATGGGCAAGTGGAGGTGACCAATAGGGCACTGGAGAACATCTTAACCAAGGTAGTGAGCAGCAGCAGGGAGGATTGGGCAAAGAGACTAGTTGAGGCCACCTGGGCCTATAATACAACATGGAAGACCACCACTGGATTTACACCTTATGAGCCAGTCTATGGTAAAAATGCTATGATTTCCATTGAATTTCAATATAACACATTGAGGATGGCAGCCCAACTAGATTTAGATTTCAATCATGCACAGAAATAAAGGTTGTTACGTTTGAATGGCTTAGATGAATTCAAAATGCAGACCCTCCTACGTACAGAGATAGTTCAGCTTCAGAGGAAGATTTGGAATGAAAAGAACATCAAGGAGAATCAATTTCAAGAAGAAGATTGGGCATTATTATATGACTCCAGGTTTAAAGACTTCAAGGGCAAGCTAAGGACAAGATGGATCAAACCTTATGTGGGGGAAAGATGCCATGACAATGGTTCAGTGCAAATCAGAACTATTGATGAAGAAGCCATTCCATTGCTAGTTAATGGAAACATGTTAAAAATGTACAAGAGGCATTTATCAAAAAAAAGAGTTCATTAACAATATCAATAATACAGTGATGATGGTAGAGCAAGTTCCAGCTCCTCCCTCATCATGTCACTGAAAAAGGAAAAAATAAAAGAATAAGGATTCAGGTGAAAACCTCCATGAGGTGCCTGAGTCCCATATTTTGGTTGAAAACCTCATAAGGCAGCCCAAGGATGAGAAAAATGAAAAATAGTAAGAATATCCCTGGGTGAAAACCTTCCTTGAGGCGCCCAGGGTAGATATCTAGGGTGAAAACCTCTCTGAGGTAGCCTAGGTGTTTCTTTAAAAATATATATAATAATAAAAGAAAAAAACATAATTGTTATTTGCAGGGGGGTGAAAAAGACAAGCAAGGAGCAAAGAGAAGATCCAAAGGGAACCCTGCCTCACATATATTCATCTCCTCCACTCTTTACCATGAATCCCTCCATCAATTCTATTGTTTTTCACTTCATTGCTTCAATTCAGGTGAAGATTGTGTTTTCTAATAGAATCACCTCAACCATTACCATCATCCATGCATCCACATACACTCCTACTCCCTCTATTCATTCATTATAGCATCCTCATAGCACCAGCCAGCAACATGATCAAGAAATTCTAATGGAGACACCAAACATTGCCAAGTGGTAATCCAGGAGCTCCACAGTAGCAACAACAACATCAAATCTTCAGTCACAGACACCTGTAAAAGCTAATAAACCATCAACAGGCAGCAGAGGAGGAAGAAGAATAACCATCAACAACACTTATGATCTTTGACAACTGCAGTATGGCATCAATACCACAAGTAAGTATCCCACTCACTCACACATATGCATCATTTGATCAAAAGTTGTAAAGGTTAAGAGGTAAGGTTTATAAGCAAAAAGGTGGAAAAAAGGAAATTCTTTCATAAGGAAAAATAGAATGTAAGAATCCACAGATATAGTATTGTTATAGCAACCATTTGAGAATGATTGAAGAACTAATATTTGGGGTAGAAACACTAGCACACAAAAGACTTATCAAACCCTATTTATTGATGCAATCACTCATAGACTCCAGTAGCAAAGTAAAGGAAGGAAATTCCCAACAATTAGTTCAGCATGGGTTGATCAAGATCCTCATTGAGGATGCCCTCCAAAACCTCAGGATCCATATAAAATGGGCAGTCTTTAGAGACTTAACAGCAAAGGATGACATCAAAACCCTCACCTATGATGTTAATCCTTTTGTCAGTGAGGAGGAGGAAAAACAAGAAGAAGAAGATACAGATCTAGATGGGGATGATATGGGTGAAGAATAAACTAATACATAGGAACATACTGAAAGAAGACAAGGAGGATGATGTTGAAACATGAGGAGGAAACAAAGGAAGAAACTGATGGAGATGCAAAATAACAACAAAAGGAAGAAGATAAGAAGAACAGAGAGGACAGTTGCAGGAAAAGAAAGACCAACTAGCATATATGGCTAGCCACTTCTTCAAGGCCATCCAGTGTAGGATGCTAGCTAAATCCTATACTGTTTACCTCATAAACAATGGCTGCAATTTCAGGTTAAAACACTAGCACAAAGGGGCACCATGTCATTGCAGGACTGCAGACAGTTTATTGATCTTTGTGATCAAAGTGCACTAGAGGATACGGCCAAAATGGCTGAGTTTTACTTCCATAACATGGCCCTCACAGACATGAATATTTTGGATCCTAATGTAGAGGTAGGAGATCTACAATTAATGGCTTTGGCATCATCAATAAACCATGAGAAGTCAAGGGCTACAAAGATGAAAAGAATATTGGCCAAAGAGAAAAATGAACCATTTTTCATGAGAGTTGAACAATCAAATGCTAATGGCCCTAATCAGCACCCATAATCTAATTGCAAATGATCCTCGGCTGGCACCTAGATATATTGCTGCCCAATAGCAAGCAATTTCACATTCTGAGGATATGTTTAGACTGCTAAGAGATGATAATATGCAGGCCTGCTAAAGGAAATGGAACACACTACCACACAACTTGAAGATCATAGAACATCACTCCCCTCAAAGGTTGAGAGAGGCACTCAAAATGACATCTATGTATAAGCAATCAATACAAAGGTTGAATGTCAATTGGATAGGCCTAAAACTCATTCCACCACTACTCCTACGGATGCTAGAAGGGAGAAAAGAAGAAGAGGAAAAGAGGAAGTGGGAAGAAGTAGAAAGGAAAGAAGGCTTCTATAAACAAGAAGAAGAGACAACAGTAGAAGCATGGGATGTTAGAGAGGCTACCAGAGCCATGAAGGACATGGACATTGACTAAGTTTCTTAGAGGATGAGTAACACTTTCAGTAGGGGGGTGATGATGAGCCTCATCATTGAGTAATTATATGGGCCTTAATTGGCCTTAATTCACCTCCTAGCTTAGTCAAAACAACTATTCTCACAACTTATTGCATACTTTTGATTATATTTTGTTTATGAAATGAGTTAGAGTTGGATATTTGGCTTTGTGGTCTAATGTGCATGTAATACAGGAATAAAGGATAAAAGCAAGGAAAAATGCAGGTATAAAGGATAAAATAAAAGAACTATGGAAAATAACTTGGTAAAGACTCGAATGGGACAAGGGAAAGTAACTATAGGAGGTAAATCCTCCTCATTTACTACCCTTCCATTCGAATATTCCACCATCAGCTCAGAATGCACACAACCATCACATTGAATACTAAAAGGTAGGCAAGTAAGGGAAAGGGACAGAAAACAGTTTATCTTAATTTGGGAGCCAAGCCTCCCTAATGGGAAGGAAGTCATTAGAGACTTCAAATGTATGATTAGAGAGGCTTAGGACCTCGGTAGGATGGGGACTTCTATTGTAAAAGTCTTTTTTATTTTTGAGCTGCAAAGACTTGTGACAGTTTGCTCTATAATCCATGGTTTTTCTAATAAGAATGAGTTTTGTTTAAGCCAGCTTTGAGTTAACTCCGAGGGTTGAAGCTCTTGGGTTAGGGCCTGACCCAAGCAGCCAAAGCTCCTCTTCATTGTACATATCTTCTATCATAAGAGTTTTGTTCTGTTTATTTGCTTAAGTAGTTTCATGGTTTGTTGATTCATTTGCCCAAGTGGTTTTCAGGTTCTATTCATTTGTTTGAATATCTTCCTATTTCTGCTCATTTACTTCAGTAGCTGCATTGGCTTTAAGTTTACTTCCATTTGTGTTTTTTTTAATTCATAGGTTATTTAGAGGAAAATATTACTATCAGGTTGTGCGCAGGTGTCTCAATCTCATCTCCTCCCTCTGGGACCATGACTGGAGGCAGAGACCCTTCAGCAGCCCCAAAACATAGGTCTCTGGTTCTCACATGGGCTATGGAGTGTGATGTTTAAAGAATTTGTTTGTTCACCCACACTGGTTCTCTATATCATTTTAATTTGAAACCACCTCTAGCACATTCCTCATGCATCGCTTCATAACCATCCGATCACCAGCAAACCATCACAATCACCGTCTGATTCAGTATTTTCTCCAACTGCTTCCTAGCATGGAGTCCACCACTCAGTTTATGAACTTTAAGTCCCCACTGTCGATCTGCATCGCTTGATCCGATGGCCATCACATCACCTCCACACCTTTAGTTGCTTTAAACCCCCACCGTCAATCTTCCTTGCCTGATCTGATGGATGTCACTTCACCCGATCGCAAACTAGCTTGGTTGATCTCCACCATTGATCAACCACACCTAATCCAATGGATATCATGAAATCTCGTGCAGATTAGTGCATGAATGTTACCTACTCGAGAGCACACGGGAAAAGTGGTTTTATCATGCTACGTGTCATGCATTAAGGCTAATCGCGTGAAATTTCCAAAAACTGCTTACAGTCTGAAGGGCACACAAGAAACTACTTACTGCCTTAGAAACCCACTCCCTCATTTTCACATGTTTCTTTTCCCTGTGATATGATCTCCACCATCCATCTCTTGACTTCACCCACACTATAAGATCTCAGCCATCCATCGCTCCTATTAGCCTCATCCGTCTATCTCTTGATTTCACCCCCACAATTAGATCTCGGCCATTCATCTCCTTTGTTAGCCTTGTCCGTACATCCCTTGACTTAACCCACACAATATGATCTCCATCATTCATCGTGTGCATTCATCATGTTCATCCATCTAGTTGCTTAAGCCTTCATGATAAGACCTCAGTCGTTGATCCTGTTCATTAACCCTGTTCACCCATCTATCTACGTAACCTCTTGTGATCCAATATCCACCATTCATTTGCATTTCACCTGATTGATCCAATGGTTCTTATGTATTATTGCTCCCTCACGTCCTCCTTTCACTAACATAGTTCTCCATTGCTCAACTAGTTGCACTCCCTTTCAAGTTGGTCTAGGATTCCAACCATTGTGTTTGATTGATGTCATCATGCCTCATGCAACTAGACAGATAGAATACACATATGCACAAGGTTGATTAAGAAACTAGGTTTATAAAGCACATCCAACACATCTGCTAGCAAGTTCATGGTATCTTATAGAAGTCCAATGCCAAGTACAAGCAACGTCATGATCAACATCGGGTGTCACACAAGTTTCAAATAGGCGATAAAATTTGGTTTCATTTGTAGAAAGAACGCCTTACTAGAGCCCATTGGAATCTCATATATGGTCCTTAAACCATCACCAAGGTTGTGGAAGACAATGCTTTTTAGCTCAGAATTCCCCCATTCCTTAGCTTGCACCTAGTGTTCAATGTGGACTGCCTTCGGCCATACTTTCCACCATTACTAGGCACATCATAAATTGCAAAATATCTCACACCAACAAAATTAAACCAAAATTTCATGGAAAAGTCCACAACTGATCGGATCACGGAAATGTAGGTCAAGAACACTCGCCTGCAAAAACTCCAACTCTATCGGGTTGTCAAAGTTGGTCAACTCCTACACCAAGTCAAGTGGCTCACTAGGGACTAAGTTTAGTAGAAGTTTCCCCATCTCATAGAGGCACTCAATGAAATGGAGATCATTGATTCCTAAGGAGGGAGGATTTATCAAGGTGGATATTGGTGGCCACCAAACTATTCCACTTGGACCCCACCATTGTTTCTTTGAGTTTCCTTAACTATAGCACAATTTACTATTTTTGGTATTTTTTCAGATCCTAAACTTTTGGAGTCATTTTGAGGCCCTAAATGATGTTATTCCTTAGATAGATATTTATAATGAGGTATTGTACACATCAAAAAAAATTCTATGCCAAAGTTATCACCCTAGAAAGTTGATGTACCAATTTACCCCAATGAGGCCCACAGGCTTTTGGTGCTTCATCTCCTAACGTTAGGTTTTTGGATGTTTAGGGTTTTCCATTGTTTCTCACTAATAAATAAGCCTTCAAGCCTCATTGTAACATAATTAATAAGACATGTTGTTGGCTCGAAAGAGTCATAAGGGGGAAGACCCTAGGTTCAGGCATAGGAGGCCAACAATAGTCCGTTGTAGTCTAAGACAACACCAGCATTTTCACCTTACCCCAAAGGGCAAGGAGTCTCACCCAAGGCGTGTCACGACCCAAAGGGAGATGGGTTCAACATGGAGTCAAGAAAGTATTAACCAAGTTGCATTCGATCACATGTATGGACACATTACATATAACACAAAGATAACAACATACTCATGATAACCTAAGGACTACCAATTACATGCAATTGATAAGACATTCAAAATTTTAAATATTCATCATACACAGGGCCTAGATACATCACAAGTCGCAACAGAACTTAGCTATTCTTTATATTAATCTTAATAAAAAACATTACAATATAACTCGGCTTCCGCTGCAAACAACTACATGAAATACCCAGCTCAGTTCCACGGGTTTGGCTTAGCTTCAAGGACCAAGTCTTCTAGGCTCCTGCAACCTTCCCTCCATCTACCACAACTGGGAATCCTTTCACCTCCTCTCACAGCTCTGCTGCTCCTCTCCTTAACCTTGCTAAATCTAACCCTGCTTCTTTCCTAGTCTTCTCCTTTTATATCCTTCTCTGTTACCTAGACTGCCAGTTCTTTCTCACCTGTTCCTCCCCTTAGCTGCTTCTGCACCTTCCCACCCCCCCAACTACATTTGCCTTCCGCCACCACCTTGCTGGAACTCTTTCTTAACTGCTTGTTCTGCCAACTAACTATTGCTGCCACCCATTTCCTTCTCATCCCTTGGTCAGCCAAAATCGGTCAAAACCTTTTCAAAATTTAAACGAAGGCCCCAATAGGCCATGACCACAATTCCTTGAATCTTCCTTGAGTCAAGTCATTTCAACCTCTGTCAGTCCTGCTGATCTTGCGGTTAGTGGCTACATTATTACCTACGTTGGTTCTGATGTGTGTTGTATGGGTGCTTCTTCTACTTCGATCATTTCTTACTCAGTGGCATCTGTTTCTGTTGCACCTTCTCACCCTTGAGGTTCCCTCGTTCTAAAAGAAGACTCCAACTCTTGGACAGAGGCCCTGGTCTACTGCCTAAACATTGTGTAATTTTGAATGGATGTGTCCCATTGTCCGAGAATCGCATCGACGACCTGAGTAGACACCTTGGCTGAGTGCGTTGTCAGTTCAGTTGGCCGCTAGATTTTGAGGTCACTCCATTGCTGCCCACTAGAGTCACACACCTCTTTCAAAAGTAACACCTGCATTGAAACCGCTGGCTATAGATCCCTGATTATATTTTTCATCCTCACAGACTCCTCCTCAATACTATCAACCTGAGCCTAAAGGGTGTCAATTTGATCATTGATCTGTTGCAGTTGGGAAAGTTCTGTACAATCTTTCGTGCTAGAAAACAAGGTCTATATTTGTTCTCTAAGGGGGTAAAACAAGTGGTTCTTCAGTGCTAGAATGCTAGACCAGTCATGGACCTTATTCATCATAGCATATCTGTCAGTGATGGTGTCAGATAAAGCTTGCTTCCTTGCTTCCAGTTCCCTAACCTTTCCCTCGACCGCCCTTACGTAAATTGCCACTGGATCCGATAATGCAGATCTCACCATCTCCAATTTCCTCTTCATCTCAGCATTGGTTGCTACCAGGCGTGAGTATGTCGCCTAGATGTGGTCGCAGTAGCTAACTAGCATGCAGGTAGCCGTGTCTATTGGTGCTTCAGTATCACCTTAATGATGGTTAGCCATAGTGATCTAAACCATTGTGTGACTTGGTCGACCTGGGCTTGTAATCCCGTGTTTGCTTGCTGTAGGTGATCACACTCTTCTGTCACTGCCTGCAATTGCCATGTTTGTTGTTCATGTTCCAGGGCTAGGTCCTCATGGATCCTTTTGACCCTGTGCACTGCTTGCTGGATAAATGAAAACAATTGCGCTGACGACTAGTGCTAGAGTGTATCAACCTGCATTTTGCTAGGATCTAGGAATTGTTGTTGTAGGGGTAGGCCAATGGCAATGTATTTGTTGAAATGGGAGGTAGGCGAATGGGCTTGCTGTGATTGTAGGTGAACTGTGGAGTGGGTGGAATGATGCTGGGAATCGGGCGAACTGTGAGACTTATCAGGAAAGGTGGCAAGTATGGCTCAACCCTTTCCCCCTGCTGATTAGCATCTAGGTTGCCCCCTTCTACTAGGTCCAACCCAAGCATCGGGGATGTGAGTTCTGTTGGTTGCATCTCAGTGGTAGGAGTGGTGCCCTCTGCTCGTTTGGCTGACTGAACTTCTGCTTTAGAAGTCGTCCTTCGCTAGCCAGGTTGAAGGGTCTCAGATAAGGTCACTGAGGTTGAGGCAGTGTACAAGGATGACTCCCACAACTAATACAATGCAGTGGAGGTGGTGGTGAGGGTCTCTTCAATTATGGTGGTTGCGGGGATTGATTGCTCAACCTCCACAGTAAATTTGACGATCGGAACTTGTGGAATAAATTTCGGCTTTTTGATAGTTGGGGTGTGGGCAACTTGATTTTTATTGGGCTTGGGGACTATGGGCTAGGAGGGGGCTTGAGCTACTCCTATTGGGAGCTTCATGGCTAGCGATGTCATTATTACAGGAGAAAACATGGTGGAACCCTGAAATTGGGTAGGGTAGTTGCTCTCACCTGACCCGAAGCTAGCAATTGTCTGTCGGAGTTCGAACATCCTTTCCTCCATTTGGAGCACCATCGACTCAATTTCCTCCTTGGTTGGCTGCTTCCTACTGCTCTCTGCCCCATCTTCCCCTTGCCCCTACAAGTTCAGCGCTCCAAAGAGGTACTTGTGCTTGCCTTTTGTTATCTCACAGGCCACTCCCAACCATGACCCCACTTCTCTGTGTAGCGCTTCCTCAGTTAGGACAAACCTCTGCAGTCTCATCTTAAATGTTTGAGGGTGGACACACCTTGGTCTTAGGTACATATGCATGTGGGAGGCACCAAACCAAAGTTCTTTTGAGAATTTATCCAACAGAGCCTTGGGTATCCTCTCTGTTGACCTTATGGTGGCCAACATTTGCTCGTACCAGTCTCTGAAGGCTATTTCGTTGATCTCTTTCATGCTGGGGTCTCCTGATGCCTTCCATGGATCATATTGGAGTGAAATTGGTTGGCCTTCGAGGATGGGTGCCATTTCCCTCTCCTTCAGTGGCCTCCATTTCCACATCGCCAGTGACATCAACAAATATCCAAACATGAACCCAACACCCCTTCTGTACATGTCTTCACATGCTTCAAACAACTCATTGAGAACAAAGGTTGACCAGTTGAGAACTTCCCCTCAGCAAAAATGTTCCACTACTGAGATTACATCTAAGGTGCATTTGTTCTTTGTGAAGTGTCGCATTGTTTTGCCTGCAATGAGGTAACAGGAAAATCTAATGTCGTCCTTGTTAATCTTATCTAGCTTCTCTCCTCTCCCACCCCTCTCGGTCCCATATCTGGCATAAATGTTGCCTTCACTCTGCTTCTTGCCCCACTTAGCCCCTATCTAGAACGCGGTGCTAATTGCATTTCCACCCTCAACTAGCCCCATGAGCCAACTGATATCTTCCATGTGGATGGGGTACTCCTTATCCAGCCATAGTGATCCTCCATGCATCTTGATCACTAACAGCTTGGTACACTGCATCGTGGAAAATTGAGTGCCGAACACAGGTAGACTCCTAAAATGGAGTAATGTCGATCTCTGTATTCCCTTAAATTCTTCACTGACCCTTGAGGACTTGGTACCATCCTCCTTTTCGAAATCCTCTGCGTAAACTTCTATTTTCATGGTCGAGAACTGGAAACAGTCTGTGAAGTCATTGTCTAACAAATTTTACTTTGCATACTTTCCATATAGATTATCGACTATTTCAATTCATGCGTCTAATGTGTCTTGTGGAACTGATATGAATCCTTTAACCTTCTCCTTTCTCCTGTGATAAACTAATTTCACTGGAGGCTTCCTACTTTCTCTCTACACCTATTCTTCAGAGCGAACCTGTAACTCTTCTGTTGTCTGCAATTGGAATTCTGGAATTCCCTTCATTATTCTGTGACTTAAGTAGCCTACCCTGGCATGACGTTACTTGACTGGCGAGGCCTTAATAACTAATTGCTCCATCAATTTTCCCATGCATTTTAGTTAGACCTTGTCGCCGTCAGTCGACTTGGATATGACAACCATGACATGGACTAGAAAGTACAGAGTGGGATGCATGGCGTATTTATTTTGCCGTGATGGGTTTATTTATTAACTAACTTTATGCTTAATGGGAAAATATCTCTTGGCTCCTACTTTGACAGTTGCTTATTTAGTTTCTTAATTAGGAAATGACTACTGGTACGATGGACAAGATAGGTATCTGTGTGGTCATAAATGTTGGAAAACGTGCATTCCTATGTGTATTTTGTTGATTAGGATTACATGTGTGGCCACTGACTCTACTAACTAGGATTACATATGTATGCACTGACACTACTCCCCCACTAACTCTACTGATTGGGACTGCATGTGTGTCCACTGATGCTACTTCCCCGCCAACAACAAATGGGTTGCAATATCTGAAAACTTTGCCACAACTTTATTATTCCGCCGCCCTTCTATTTTTTTATTTTTTTTTATGAGTTGTGGAAGGGCTTCAGGTGTGCGCCATTCACCCATCCATGCCATAAGACTCCATCCATTTGCACAAGCCTTACCGGGCCCGAATCTTTGATTTTTGTTACTATAAATGGACCCAACTAGTGCATCTGTAATTTCCCTGGGAACTTTTGGAACTTGATGTCATAATGGAGCACTCGTTCCCTGACTTCAAATGACTTCCTCCTGATATGCCTATCATGCCAAGCTTTTTGTCTTCATTGCTCCACTAATTGATGGACCTCTACTAAAAACTGGATTTTGTCAAGTTCCCTTAGTTGGTTTAGTCTGTCTTGTAAGGTAATGTTGTTTGTCATTCCCGATGCCTCTGAGATGAACATGCTAGGGAGTATAAGTTATGCTAGTACCACCGCTTCTCTTCCATATACAGGTTAAAATGGAGTTTTCTTATGGAGTATCTTTACTATTGTCTTGTATGCCCATAGAGTCGCGGGTATTCTTTCATCCCAGTCGTCCCTATTGGCAGATACGACTTTTGTTAGCCCTTTCTCTAGTATCTTGTTAAATTCTTCTACTTCACTGTTGTCTTGTGGGTGGTATGGGCTTCTCATGTTGTGTTGAACCATGAAGGTCTTTAACAAAGACTCAATGGTCTCATTCAGGAAATGCATGCCTTGTTCGCTTGTGAGGCTCCTTAGGCATCTGAACCGTGAAATGATGTTCTCAAATATGAACCTTACTAGTTTTTATGTTGTGCATTCCTTTATGGGTGCCACTTCTACCCACCTTGTGAGGTATTATGTTGTTGTTATGATGTACCTTGCTCGTGAATGCCTCGCCGGTGGAGAAATGGGTCCAATGAAGTCTACCACCCATTTATCAAAGATTTGCACTGTGTGGACCAGATGTAGAGGTAGCTCATCATGTCGCGAAGGCTTCCTGACCCTTTGAAAAACATTGCATGTCATGTAAAATTCTTTAGAATCTCTATGGATAGTCGGCCACCATAGTCTTATGTGGAGTATCTTTTTTACAGTGGCCTTACCTCCTACATGACCTCCTGAGACCCCTGCATGGCACTCCCATAAAACATAATTCCTTTCATGCTGAAGGACACAATGCCTCAGTATTTGATCTAAGCCCATCTTGTAAATGTGTCCTGCAATCAGCTGGTAATCTGTTGCCTTAACTACCAAGTGTCATCTCTATGTTACCATGTATCCTGTTGGGTAGTGACCGACTATTAAAAATGAGGTGATCTATTTTAGGTGGTTTGGGATTGCCTCTAATCTAAATAAATTGGCATCGAGAAATCGATCATCCACCGCTCCTTCATTCTCCTATATTTCCAGTCGTGACAGGTGGTCTAGTCCCACATTGAGTCTGTTGGGATTTACCACTAACCCAAACGTAAATTCCTGGAACAGTAATAGCCATCGGCATATTCTCCCCTCTAGTACTCGCTTTTTTACTAAATAGTTGAGCACAGAATGGTTTGTAAAGAATTTGAATGGCGTGCCCAATAAATAGTGCCTAAAATTTTGGAGAGATTAAACCATTTCCAGGGCTTCTCTTTCAGTTCTTGTATAGTTTATTTCACAGTAGACAGCTTTCTGCTAGAATAGTACACTGGATGGTCCATGTTTTTCTCCCCAGGTTGTGCTAAGACCACTCTCAGTGCTATTCTTGATGCATTGATGTGCACATGGAACATTTTGTTCCAATTAGGGTACACCAATATAGGGATGCTTACCAATCTTTCCTTTAAGTTATTCAGAGTTGTCTGGCAATCCACAGTCCAAATGAACTCTTCTGTTTTCTTTAGTAATTTTTCCATCGGAGCTGTGATGGATGCATAATTCCTAATTAATCGCCTGTAGTACCCCGTATGATCTAGAGTTTCTCTTATTTTTTTTACGTTGCACAGTGGTTCCACGTGGATAATTTCCGCAACCTTTTCAGGGTCTACACATACTCCATCTTTGCAGATGATATGGCCTAGTAGATTTCCAAAGGGAACTGCGAAGGTGCATTTCTTGCAATTTAAAGAAATCTATAATTGTTTGCACCTTTCAAACATTGTTCTTAATAGGCTAGTGTGTTTTTTCAACAGACTGTATACCTTCCAGTCATCATGTATACTTCTATAAACTTATGAATATAATCTCAAAATGTAGCTATGATGATCCTTGAGAAGACTGCTGGTGCATTCTTTAGTCTGAATGGCATCACATTGTATGCATATGACCCCCACTCCTAGTGAATGTTGTTTTCCTTTTATATTATTCAGCTATTCTGACTTTGTGGTCACCTAAAAATCCATCTGTGAATGGATATGCTTTGTTCCCCACAACATTGTCTAGGACCTCATCACTAAAGGGTGTGAGAAACGGGTCATGCACACATGCATTGTTCAGGATTCTATAGTTGACACATACTCTAATTTCGGTTGCATCATTCTTATTCTGAATAACTATTGATCTTATCCATTTAGCTTCATCGACCAAAAAAATGATTCTTGCCTCCAACATTTTGTTAATTTCCTTCTTAACTTTCTCTTTCACCTTCAGGTTCAATCTGTATGGCCTATGTTTTACTGGTTGGGAATCCAGTCTCAAAATAATTTTCATTTCCCTAATGTTTCCTTTTATTCCCTTCAGTTCTACCACTAAAGTTGGGAATAGGTCCTAATATTCGTGCAATAGGTCAAAAATTTCTTTGGTGGCTTGCCCGTCCCAGTAGTCTCCCACCGATGCTATCTTGGGCTTATCTTCTGACCCGACATTTTGATTTCTCAACTTCATCTGTAGAAGGTGGGCACCTTCCATTAGGGGGCTCTCCCAAATGTCCCCCTCCCCTTCTGTTTCCCCAAAGGTTAGGTGTCTCAGTCCCTCCAACCTATCGTCATCTGATCCTGCATCTACCCTGTCACAGGCTGCATATCCTAGCGACTATATTTCATACAGATACTGCAGTAAATTTTCATCGAGCCCTCCCTCAACCAACGGCTCTAGTGTGAACAAAACCCCTTTTATTTCCTGGAGTGCCTCTGTCATTTGTGCCTCATCACCTATGAATGAGAAGTTTCTAACAAACTGTACCTCCATGGTATCCCAATCTGTTGTTTGTCGACGGAGCTCCTCTTGGACATACCAAGCTCAGGGGACAGTTCCGAGGGTATGTATAAATGCATGTTCCCATCAATCCTTCGGCATTTGATTTTCCAATTCATTATCCAATCCTTGATGTGCTTCTCGGGACTTGAATCCCCCTTGTATCTTTCCTTATACTATGGTTGATCTTCATCCTATCCAAATATTTCCGTCATCGCTTGTTTGATGCTCACCCAGTCTCTTAGTGTATTGAAATGCGTTTTCCACCATCTTGCCGGAGTTGCCATGAGGCTGATACTTTAGAAAGGAGATCCTTTGATCCTCTGTCATTTCTTGGTCTACTCTGTCTAAGAAGGTGTCCACTGGTTCAAGGCCATGATAACTCAGATAGCCAGCTATCTCCACTTCTCCCCGGTTTACTCAGCTTATCATCGCACATCATCTATTGGTCAATTCATATCCCCCATGCTACCATGCATCCCATTGAGCTTCTGAACTGGTTTCCGAGCTTTGGATAATTCACTAGCTTACTGATCCTCCAACTGTGGGGTTGATGTAGTCCTCCCTCTTCCCTGTTGTGAGCGTGTATAGTTGGTCTAACCCTCCTAGCTCATCCCTGTCATCTACTGGTTCTGTAAACCTAGGTCCTTGGTAGGGGTCTAACAGTTGGATCATCCTTAGCCTGTCTGCTTCAAAAATCATCAGTTCCTTCTTTAGGTTTATAACAACGTAGTTCTCATATGCCCAATCAATCCCCAAGAGTGCCAGGTATGGGTCCTTAACCTCCATAATGCCAATCACCTCGAATTGAGTGCGTGTCTTCACCCCTACCACATCAACCTATACATTCTCCAATCTCCCAATTGGTAGTGTGCAGTATTGATTTTCCACTCTTAGTTGAATTGGAGAGTATTTTAGTTGAGGCTTCCCCATTGCCTCCCAAGTTTTCCTAGGTAGGATGTTTACATCTGACCCTAAGTCTAGAATGGCATCCCTTATCTGGAATCTTGCCACTTGCGCATTGATTCAGAACTCCTTGCTGCTTCTTCTCTTGTTCCGTTTCACTCTTCTGGAAGCCTTCTCTAGTAACGTTGCACGTGGTTTTTCCACTTCCTCTTCTTCCATGGATACCATAGCCTTTAGAATTTTTCTCAACTCCTTCAGCATGCCTTCATCCTCAAAAATTTTCAAGAACAGTTTAAACCATTCCCTAATTGGCTGGGTGTGATCAAGCATGTGATCTCATGGTCTTTTATTATCTTTCTCCACAGTCATCCCCTTGAGCATCTTAGTTGCTTCCTGATAGTACTACTTTTGGAGTTCAGACTGATACCCCTTCTGTGGATACACCACTTTAAGGATTAAGGGGGGTCTTCTATCTAGCAGTCCTCCCCTGTCTTCTTCCCTCATCAGGTGACTATAGTAATATTGGTTGTGGGGAGGTTGTCATCGATCCGAGGTTCAACATTCACCAAGTTGGACCCTCTATGTCTGGTCCTTTCTTCCCACTTCGCAATGAGTTCTAGATGATCCTCCTTTGTGTGGGTATTAATCCTGCATTGATAGCACCATGGTCTCCTCGGCAACGAACATTCTCTAGCAACATGCCTTTCCTGGTCACAGTTGTAACACATCACGAGCCCTCTTCGTCCCGTTCTTCCTCCTCGACGATTTCCTCCTCCTCCTCCCCAATTTGAGTCATTAAATGTTGAATGTGGATCTGTCCAGCCTTTCTGCTAGAGTGTCCAACGCTCGACACTGATTGGTGTGATGTGTCATTGATGCGCAAAACTCACAGTAGTTGCTATTGGGGACGTTAGAGTACTTTTGAAAAATAGGGCACATCTGTGGCAAGTGTCCATATGCCCTACAGATCTCACAAAAATCTTGATTATTCCTCCCTGGGAAGGCCCCTTGCGCCCCTACCTCCGTAGCTCCTACGGTTGGTGGTGCTAATAATGACCCCGCAACCCGACTTGGATGATTAATCCCCCACAAACTTGGGCATTCCTTCACGATGTTCCCCTCCACCATGCAGTGGGTGCACCAAACGTTGGGTCTGGCTAGATGCAATGGCTTAAGATATTTCAATTTCTCTATCAAGGTCACAATCTAGTTCTGTAGGCCTAAAATCAATGGATCTTGTAGGCTCATCCCTCCCCTGTATTAATGTGGGTATCCTACCATAGTTTCTATGCATGATTCTTGTTCCAATGCATCATGGAGGGTTCCTATTTTATGTTGTGTTAGTGGCATTTTGATCAAAGGCAAGAGTGCCTTAATGAACCAGTCTTGCTGGTGGTTTGGGTCGAGAGTGTAACTCAACTTGGCAATGGCATCCTTAAACCTTTGCATGAGCTCCCAAGCTGTCTCCCCTTCCCTCTACTTAATTTCCCACAGTTTTGATAGCCCTTGTTGATTCGTCTGTGGTACCTTGAATTCCTACACAAATACTCTATTAATATCATCTATTGTGGGGTTCTGATTCTGCTCCACCCACTTTATAAACTAGTGCAGAGCCCTTTCGCTCAGAGTGGTTTGGAATTCTTCTACTCTTACATTATCTAGAGTCTAATGGGTTGTCTAAATAGCGTCTCAGAGATACTAGTGCTTCTCCATATCCTCATTTCCTCTCCTTGCAAATTCGGGATACCTGGTAAAAGATCCCACCATACTGATTTGGGTAGGAGCTATCAGCACGAACCCTTTTCTCCCCAGATGCTGGGATCCATGTAATCCTAAATTACTAATACTACTCTTTCCTGTGCTACTCTTGATGTTGAACTTGATTCAGTATTTCTCCCACACACTATATACCCGCACTACCTTGGCTAAGCTAATAATGAATTCCTCTAGATTGTGATAAAGTACCAGGGGAAGATCAAGGGAAACACTACCTATGTCTCGGGGGTATTGTTGCTAACTCCTAACAAATTCTCCTTCTTTAATAAATAATCTCATCATCTTGTCACCCATATCCTCTTTGCTTCCTTCTTCATGCCCATGCGGCCTCTTGTCTTACGATTCCCCTAGTGCAACATGTACTTGCATTCCATCTTCCACAACCTACAGGGAAGGTCTGTCCTCATTTCCTTGACTCCCACATCTTCCTTCACAACTCTTGCTTTGCCCAGCACCTTCTTCTCCTTCATCTTCAACTCGGGGTTTTCCCTTCACCACTCCTACTTGGTGGGGCCCCATCCTTTTCTTCCCCAGAGTCTGAATCACTCTTGCCTGCCACTTTTCCACTAGAAGTGCCCTTCTTTGCACCTTGACATCTCTTGCTTTCTTCTGTTCTTTGACATCCATCCCTTTAGCAGCATCTCTATCCTTCAACCAGTAGCATTCCCCCCTCTACATTCTTCCCCTAGTCTTGGGGTTTTACGCTGCCATCCCCAGGGCAAGCGAAGGCAACAGTCCTTCTTCCACCATAAACATCTTAATCCATGTCGGTACTTCCTTCATCAACTCTCCTCTCAGTATCGAGCCGAACACAACTTCCGCCTTTGAGAAATATTGACAACTCTCAACAGCAAACTCAACTACATATCCTTCCACCGTATTCTTTACCCAAAAATTGACTGCTATAGTCAAATCATTATCCAACTGTTGCAGCAGGGCGATATTTGACGGAGTTTAGCTGTGGCAAGCTGTTGTCGATCCACCTAGTTGAGTCTATCCCTTCAACCTTCTCAACCAATTGTACAGGTCCTCTAGGAACTTACACCAGAAAACTTTATACTGATCATTAGTGCCATCAGCATATAAAATTTCCTTGCTTACCTTGCAGATCGTTTGACTTCTACAGGTAGCCTGCTTCGCTACAAATTGGTCTACTTTATGATTCCACCAATCCCTGATCTCTCTCTTAAATATCCTTGACACCATAGTCTGAACCAGTTCTCATACCTTCAGGTCCCGACAATGGAACCATTTGTTGGCTTGAAAGAGTCATCAAGGGGAAGACCCTGGGTTCAAGCACACTAGGCCAACAATAATCTATTTTAGTCTAGGACAGCTCCAACATTTTCACCTTACCCCAAAGGGAAAGGAGTCTCAATCGAGGCGCACTACGACCAAAAGGGAGAAGGGTTCAGCATGGAGTTTAGAAAGTATTAACTAGGATGCATTTGATCACATGTATGGACACATTACATATAACATAGAGATAACATCATGCTTGTGATAAACTAAGGACTACCGATTACATGCAATTGATAATACATTCAAAAATTTAAATATTCATCATACACAGGGCCTAGATACATCACAAGTTGCAACTGATCTTAGCCGTTCTTTATATTAATCTTAGTAACAAACACTACAATATAACTCTGCTTCTGCGACAAAAAACTACATGAAATACTCGACTCAGTTCCACGGGTTTGGCTCAACTTCAAGGACCAAGTCTTCCAGGCTCCTGCAACCTTCCCTCCATCTGTCGCAACTAGGGATCCTTTCACCTCCTCTCAAAGCTCTGTTTCTCCTCTCCTTAACCTTGCTAAATGTAACCCCACTTCTTTCCTGGTCTTCTCCTTTTATATCCTTCTCTGTTACCTGTACTGCTAGTTCTTTCTTTTTTGTTCCTCCCATCGGCTACTTCTACACCTTCCCACCCCCCTTGGCTACCTTTGCCTTCCACTGCCACCTTGCCACAACTCTTGCGAAACTGCATGTTCCGCCAACCAACCTTTGCTTCCACTCATTTCCTTCTCGTCCCTTGGTCAGCCAAAATTGGTCAAAACCTTTTCAAAATTTAAACAAAGGCCCCAACACATGTAGCCGCCACATCTCTTCTCATAGATAAGCTACCATTTCATGAGCTAGTTTATTTCCATTTTGCATGTAAACAATTTTTAGTACTTTGTTATTAATGAATTGAAGTTTTGTTTTCATTGTATCTCTATGTTTATGTTCATATCTATATTTCATTTCATTCCTTCATAAATCTTGATCATTCATATAACTTTATTGAACACTATATAGGGTTTTACATATGCTCCCACATTTAATGGGAATGCAAGCTATAATGTGGCATTGTATAGGTATCCATCAATACAAGCATCAGACAAGAGGAAGGGAGAGATGCATCATTCTCACAATCTCATCATACATAGTGCACTTACCATGAATCGGAGAGAAAAACATTTGATCAAAATAATACTCTCAACATGACTAGGCATAATGCAAAAATTAAAGGGAAACACCCCAACACAATGCCAATATGACATGTAAGGCTCCATTGGATTAACTGTACAATTTTCAACAAAACCTGTACTAAATGATCCATGCATTAAGACCAAAAAGAGGATGTGTAGAACTAGATAAATAGAAATTAACACCATCAAACTCAGATTGGAAAAATGTTTTCGAGAAATAACAACTAGGTTTTATTGGGACTCCTTACAACTCACAATGGATTATTTAACCATGTGACCCTTTTTAAACATCATCATAAATTTATCCAAACTTATACATAGAAACAAAATCAAAACAGAGCTAATTAAACTTTGAGAAAATCAGATATGGAATTTAAAAGGAATCCTTGTAGCTTACAAATACCTCTTCAATCAGTGAACCATTCTCAACATCAAGAGAACATTCAGTTGGTATTTTCATGATAAAGATCACCCTCATCACAACCTTGTACCCACAACCTATAGGATTTTATATATTTACATATCTACATGTAGTAAGAATACCATCTATGAGTTGTAGTATTAGACAAGGAACCATATATGCAAGCATAGCAATCTTGAAAAATAGTCATGGTCACATTTAATGACGAGCACAACAATTCTAAGGTAGAAATAATCAATACCATGTCATGCAATCATACACAATTTCATCAGCAATATAATAATCATCATAACATTAACAATTAACTTGGCATACCAAGAATTTTAGGAATACAAATATGAGAACCACTACTCACAACAACTGTGATAACTAATCTCAAAATAACACTGGGAAACTGAGTTGGGGACTGCAACTCTCTTCCCAGCCATAGATTAGGCTACACTATAACATTTCTTGCAAACCAATCACCCCCAAGCTAGACTCCAGAGCATGAGGAGGTTTCTCAAATAATGAAATCAATCACTACTAGTGGAATCAGGGATTCTAGAGGACCAACTACCTCCAACTTCAATAAACACGAGGGGATAAAAATGCCTGTGTATCCAACCGTAACCCAACACTAGGGAGTCCAGAGGATTCAACTCCACCCTGAAATCATGTAACACAGTGGTTCCACCCAATGAAGGAAATCCATAACTCACTTCCAAACAAAATATGAACAATCAAATGAGACTTATGAATTTCCTTTTACCATGAATCCAAGGATCAGTTTCCATCCTAGTTGTCAAGGGAATCTAGAGAATACCATATACAACCTCAAACCCACAGGGAATCCAAATACTTTTCCTCACTTGAAGGGAATTCAAAAAGTAATAATATTACTCAAATGAGTTATATCTCTTCTCTAAGAGTTGTAGAAGTGTACAACTTCTTCTTAGGTGCAGTTTCCTTCAATTGTCTTCAAGCCAAATTTGTCCACATACTTCATATAACACACTATATGAAAATCATGTAGTATTTAAGATTGTCGACCTATCACATATACACCCCAACTTTTTTACACCTATTGTATCAATATGGAGGTCACTTTGTTGTTACATCTACATTATTGCTCATACCTATACAACATAATACCATGAATCTCTGCACCCCTTATATGTTATGATTATGTTTACTCTCCAGAATTTCCTCTTGTTAGTCATATTTCTCCTTTTCATGTTAGATATTACCCAAGTACCAATCTAGCCTCCTATTTGAATTAATCTCATTTCTGTCTTTTTTCTGCATACAATTCTCTTCTGTTCTGCATACTTTGTGTCTTCCTGAATTCCCTTTTCTTGATTCTCGTTTCTTTCTTGTAGCTCTTCAAATTCCTATATCTATAACATAATGTATTTTCTTCATGTCTTCTATTATTCTTTCCAAATTTTTTTCATTGCTTCCCTCTAGTATGGTTGAAACCTTCTCACTTGTTGTCTACCTGAATTCTCCTCTGCCTCCTTCATATTTCCTATAGTTGTTCAAGTATCTCTTGCTTTTCTATGCCTTCCCAAATTCACCTTCCTTTCATCCTTTTCCTCTCACATTAATGTTTTTATCCTCTGATACAAAAGAAAAAACAAATCCCTCTTCTCTTGCATTGTTACCCTAGATTTATTTTCCGTTTTCCTACCATAATATTACAGGCCAATCACCTTTATGCCACCTAATTCTTTGTCCCCAATATTTTTTTTTTTGTTAGCCCTATCATCTCCAATTTATTTTTTGTATGCCTACTAGAATCTTGTAGGAAAATCACTTTGATTCCACCTAATTCGTTGTCCCCTAATTGGCCACATCACCTTGGTTGTTTCATACCTATCAACCTCCCTGGATGTGACAAAATTATAAAAATACTAGGTAATAATCATCCTGAACTCTAGAAGTATGTGTCCGTTGAATTAGCCCGTATTTTTTTCTTTTTTTTTTCAAAATAATTACATTCTTTACAATAATAGAGAAGAAACCAGGGTCTATCACACTCAATAATCCCATTTTAATTAAAGGAAACACTCATAGAACTTGAAGGGAGCATTATTGAGACAAGTGGTGTGGTCCATTGTTTAGATGGAGTTCAACTGGTAGTGAAGAAAAAATGGTCAATAGATGCATCACTCCTTAGGATAGGAGTGGGATTAACTAAATGTTGCATCAGATCAACAACTTCATTGCCTGGTGGTTTACTAGGTTACTAAGAAACCATAGGTGTTTCCATATTAGAAGAGAAATCAACCGTGGACCACTCTTTTATATTTGGAATAATAGAACACATATGATTAAGCTTATATTCATTGAAATTTTTTAAAGGGAACTTAAGCTTGTGTCTTTCCCTTCTAGAATTCTTAGTAACCTCATTTTCCCCAACATGACTTTCAGTGGCTAGTTGTTCATACCTGAGTATGACTTATGGTTGCTAGTGACTTATCTTCATTATGTCTTGTAGTGATTGATGACATGTCTCAAACATTACTTGTAGAGGTTGGTGGCCCATATCTAGCATGACTAGTAGTATCTAGTGATTCATTACTAGCATAAGTTGTAGTGACTAGTGACTTCTCCTTTTGTATTCACTTATTCTTATTCATCCTATTTTTGTTCTTTTAAGAATTTTGGTTACTAAGATTTAGACATTCACCAAAATAGATTGGAGGAAATAACTTCCCTAGAAAATAAGTTTTAAGAGAATTTGTAATGTTTGGAATGGATATCAACCACACTGGGAGTTCCACAACAAATCCAAGAACATTCAATATGGCCATCAAAGGGACACTGACATTTCGAAAATAAGTAAAGGTATATGAATCCTCTTGGGGAGGGTTCTCTAAATTTCCTGACATAGGATTAGTATTAGGTGTGAAGGGATTTTGGTGGGGTTTGGAATCAATGATCTACCCCCATGGACATGAATGCCCCCAACACTAATAAAAACACTAGAGGAAGTACCAAACTTAGGGTTAAAATTATTACCATATGGGAAACTAACATTTGGTATTTTTAGGATACCTATAGGAATGTTTGAAGCAGGGGGAAACTTTACTCGTATATTAAAACTAAATCCTTGCTCCCCATTTAATACTAATTCAAATGCTGACACTTGAGATGAAGCATTGGGAATACTAACATTAGGAATATTCATGGAAGGAAATGAAGTGATTGGTGGAATTCCAAAGATGGGATGATTATATGGACTTTACATGAAGGTAGGAGTACCCAAGGCACTAAAATGTGGTGAGGATGTAGTCGTTGTGAATCTTTCCATCATACCTGAAGATGTAGAGTTACACTTCCCCATCTTAGATGAGTCACTAATTATAGACATCATATGATGATTTATATAGTAAGAACAAGAATCACCAAATGATATATTCATCCATATGAGTAAAGGGGCAATGGAACTAGTGAAGATATTAGTTAGCCCTAATAAAAGATGTTTTTTAAGAAACGAAAATAATTATCCTATGGCCAACTAGATACTAACAACCATAGAGCACACTATAAAAAGAACCTAAGATAACATTAAGCAAACCAAGTATATAAAGGTACATTTCTAAATACAATATTCTTGAGGTGATAAAATCCCCAAGGAATTTGAACTAATGTATGGCTTAGAAGTAGCTAGCCCAACCTTAGAAAAATACCTTTCACTAGCTAGGGTAACACTCATGGAGTTGAGCATCACCTCCTTGGAGCACTAATATGGTGATTAAAATTTTCTTTAGGTACCGTTGTGACTTCCCACCTATAGTCACCTAGGTAAGAATCCTAAATATACGCCACTAAATTAACCACCTCACTGCAAAATGACCCCTGAAATACGTGGGACTATGACCATATGCATAGGCATGGAAGGTAAGCCTAGAACCTTTTGGGAGATTGGTCAGATTGAGCCATATGCCTACCAATGAAATCAATTGACACACATAGTATAACGAGCTCCAAAAGCCAATGGAGTGGGGACGCCACTCCATGAGTCCTGATGTGACCTTGTGCTTGATTATTGTGTTAGGGGAGATTTAAAATAGAAATTTGGCATGGTAGTGGGTTTTACACTCTCTAGTAAATCTAGTTTTTGTTTTATGGCCTTGGAGAGTTAACTTTCCAATCCTATTTAGAGGCCCTATATTACTTTGCTTGTTTGTTTGCTATTCAAAAAAGTCTAATGTATTTTAATTAAGATTATTGTTAGTGGTTGTTATTTACTCAAAGATATGGAATGGAACAAATAATGGTATGGCTCATTTCAACCCCAAAGAAAAATTGAAATGTGGAAAATAAAAAATGCAAGTTTTCCAATTTATAACAATAAAATAACCATTCACTTCATAGCAACCATCAATCATTTCAAAATACAAATTCAATGTCCAAAATACATAACCAACACTCAAATACAACTCTTAAAAGAGCTCTAAAATGCTCCAAAAGGGACAATCATAAACTATAGTTTTTGTTTTTTTTTTAAGTTCTAAAGGGTTTATTGCAAAGGAATAGGGTTCCTACAGTTTGTAGGAAGAAACCCAAAGATTTTTTCACAAAAAAAAAAGATTGATTTCTATGTAAAATTGTAGCAAGAAAAAGCTTCATTTGACTCGTGCCTTAGTCAAATGTAGAAATTCAAATTTCCACATCAATACGATGAATTTGGTTTCAATTAATAGGAGTGACATGGCCAAGTCACTTAGTTAAGTCACTCAATTCGAGTTTGCGGGAAAGAAGTAAAGTTATGCATGAGTTGATTGTTAAGATCTAGCAATCTAGTGGAGTTATAGTTAGTGAAAATCAGTTATCTCAGCTCTAGTCATGAATAGAATCAGTAGGAGTTTAGTTGAGTAGTTGTAACTATTGTTAACTCATTGATCTCTCAGTTAACTAGTAAATTTACTAAAATACATCCCTAGTCATGCATGCAATTCAAATTTCCTAGTTGAGTGGAGGGAAGAGGAATAATTGTATTTATTATTATATACTAGTGAGTGTACAAGTTTTTTGCATGTAGCGGATGAGCTAATTTCCTTAGAATTGTGCAAGAAAATAGGAAAGCGAGTGTAGGAACGTGAGTGCAAGAAGAGAAAGTTTAGGAAGACAAGTGCAAGAAAAATAAGTGTAGGAACGTTAGTGCAAGAAGAGTGAATTCAGGAAGCACAAGTGTAAGCAGAGCGAGTGCAAGCTCAGTGTTTTCTAGAGTAGACTCGGGAGGAGATCAATAATGCAGTGCAAATTGAGCTTCAAGGATTGAAATTGTCATTGTAATAGATCAATTTTCCCTTTTGATATAATATAACTAGAGGAGTGGTTTTTCCTAGTTGGGTTCCCTAGTAAAAATTGTGTTCCTTCCACATAATTTAGTATAAGGATATATATAGATATATAGATATAGATATATATATATATCTATATATATATATATATATATATATATATATATATATATATATATATTAGTGTGATTTCATTAGCAATTACAAATTCATTACAATTTGTACATTGTATTAGAGTTATTGCAAACTATGTATAAACCAGGTTCCAGATCTTCTCTCAGAGAAATTTCGATTTACAAAGTTCTCAGACCAGATTTTCTTAAGTGTAGAAGAATGTATTTCAATGGATTGAGGCTTGATTGCAGCTTAATTATTTTTGCTTGGAAATATAGGATGGAAGTTGTCCTAGATGACAATGGAGTATGGGAATATACATAAATGAATATTCCAAAACTAGCATCATCATATGCATAAGCACTTTCTTAGTGGAAGAAAGACACAACAAAAGCTAGGAGGATTATTCTGGAGGGTGTCAAAGATCAGGTGGTTTCAAAATTGCATGGAAAGGATATTCCTTTTGCAATGTGGAAAAATCTCACAGATCTATTCCAAAGCAGTAATCATGCTAGGAAATTGGCATTGAGAGACAAGTTCCACAACATTCAAATAGGTAAAAATCGAAATTTTGTTCAATACCTATCCAAATTCACTCATGTTCGATATGAACTTGGAGGAGTTGGAGAAAATGTTCCATCATTTGAACTTGTGAGCTTAGCACTCCTTGGCCTTTTGAAATCCCAACACAACTATCATGACTTAGTTAATGGAAGACACAAGCTACTAGATTGGGAGAGACATTGGTCTAATTTGGTTTAGGAGGAGGTAAAAATAAACATTAGAGATGGTTTCACATCCAAAACTAATGAGGAATACATTTTTTATTTGGCGGGTAAAGGAAAGAAAGCCAAGGGAAAGGAGGCCCAAGGCAAGAAAAAACTCATCCAAAACCATGGCAAGAAGAAAGATCTCAGTAAAATTAAATGTTTTAACTACCATGAGTATGGACACTATGCAACCAAGTGTCCACACAAGAAATACAGTAAGAATCCTGCAGGAGAAACAAGAGGTGATGCTCTCACATCACAATTTGAGTTAGATTTCACCCTCATTGCATGCATGGAAAGTACTATACGAGACAAGCTATGGTAGTTAGATTCTGGTGCTTCATTTCATATGACAGGAAATAAGGAGCTTTTCAATAGCTTGGAGGTAAAGGTCTTACACTTACACATAGAACTTGGAGATGATGGGAGGTATAGTACCAAAGGGATTGTCACTGTCACCTTTAAGAGGGATTTAGACTCTCATATTCACCTAAAGAATGTAATACATGTGCTTGGTTTGAATTTTTTTTTGGTTTTTGTAGCTATACTTGAATATTGTGGATATGATGTGGTTTTTAGTAAGGGGAAATTTTTCCTGAAGTATGTTGCTACTGGAAAAGTAAAACAAATTGGTGTTCAGGTTAAAAATATATACAAGTTAGAGGTATATTTTGTCATGCATGCAACTATACCTCCAGGAGTGAGGTGGGGTGATGTAGATCCTTAGTCCCATAGCTGCAAATATTTGGGCAGGGTTTATAGGAGAGCAATAGTAGTTACAATATACTCTTCTCATGGATCATTAGCCTTGCTACAGGGGCCCACAATATTTAGTACTAGAAGGATTAGTGTTAGTTGATGCAGTTAGATCTTGAGGAACAATGTAGGGGCTAGTAGCAATCAGAGACTCAAGAGACAATTGAAGCTTAGATACATAGTTGATTCGATATTTTGGATGCTCTCATTTGCAGTTGTTGAAGTAGAAAAAAAAAATGAGAGAGAGTGTTATTTGTGTTACAGTATATTACTCCATAGGTGAAGGATTGGAGTTCTTCAGAAACCTTTTTTTACTAAGAGGGAGTGTTAAATTATACAGAGAAAAGGCTTCATTTGACTTGTGCCTTATTCAAATGGAGAAATTCAAATTTCCACATCAATAGAATGACTTAAGTTGCAATTAGCAAGAGTGACATGGCCAATTCACTTAGTTAACTCATTCAATTCAAGTTTGTGGGTAAGAAGTAGAGTTGTACATGATGTGATTACTAAGATATAGTAATTTAGTGGAGTTATAGTGAGCGAGACTCTGTTATATGAGCTCTAGTCATGAATACATTCAATAGGAGTTCAATTGAATAGTTGTAACTATTGTTAACTCACTGATCTATTAGTTAACTAGTCAATTTACTAAAAAAAAATCCCCAGTCATGCTTGTAATTTGAATTTCCTAATCGAGTGGAGGGAAAATACATAATTGTATTTATTATTGAATACTAGTGAGTGTACAACTTTTTCCATGTAGAAAATGAGCTAATTTCCTCGTAATTTCTCAAGGAAATAGGAAAGGGAGTGCAATAATGTAAGTGTAGGAAGAGTAAGTGCAGGAATGCAAGAGCAGGAATGTGAGTGCAGGCAGAATGAGTGAAAGTAGCATGAGTGCAGGCAGAGAGAGTGCAATTTTAGTATTTTCTAGAGTAGACTAAGGAGGAGATTAGTATTGCAATGTATATTGAGCTTCAAGGATTGAAGCTACCATTATAATAGATCGTTTTTCTCATCTAATATAATACAAATAAAGGAGGTTTTTTTCCTAGTTGGGCTCCTAATTAAAAATTGTGTTCCTTGAGATTGAATGATTGCATGTGTTTATATTGTTAGATTTCCCTCCCGTGGAATTTAGTAAAAGAAATTTGTGTCTGTTGATTTCAATGTGACTTTATTATTAGTTACAAATTTCAAGTTATTTCTACATTCTACACCCTACATGCCCTCTTTTGTGCACATTACAAGGGAGGTTTCTCATGAGTAGTGGTAGAAAGAGTGACCGTGTAGGTAAGGTCACACCTATAATGCCTATGAGAGCACAACTAGTCACTATCTTTCCCTATCCAATTTGGTGACAGTTGCGACTATAAACTGAGACAAATTGTGACTATGGGGGATGTTGTAACCAAAATTTGTAGGTGTTAACACGGAAAAATCATACATACATTTGTACAATCTAGATGATGCCCAAAGTCATCTGGTAGAACGTATAGGTGAAGGATTTCTAGTTGAGAACATTGTGAAGTAAAAAAATCAAAACTTCTCCAAAGGTTTCAACTATAAAATTTACCCACGTGGCCATGCAAAGGCCAAAATTAGAGACCATGCATATTTTTCTTCAACAATGGCATGGTCAAACGAAAGTTCAAATCAACATTCTGGGACCACTTCACACACTTGGAATATGGGATTCCCTGACATGTACTATTCAAGGATAAGTTATTTCGAGTCAACCTAGAGATATGTGACCCCCAAGGGATCCCATTGTCCTACTCATAATTCATTTTCTCATTAATTGACCAAGAGAGGGAAGAGGAATTCAAATTCTATATAAATAGTCCATTGGAAGACAAAAAAAAAGGCAATGTTATGCTAGCAAAATTACTCCCAAGAAATCTTGCATTCCATTGTTAAAGAAGAAGTAGAGAATTGTTATGCTGGAAAAATTTCTCCTTAGCAATCCATCATTCTAGTGGAATAAGATTTGATCATTGAGAGAGTCTTCATACTTCTTTGGGAGAGAGGAGAAGCTTGCAAAGAGATTGAGGAAAGGAACCTCCTTGTTCAGGATTTTTTAGCACCATTTCTCAAAGAATTCTGTCCAAGTTTTTAGAATTCATCAATTGTATCTCTTCTACATTCAACAGTCAATAAACGGAACCCTTTTCCATTACTTTGTTGACTTGTTTTATTCATAAAGCATTTTTTATGTGTTTATATTCTATTTTTAATTTATGTTTATGTATGCATTGTTTTCACAATTTATAATTTTTTTTCTCATGTTTGTCCACTAACAACAACCAATTATCTGTATTTTCTTTGCAAGGAATAACTAATTGCTAAGAAGGTGTCTTTTGGTACCCTATAGAAACAAAAACACCACTACAGATTTGGTGACTCCATTGGTTTATTTTCTTTCCTCTAATAGTTTCTTTTGTAGGACATTCTCTTTGCATTATCACTACTTAGTGTGTTCATCACCTCTCTATAGTTTTTGCAGTTACTGCAGGACCTGTTTTCGGTTGGAAAGCCCAACTGTTCAATTTTGTATGCCAGCTGCATGGATTTTGTCGAGAAAAACATACACACACGCTTGTGCATAGAAAATCTCATGTGGTTGACAAAGAACATACAAAAAATTATAATTTTTATGTTAGGAAACCAACTCACCAAAAGATAGAAAAGATAGATCAACGCCTTAGAATTAAGCCTCTTCAAGGGGGCAACCTCCTTTACATTACACAAATGAACAATTCTTAGATGATACAAATGACTAAACCTCCCTTCTATATATAGGAGTCTAAGGCTAATATAATCAAGCTGACATAACAGTAATAACGTAAGGGCACAAAAATAACAATAGTGGGTTTCTATGGGGCATACTAATAATAATAAGGGGACAATAGGGGCACAATAATAACAATAAGGGATATAATGACAATAGTAATGGGGGAATCATTATTATTCTAGGGGTCTAACATGCCCCTCTCCTTCCGAAAAGCATTGTCCTCAACGCTTGAGTAGTTTTGGATGCTTCTGTATAAAATTCTCATCCTCCCATGTGGAATCTTTAGCAGATAAGTTCTTCGACTTAATGAGATACTCCGAAATTGATCGATTTCATAGGTGTCGAGTTCTTGTTTCTGTGACTACTTCCGATTCCAATATGATTTTTCCTTCGTCATCAAATTCTAGCAACATTATTTGAATTGGGAGCTTGTCACCTATAACCTTCTTTAAACATGAAACATGCAAAACTGGGTGCACTGGGGAAGCTGTAGGAAGCTCCAATTTGTATGCCATAGTACCAATCTTTTGTAACACCTTGTACAGACCATAATACTTTGGTGATAATTTATTATCCTTCTTAGCTTGCTTGAGGGACATTTGTTTATATGGTTGTAACTGTAGGAATACCCAATCACCTACATCAAAACTTCTTTCACTGAGATGTTGATCTTCCTATTGTTTCATTCTATTCTACGCCAACATGAGGTATCCTTTAAGAGTTGAAGAACTTGTTGTTGATGCTCGATGTGATGTTCTACTGCTTGAACCTTAGAATTTTCTCTTAAATATGATGTGATGGATGGTGGATGATATCCATAAAGTGCCATAAATGGGGTCATTTTTGCTACAGTATGGAAGGAAGTGTTATACCACCATTCATCCAGAGGCAACCATTTGACCCATTGTGTCTATTTATTAGATACAAAGCAATGAAGATATCCTTCCAAACATTTGTTTACTATCTCAGTTTTCCCATCAGATTGAGGATGATAAGATGAGCTATGAGTTAACTAAGTACTGAGACAGGAAAATAATTATGTCCAAAAATTTCCAGTAAAAATGAGATCTCTGTCGCTTACAGTAATCTTTGGGTTTCGATGTAGCTTTTGAATTGTTTCCATAAATGCAGTAGAACTGTACTGGCTTTCAATGGATGTGATAATGCACAAAAGTGTGCATACTTGGTAAGTTTGTCAACTACCACCACGATCACACTCTTTCCCTCAGACTTGGGTAAACCTGTGATAAAATTCATTGAAACCTCCTCCCAACATTGGCTTGGAATGGATAAAGGTTGTAATAAACCTGGGGTCTTAATTGTTTCAACTTTATTTTGTTGGAAAACCAAACATTCTGCCACAAAATTTTGAATATCTGATTTAAGGCCATCCTAAAAAAATTCCTTCTTAACCCTATGGTAAGTTTTTAAAAATCCTGAGTGCCCTCCTATGGGAGATGTGTACAATTCCATAAGAATCTTTTGTTTGAGTTTGGAATTCTTACATAGGTATAAGCGATCTTTGTACCATAACGAATCATTTTTCCATCTAAATGTACTAGATGTACTGGGATCTTGTTGTATCTTTCGAATGAGTGCCCACACTTCTTCATCATTCTTCCATTCCTCCCTTGCTTCATTTATCCAATCTGGTTGGATAATAGAAATGGCGCACAAAAATGCTTCCACATCCTCATCCTTTCTTGAGAGTGCATCAACCACAACATTTTTCTTCCCTTTTTTGTAGATGATTTCAAAGTCATAACCCAACATCTTTGTGACCCATTTTTGTTTCTCTTTAGAGGATAATCTTTGTTCTAAAAAGTATTTAAGACTATCATGATCCGTTTTTACCTTGAAGTGTCTTCCCATTAGGTAGGGTCGCCATTTCTCAAGTGCATGTAGTATTGCCAACATTTCCTTCTCATAAATAGCTTTGTGTAAATACTTTCCCTTGATTAGACAACTTTCAAAAGCAATGGGTTTTTCATCTTGCATTAAAACAACACCAATTCCATTTCCTAAAGCATCACATTCCACAATAAAGGTTTTTGTGAAGTCCAGCGTAGCTAAGACCAGTGCTTGGTACATTGCCTCTTTAAGATGTTCAAAGGACTTTGTTGCTTCTGGAGTCCATGAAAATGCATCTTTCTTCAATAATGTTGTTAGAGGTGCTGCTATTCTCCCATGATTCTTAAAAACTTGTGATAATACCCTATCAACCCGACAAATCCTCGCAAATGCTTTATGGATGTGGGGATTTTCCATTCCTTATTGGATTTAATTTTTCTAGGGTCTACCTTAACTCCTTCATGAGATACAATATGACCCAGATATTCCACCTCTTGTACTCCAAAGAAACATTTGGAGCTTTTTGCATATAATTGTTTCTCCTCCAATAGTTTGAGCACCCTATCAACATGTTCAATGTGATCCTTCCAAGACTTGTTGTATATTAGTATATCATCAAAAAATACGAACAAAATTTTCTAAGGAAGGGTTTGAAAATGGAATTCATCAAACCTTGAAATGTAGAAGGTGCATTCGTAAGGCCAAAAGGCATGACCAAAAACTCATAGTGACCCTCATGAGTTCTAAATGCTATTTTCGGAATGTCTTCGGTCTTCATTTTGATTTGATGATATCCTGAACGAAGATCCAACTTGGTGAAGTAAATTTATCCATGCAATTCATCCAATAATTCGTCAATGATAGGAATGGGAAATTTATCTTTAATAGTGAGCTTGTTGAGCTCCCTATAATCCGGACAAATGTGCCATGATCCATCCTTCTTGTGCACCAATACTACTGGAGCAGAGAAAGAACTTTGACTAGGTTAAATTATACCAGCCTCTAGCATTTCTAAAACCATACGTTCAATTTCACTCTTTTGGGCATAGGGATATCTATACGGCCTGATGTTTGGAGGAACACTTCCTGGAATCAAATGAATATCATGATCATCATCACAAATAGGTAGGAGACCTTTGGGAGTCTCAAATACATTGGAATGATTGTCCAAGACTTTTTGGAGATCAGGAGAAATAGATGATTTCGATGTGGGAACCTCTAGTGAACATAGTTTTGCAATTACACCACGTTGTTCCTTCTTTAGAATCTTTTTCATACCATTAGAGCTTATTATCTTTCCCGGTTTCCCTATAATACCCATTGATTCGACTTCCTTTCCTTCTACACAAAATTTCATGAAAAGTTCTTGAAAATTAAAAGCTATTGTACCCAAGGATTGCAGCCATTGGACTCCTAGTACAACATCAACACCAGGCTATTCAATACATATTCTCCCATGGATAGATTGATATTATGGCACTTTCCAGAGCAATTTATGGTTCCTCCACTTGCAACCATCACTTGACACTCTGGTTTTGGATATAGGAATCAATTCAATTCCTTTGCTATCTTACAATGAATAAAATTATGGGTACTTTCCGAATCAATCAACACTATTACCTTTTTCTTCTTCATATGTCCTTCTATCTTGATAGTTTGAGGAGTCATAATTCCAGCCAATGCATTACAAGATATGGTTGGATTCATTTCTTCTTTATCTAGGGTTTGTTCCTACAGTATATCCTCTTCTCTTAACATTTCTTGTTCCTTTTCTTCCTCCTCTTCACAATCTATGTAGAATAATTTCTTCACGGCACACTTATGACCTTTAGTGTATTTGCTATCACAGCTGTAACAAAGCCCTTTTGCTCTTTTTTCTTCCAAATTTTGTGGTGTCAACCTTGTAGGTTGTGGAAGGCTAGGGGCAACAACACTTCCATCTTTATAGTTATGAGTGGTAGGCTTCCTGGTTGCCATAATTTTGCTTTCCATTTTTCTTGCTAACCTGAATGCCTTCTCCAATGAATCAGGTTCCCAAAGGTGAACCTCATGTTGGATACTATCCTTTAAAGTCCCCATGAACACATCAATCATATGCTTCTCTGGAATATCTTTTACCCTTATGTTCAATTTTTGGAAGTCCTCAATGTGCTCCATCATTGAACCCTTTTGTTTGTCATTTATCAATTGGCTAAAAAAGGTGTTTCTTTTTGTATCCTCATAATGTGCTACCATTTCTTCTGTAAAAATTGCCCAAGTGAAAAAATTTTTAAGAAAGCAAAGCCATCGATACCATACAAACTGATTTGGTTCCAAATATAAAGTTGCAATACGTACCTTTTGTGTGTTTTTCACATTATGGAGATCAAAAAATTACTCCATCTGTAGTATCCATGTTTCGGGATCCTTGCCATCAAACTTCCTCATGTCAGTTTTTGGAACATGGTGGGTCTTCAATCCAACATTAGAGTCTACGAAATCATGATTAACATTTCTTTTTTTCTCATCATGAGTTTCCTTTACTACCCTTTCACCATTAGTGACCATTTCTTGTAGCAACTTATTCAAATTTATCTTCAATTCTTCCATCTTATCGTCCATGCCATCCATCTTAGCTTCCACGCCATCCATATTAGCTTCCATCTTAGCTTGCATTCCATTCATGTTAGCTTCAATGCCATTCATCTTGGCTTCATTTACCTTTAGTGAGAATGAAATGTGTTGTACTTGGTCTTGTAATTTTGATATATCATGTTGCATTTCTTCCTCTTCTTCACAAGTCATGCTAGAGCTTTCAGGTTGCTTACTAGGTGTTTCCATTTTCTTTCTTCGGGGCATTAATTAATGCTAATAATTCTTCATTATTCCCTTTGAATTCCTTCAAACTAATTTTTCAAACCAATCTTATGCAAAATTTAAAAAACAACTACACACCTTTTTTTTCACTTTGTAATAGCTCGATATTGAATCTATTGTATCTCTATAACTGCAGATCTCGAATATTGGAAATCGCATCCTGTGGTAGCCCTTTGAGTCTTCTTTCTAACCCAGCAATTTTGATCAATATTGGATTCTCCAGGGAAGAGTTATGCCAAATCTCCCACGGTGACTTGATTATAAACTAGTTCAGTAGAGCAAACTTGTACGACATGCCACGTGTCACTATTTCGACCTTAGTACTTGAAACTGATACATGAAAAACTATATGTCGTTCTATTTATGAAAATTCTTATGAAATTTCAATCTAATACTCAAAACAAAAGTTATGATGACTTTCCCTAGGTCACCTGTTTGGAATATAATTCGAAAGTTTGCAAAAACCCTAATTTCCTCATATCATATCTCCGCAAATATAGCGAGACAAGCTCTGAAATTTGGACCCAAAGTTCAGAACAATTTCGTATCAAATGGATTTTTTTTTTAGCTTCTGAAATTTTGCATAAAAAACTTTATATCTCAAATGCCACGATGACCTATTTGGAGCAGCGAAACCCTAAAATCCAAAGCTCTAGTACCAAATGTTAGGAAACCATCTCACCAAAAGATAGAAAAGATGGATCAACGCCTTAGAATTCAGCCTCTTCGAGGGGGCAATATCCTTTACATTACACAAATGAACAATTCTTAGATGATACAAATGACTAAACCTCCCTTCTATATATAGGAGTCTAAGGCTTCATAATATAATCAAGCCAACATAACAGTAATAGCATAAGGGCACAAAAATAACAATAGTGGGTTTCTATGGGGCATACTAATAACAATATGGGGACAAATTGACAATAGGGGCACAATAATAACAATAAGGGATACAATGACAATAGTAATGGGGGAATCACTAGTATTATAGGGGCCTAACATTTTCTTTCCTAGATGATTGGCAACCATTAGTGAATTTTCTTCACATCTACAATTTTTTTCCAATTAGCTCAAATTGCCTATTTTCTTTACTAATCACTAATAGTAGAGTAATTATATTTTATTTTATTTTTATTTACATTTCACACACATCTTAATTAGGGGGAATATTAAGTAGACACACTCCACATATCTTTTTCAATACATTTTTCTATTTTTCACAAATCACATAGCTTAATTAGTAAAGGAGTAAGTGACCCATTATCCACATATCTTGTTACTAACCAAAGCATTTTTATTTCATTAGTTTTTGGGACTAGGACCAAGTGTTACTACATAAAGTAAGTAATATCTACTTCCCTTGCATCTTTTAGATGAACCTGGGCTTGCATATGAAATCTTTCTTAAAGCACTTGAGTTTTCCATCTCCCTTTAGGCACACATAGTGTAATAGGAAAAGAGTAAGTGGCCCATTATCCACACATTATTTATATTTCTTGCAAGGAATAATAAAAACTTAGTGTAATTAGAGGGTATTGTAAAGGATCATCAAATATCCACATCTTATCACACTTTGTATGTTCACTTTTCCACTTGCACACACATTACACATCACACACTAAGATTCTATAAGCTTTGTACAAAAGGGCATCCAGTTTCCAGAATTTTTTGTATTTAGTTTGTCTTGGCTTACATTATCACACCAAAAGTGAAGCAAGGCCCCTAAAAGCAACCATAACTTGACCAAACTAAATTAGGGTTAGGCATCCCACAGAGACCACAGAAGAATTTATAGTTCAGGTTAGGACCATTAGGCCTGGGCATCCCATAAGGTGCCATGGTCATGTTACATGTTTAAAACATGGAAGTGACTTTTATGGTGCTTAAAATCCTTCATCATCCCACAAAAAAGACTACCCGAGTATGATAGAGACCTAATTCAAAGGGAGTTCAGCTTAGGTCTACTATGTGTGGTGCTATTTTAGGCTACGAGATCCTTCTAGTGCTTGGTATTGGTAATTGAATACCAAGAAGCTAAAGACTCGGCTGATCACATGGGACGAAGGTATCTTAGTGGCCAAAATTAGGGCATCCTTTCCCTATATGTGGAGGTGTGGGAAGAATTAAATCCTAATCCATTAACTTGGTTGATTCTTTGGCTGCTAGAAAGTGTCGCCTATTCTCTTAGGACATTGCCCCAATACCTGTCAAAATGTATCTCTGCAAGGCCTAGTTACGTTAAGAGTGGGAAGGATCAATAAGTCTTCATTGGATATTTATCATACTCAAATACAAATGAAAACTATTTTTTGTTTGATTGATCACATAGCATAAGTTAAAGGGAAAGTAATCATGTTATTTTTTCATTTTGTTTTATATATGTGATTTACTTGATTTGATACTTATCTCCTTACTTAGTCACATAAAGTGACACACACTCTATTCGACACCATAGGGGACCCCACGACTACCTGTTTCTCTTGGAACTTCCAAAACCTCCCCCCCATAATCAATAGGTGTGCTAGGTCACTCACCATTTAGACATAGAAGACACCACACAACTGTTGGAAATAATACTAGGGGGCGGGGGGGTGAATCAGTATTATCAAATCAATAAAACTTTTTCATTTCCATACTTAGATACATATACGCAACTTCAATTAATGGAACCCGCGTGTAAATGCAACTGTGTCCAATGCAACTAGCGTATATCCAGAATACTTATGATTTAGTTAATCCATTAAATGTTGATCTTTAGTTAGTGCATCAGAACTTCATTAATCATATGTAAAGTAAGCAGGTGAAGTAAAACAGAACAGATCATCACACAAGAAGCACACATGAACACCATGATATAAGGTGGAAACCCAATGTGGGTGAAAACCACCTGCTGCAAGTCGTCTCTATCTTCTTTTAATAAGAAACTTCATTTTACAATAGTTCTGTACTGGTGCAGTCTTATACCAGTACGCAGGCTTCTACCTGCAGAGGGCTACAACCCTCTCTCATTTTCCAGACTCTCCTAGATGGGAGCTACAACCCCCTTAGCTCTTGTACTATCTGAACCATTTACTAGTATGTAGGTGCCTGCCTACTGAATTCTCCAATCTTCACCTGTTCTCTAGCTACTACTAGAAGGGAGCTACCACCCCCTTTGCTCTTGTACTAGCTGATGTACTAGTACGTATGCGCCAGCCTACCATCTCCTTTCATCCTCCAGGAACCACATTTCATACATTTTTAGACTGGATACTCCTGAAGCACAACACTATAATTTGAAGGCCACGTTTCATCCAATTTTCATACTGGACCCATCAATATCATTGAAGCACAAAACAATCAATACTAGCATCATCAATTTTTGAATAACTGAGACACTGAAACCCTGTCAACAACATAGTCACCAAAACACAGAGTAGAACACTGAACTCTGCAACAATATTCAGAACCAACTGTATCATCAAAATCATGCATCAGAGTGCATACGCTACTTGGAAGTGCTGAACCAGCGTGTACACGCAACTTCACCAAGGTGAACCAGTGTATATGTCATCAATTACTTACGTATAACTTGATGCACTTCCTGACATCAGACATATTACATATACAAGGATAATATGTGTGTTAGCACCCAAATCTAGTCCATCAGATCACATAAATATGAGTCATTATGATCATGATCCAATATTAGTTCTCATCCATCAATAATGAAGCTAAACACAGTCAATCAAACAGGATATGCAGAATACTGACACCATTAAACTGTTATCAGAACTCATCAACAACTAGAACCACCTGTAACTTCAGACATCATAGCTCAAATGGTATACGCTACTACAATGAACCAAACCCGCGTACATATGCGCTTACACCAAAGCCAACCCCCGAACAGATCTATAAATATTCAATCATGACTTGCAGCGATTTCAAACTTAAGTTATACCCAGTTCAGATCATTACATGCATCAGTATACAGATCTAGAATAAACATAATCAATCATATAGAGATAGTTCATTTCAAACCATTTGATCCTGATCTATCCTTATATCTTGTTCTCCATCAACTGGTGAGATCCCTCCTTAGCTCATATCAAGCAATGCATCATCAACCCATAACCTGCATACTAAATCTCATACTTCATCAGATATTCAAGACTTTCTCGATGCCCTTGCCTAATGATCTTCTTCTCCTTTTATAGTCTTAGGCCTTGCTCAATACCATGGTCCAAAACCATAAAAAACTAATACCATGGACCCAATACTTGGAATCAACACGCTTGACGAGATACTATGGTCCAAAACCATAGGTTCAAATACCAAGGACTAACTGCCATGGACCAAAACCCAATGTACGCGCCTTCTCTTGCATGAAAGTGCGTGTATACGTATACGCGTCTTCTCAACGACTAACCTGCATGTATACACGGCTTGGTCATGATGAACCTGCATATATATATTTTCTCTTCATTCTTGTAGTCTGATCATCAAATCCTTGCTGCTGACCTACTGCACTATGATCTGCCATCTATGTTATTTGCCATCTAGGACAACACTTTTCTCATAATGCCAACAACAACCACTGTTATAGGCTCATCCTTTATGGATGCAACTTTCATTGCAACCCCTCCTCATCAAAACACTCATTTGACTACTCCTTAAGAGACTTTGCACACTACGCCTCAGGGGACCCCTCACACTACCCCTTAGGGAAGCCCACACACCACCCCTCCAGAGTCCACATGGTACCCACCAAGGTAACCACTCTCATACTTCCCCATAGGGAACCCCTTTACCTATAGTTGTTCAAAATCAATTTTCGATGGTGACCAACTTCCAAGTCCCATTTTTAGCTTCCTTAAATCTCCCTGATTTAAGTCAATTAAAAAATGACCCTATTGCACATGGCTAGAGCTAGCCACCCATGGCAACCAAGCTACCTTTGTATGTGCCAAAATTCAAATGGAAATAAGAAGAATATTTGGGAAACCATGCCTTTCACCTTTGGTGTTCATCCAATAATGTCATGGAAGACATTATTCACCTACGACTGTTTCAACACACCATCATAGGGGCCACAACAAAGTGGTACATAGGCCAACCCTCTAGGTCACATGGGAACTTTGGTTCTCTAGACACAACATTCCTCACATTTTTTTAGCTCCCTATTCGCTAAGACTCCAGACTGGAAATTTTAACTCATTTCAAGAAAACATCTGATATGCACATATTAGACCACATCCGTGAATGGAAGAAACATCGTAGCTTGTGAAAAGCTCACCTAGAATCAAAAATACTCCTTGACTTTTTTTTTAGATCTATCATGTTAGAAATCTCAAAAGTTGTCGCAAATTCATCCCCACAAAATGAGGAAGAGGCTATTAGCAAAGCTCAACAGTAAGAGCTCATATAAACATAATCCAGATACCTATACTATGTCCTTACAGATGCACCCTACCTACAAAATTTTTAAACAGAGTAACCAAGCGCATCTAGTGTTGCAAACGTGTTGATTGGGCCCATAGCACAATATCAACCTAGAAACACCTTCCACTACTCTGGAAATACATACAGTGGCAAACCATTTGGTGGCACACTTGCAACACCACCACCTCAAAGCATAGGATACTATCCTATCAACCTACACCTATGCAGAATCATGCTATACAAGTGAACAAATACCCTCCCATGCAAGGTAATCGATACCTTCCCATGGAGGGTGGCCAGTAACCTCCCACACATGGTGGTCCATATCCTCCCACATAGGGAAATAAATACCCCCCTAGGAAGCAAAAGTGGTTTCCACTTCCCAAAACACATATGCTATCCAAGTAAAAGGGAATTAGTATTTCCCTTTCCTAGCACCCCAATAGAATAACCCATCAGCACAAGCTAATACATGGGTTAAATTAGTGCAACCTTCTCTCCCTCAACAACAACAATCATTTGAAAAACTAAACATGGCTAACCCACCTAACACTACTAAGAAAAAGGAAAGAAGAAGCCAAAGGTGGAGCCTAGACAGGGGGAAACGATCAACAACATCCTCCACAGGCATTAGCTCAGGGAACCCCCACTAGAATCCAAACCAAGGATGACCAATAATAAACCACAAACAAAAAACAAAAATCCTTGTCTATGGACTAATCATTCTTGTACCATTTGTAGGGAATACAATCATTACACCCATCACTACCCTCAACTCCCAGAGTTGAAATGGATGAAAGATACTAGGGGGCAGGGGGGAACCAACAACCTGTAGTAATGCAGAATCCCTGCCACCATCATGGAGTGGTAAATAATTTGAAATAACCCTCTCCACAAAAATATCAAAATCATCCTAGAGAAATTTCCTAGAATACCTCAAATCATGACATTTTCATGGCAGGGGAAGAAATTATCTTGTAGACGTGGAACTGGGATTACGAAACTTCACCAGAAACCAACCCATCCACCTCGACCACTGACACACATATAACAACTTTGAACATCCCAAGACATATTATAGAACCAATCCAGAAAATGATTAAAGGGCCTTTTTGACGAACAAGACACAACTCAAAGGTTTCTCACAACTAAAACATATGTTAAAAATAGCAACAATAAAATCCTATTTTAATTTATCCGTGAATTAAATTGGGAATTAAATCAAAATTATATTCTCATAGAAACTTGTAACAGTTAACTAAGTTAAGTTGACTTAGTTGGCTCAGTAAATTCGAGTTCGAAGTCTATCTAGAGTCATGTAGAGTGATTCCTAAATTTTAGGGGTCTAGGTTTAGTTCTTTTGAGTTGTAATAAATTAATTCAGTCTAACTGATTTAAAGTTGCTTAAACTAGTTCAAACTATTGGAGGAACTAGTAGGAAGCTTAGCAATGGGTAGCAGCTTTAGTTCTCAACTAGTTAAATGATAATTCACTCATAAATAACTCATGCATGTCAGTTCTAAGAAAGACGCAATTGAGATTAGAGTTCAAGGACAATGTACTATCAGTTGTATAATTTTCTGAGTTGTACAGATGGTGTGTGCCATCAATAGAAGGCCTATGGATGGATTGCGCAGTCATGGTGAGGGACTTTCCCAATTAAATATGGGGTAATTCCCTAGGAAATTTCACAAGGAAGTAGGTGCTTGGAAGGCAAGAGATTTGGCTAAGTGTTGGCTTGAGCTGGTTTGTGAAGCGGTGAGATAGATTGTACTTGTGCAGAGATTTTTCAAGTTGAACAAGCATTTTATTTTATTCTCAAATCTTTTGGTTAATGCAATATAGATAGTCGGGATTTTGAGTAGTTGCTTTCCCCAGAAAAATATTGTGTTATGTGGGATTGAAATTATTCCTTTTCTTCTTAGTGTTTTCATCAATCAATTTTTTCTGCTAATGAGTAGAGTAGAGTAGATGCAAGTCTTTTGTTCTAGCATATTACATAAGCAGTTTGAATCTACAAGTAAAAATCTACATGGTATTAGAGTTGAATTCACTTTAGAAGAGGATAATATGAGTTTGTGGTTGTAGGAGAATTCAATTTTGCAATTCATACATTAGAGCCAGCATTATGTATTTCTACGGTTTGAGACTTGAGTATGCTATAAAGGTTAGATCAAATTACATAGCTTGGAGGGATAAGAAGGAGGTAGTTTATGAAGCAATGGGCTTAAGGAATCATAGATAATGATATTCCTAAGCCTCCCACACCTAATGCACAGGATCTGGAAGAATCGAGAAAGCATGTGGCAAAGGTGAGAATAATTATCCTAGAAGGAGTTCGAGATCATATTGTCTCGAATCTCCATAACAAGGAAACTACATTTGCTATGTGGAAGGCCTTGACACACCTGTTTCCAAATAGTAGTGACCACAACAAGCTGGCACTGAAAGACAAGCTCAGAAATATCATGATGGTGAAGGGAAACTCAATTTCGGAGTACTTGACCAATTTCACCCAATCTCAGGATGAGCTTAGAAGTGTCGGGGTTAGTATTGTAGAAGACGATATGGTGAGACTAGCATTTCTAAGAATTTCCAAGAGTAGGCATAAATACCAGGACTCAGTTAATGGGAGAGAGAAGCTACCAAAGTGGGAGTGATTATGGTCTGACTTGGCAGAAGAAGAGATTCAACGGAACACCAGCGATGGCTCCTCATCTAGCCATGATGATGAGGAGAATTGTGACTTAGCTGGTAAGGAAAATAAAGGGAAGGGGAAGTCATCCCATTCCAAATCAAATTCTTATCAGGGTTTGAAGAAGAAGGACATGTCAAAATTCAAACTCTTTCACTGTCACAAGCTGGGACACTATGCCACAAAGTGTCCACACAAGAAATTTGGTAAGAAGCCCTTGGGAGGAGCGGTGGGTGAAGCTCTTGCTTCACAGTTTGAACTAGATTTAACACTCATTGATTGCATGGTGACATCGGTGATGGGTAGTGTGTGGTACCTCGATAGTGGGGCCTCATTCCAAATGAACGACAATAAGGAGTTCTTCAGTGACTTGGAGGAGAAGGACCTCCATATTCACATCGAGATGGGAGATGATGGGAGGTATAACATGACTGAAATTGGTACTGTTACCTTTCAGAGGGAGTCTAGTTCTCCCCTCACATTGAAAGATGTGATGTATCTTCTAGGTTTGAAGAAGAACTTGGTTTCTATTTCCATGTTGGAGGATCGAAGCTATGATGTGATATTTAGGAATGGAAAGGATTTCCTTCCTCACATAGCCTCAGGAAAGGTGAAGTGGATTGGGGTTCAAGTGAAGAACCTCTCTGAGTTGGATGTAGAAGATTGTGCTGCTTTGAGCACTAAAGTAGAGAAGGTGTATGTTGGCTTAGTGGGGCCTGACCCAGGTTCAAAGATGATTTAGCTAAACAAATCTCGGTATTATTGGCCCTTTCGGCAACAGTTCACAGAGGATTGAGGTCTCACCCGAATTAGTATGGGAGGGTGCTAGAACTAGGTTTCCGCACCCTGTGGATGTCTTGATGTGTTTCAGGGGGTCCGCAGTTTGACACTACGTTCATGTCGCTACACGCACCTATCAGTACCTCGCAGCCTGCAATGCTACCCTCAAGCAGCCTTACTCAGGGGCCAAACAACGTTATTACCCAAGTCCTTGTCAGTAACCCATTATTAGTTACTTACCTTAGCTTATTTGTATGTGTTTAGTTATACTTAACAGTGTTCACCATTCATACAAGTGCGTGCAATAAATAAACAGTATAATTGCAAATGATATCAAACAGGAAATAACACAAGAATAGATACACATAATTCAGATAAAACTTCTCTTTATTATTCTTCTTCTTTGGTTAAAGACTTGACTCTGCCCTATGCACTCATCTATAGGGGTCCACGCACTCGCTATGGACTCTACTAGGCCTCTACGCACTCAGTTGCAGAGCCTCTTCCTACTACTACGACCCAAGACACTTAGACCTTTTCTTTATGCTTGCTATCTCATTCTATCTACCAGATTCCATCTGTCATTCCTCCTTTTTACAACTTAGAGCCTCACTCTTATTTATACAATCCCATGGTCTATGGACCATGGGTAGGCCGACACTACATTCAAAACTTAGGGCGAACAACCCTATGACTCTAACATACAACTCGTGCTCCACACCTACAATTTGCAGAGTCTTTACAACAATATTACTCAAAACTTGGGCTTTGAGCCCAAAAACATGTTGTGGGGGAATTCCATGCCCAATAGGCCCCCAACAAAAACATCATGACTCATCCCCGAATCACTCTGTCGCACGGCGATCTTGGCGCGGAGTCTCTCTAGCTGGTCTCAAATGGTCATGATATCTACAGTGCACTAAGCTGCTGTTTACTAAACCTATTGCACTCTGTCTTCCGAGACTTCTATGTCTAGCGTACTACCCTACATCTATGCATGCATCCCTTGAATCTACATGATCTTCCCTTCAATATCTGCTGTGATTGTGAAGGCTTCGTCACTCCATGGCTGGACGTGCGCTTTGAGAACTGCTTCCTTGTGGTGTGCCACATCCACCTACTCCTTTAATGCCTTGGCTTGCTGCATCCTTGCAAGTTGCTGAGTAAGGACTATTATCTATGTAGTCCCTCTGATGTTGTCATACTATTGTTGGAGTTCATGTGCCTTGGTCTCCAACCGCTGGATGTTGGGGTCCTCTTGCAACGTCGTGAGGACCTCAAGCACCTGCTCCAACATGTTGGTACAGTTGCGTACTACACCTCCAATCTCTTCCATCCCTGTTGCAATAGCACTGGCGCACTGCTCTCTGACCTCTGGGGGAGTGGAAGGCTGCACCTTCAACCACAACTCAAAAATTTGAAGGTTCAGCTCCAGCTAAACCTTTGTTGCCTCTTCTATCGCATCGCGGGCTGCACTTGCCAAACTGTGAATCTACACTTCTACCAAAATATCTGCTGTGATAGCCAGCTCTGGGACACGTCAGCAAGCATCATCTACCGTACGCACCAACCTTTGGTTCTATGACACCAACTCATCACACTACAAGCTGAGCTACTCCATATTGATCTCCTATCCACTAAGGACTTGGATCGCGCGGTTCTCCCTAGCGCGCAGCTCTGCTGTTATTCCATCTTGTAGATGATAGAGCATTTCCCGGGGAAGTGTAGCTAGATTAAGGCTAAGGCCTTTCATCATGCTAACTGTCATTTGGTCCATCACATCTACTGATACTAATGCTCCCTCTAGCAACACTATATTGTTGGCCATCTTCGCGCACAGCATTTGTTCTACTGTTGAAGTGCCCGCTGCGATGTGAGTAGACAAGATACCTTCTTGAGGGGGTTGCACCTTTAACTTCTGCAGTTGCACCCTGAGGGCCCCCAACACACTCTGGTGCTCTGTCATAAATTCTTAGAGTGCTTCACTGGTGACATCGTAGACCATCTCACCGATGTCATGGAGATCACCTTCCGTTAAGGTGATCAGGTCGATGGCCAACTTCGAGGCCTTGACCTTCTTTCTTGGACCTGATCTTTCTGCGATGCACGGCCATTTAAGCTGTGTAGATGAGGTCCCTGGGTCCGCGCTTTCTTTTGCTTCTTGCACCACTTCTGTTGCCTTCTTCTATTCCATGACCTTTTTTGCTGCTTCGTGGACTGCCCTTACCTCAGCTTTTGCTTTTTCGTTCCACCATCTCTCGGCCAGTTGGGTGACACACAGCTTGGCATCATCCTTCTTTTTCTGGGTTGCCGCCTTTTCCAGTTCCGCCAAATCTGGGGCGTGCCACTCAGGAGGCCATGTCTCTAATACAATAAAGATCACGTCATCAGTGGCTATAAATGGTAGCTTTGTCCACTGCTACGCTGGATCCTTTCATGCCCTGATGTATATGTTGTGCATATCCACCTTGAAGTCTGCAAAAATCTATAGACTATTGTGCATCGTAGGTGACAAGCATGACCTCTTGTTAATCCACATTCAGATGTTCGCCTCCATGAGCACCCAAAAACGTTTCGTATCACAAATCCATTTCATGTCCTTGGTGGCCCAAAGCAAAGCGTACTTCGCAGCCTCTAGTAAGTCTCGGTCAATAGGTGGAAACTGACTATCCTTCGGCAGTTCTCCCGCTACCAACAATATGGATAAGAGAAACCACACATAGTGGAAGGTCTTACCCTGCTCTTGGGCCTCACGACAGTTGAACAAAAACTCCTCGTAGAGGAACTTGGCCCAGTTGAACTGGACCCCCTCCGTGCACTGTTCAGCCAATGCAACCACCGGTGCTGGTACCTCGTCGGCACGACATTTTCTCATCACTTTACCGGCCAGGAGTTGGGTGGCTACATGCACCCCTTTGTCCTTGATGCTGGTGATAGTGTAGCCCCTCTTTTTCTTCTCCAGCTTATACTTGGCCTTCATGGCCTCTGTGAGAGCCAAATCACTGCTTTTCCTGGCTATTGTCACGGGGTCCTTTCCCTTATAGGGAAGCCAAGAAATTTGGTGGATGAGGTCGACCATGATGGGAATAGGCTCCTCCAGCCATAGATACCCATCATGCACCAAGCAGAGCAGCTGCCTGATGAGGAAAATGGTGATGGGCGTGCGGTGGAAATGTGGTATCCATAATAGGTGCAGTAATCTGGCTTTTTCCACACTGCATAGCCATTTTCGCTGCAGTAATGTGATCACTACCCCCTTAGTATTCTGCTTCATCAGGTTTTCCATCTCTAAATGTGGGAACTTCTCGTTGTCCGTGAGGTCTCAGTCTTCAAATTTCATGTTGGTGATGAGCCCCAATTTTTGGTACAATTTGGGCTCATTTGGCCTACTTACCTTGCTCAACCATTCATCTTTTAACACTTATGCATTCATTTCTTAGTATATTCGTGTTATTTGTAGGAAGAAGGGCAGGCATTATATCTATGTGGCTAATACATGATGATTTCAGGTTTTTGGCATTAAAGAGAGCAAAAGACCACGCAAATGGAGACAAGGAGATAGCAAAGGTGACATTGCGGGTTCATAGGGAGGTTGTCCACAGTCTTGATGACCTTCCTCGTGATTTTCACCTTAACTCCGAGCTCCAACAGCTCTCCCCACCGAGCTTAAAGGCAGCCAACGGATTCTACAGGATCAGCAGTTTAACTTTCAGTTGGACAGCCAAGCTCCACGAATGGAGGAAGCCAGCTTGATCTTCATTGTGCATAAATATGAAGGCCGTAGCCTTTGATAGGGGCTTTTTGAACTTTTGAATTACTATTGTAATTTTTGAGCACGAGTTACAGCTCGGTGTTTGTTTTTGTAAGCCAATTTTGGCATGACATTAGATTCTTGACTATGGATAAAGGCAAGCAGATTTGGATCTAATTCTGAGTTTTTAAGGGAGCTATAGCTCTCAGGTTAGGGCCCAACCTGAGAGCAATAGACCTCCTCTTCTTTGTAGTGTTATTTGCCTTTCTTTTCAGCACTTTGTTTCTTTGTTTTGACATGCATTTCGAGAACATAGTCTGCTGATTTGATTTCTTTAATGAGATTGAGTAGGATTAGCTTATGATTAAATCGCTTTCAGTTGCTTAGATTAGAATAGGAGGATTGTAATTCATTGGAGCTCCAAGAAAAGGTTGATAGTGCCTTCACTGCCATCTCTGTTTAGAGATTGGGGTGCAGTCTGTACCAACCACCAAAAAAAACGCAGTCTTTTTACTTTCATGCAGCTGCAACACAGTCGTTTTAATTATAGATCCATCCATGCACTCTGATCTTGAGCCATACTTCTTCATTCCAACTCCATGCACGACTTCTCTTCACGATTTACATTGCTGTTCATTGGTTTAATAGCACAGGTAGCACAGGTTAATGAATTCTCGTTTTTGGTGCAAGACATAAGAAATTTGTTTTATTTACACTGCTCAGTATCATTCCATTTCCTTCTTCTTCTTCTTAACCACGCCTAAAGCCACCTACTCGACCTCTGTTCAGCTCGTTTACCTTCCAACCCTTCCATTGTCCACGTAGCTCCATTTTCTTGACCTTTCGTTGCTTCCATCCTTCTATCCACCAACCAACTTCATGCACTCTTTCTCCATCTTATTTCTCTGTCCCTAAGCCACCACAAACTCCACCTTCACCTTACCCATCCACCCATACCACTCCTTCACTCCTCCATCACCCAAAACTCCCACGGTAGCATATCCTGTAGAAGTTAACAGACTTCCTGTAGAAATCCCGAGTTTCCCGTAGGATCCCCTGCAGACATCCTGTAGAAGCCTGCAAACTTGGTTGCCGAGCATCTGAACGTTGTGGACTCCTGTGGAATGATGTTAGGGATCCCCTGGAACCTCTCCTAGCCCTCCTGACCTTTCCCAAGCTTTCTCTCCCTTCGCACCACCTCTGCACAGCCAAACCCTAATAAGAAACAAAATCGTAATAACTCCAACCACTTAAGCAAAAATACAAAAACAATGTTCTTTTCAGTAGAAGTAGCTTAAATTCATGCATCTCATATCACTAGAAGTAATGGCATCATTTCTAGAAGTTTGCACTCCCACCATTGCATCATAGAGATTAGACTAGTCAGATTAGGGTTTACTAGGGTTTCCCTGTTTTGTTGGCTTTCAGTTCATTATTGCAAAGTAGGTTAATTTCCTTTGAGATAGCCTTCGTCCATCATTTAGAAAGCTTCTTATGAGAACATATAGAAGTTGGCTTGAGCCCTAGCGGACTTGTGCCAGCTGACCAAGTGACAGCTGCGGCAAGAGCTAGTACTTGTGCATACAGCACCGTCGCTTCCAAGTTTGTTACGAACTACCGGGTTGATAAAATTAGAGATAGGAAGCCCCAGGAGTTGTAGCATTATTGCTACAATACTGAAGCCCACTATCTTTTTGGCGCCGTTGCCGGGGAAGCGTCAGAGTGTTAGTAATTGTTGCTTTTCTTCTATTTTCTTACTCTTACCTTCTGCTCAGTAGTTTATTTCATTTCCATTCTGCAAAAGTAGCATAGACATTTCCTGCTTTCATAGATTAGCATTTCCTGCTTTCATAGATTAGCATTTCCTGCTTTCATAGACTAGCATTTTAATTCTGTCATTTCATTTCTGCAAGCGTAGATTAGTGTTTCAATTCCTGCAATTTCATTTGAGCAAAGTAGACTAGTTCTTTCCTGCTTTCAATTCAATTCTGCATCTTCATTTCAGTAAGATAGTTAGTTGTAGATCAATCTGTTTCAGTTTTGCAGGTACCAAAGAAAAAAGCAAAAGCAATCAAAAAAAAAAGAAAGTTTTTTCCATTTCATGCCTCGTAGGAACCGAGATAAAACAGGCAAATTCCTACCCAATACCTCCACCACATCACTGAGTCACCCTTCTCTCTTCTTTGGTGACAGTGACCCAGAAGAACCTATAGGTGAACATCCTGAGATATACAAAGATCCTATAGAAGAAGAAGAGTTAGAGACCACTCCATCTGAAGCTATGGCTGACAATAGAGGAGAAGATGAGAGAATAGAAGGTGCCTTCCCCATCCTAGAGACCAATGGAGAGATGAAAATGAAGAACATTAGCCCCTCTGCTTTACCTCACTTCCATGGAATGACTACTGAAGATCCTGATACCTTCCTGTTTGAGTTTGCTGTCCTTTGTAGAACCTATGACTATACTGAAGATGAGCAAAAGCTGAAACTCTTCCCTTCAACTCTTAAGGATGCAGCATTACGCTGGTTCATGGGCTTACCTGGGAATAGTATCACCACTTGGGCTCAGATGCAGCAAGCTTTCAATACCAAGTACCGGGACTACTGTAGGTCCAAGGAAACCAAGGGAGAAATCTTTCGGATGACCATTGGAAATGATGAGTCCTTAGAGGATTATGAGGAAAGGTTCCAACTTAGCTATAAGCGGGCCAGGTGCACACTTGACCCTGAATCCCTCAAGTTGGTTCTGCTCCGAGGAGTCCCTAAAGACTTCTTAGATACCCTTCACATGTTAGCTGGGAGGGACATTTACCAACTGCCTTATGAGGACATCAAGACTGTGTTTAGAAACCACTCCAGGGCAGCACGGAAACGAGGTAGAGGAAACCTCCTCTCAACTGGTGTCCCTTTCTCCAAACATGAGCTTGCAAATCAATTAGAAGATCTTAAGAGTGAGGTGAGACAGACCATTTCCATGCAACTGGACACATTCAGGATCCAGCAGAAGAAAGAAGAAGCTGAGAGAGCCTTGGCTGTCTTCTGCCCTAGGTGCACAAGGAGACACCCTAAGAACGAATGCCCATTGCATTCGGTTGAAGTGTGTTTCATTTGTGAGGAGGACCATCCCACAAATCAATGTCCAACCTTACCTGGATTCAAAGCCATGTACCAAGGGATAGAAGCTTCCACTGAACCTCTCTACTACCTCAACCAAAGGAGGCCACAAGGACCTAGACCTTACCAGCAAGGGATGCAAAGGGCACCTCAAGCTTATTACAGCCCCAACCAATTGACTCCTATGCCTTCCTGGGGTCACCCTACTCATCCTTCCTGGTCCATGCCTCCTCCATGGTCTTATCCACCTCAGTACCCTACTCAACCTACTTCTCATTCATATCATTCACATGCCCAGCCACATCCTCAGTGGAATGCACCTCAGTCGGGGTGGAGGCCCCAGTACAACACTCCTCCTGCCATTTTGCCTCCACCACCAGTTCAACCTCAGCCATTACCTCCTGCTCCTCCAAGGCAACCTCAAATGCCTGCTCAACCGAACCCGAACCCCAACAATAGACAGGCCCAGCAGGTATACACTGGGGAAACCTCATGCCCTACCTATGCTGTGGAGATCCAGGAGATCAATCTTCGATCTGGAAAGACTCTACCAGATCGCCAACCTCCTCCCCCAGAGGATGAGGAAGATAAACAGGAAAGTGAACCAAAAGCTATTCCACCCTTTCCTGAGAGACTAACAGCCACCACACAACCCAACCCAGAGGAGGATGAGCTTCTGGGTGAGCTCAAGCAGTTGTGTGTGAAAATACCACTTCTCCAAGCCATCAAGGATGTGCCAATATACAACAAACTGGTTAAGGAAAAGTGTTTCAAACACCCAGGCAGGCGGAAGAAAGATGCTTCAACCATCAATGTCATAGGACAACTGTCTGACCTTATGTTAGGACAAGTCATCTACCCAAAGTACCTAGATCCTGGAAGTCCTGTAGTAGATGTCCACATCAATGACACCATCATACCTCACACCTTGATTGATCTGGGGGCTGCCATTAATGTGATGACCAGGGATACCATGCTCAAACTCAATCTTCAGGGTTCCTTGAGGAAGACCTCGATAGTACTGCAACTAGTAGATCGCTCCACCGTGACTCCCGAAGGGATTGTGGAGGATGTCTTGGTCTCTATTGACTCTTGGGAATACCCTGCAGACTTCCTGGTTCTGCAACCAAAGGCAAAGCTTACTAGATATCCTCTCATTTTGGGAAGGCCTTGGTTAGCCACTGCAGATGCTTACATAAGTTGTCGTGCAGGAAATATGACCATCAAAAATGGTCCTATGTCCAAGCAGCTAGTCCTATACCCTCCTGCCCAACCCTCCTTAGAGCATGACTTACCACTCTGGTTGGAGGAAGGAGAGGAAGACGAGGTGTACTCAGCACCTTTGTGCACCCTAGATACCACTAGAAGAGACCCCCCAACCGAGGATGACTTGATTGAGACCTTGATCCAGAATCCACCTTCCAGTGCACTATCCTTAGAAAAATTGGTGGAGGATGCCCAAGCCAGCACCTTAGTGGATCTTTGTACAACAAACCCTGTCACTCCCAGAGTCAAAAATGTGGAGTTCGGCCCTGAGAGAACGTTAAAGATCAGCTCCTCCCTATCTCCTTCTCAGGAAAAGGAGCTGTGTAGCCTGTTGGCCAGCCACCTAGATGCTTTTGCGTGGAGCTATAAGGAGATGAAAGGAGTTCATTCTTCGGTCTGCACCCATCACATATACATCAAAGAGGATTGTAAGCCGGTTAGGCAACCTCAGAGGAGAATGAATCTAGCCCTTAAGGACATTGTCAAGGAAGAATTGCAAAAACTGTTGGATGCCGGATTCATTTACCCCATCTCAGATAGTGAGTGGGTGTCCCCTCTGGTCTTGGTTCCCAAGAAAAATGGGAAGTGGAGAATCTGTGTGGACTACCGAGAGCTGAACAAAGCCACCAAGAAAGACCATTTCCCTCTACCTTTCATAGATCAAGTGTTGGATGGACTGGCAGGAAAGAAGTTCTTCTCTTTCCTGGATGGGTTTAGCGGGTACAATCAGATCCAAATCAACCCGGAAGACCAAGATAACACCACCTTCACTTGTCTTTGGGGTACCTTTGCCTACCGTGTCCTTCCCTTTGGGCTATGCAATGCTCCTGCTACCTTCCAGAGAGCTGTCTTGAGCATCTTCTCGGAGCTGGTCCATGATGCAGTGGAAATCTATATGGATGACTTCACTCCTTATGGGGCCAACTTCCAGGAAGCATTGTCCAATCTGGGAAAAGTCCTAACCAAATGCATTGAGATGAACTTGTCCCTTAGTCCTGAAAAATGTGAATTCCTAATGACTGAAGGGACCATGCTAGGCCATACCATTTCTTGCCAAGGGTTACAGGTGGATCCTAACAAAATTGCTCTCATCAAGAAGGTTCCACCTCCTCAAAAGGTAAGGGATGTTCGAAGTTTCTTGGGATTAGCAGGATATTACCGGAGATTCATTAAAGACTTCAGCAAGCTAGCCTCGCCATTGTTTGGCCTGTTGGCAAAAGATGTGGAGTTTAAATGGACTGACGATTGTCAGAGGGCTTTGAATGAATTGAAGGACAAGTTGGTGTCAGCCCCAATCCTGAGAGGTCCAAACTGGGCCCTACCTTTCCACATCCACACTGATGCCTCGAACAAAGCCATAGGTGCAGCCTTAGGACAAGTTGAGCAAAAACTTCCATATGCCATTTACTTTGTTAGAAAAAACTTGTCCAAAGCCGAGCTGAATTACACTGTAACCGAGGAAGAGTTTTTGGCTGTGGTCCATGCACTAAACAAGTTCCGAAATTATATCACTGGCTATCAAACATTTGTACATACTGACCATGCTGCAATTAGATATTTAATGAATAAACCAGATGTGAATGCTCGTATTATTAGATGGTTACTTTTATTGCAGCAGTTTGATTTGACCATTGTTGACAAACCAGGTAGAGAAAATGTTGTTGCTGACTTTTTATCTAGATTAGATTTGTCTGCAGATGAGGATGGAACAGTGGATGACCAGATGCCCGATGAACATCTGTTTGCTATTTCAGTACTCTCTCCATGGTTTGCTGATATAGCAAACTACCTTGTTTCAGCACAGTTCCCTCCGCACCTATCTTCAAGAGAGAAGAGCAGAATCATCAGAAAAAGTGCCTCATTTACTTGGATCGGGGGCAATCTGTTCAAGCTTGGCCCCGATCAGATCTTAAGGCATTGTGTAAGGGAGGAGGAAGTCTTTGATATCCTCCTCACCTGTCATGATGGGCCTTGTGGAGGACATTTTGCAGCAAAGAGGACTGCCTTCAAGATCCTGCAGGGGGGCTACTATTGGCCCACACTTCATCAAGACGTCAGAAGATATGTCAGCCAGTGTGACCAATGCCAAAGAATGGGGAAACCGACCCAAAGGGATGAGATGCCTCTCCAACCTCAGGTGACTCTTGAGCCATTTGAGAAGTGGGGTATGGACTTTGTGGGCCCAATCAACCCTCCTTCGAGGCAAAGGTCTTACATCATTGTGTGCACTGACTACCTGACAAAGTGGGCAGAGACCAAAGCAATCAAAGCAACAACAGAAGAAAAGGTGGCTGAGTTCCTAAGAAAAAGCATCTTCTATAAGTTTGGCTATCCAAGAGAGCTGGTCACCGATCAAGGGAGCCAGTTCACCTCCAACCTGGTTGAAGATCTACTAGCTCATCACAAGATCAAGCATAGGACTTCCACCCCCTATCACCCTCAAGCAAATGGGCAGGTGGAAGTCACCAATAGAGCATTAGAAGGGATCTTGACTAAGGTGGTGAGCAGCAGCAGAAAGGACTGGGCAGATCGCCTGGTTGAAGCCACATGGGCTTACAACACCACTTGGAAGACCACCACCGGCTTCACACCTTATGAGCTGGTCTATGGGAAGAAAGCTTTGCTGTCCATTGAATTTGAATACAACACTTTGAGGATGGCAGCTCAGCTGGACCTAGATCTCAGCCATGCACAACAAGAGAGGTTATTGCAGCTAAATGGGCTGGATGAGCACCGAATGCAGGCCCTCCTTCACTCGGAAGTGGTTCAACTTCAGAGAAAGGTGTGGCATGACCAACACCTCCATGACAAGCAATTCCAGCCGGGAGATTGGGCCTTGTTGTATGACTCCAGATACAAAGATTTCAAGGGGAAGCTGAGAACCAGATGACTAGGGCCATATGCAGTGGAAAAATGTCATGACAATGGATCTGTTCTTATTCGGACCATTGATGAGGAAGCCATCCCCATGCTTGTCAATGGGCATCGATTGAAAATCTACAGGAAGCCTCTCTCAAGACAAGAGTTCATCAAAACTATGGAGAAGTCAGTGTTGGTCATAGAGAAGGGTTCTGCCTCTGCTTTGGGCATACCCTGAAGAATAAAAAAAAAAATAAATAAATAATAAAGATCCTTGGGTGAAAACCTTTCTGAGGCGCCCAAGGCAGGTGGTAGGGGTGAAAACCTCATTGAGGCGCCCCTATTGTCTTTCAAAAAAAAAAAAAAAAAAAAATTGGAAAAGATCCTTGAGTGAAAACCTTTCTGAGGCGCTCAGGGCAGATGGCAAGGGTGAAAACCTCATTGAGGCGCCCCTGTTATCTTTCAAAAAAAAAAAAGAAAAAAAAAAAAAACAAGGTTAGCAAATTCATAATGTAAAAATGCATGCAAGTTACAGGTGTTCTATGGAGGAGAGGGAGCCTCTCAACTCAAAGCCAAGGATCCTTATCATGCAGTCAGGACACCTCACCAGCACCTCCTCCAAGAATACTCATTTTCTCCAAGGTATGTGCAATTTTATTACAACTTGAGTCTTCTACAGGAAGACGCGGATTTTCTACAGGAAGATGCAGATTTTCTACAGGAAGGTGCAGACTCTCTACAGGAAACGCAACCTTTCTACAGGAAGCTCTGTATTTCTACAGGAAACTTCCTGTAGGAGCTCAGAACGGCCCATAATCCATTTTGTGAGGAGATCTAACGACTAAGGATCGGTTTGGACGCATGCAAGCTACTATTGTCTCCCTTGCACATTGTTGTCACCCCGTCCTGCCATCCTTGTCGACATGCAACGAAGTTACCTGCACCAGCAAAGTAGATCAATGAGTTCTCAAGAAAAGAAAGTTTTAAATGAAAAAACGCTGGAGATCTAACACCATATTCATCCCAGTCATCCAGAAGCTCCGGGAGCGTGATCGTGAGGCCAGATCCTTCGTCGTGCAGCATGCACCCAAGGAGGAAGAACTGTTACAAGACATCCCGCCAAAGTCCTGTAACAGTTGAGCCCGCTAGAGTGTATACTCTTCACAGCGCTGGCCATATGCAATGAACGCGGACGCATGCAGCCAAAGCATCCAATCCATCGTCGGCAGCCTGTAAACATGAACCTCCGGGCCTGTGTAAGTTCGCCAGCAGCAGGTAAATCCACTCACCAGCGTCCAAAAACCGAAACATCGTGTGCAGCCGCGCAGGTAAGTGTCTCGACCCTTCCTTCCATCAGATTGCATGAATTTTACTTTGAATTGATTGCAAAGTGTAAAGGTGAATGGGTTGAGCGGCCGTATGGCCATTTGGCCGGCCACGTCGGCTAGTTAACGGTCTAGTTGGATGTTTGGGTGGCGGCCATGACAAAAAGAATGGGCAGCATGCACGTGAGAGCAATCCCGTCGAAAAAAAACGAGTTTAACAGAAGAGGCGGCGGCAGATCTGCGGGAATTGATGCGGCAGCAAGGGAACTCGCAGGCAAATGATGGGATGACGTCGCCCAACGGTCCGGCGGGGACAGCTCACCCCCGCGCCACGGATTCCGCCGATTCAAAATCTAATCGGCTAGATTTCCCTCATGCATTTATCAACCACCGTTTTGAACTCGAGTGGCTATCCTGATCTTTCTGCAGTTCGATACGCCGAGCCTTTGGCTATCAGAACGCTTGTGAAGCACACCCAGAGCGCAGACCAACTGCAGTCTTTCCTGAAAATCACGCGCTGCTCCTACAGGAACGTTGTTTCTACAGGAACGCAGTTTCTACAGGAAGGCGGGTGCCCCACGTAAAAAGGTGGCAGATTAAAAAGGTAACCCTGAACTCTTCATGCAATTGGTTTTTAAAGGTGGCAGAATCGTCGTCCACAGTCTGGTCATAGAGAATTGGTGAAATTGTTGTCTGCTATGCCTATACTGTCATTCTATAGGATGTCAGGGTAATTAAACTGTGTTAAGTTCCTCAGAGATAAGTTTTGTGGATTATGTGCATGACAGAAGCGTAATTCTACGCTCTGTCTCAGTAGACCAAATTTCTTCCACAATCACCACCTCTGGTTAAGGAAACTGTTTTATCATGACGGGTGGGTTTATTAGACGAGAACCCACTGATTCAACCAAGTTAAGGGAATACCAGGTGGTGGTGGAGCTCTTCACACGGGTTCAATGGATATCTTTTTGTGACAAATTGCAGGGTTACGACGATGAAGTGGCAGAAGAATTTTTGCAGGCTCTGAGGCCGAAATCCAAGACACTGGCCACAGTGAACTTCAGGGGCCTAAGCCTCAAGCTCACCTCGCAATATATCAGTCAAATTACTGAACTTCCAATGGGTCTGCCATGGGATAAGGAAGAAAGGAAGTTGAGCCAGCAGGCCAAGAAAGAATTCTTTCCCCCTGAGGAGGAATTCTCGGAGGACAAAAATGGGGTGCGTAGAACAAGCTTGTTGCCACCATGGAATGAAGTTAGCCTACAGATCATGAAGTATATAACCTGTGAAGGCCGTTATAGCATCGTGTACGGGTATCACTTTAGGTTGCTCACTGAATTGAGACACCAGATTGATCTTCCTGTAGAAAACAAACTGAGCATTCCTTATTTCCTGCTACAGTCTTTAATTGAGTGTGCCACATAGTTAAAAGAAGGCATACCAGATCAGGTAGCCCACCATGGGTTGATCAAAATTCTTGTGGAGGATGCACTTCATTCATATAAGGTTCCCCTCTCATGGGAATCATTCAGGAATTTGACAAAAGATGGAGACATAAAGATGTTGACCGAGGAAAGTGGTTCCTCCAGCAGTGAGGAAAAAGAATCAGTGGCCGTGGGAAAGAGAGAAACAAGCCAGAAGACCCCGACCACAGTGCAGAAGAAAGAACAAAAGAAGAAGCATGAGAAAAAGGATGACAAAGAAAAAGGTGACACACCCATCTTGTCAGCAAGAGAGAAGAGGTTGCAGAGCAGAACGGACAAAGCTGAGATGGTCCACATCAGCCCAAGTACCTCATCAGCACCCGCAACCCAACCAAAAAGCAAAACCCATGCAGCAAAGCAAGCCAAGGTGGCGACACCTGTGTCTACAGGAAAGCAGAAACAGGCTTCTACAGGAAGCCCGAAAACAGAGAAGGGGTCTCCTACAGGAAGCCCGAAATTGGTCAAGGCAGGGTCCTCTACAGGGAGCCCTGGGAAAGCAAAACGCAAGAAAGAGAAGGCTGGCATTCTCGAAAAGGAGGTAGCAGCTACGCTGGCCACCCTCAGTACACCTCCAAAGCCAAAGGAGAAGAGAGAGAGGGAGATCCCTCTACCTTTTGAAGCTAGGAGAAGTAAGAGAATAAAAACGGGCAAGCCGCAGCCTCCACCCAGCAGCCAAACCATTTTAGGGGGTGTCCCTACTTCACCCAGTGAGAGATCCCCCTCTAAAACATCGGCCACCCCCGAGAGGGGAAGCCCAAAAATAACTACCTGGACATGAAGGATAGACCAATCGGCTTCCGAAGCCCGGCTCAAGGAAACAGAAAAGAGGGAAGAAGCGCCACCCTCGTCACCGCCAGGGGCAGAAGAGGCAGGGCCACCAAGAACAGGAAAGGAAGAGCATGTTCCGGGCCCTAGTTCTCGGCCAAGGACAAGGAGCTGGAGCAAAGTTGCTCAAGGATGAGCAAATATTTTAGCTGGGGGGTGATGATGAGCCCTAATTTTTGGTACAATTTGGGCTCATCTGGCCTACTTACCTTGCTCAACCATTCATCTTTTAACACTTATGCATTCATTTCTTAGTATATTCGTGTTATTTGTAGGAAGAAGGGCAGGCATTATATCTATGTGGCTAATACATGATGATTTCAGGTTTTTGGCATTAAAGAGAGCAAAAGACCACGCAAATGGAGACAAGGAGACAGCAAAGGTGACATTGCGGGTTCATAGGGAGGTTGTCCACAGTCTTGATGACCTTCCTCGTGATTTTCACCTTAACTCCGAGCTCCAACAGCTCTCCCCACCGAGCTTAAAGGCAGCCAACGGATTCTACAGGATCAGCAGTTTAACTTTCAGTTGGACAGCCAAGCTCCACGAATGGAGGAAGCCAGCTTGATCTTCATTATGTATAAATATGAAGGTCGTAGCCTTTGATAGGGGCTTTTTGAACTTTTGAATTACTATTGTAATTTCTGAGCACGAGTTACAGCTCGGTGTTTGTTTTTGTAAGCCAGTTTTGGCATGACATTAGATTCTTGATTATGAATAAAGGCAAGCAGATTTGGATCTAATTCTGAGTTTTTAAGGGAGCTATAGCTCTCAGGTTAGGGCCCAACCTGAGAGTAATAGACCTCCTCTTCTTTGTAGTGTTATTTGCCTTTCTTTTCAGCACTTTGTTTCTTTGTTTTGACATGCATTTCGAGAACACAGTCTGCTGATTTGATTTCTTTAATGAGATTGAGTAGGATTAGCTTATGATTAAATCGCTTTCAGTTGCTTAGATTAGAATAGGAGGATTGTAATTCATTGGAGCTCCAAGAAAAGGTTGATAGTGCCTTCACTGCCATCTCTATTTAGAGATTGGGGTGCAGTCTGTACCAACCACCAAAAAAAACGCAGTCTTTTTACTTTCATGCAGCTGCAACACAGTCATTTTAATTATAGATCCATCCATGCACTCTGATCTTGAGCCATACTTCTTCATTCCAACTCCATGCACGACTTCTCTTCACTATTTACATTGCTGTTCATTGGTTTAATAGCACAGGTAGCACAGGTTAATGAATTCTCGTTTTTGGTCCAAGACATAAGCAATTTGTTTTATTTACACTGCTCAGTATCATTCCATTTCCTTCTTATTCTTCTTAACCACGCCTAAAGCCACCTACTCGACCTCTGTTCAGCTCGTTTACCTTCCAACTCTTCCATTGTCCACGTAGCTCCATTTTCTTGACCTTTCGTTGCTTCCATCCTTCTATCCACCAACCAACTTCATGCACTCTTTCTCCATCTTATTTCTCTGTCCCTGAGCCACCACAAACTCCACCTTCACCTTACCCATCCACCCATACCACTCCTTCACTCCTCCATCACCCAAAACTCCCACGGTAGCACATCCTGTAGAAGTTAACAGACTTCCTGTAGAAATCCCGAGTTTCCTGTAGGATCCCCTGCAGACATCCTGTAGAAGCCTGCAAACTCAGTTGCCGAGCATCTGAACATTATGAACTCCTGTGGAATGATGTTAGGGATCCCCTGGAACCTCTCCTAGCCCTCCTGACCTTTCCCAATCTTTCTCTCCCTTCGCACCACCTCTGCACAGCCAAACCCTAATAAGAAACAAAATCGTAATAACTCCAACCACTTAAGCAAAAATACAAAAACAATGTTCTTTTCAGTAGAAGTAGATTAAATTCATGCATCTCATATCACTAGAAGTAATGGCATCATTTCTAGAAGTTTGCACTCCCACCATTGCATCATAGAGATTAGACTAGTCAGATTAGGGTTTACTAGGGTTTCCCTGTTTTGTTGGCTTTCAGTTCATTATTGCAAAGTAGGTTAATTTCCTTTGAGATAGCCTTCGTCCATCATTTAGAAAGCTTCTTCTGAGAACATATAGAAGTTGGCTTGTGCCCTAGTGGACTTGTGCCAGCTGACCAAGTGACAGCTGCGGCAAGAGCTAGTACTTGTGCATACAGCACCGTCGCTTCCAAGTTTGTTACGAACTACCGGGTTGATAAAATTAGAGATGGGAAGCCCCAGGAGTTGTCGCATTATTGCTACAATACTGGAGCCCACCAGTTGGGCACATGGCCTAGCTCAAATATAATACCAGCGGGGAGGAACAGGGTCTAGAGTGAACTCTTTGTTGCATCTAGATCCTTTGGTACCTTGGCTTTCCCTTTCCACGGAGGGACATATGCAGGAAATTTCGCTATAGAGTGCAATGGTTGGACGTCCTCTTCCACGTCTTCGTCTTCTTCTTTTCCCACAGCGACTAGGGTCTGTAAGTCTTCTTCTTCCTCATCTGTTTCAATTGTGACTTCCTTCCCCTTTTCCTCCATTGACAACTTTATGTTCCGCAGATTCCTCGAGGACATGCGTACCGGTCCCATTTCCTGCTTATCCTTCCTCGGCCACGACATCCGTGGTGATTTAGGGATTTCTATTACCACCCCAGCACCCTCGGAAACATCCTGCACCATGGGGGTCTGCGCGGCCTCACTAGCAGTTCCTTCTTCAATTCCTAACCTATCCCTAGTGGCTGTCATCATCTCTACACTGTATGCAGTTTTTCATGAATTTAGGGGCTTACTTATCACTTGGTTCGCAATGCTCTGTTCTCTACTCAACCACTCAATTCTCAAATAACCAAGTATTGTTTGCTGGCTATCCCTGTGAGATTTATAAGGCCTTTTGAATTCAAATTCGACCGTTCCCCCCAATTTTGGGCCATCAATGCTTTCTTGGCAGCAGATTTCCCAAATCTTGCCCATAACTTGCGTCCTAAATGCCCGCTGCCCGCTCTATTTGGCCTCAAATTGGAAATCTTGTCATGAACAGTGACACCAATGGTCACTTCCTAGCCAACCCACACAACAGCATAGTCCTCCATGCGCAGTCATGGACCCTATGACGTTCTGCCCCTGTGCGCACCTCTTAGAGTGCGCAACTCCCAGACATGATAATTTATAGTCCTGCGCTCCCTTTCAACTGCCTAGAGTGCTAAGACTATTCTTCCTACAGTTACTCAAGTGGTCGCACCACCCGTGTGGGAACCCATCCCATCCTTGTCCGTGGTTCGCGGAGAATCGTCATCTGTCATTGTGGGGATTGGCACCACACGCTCTACTTCATGTAATGCGCTTCCCTGGTTACTGCGGTTGCCAATATGCATTCCTCGCCACGGCAACAGACTAACCAGTTCTCGGTGATAGTCCTTCAATTCGTCAGTATGATCAGCTGCACCTCAGGCTTCCTTTATTTCATTTTCCAGCCTTTTGACCTCTACATCCATTGAAGTGCATTTCTCCCTTAGCCGTACCCGATCATTTTCAAGTTCACGAAGTCTAAAGTTTCCCCATCGAATCTCTTCCTGAAGCCTTATATGTTCTGCTTCGTGCAGCTGTGCGATTTCCTCTTTCTGGTCTGCGTAGATAATTGTATTTGCAGGTGTTATTACACGTGGACTCGGCTTTGCATGTTCCTCAAAGATTACAGCCCCTGCTTCATACTTCAGCTTCATAATTTCTCTCGCGATCAGAGTTTTGCACATAGTCCTATAGGCCCATCGAATCGCTAGTACGCGTAGGTCCTAGTCAGTGTGTTTCACATGGTGGACCCTATTCAGTACCTTGCACACCTTATCAAAGGCTTTTCCTTGAATAATCTTTGGCATGCTTCAATGGTCCTGCTTCTGCATGTTGTTCCTATTTTCTATCATGAGAATAGTGTGCATTTGTGCAGGTTGTGTACCATACATTTGTATCCATCTAGAAAGGTGGTCACGCAAGTTGTTTTGTTCCTCAAAACTAGTTCTCATCTTCATTGCAGGTTTTCCAAATCTCATAACCATCATCATTCTACAGTCGCGCCACTTTCCAAAACTTCTTTGATGCGTACCCCACCATCTTGCAAGCGTAGAGCGCAGTACCCATTTCAGAGCATCAGGACTTCACTCTCAAATTTGTTCAGGATTTCACCTACCAATGTCAACCTTTCATACATAGGCAGATCCCTTGCCTCCGTTGCTACACAACATAGTGACCTTATCATCATGTTGCAATTTAGCATGGTTACTTTGTGTAGCTAGTTTTTCCCTTGTTCTACTTCTTCGTTCGAATCCGAAGTGTAAGAGCTGTCATGCTCCCACGAAATTCTACCATCTGTTGTTGGATTCACCAAATCTTGTTCTCACGTGGTTATCTAGTAAATATATTCTAGATCATCATCACTATCATCGTTGCGCACCGGTTCAGTGTATCGCACTCCTTCGGAAGGATCTAATGGTACCACTACATGTAGTGACTTTTTTTCAAAAATCATCTTGCGCTTTTTCATATTTATTACTCCGTTCATATTAGTGGCCCAATATATTCCCAGTAGCATAGGATAGGGATTACTGTCATCAACAATCTCTATTACTTCGAAATCGGCTAGCGCACTCACACCTTCAATATCCATCATTACTCCTTGTAATATTCCCATTAGTAGGATCTTCTGTTGATTTTTCATTCTCAATTGAATAGGGGACCATTGTAATGCGGTCTTACCAATGCGCTCCCATGTCTACTTTGGTAAAACATTCACATCTGATCCTAGATCCAAAATTACCTGATCCATTTCATATTCTCTGATTTGCACAGTCAATCCCATTTCCCTTCCTATTCGCAATGTATGTTTCCCAAGCTTCAGGACTACGCATGGTTCTCCTGACCCAACGCACCTAGTGATAAGTTCTTGCAGTCCTTTCATAGCCCTACTGTGGTGAAGCAGCTTCATACATGTCTCGAGAAAGGTAGTTATCATTGAAGGATCAATCTCTAGTTCTAGTTGATCCTTACAACCTGAAGTGGAGGCCTCCATGAAGCTCTTCTTAGCTTCCATGAATGTCTCCTTCGCGCACTCCAAATCAAATTCAGGTTCCTTTGAAGGAGCCTTACGAACCCACACACTTTTGTCTGGTTGCTTACCTTTGTCATCTCCGGTTGTGATACCACTTCTGAGCACTATGTTTACATTCGGGTCCTCTTCGTGTGGCTCAGACTTCATCATTTGCAAATTCTAAGTCGGGGGAGGCTGGAGTACCCCATTCTTACGCAGCCTTGCTATCAACATAGGGCAGTCTTCTGCCACATGATCAAACTCAGTACATATAAGCATGATGTTCTCATCAGATTCGTACAATTGTGGGCATAGTGCCCTGGCCCTCCACAACTGTAACAAATTAGTTGTTTGCAACCCCTTCCTAGTCCCATTCCACCTTGACCTCATATGCACCCCTGAAATCTAGCACGCGCCATCCCTGCATTGGGATCGAGGACTCTCGTTTTGGTCTACACTCTATAGGTAGGAGCCTAATCCATCATCTACTCGTAACTTCTACCGATGCGCTCATCATGGCCTACCGACCTACAGAAATTACAGAACAATTACTAGGACATCTTCTTATACTTCTACAATAGATGACAATTATTCGTGGCGTGCTTTCCTCCTATTTGACAAATCGCGCACCATAATGCAGGTGCCACACTCAGTCCTACTTGTATCTCTGCTCTTAACAGCATCGACCCTCCTCCCGCCAAGTAATTCGTGAACATTGGACAGTGATCCTTGTCATGCCCCTGGTATTTTAATTTTATGCACCATACCTCCTCATGCACCTCTGGCTGAGGTGTCCTGTCCTGTTTCAAACTCTGCATTTCCAGACACAAATTTTACAGTTGCGCATGGATTTGTTGGAATCCCAGACCAATATCTTGTATAGGGGTCTCGTGTAATCTCATTGCAATCTCCAAAGCTTTGACCTGGGTGGATAACTTTTGTTGTGACAACGTCATCCTTAAATGCAGTGTTAGTGACAATACAAACTATGCACGGTGTTGTTCATCCGTCAAGGTCATTTTGGCTTAGCGGATCATACTATTTAGTCTCTAGTTTAGATCCCATGGGGTCTCACATGGAAGCATTGTGATTTCCTTAAACCAGATAATCGATTGTGTCTCTGATTTTGGCTTGTTAAATTCCCTATTTAGCACGGCCTAGATATCTATGTTCCCTGCGTTTGGATGGTCATTTGAATGCTTAATGTACCACATTAGTGCACGATCCTACAACATGCTTACCAACGTAGCCTTCTTTATATTTTCATCCACGACTCTTTGTGCTTCCCATACTGCCTTTACTATGAACCAAAATTGGTCCAGATGTTCGTTCCCTAATCCTCTGAATACTGGCAGTTTGATCGCGCTCACCATATTGAACTGTGGTGGCAGCAAAGGTGGGGTGGGCGGAGATAGAGGTGAAGATGGTAAGACTGGTGGCAGTGTAGGTGGAGGTTGTAAGCACAGAATTCGCTGCCTTGTCAGACTGACCGCACTTCTCGGAGAAACTTTCGAGAGCTCTTCCTCGCTTTCCTGCCGAACTGAAATCAAGGGGTTATTTTCTATCCCTGCACTATCTTCATTTCTATAGATCCTCCCACTTCGCGTAGCCCCAAACATCAATTTATTCGCATAACCCGCTTTTCACACAATAGCATCTAAATCCAAGTGTTCAAAGATTTAATGTACTTACCTAGCGGTCCTTTGAGGAAATGTCATTCTAACTCATTGTAGCTAACTGTCGTGACCACACGAACTCAGTGATAAACCCCCCTATAATTCGATCGAGCCAATGGTCCACAGTGCGCGTGATCTTATCTTCTGATGCTTCTAGTCTACACACTAATTTTGGAGTCTACACAATTGGTTTGTCGAGCTTGCACCTTCCCTGACTGACTGATAGCTTTGTGATCCACTCATACAACTCAAAGGGAAAGGATGCAAAGAAAATTTCATGGATTTCCGTATATAAGTAGCACTCCAACTACTATTCCTTTGATACTCATGGATTCCTATTTTCCTGCGCCGTGAACTCATGAATCTTCTTATCCAACCACCCTTCAATTTCTTCCTTTGTTGGATTCCAGTGACACGACATCAAACATCCCTTATGCAGATCCCGGTCCTTGCAACGAAACTATTTGTTGGCTTAATGGGGCCTGACCTAGGTTCAGAGATGATTTAGCCAAACAAATCCTAGTACTACTGGCCCTTTTGGCAATAGTTCGTGGAGCGTGGACTGAGGTCTCACCCAAAGTAGTATGGGAGGGTGCTAGAACCAGGTTTCCGCACCTTGGGGATGTCTTGATGTGTTTTGGGGGGTTCACGGTTTGACCCTGCGTGCATGTCGCTATGCACACCTATCAGTACCTCGCAGCCTACGATGTTGCCCTCGCGCAACCCTACCCGGGGGCCAAACAATGTTATTACCCAAGTCCTTTTCAATAACCCATTATTAGTTACTTACCTTAGCTTATTTGTATGTGTTTAGTTATGCTTACCAGTGTTCACCATTCATACAAGTGCACGCAATAAATAAACAATATAATTTCAAATGATATCAAACAGGAAATAATAGAATAACAAATACACAGAATTCAGATGAAACTTCTCTTTGTTATTCTTCTTCCTTGGCTACAAACTCAACTCCGCCCTACGGACTCAGCTGTAGGGGTCTGTACACTCAGCTGTGGACTCTACTAGGCCTCTGCGCACTCAGCTACAAAGCCTCTTCCTACTACTACGACCCAAGACACTTAGACCTTTTCTTTATGCTCGCTATCTCATTCTATCTACTAGATTCCATCCATCATTTGTCCTTTTTACGACTTAGAGCCTCGCTCTTATTTATACAATCCCATGGGTAGGCCGACACTACATTCAAAAATTAGGGTGGACAACCCTATGACTCTAACATACAATTCATGCTCTGCACCCACAAATCATGGAGTCTTTGCAACAATATTACTCAAAACTTGGGCTTTGAGCCCTAAAACATGTTGTGGGGGGATTCCAGCCCAACAGTGTACAACCGAGACATCAGAGAGTTGTGGCATAGGATATTGGGTCACTTGCACCATGGAGCTTTGAATATCATGCAACAAATTTCTACAGGTCTTCCCAAGGGTACACTAGAGCAGATAGACACATGCAAAGGGTGTACATTGGGGAAGTACACCAAAGCTTCCTTTCATGAAAAAGGCAATCAAGCACAAGAGATCCTTGATCAAGTTCACTCAGTTGTGTGTGGATCGTTCTTGACAACTTCAATGGCCAAGCACAAGTATTATGTAATATTTGTTGATGATTTTTCTCCTAAGAGTTGGATTTTCTTTATGTAGAAGAAAGATTAGATGTTTGCTATGTTTTGGGAATTTAAAGCACTTGTCGAGAAATATACTGCAGGAAAGTTAAAGCTATCAAAACCAATAACGGTGGATAATATGTGTCAAATGATTTCAAAAAGTTATGTGTAGCAAAAGGCATTCAATGGGAGTTGATAATACCTCATAACCCATAGCAGAATGGGGTGGATAAAAGGAATAACATAAGTATTGTAGGAGCAACAGGGGTGATGTGACATGACCAGGGCCTACCTTTGCACTTGTGGGTTGAAGCATGCAACACAATTTTTTATTTGCAGAACAGAATCCCTCATGTGCAAAGGTAGGCCCTGATCATGTAACATCACCCATGCTGCTCCCATAATAGTTCTATTCTTCCTTTTAGCCACCCCATTTTGTTGTGGGTTATGAGGTTCTATCAACTCCCGTCGAATGCCTTCTACTACACATAAGTTTTTGAACTCATTCGACACATATTATCGACTGTTATCGCTTATGGGAGCTTTAACTTTCATGCCAGTATCTTTCTTGACAAGTGATTTAAATTCGCAAAACTTAGTGAATGTGTAATATTTCTTCAGCATGAAGAAAATCCAACACTTATGAGAAAAATCATCAAAAAATATTACATACTACATGTGCTTGGTTGTGGATGTTGTCGAGAATGGTCCACACACATCTGAGTGAACGTGATCAAGGATCGCTTGTGCTTGACCATCTTTTTCATTAAAGGAATCTTTGGTGTACTTCCCCAATGTACCCCTTTGCATGTGTCTATCTGCTCTAGTGTATCATTGGAAAGACTTGTAGAAATTTTTTGCATGATCTTCAAAGCTCCATGGGTCAAGTGACCCAATATCCTATGCCACAACTCACCGATGTCTCAGATCTACACGTTCTATGCTTTAGTGCTCAAAGCAACACAGTCATCTACATAGGAGGTTCTTCACATGAAGCCCAATCTGCTTCACCTATCTTAAGGCTATGTGACGAAGGAAATCCTTTCCCTTTATAAATATTACATCATAGCCTTGATCCTCCAACATGAAAAGAAAAACCAAGTTCTTCTTCAAACTTGAAACATACTTGACATCTTTCAATGTGATGGGAGAACATAACTCCCTCTTAAAGGTAACAATATTGAATCTGTCAGTCGCACTATATCTCCCATCATCTCCCATCTCGATGTGAATCTCAAGGTCCTTCTCCTCCAAGTCATTGAAGAAATCCTTGTTTTCAGTCCTGTGGAATGAGTCCCCATTGTATAGGTACCACACACTACCCATCACCGTGAAGCAAGAGCTTCACCTACCTCTCCTCCTAAGGGCTTCTTAATGACCTTCTTATGCGGACACTTTTTGGCATAGTGTGCCAGCTCATGACAATAATGCATTTTATTTTCGACATGTCATTCTTCCTACCTCCTTGGAAATAATTTTATTTGGAATGGGATGAATTCCCCTTCCCTTTCTTTGCCTTACTAGTTAAGGCATAATTTTCCTCCTTATCATGCTTAGATGAGGAGCCATCTCTGGTGTTCTACCAAATCTCTTCTTGTACCAAGTTGGACCATAATCACTCATACTTTGGTATCTTCTCCCTCCCATTAACTAAGTCCTTTTAGCTGTGCCAACTCTTGGGAAGTCTTAGAAGTTCTAGACTCGCCAGATCATCTTTTGCAATAGTAACCCCGACACTTCCAACATCATCCCGACATTGGGTGAACTTGGTCAAGTACTTCGGAATTGAGTCACCTTTCTCCATCTTGATCTTTCTTGATCTTTTTTAAATAGGTACATCAAGGCCTTCCGCATAGCATATAGATTTTCCTTGCCATGGAGATTCGAGACAATATGATCTTGAACTCATTCTAGGATAATTCTTCTCGCATTTGCCACACACTTTCTCCATTCTGCCAGATACTATGCATCAGTTGTTGGAGGCTTGAGAATATCATTATCTATGAATTCTTTAAGCATGTTGTCTTCCAACACTGCCTCCATCTTGTCCTTCCAAGCTATGTTATTCGAGCTTCCCTATAGGGCATACTCAAGTCTCAAACCATAGAAAGACATAATGTTGGCTTTGAGGTATGAGCTACAAATTTGAATTCTCCTGCAACTACAAAATCATATTCTCCTCTTCTAAAGTGAATTAAGCTTTGATACCATGTAGATTTTTACGTGTAGATTCAAACTAATTATTTAATATTCTAGAAAAAAAGACTTGAATCTACTCTACTCTACTCATCAATAGAAACAAAAATGGATCGAAGAAAACACTAACCAGAAAAGGAAGAATTTTAGTCGCACATAACAAAATATTTTTTTGGGGAAAGCAACTACTCAAAACCCTGACTATCTATATTGCATTAACCAAAATATCTAAGAATAAAATATAATTCTTGTTCAACACGAACAATATTTGCACAAGTACAATCTATCTCACTGCTTCACAAACCAGCTCAAGCCAACACTTCCTTTTTTTTCTTTTTTTTTGTTACATGATCAGGGCCTACCTTAGCACTTGTGGATTGAGGCATGCAACATAACTATTTATTTTCATAATAGAAGCCCTGATCAAATTCTTGGGATGAGTACACTACAAGAAGATTTTTTAGGTAAGAAACTAGATGTGGAACACTTTGTTGGGTTATGTTATATTCTTTCCACGACTATCCCCACATGCAGGGGGTATATATGGGGGCGATAGCTCTCGTGTATATGGTCCAAGGTAGTGCCCCAAGAAATATATTTTTTTTCCCCTATATTATGTGGGCAGACCTACCTATGGTTTTGTGCATCGATTTCACACATGGTTTTGGGCACAATGGTTTTTGGTCCATAGTATTTTGTAGATCCAGTCAAGGGAACTACGGTTATGTTCTGATCTAGGGTTTATGGATGCTTTGACATGTATATATATGTATTGTAACATTGAAAGTAATATAACGAAAAATCAATCTGGTAGTCCTGGTTTTGGGATCCAGGGGAAAATCTGTATGTGTATATGTTTTATGTTTTATGCTCTCACCATTGTTTATTTTCCGTTTTTAAAATTCATATGCAGGTAATTTGTATACAGGGTTGAAACCTACATTTGGTATCAGAGTTGTTTTGGCTTTAAGGAGATGCCTTTGCTGCTGAGAGATTTTTTCTTGGGCCTGTGGTAGACCTTGTTCATTGGGAGATTTGCGGGATTGATTCTTGTGGTGAAAGAAGATGATGAGTAGTGGAAAGATACAGATCGAGAAATTTAAGGGTCATAGTTCTGAGTTGTGGAAACTCAATATGGAGGATCTGCTGGTGGATAAAGATCAGTGGATCGCGGTAGATTTGGGTACTAAACTGACAATAATGTCAACTGAAGACTAGGTGAAGTTGGATCAGAAGGAAAAGAACATAATACGATTGTGTGTCTCAGATTCAATATTGTTTAATGTATCAGGGGAAGCTTCAGCAAAGGCTTTATGGGACAAGTTAGGGACTTCGTACCAATCTAAGTCTCTGGTGAATAAATTTTTCCCGCGGAAAAAGCTATATAACCTAATGATGAAAGATGGAGACTTGGTGAAAGTTAGTTATTATCTATTGATATTAAAATTTCAGATGAAGATAAGTGCATCAGCTTTTTGTGTTCTCTACTAGATTCGTGGTATAGTCTGGTTGTTGCAATAAGTAGCAATGTAACTACCTTTCAGTTTGATGAAATAGTCTCATCCTTTCTGTCAGAAGAGATGAGACGGAAAAATATGGAGGGCCAGAATGGTGATTCCTTGCCTTTACGAGGACAGTCCTAGATTAGAAACAAAAATAAGTCCTCGAGTGGGAGATCTAAATCTCCAGGAAAACCCATAAATTTGTGCTAGAAATGCGGAAAGGAAGGGCACTACAAAAGGGATTGTAAATCTAAAACTCCTAAAAAAGGAAAGGGATTTGATGATGCTCCTTCTGTAGAGGTGAAAACCACCTCTGATGAAGGAGCATCATCAACTCAGAACTATGACCCTTAAATTTCTCGATCTGTATCTTTCCACTACTCATATTTGTACTTGGCTTCTTCTTTAAGTACACATGTAAATCATGAGACATGGTTGATTGACTCAGGTGCATCCTTTCACTTCACTCCCCATAGAGAGTGGTTCTATGAGAATGAGAAATATGATGGTGGTGATGTCTTCTTATTGGATGACAGTAAGGCTAAAATTGTTGGTCATGGAAAAGTCAAGTTGAATTTGCAAGGTGGAAGGATTAGAACACTTTCGGGTGTTCTACATATTCCTGCATTAGAAAGAAATCTGATTTCTATAAGCAAGCTGGATGATGCAAGTGTAAAAATAGTGTTCGAGAAAGATACCTGCAAGATGGTTTGTGGAGTAGTGGTATTGATGTGGGGAGTTCTGATTGGAACTCTGTACAAGTTTCAAGGTAGAACTATTATTGATGGGTGCGACAGTTCTGTGGTTCCTGAAAGTGGACCAGAAAATCTAGTGGTCTCTGGAGAAAACACCATGCTATGACATCAAAGGCTTGGAGATATTGGAGAGAAGTGCCTTCAAATACTTCATTGTAATGTTATGGTAGAAGGTATGCTTCTCTTTGGATTTTGATTTTTGTGAAAATTGTGAATATGCAAAGAAAAATCGGGTGAGTTTCCCCTCTGGTGGTAAGAGGCAGAAACATATATTAGAGCTTGTGCACAGTGATGTGTTTGGACCTATGTCAGTTCCATCACTAGGTAATCCTGTGTGCTATGTATCATTTATAGATGACTCCTCAAGGAATACATGGATATATTTCCTCAAGAAGAAATCTAAAGTCTTTGACAGGTTTAAAGAATTTAAGGCTCTCGTGGAAAACTAGACAAAGAAGAAGATAAAGGTGATGAGGACAGATAACGGTGGAGAGTTTTGAAAGAAGGAATTTGAAGAGTTATGTAAGATGTGTGGTATATTACAATAGAAAAATACTCCATACACACATAAGAAAAATGGAATTTCAGAAAGAATGAAAAATACGTTGATGCAAAGGGCAAGAAGCAGGCTCAGTGGTGCTGGTTAGGACAAGAATTCTAGGCAGAGGCAGTGGAAACTACATGTTACCTAGTCAACATATCACATTCATTAGCGTTGGAGGATAAGACTCCATAAGAGGTATGGACTGGTAAGAAACCTCTCTTTCACATCTGAGGGTATTTGGATGTGATGCATATGTACATGTTCCAAAGGAGAAAAGAACAAAGTTGGATAGTAAATCTAAAAAATGCATATTTATTTGATATAAGAATGGTTTAAAAGGTTATAAGCTTTGGAACTTAGACACAAGGAAGGTTGAGTATAGCCAAGATGTGGTGTTTAGAGAGGGAAATATGTTATTAAAAATGAAGTCCTACTAAAGGAACATGAGAAAATAGAGTTTTAGCTAAAGGTGGAAGAATCATACTCTACAACAGAACAAGAATCAGAAGCGGAAGAGCCAAAAACTCGGTTGTGAGAAGATTAGTTAGAGAAAGAAGGCAGCCAGAAAGGTATAGTCCATATGCATTCTATTCAAATTTTTCTTTATCTATTACTGATGATGATCCCATAACTCTGAAGGAAGCAGTAGATTCATAGGATGGCAAACTCTGGAAAAAGGCCATGGTTGATGAAATGACATCTTTGCAGAAAAATGAGGCTTGGGATCTGGTGGAGTTGTTGGCTGGAAGGAAACCCATTGGAAGCAAATGGGTGTTAAGAAGAATATGAATGTAGAAGGAAAGGTGGAGAAATACAAAGCTCGGTTGGTTGCAAAAGGTTATTCCCAGGTGCCGGAAATTGATATTGGTGATATTTTTTCTCATGTTGCCAAGGTAGCTTCTATTAGATTACTTTTATATGTTGTTTCTACTTTCATTTTGAGGTAGAAAAAATGGATGTGAAGACATCATTTCTTCATGGGGATCTAGGAGAAGAGATCTACATGATGAAACCTGAAGGCTTTGCGGTCAAGGGTAAGAAATAACTACTATGCAAGTTAAAAAGTCTTTATATGGGTTAAAACAGTCACCAAAGATGTGGTATCATAAATTTGATACATTTGTATGGGGACTTGGCTTCACCATAAGAAAAGAAGATCAATGTGTATATTTTAAATTAATTGGTGACTGTGTTATTTATCTGGTCTTGTATGTGGATGATATGTTGTTGGTTGGAAATGAAAAAGAAATTATCCAGGATTTGAAGACCCAATTCTCCTCCAAAATCGAAATGAAAGATATTGGTGCTGCAAACTATATTTTGGGCATGGAAATTAAATGAGATCGGGCAAAGAGGAAGCTATGTTAAACTAGAGGAAGTATGTCAAGATAATATTGCAGAGGTTTAATATGAAGGATAGTAAATTGGTGAAGGTTCCTATTCCTGTAGGTGTAAAGTTATCTACTAAACAGTGTCCCAAGACACCAGAAGAGGAAGAGGACATGTCTTGTGTTCCATATGCAAGTGCATTCAGTAGCCTAATGTATGCAATGGTTTCTACTAGACTAGCCATTGCACATGCAGTGGGATTATTGAGCAAGTTTATGTCAAAACCAGGGAAGAAGTATTGGATAACAGTGAAGCGGGTTTTAAGGTATTTGCGTGGCACTAGTGATTATGGTTTGTGCTACCAAGGAATACCAGGATTGGACAGAGTTTTGGACATCCGTGGATTTGTGTGGTGTAGACTGGGCTGGAGATCTGGATCAAAGAAGATCTGCAAGTGGGTATGTGTTTAACATATTTCGAGGTGCAATCAATTGGATGAGTAAGAGACAGTCTGTAGTGGAACTTTCAAATACATAGGCAGAATACATGGCATCCACTCATGCAAGAAAAGAAGCAATTTGGTTGCAGAGATTGTGTTCAAGTATGGGGTTAGTACAATGAGCTATAAGGATATACTGTGGCAACCAAAGTGCAATTTTCTTGTCAAAGAACATTGCTTATCATTCAAAGACAAATAACATTGATGTTCAATATCACTTTGTGAGGGATATGGTTGAGGACAAAAAGGTGTTACTGGTAAAGGTGGACACTTTGAAGAATAATGTAGATGCATTGGCAAAGTCTGTGAGCATTGAGAAGTTATCTTAGTGTAGAGAAACAATGGGTGTTGTTGGGATGGATGAATGACTAAGCTCTCTTGTGGACCTTTGTGGAAAGAAAACAACAAAATGGGAGAATGTTGGGTTGTGTTATATTCTTTCCACGACTACCGCACATGTCTGGGGTTCATAGGGGGGTATACAAGAGGGCGATAGCCCCCTTGTATGGGGTTCGGGGCAGCGTCTTGGGAAAAAATTTTGGACTCTATATTAGGTGGGTGGACCTACCTATGGTTTTGTGCATGGATTTCGCACATGAATTTGGGCACGTTGTTTTTCAATCCATGGTATTTTGTAGATCTGATCAAGGGAACTATAGTTATGTTCTAATCCAGGGTTATTGGATTGGGGTTTATGGATGCTTTGGCATGTACATATATGTATTGAAACATTGAAAGGAATATAATGAAAAATCAATCTAGTAGTCCTAGTTTTGGGATCCAGGGGAAAATCTCTATGTATTTGTTTTATGTTTTATGCTCTCACCATTGTTTATTTTATATTTTTAGAATTCATATGCAGGTAATTTCTAGACAGGGTTAAAACCTACACACTTCAAGATCTTTGGTTCATCAGTCTATTGTCATGTTACCAAGAATGCACGGAAAAAACTTGAGAAAATAGCTAAGTTGGGAATATTTGTGGGGTACACTAATAAACCTCACAACTATCGGGTGTACTTGACATCCAACATGATGACAGTGGTTGGAAGAGATGTAAAGTTTGACGAAGAGAAGGCTATGAGATGTTCCCTTGAGAGGGAGCTTCAATTACATGTAGAAGAGGATCTTTCAGCTCTAAAGGAGGAACCTAAGGATGATGTGGAGCAACCACATGTAGAGGAGAAGAGAGTGGAAGGACCCACTCATGCAAAGATTTCCAAGGATGGAAGGAAGCACACCAGAGAGGCTAACAAATTGTTTCATGATGCTAGAGAGAATGTGGGGGCACCCACATTACAACACGGGCAGAGGAGGTCACCAAATCAGTACACTGACTACATGGCTTTGATGAGCAAGAGTGTAGAGATTGAGCTATCCTCATTCGAGGAAGTTGTGCAACAACCAATATGGGTTTATGCCATGGTTGAGAAGTATGACTCCATTATCAGGAACAATGTTTGGGAAGTGGTCCCAAGACCAGCAACAAGTTAGTGGTGAGTTCCAGATGGATTTACAAGGTAAAGAAAGAAATAGATGGTAGTGTGGAGAAATAACGACCATATTTGTTGCCAAAGGGTTCTCTCAGGTGGAGGGAATTGAATACGATGAGAATTTTTCTCTTATAGCAAGGTAATCATCAATTAGATCTATTCTATCACTATCATTGCAGATTGGATGGAAGATAGATTAAATGGATGTAAAGATATCATTCCTCAATGACATTATTGAGGCAGAGGTGTATATTTAACAGTCGGAAGGATTTGAGAACTTTAATAGAGAGACACATGTGTGCCGACTCAAGTGAGCATTGTATGGACTGAAACAAGCACCCCGTGCTTGGTACACCAAGATTGATAGTTATTTCACTGGGTTGGGCTTCACCAAAAATGAAGCAGATGTGACCCTTTACCATATTTTGGTTGAAGGTAAATTGTTTATTATAGTATTATATGTCGATGATATGATTCTGACAGGTGATGAGAAGTTGATGAAGTCTTCCAAAGAGGATCTTGCAAGATAGTTTGAAATGAAGGACTTTGGGATCATGAGTTACTTTCTTGGTATGGAAGTATGGCAAGGAGATGAGGAAATAGTTTTCTGTCATGGAAAGTATGCCAATGCGACACTGAAAAAGTTACACATGGAGAGTATTAAACCCATGGAGACTCCTCTAGCTGGTAACTAGAGGAAGGAGGATGCTACTTCAAGTGAAGTAGTGGAGTCTATTATTTATAGACATATTGTGGGTTCACTCATGTATTTGGTGAACACACGACCAAACATGTGTTATGCAGTTAACCAACTTAGTCAAGCCATGGTTAAGCCAACCAAACTGTATTGGAAGGTGCCTAAACATATGTTAAGATACCTCAGAGACACCACTCAGTTTGGTCTTTAGTACAGACGGACAAAGGGAGTGAATTTTCAAGGCTTCACAGATGCAGATTGGGTAGGGAGTCCATCTAACAAGAAGAGCACGTCAGGGGGAATCTTCAGTATTTAGTAAAAATTAGTTTCATGGTACAGCAGGAAGCAGAGATCAGTTGCACTAAGTTCAACAGGAAGTAGAGTAGATGGCTACTAGTCAAGCTACTTGTGAGGCTATCTAGATGAGGAAGATTCTTGTTGGTTTGTTTGGTCAGTATATGGATCCAATAATGATTTACTGTGACAATCAGAGTTGTATCAAACTCTATGAGAATCCCAATTTTCATGATCGGTCCAAGCATATTGACATCCGGTATCACCATCTATGAGATTATGTGTAGAGGAGAATCATGTTGCTAGAGTACATTCCTACAAAGGAGTAGGATGTAGGTATTTTGACAAAGGCACTATCAAGATGTAAATTTGAGTTTCAAAGAGGCAGGATTGGGGTAGCAGATAATCCCTTTCTTAAGCAAAGTCTTTTAGTAGAAATCACATAAGAGAAATTTTTGGCTGACGTGTTTCAAACCAACAATTTTGGTTCATCATCTGGTCCTGATGATGAACCACACTTATTGGTTCAAAACACGTCGGCCAAAAATTTCTCTTATGTGATTTTTACCGAAAGACTTTGCTTAATTCATTATGGATCACAAAAGCCTAAATATAGAAATCCCTTTCTTGTTGAGGGCGAGTGTTAAAAATAACAACAAGAAAATCCTAATTTAATTTATGCTTGTTAAAATTAGAAACTAGGGCCAAACTCCATGTGGGCCATCTTATTTATGGCAGCTGATATTTTTCTTGGATTCCTCTCGACAAGAGGTGTAGGATTAATCTAGAGATCATACAATTCCAACATGTATTTATGGAGATATGAATTTATTTGTATTCCTTGACAATTTGTCAATGTTGGCCAGCAAGTAAAATTGTGTTGCACACCCCCAGCTTAACCTCAATGATTCATATAAATAGAAGACACCTTGTGGAATTATTGCACATCATCTCAACACTCATATTCTCTCTCTTTACTTCATTGGGTACACATAAAAGGAACAACATCTCTCACACATGTGGAAGGACGAAGTGATTTCTAATTATGGATGCATTGACCAAGTTAGACCAGGGTTGCAAGAAGGTACTTTGACCAGCGTTGACCAGCGTGGACTTCACTTTGACTGTGGATTAGGTGTGGTTGCTTCTCCTGGGCAGGTCATAGATTTTGGCATGTAAACTGAGGTGATCTGACCCTAGGTTTAACCAACGTTGACTGTCAAAAGGTTGACCGTGGAATTGTCCAGCATTGACTGAAATTTGAATGTAATTTCAGACTTTTTTGGCTTGAATCCTTTTGTTGTTGGAGGCCGAGTTAACTGGGATATTGACCAAGCTGATTGGAGGTCAAATTTGACTTGTTTGACCAGCTTTGACTTTGTTGGCTAGGGTTTTGTTGTTGTTGTCATAAAATTACATAATTGTATATTTGTACCATCTCTCTCTCTCTCTGCTGAATTATTGAATATTATAGAATAATTGATCAAAGGGTTTCCCCACATTGGGGTTTGTCCCTGGCTAGCCACCACATCTGGTGTCTCTTGTCTTGGTTTGTCTTCTATCGATTTATTTATGTTCTATCAGCATTTTACTTTATGTTAATGTGATTGTTAAACAATGAAATTGATATTGGGATAATAAGAACAAATTGAAGTAAATTGCACTAATCATAGAACATACCATAACTTAACATGGTATCAAAGGTGAGGTGAAGACAAAGCCCAAGCAAGAGCAAGAGCAAGAGAAATCACCGAAGACTATTGGAAAAAGTCTTAAGACTTCATGGGTTCCTCATCACACTTCCCCACCGAAGACAAGCTCCGTGAGAAGTCTGACTATCACGGATGGAAGATGTCTCTCGATCTGACATTGGAAGAGCAGGAAGTGTTGGACTATGTGAGAGGCAGAATTACAGAGCCTCCATCAAATGCATCGGTTGCTACAAGGAACAAGTGGACTAAGGGTGAAGTCAAAGCAAAGAAGATCATCTGGGACTCTATCGATAAGCACCTCATGGCCTATGTTTCCAAGCTGAACACCACCAAGGAGATCTACGATAGACTGGCAAGCGTGTTTAAAGTTAGTGATGAAAATCAAGTTTTGTTCCTCAAAAATAAGATGAAGGAAATTAAGAAGGGAAAAGATGATAATTTGCAATGCTACTTCTTAAGGATCACCGAGATCAAGAATGATCTCATATCGATTGGGGAAGTCATTCCTGATAGGGAACTGACTATCACAACTCTTGGAGGGCTCCCATCTGAATGATATGTATTTAGAACCACTCTTCTCAACAATAATTTAATTCCAGGATTTGAGGAATTGATGGCAAGATGCATTCAAGAAGAGGCTAGGATGGAAGGATAGGAAATGCATGCATTTAAAGGCAACCCCACTGCTTTCTCCTCTCATGCTAAAAGGATAAATAATTCCAGTTCTAAATCCAAAGGAAAGGCCAAATCAAAAGGTGGAAGGAAAGGAAGATGTTTCGTTTGCTATAAATTCGGCCACTATGCAAAGGAGTGTCCAAATAGGAAGGAGACATCTCATGAAGATGATCAAAATCACTCCTGCAGAAATTCCAACCACAATCAAAGGAATGGCAGGTTCAATGGCAGAGGAAAGAGGAATGTCAAAAATCAAGGAAGTGGTCAACCCTCCAAGAAGACAAGAAACTCTAGGTATGAATCTAATTTTGTTAACAATAAGCAAGATGAATATTATCTGATAGTGGCCCTCTCTACTACTTCTCCTTCGGACTCGTTGGGAAATTGGCTTATTGATAATGGTGCCTCAAGGCACTTCACTGGTTACAAGGAAGCTCTCCCTAATCTGATAAAGAAGGAGACCAACCTGGATATTATTCTTGGAGATAACTCCACATATCACATAAAGGGTGTAGGGAATGTTACTCTTCAATTAAATCAGGGAAACACAATTCATTTACAGGAAGTTCTATATGTACCTGATCTCAAAAAGAACTTGGTGTCCTTTTCGGCGATGGAAGACAAACGCTGCAAGGTGGCCTTCATCAATGGCAAGGTACGTGTATGGAAAAAGAATTTTAAAGATGCTTTCACTCTTGGGTTTCAAGTTGACTCTCTATATCAAGTTGGAGGAAGTCTGTTGGGAGTCATGTCTTGCAACACAACTCTTCAATCTGAACTATGGCACCGAAGTTTTTCCCACCTTCACTATAAGGCTCTACCCGATGTGAAGCAAATGGTGACCGGGATACCTGAATTTAAAGTGGAGAAAGAAGGTGTATGTCCAAGGTGTGCCAAAGGAAATCTCAAAAGGGGACCATTCCCCTCAATCCATAGCAAGACCTTTGACATTTTGCAGTTGGTTCACTCTGACATATCTGGTCTGATGCCTGTGAACTCTATTGAAGGATATTTATATTATCTCACTTTTACATATGACTATTCTTGCAAGACGTGGATTTACTTCTTGAAAAATAAGGATGAAGTGTTCTCTTGGTTCTGTCACTTGAAAGCCTTGATCGAGAATCAAACCAAGAAAAAGATTAAGATCTTAAGGACTGATAATGGGACCGAGTATGAATCCCATGAGTTCCATGAATTTTTCAAAGAGGCTGACATTAAGAGGGAGAGCACTATACCATACACTCCTGAGCAGAATGGGGTGGTAGAAAGAAAGAACCGTACGATTTTGGAAGTTGTTTTTCCCATGCTCCATGATCAAAGACTTCTGAAGTTTCTATGGGCCGAAGCTACAAATACCGTTGTATATGTTCAAAATTGATGCCCTCATCAAGCATTGGATTCAAAGACTCGTGAAGAGATGTTCACTGGTAAGAAACCTGATGTCTCTCATTTTGGAATTTTTGGAAGTCTCGTATATTTTCATGGGTCGAAAGAGAAAAGGAATAAATTGGGTGCATCTAGAAACAAGGGAATCTTCATGGGCTGTAGCAAAAATTATAAGGGCTATAGAATATATTTGGCTGGTCAAAGGGAAGTTGAGATTAGTCATGATGTCACCTTTGACAAATATACGGATCTTAACAAGGTTGAAAATCTTCCTATTCTTAGGAAAAGTAAAGAAGTTGACACCAAGAAGCTGGATGAGAAGGAAGATGAGACAATGCCTGGAGTGGAATAACCTATGGATCCTATTGATACCCCTCCACAAGAGCCTTCCTCTTCTAGGAAGAGGCCCTCATGGAATAGGGGGACACTTGATGATGCCAGAGGACACATTGCACCTAGGGGACTTTCTGTGAAAGTAAGAAGCTGACCAGGTATCAAGGATACTTGACCATTATGACCACGATCATTCAAAATGAGCCTTTATCATTCGAAGAAGCCGTGAAGCATCAAGTATGGAAGGATGCTATGAATGAGGAATACAAATCCATAATGAAGAATGATGTCTGGGATGTGGTCCCCAGACCCTAGGAAAAAATAGTTGTCACCTCGAAGTGGCTTTAAAATATAAAGCATGGAGCTGATGAAAGTGCTAAAAAGTATAAGGCTCGTTTTGTTGCTAGTGGCTTCTCTCAAAAGGAAGGTATAGATTATGACGAGATATTTGCACCTGTTTCTTGATACACCACCATCCGCTCGATCATAGCCCTTGCTGCTTCGCAAGGATGGAACCTACATTAGATGGATGTCAATAACGTGTTCTTGCATGGTTCGATCAAAGAGGAAGTCTATGTGGAACAACCAGAGGGGTTTGAGATTCATAATCAGGAATCTCACGTGTGCAAGCTAAATAAAGCCCTCTATGGGCTAAAGCAAGCACCCTGAGCTTGGTATGAGAGGATCAATAGCTACTTGATGAAGCTAGGATTCACTAGGAGTAAATCTGATCTAAACCTTTACTTTAAGGTTGAAGATGATAAGCCCCTCATACTGGTGTTGTATGTTGACGACCTCTTTCTAACAGGTGTAGACCCTCTCATTCACAAATGTAAGAGGGAGTTGGATTCTGAATTTGAGATGAAGGAATTAGGACTAATGCACTATTTCCTAAGGCTAGAAGTCTGGCAGAAGCCATGGGAGATTTTCCTATCTCAAGGAAAATATGTGGTAAAGATATTCGAAAGTTTCGGTATGGTGGACTGCAAGCCCATGACTACCCCGATGGAGCTTGACTTCAAGAAGTTAAGTGGTAATGCTACTAGACCTACTTTGGGAAATGCTACCGAGTATCGTCAACTCATAGGAGCATTGATGTTCCTAGTGAACTCTCGTCCGGATATATGTTTTGCAATCAACAAGTTGAGCCAACATATGGTTGAACCTCACCACTCACATTGGATTGGTGCCAAGAACATTCTGAGATATCTTTGGGGCACAATCACTCATGGGTTGAGATACACTGCCAGAGATGTGAGGCTACATGGATATGTTGATGTTGATTGGGAAGGCGGTGTGGGGGACCAAAAGAGTACTTTCAGGAGTTGTTTCTTTTTGGGTTCTGCCTCGATATCCTGGATGAGCAGCAAGTAGAAGTCGGTGGCTTTGAGCACTACTGAGGCAAAGTACATTGCTATGAGTATGGCCTCTTATGAGGCTATCTGGTTGCAGAAGCTCTTCAATGAGTTGTTTGGATATACATTGGATACTACCGAGATCCTTTGTGACAACCAGAGTAGGATTTGATTATCTGAGAATCTTGTATTTCATGATCTCTCCAAGCATATCGATATCAGGTACCATTTTATTTGGGATATGGTACAACAAGGAGCAATAAGGCTCCATCATATCGGTACAGATGAGCAGGTCGCCAGCATATTTATGAAGCCCTTGGGAAAGGTCAAATTCTTGACTTTCCAAGAATGACTTGGAGTCGTTGAGAGACCCTCATATGAGGGTCTTGTATGATGCATGCATTGAGTTTTGGGAGCTTTGAGGGGCTTGGGGTACTTCTTGGAGTAACAAGCGACCATAAGGTGATTCACCCTCCCTTAATGGTGTGTTGTGTACAGGGTGAATGGTTTAGCCTTCCTTTGTGATACCCTGTGGCGACTTATGGACAGGATGAGTGGTTCTCCTGTCAAGGCATCCTACCCATGCAGTTTGGGACTCATGGGAAGTACCTCTCATTTGGCTAATGAGTATGGAAATGGGGTTAGGGACCATAGTAGTACCGATGGACGCATCGTGTATCTACCGTAATCCCTATGGTAGGATTACCGACATTGATCTGGGATCAATTGAAACTGACTTCAGGTCAGTAAGAGTGATATAGTTCACTCTCTCTTGGAACTGATCTAGGATCAATAAAGTGGTATGACACACTCTCTGGAACTGAATTCGAGTCAGTAAGAGCATTATTCAGCACTCTCTTTTATCTGGGATTGACTTTGGGTTAGTAGAGGATGGTATGATACATCCTCGATCATTTCTTCTTCTTCATAGTTCAGCGGAGCAGAGAAGAGAATATCATAGTAGAGCATAGCCAAGCAGTGCAGGGTAGTGCATTTGATGGTAGAGGGAGTACTGACGGAAAAATGGATTAGCAGATAGAGTTCTCCCTAGTTGAGAGGGAGTGTTAAAATTGGAAACTAGGGCCAAACTCCATGTGGGTCATCCTATTAATGGAAGTTGATATTTTTCATGGATTTTTCTCGATGAGAGGTGTAGGATTGATCTAAAGATTATCCTATTATGACATGTATTTATAGAGATATGAATTTAATTATATTTCTTGATAATTTGTCAAGGTCGGCCAACAAGTAAAATTATGTTGCACGTCCCCAACTTGACCTCAATGATTCATATAAATAGAAGACACCTTGTGGAATTATTGCACATCATCTCAACACTCATATTATCTCTCTTTACTTGATTGGGTACCCATGAAAGCAATAGCATCTCTCACACGTGTGGAAGGACGAAGCGATTTCTAATTAGGGTTGCGTTGATCAAGTTTTACCAGGGCTGCAGGAAGGTACTTTGACCAACATTGACCAGTGTGGACTCCTCTTTGACTGTGGATTAGGTGTGGTTGCTTCTCCTTGGCAAGCCACAGATTTTGGCATGCAAACCAAGGTGATATGACCTTAGGTTTGACCAACGTTGACTGAAGTTTGAATGTAATTTCAGACTATTTTGGGTTGATTCTTCTTGTTGTTGGAGGCCGAGTTGACTGGGATATTGACCAAGCTAATTGGAGGTCAAATTTGACTTGTTTGACCAACTTTGACTTTGTTGGTTAGGGTTTTGCTGCTGCTGCCATAAAATTACATAATTGTATATTTGTACTATCTCTCTCTCTCTCTGTTGAATTATTGAAGATTGTAGAAGAATTGATCAAAGGGTTTCCCCACATTGGGGTTTGTCCCTGGCTAGCCACCACATCTAGTCTCTCTTGTATGGGCTTGTCTTTTGTCGATTTATTTATGTTCTATCAAAATTTTACTTTATGTTAATGTGATTGCTAAACAATGAAATTGACATTGGGCTAATAAGAAGAAATTGAAGTAAATTTCACTAAGCATAGAACATACCATAACTGAACAGTCCTTGAATTAAATTGGGAATTACATCCAAATTCTATTCTCATAGAGACTTGTAATAGTTAACTAGGTTAAGTTCACTAAGCACTTAGTTGTCTTAGTAAATTTGAGTTGGAAGTCTATCTAGAGTCATGTAGAGTGATTCCTAAATTTTAGGGCTCCAGGTTGAGTTCTTTTGAGTTGTAATAAATTAATTATGTCTAACTGAGTTAAAGTCAATTAAACTAGTTCCAACTATTGGAGGAACTAGTAGGAGGTCTAGTAGTTGGGAGCAACTTCCATGCTCAACCAGTTAACCGATAATTCACTCATAAATAACTCATGCATGTCAGTTCTAAGAAAGATACAGTTGATATTAGAGTTCAAGGACAATGTATTATCAATTGTATAATTTTTCAAGTTGTACAGATGGTGCATGCAATCAGTAGAAGGCCTATGGATGGATTTCACAGTTGTGGTGAGAGATTTTCCCAATTAAATATGGGCTAATTCCCTAGTAAAATTCACAAGGAACTAGGGGCTTGGAAGGCAACCGATTTGGCTAAGTGTTGGCTTGATATAGTTTGTGAAGTAGTGAGATAGATTGTACTTGTGCAGAGATTGTTTGGGTTGAAAAAGCATTGAATTTTCTTCTCAGCTCTTTTGGTTAATGCGACATAGATAGTCAGGTTTTTGAGCAGTTGCTTTCCCCAAAAAATTATTGTGTTATGTGGGATTGAAATTCTTCCTTTTCTGCATAGTAGATTTACGTCTTTTGTTCTAGCATATTACTTAAGTAGTTTGAATCTGCAAGTAAAAATATACAACATAGGCGATGACTTAGCCCAATCTCCATCATCTATGTCGACATTGGAAGTCTTGCAAACATGCCCAACCCAAAAAAAAAAAACCTTAATTTCCATATTAGGCACAATTGACCCTTCTGATTCTCATTTAATAGATTTCAACTTGGATAAAGCTTCCCCGTGTCTTCCATCAATAGTTTCCTTCCAAATTCTAGCCATAATCTAGAATATCAACACCCACCGCTGCATCATTGATGAAGGATCATCTACATGTATCATGTCCAAAATAGTTTGGCAAAAAATTGGATCTCTCGAACTCAAACCTTCTGACATAACTCTTGGAGCATATAATAGAAGCCCTTCAACCCCCATAGGCCTATTCTAAGACAAGCTGGTGAAATTCACCAGTAGAACTGTTCTCATTGACATAGAAGTCCTGGATGCATAGTTGGATTACAATATCCTTCTTGGTCGAAGTTACATGTATGCAATGACTATAGTGACATCTTCTATATTTAGGATAATGATGTTCCCTCATGATGGAAAAATTGTTACAGTTGACTAACTTACATACTATGAGAAAAAGATACCCACCACCCCTAATGGTGTGCTACCTTTCATAAGATCTTCCCTGGAGTTGATCACAACCTTCATCAAATTCAGGCTTGGAAAATTTAAACCATCAACACTCCTTGGTACATACCCTAGATACCCCCTTTGTTGGAGGCCATTCCTATAGCCACATGAGCTCCAATGTGCATGATGAGTTCATCAAACAACCCCCAAAGATAGGAACCAGTTCCTAACACCATTAGTGATGCAGCTACTAATTCTACGTTCCTACCATATACTATCACCTAAACACCCTTCTTATACCCTCCACCTAGTTTTGTCTCGCACCAAGTCATGGAAATACTCGCACTACCAAATACAGCTCTTGCGATACCAGTATGATATTTGGCCCTTGAGGTTATGTCATCAAATTTAGGTGTCACCTCGACAAGAACCATTCATGTATCCCCTCCTCAGGAAACCATCCCAAAACAAACAACTCCTACATCAACACCAATCGATGCTAGCAAGAGGGATAAGCAAAAATTTAAGAAGATGGAATGCTCAAACTCCTCCTCACCCAAGGTAACTCCACCCTATGCTTTGTGTGAAGTAATTGGGCACCCTACCAATATGTTCCCCGAGTTAGAGGAGTTAAAAGCTCTTCTGCATGCTCCAAAAACACCAGCAACCCTGCCTCCACCTGCTGGAGAAAAGGCCACACAAACACACAATAAAGAATTACACACTAACCATGCATGCGCTATATGTGTGTAGTATGGGAATTACTCTCATCATTTCCCAAAAATCCCTCAATATAGATATGTATTGAGTACACTCACTCAAACCAATACCATGCCTTCATCACTTCCTATGACGCCAGTGGTAGATGATGGATCCAAAACCATATTTTGTGTTTTTTAGGAAGAATCTTCATGCTCATATTCCTCTTACTCCCATGGTCACGTAGCCTCCCACCATATGAGGAGGCAACTAGAATTAATGACACCTCAACCTACCTTCACATGCACCTTATGTGATGAACTGGAACACTTGGTTAACCAGTGTCCTGAGTTACAAGCACATAAGAAATGGTACCCAACCCCTGTCCCTAACAATAGACCAAGATACAAATGTCATAGTTGCTACATTTGTATGTGAAACCATCATTCTCAATTTTTCCCAACCCTTCCCCAATTCTATGAAACATTGGATTTTATGTGCCAATTCATCATTGAAAACTCAACATTTTTCCAAACAGATACCAAATGCTTAGATAACACCACACTAGTGAGAGATGACAGATCCAGGACCATATTATGTGTGTTCAAGGAAACATCGCTGCCTTCGATTCAATCGAGCACCCATCATCATGTTACCTCCTACCCTCGGCCAAGATTTAGAAGGATGGAAAAATGGTCTTTGGCAGTATTGTCAAAACCTCCCCACACATTTTCCATATGTAATAGAACCATCCATATGGCTAATCAATGTCTGGAATTGGGAAATATTAGAGATGTCTTTTTCTTGTTGGTCCATATCCCTCAACCTACTCACTCAAATAAAGCTATATGCTCACACAATCATTGTCACATATGCTCCCAAGAAAATCATATGTGGAATTACCAATACCTTCCACATTTTTTAGCAGCAAGAGAAATATTAAGACAGACTAACATTAGGGAATCAATACATATTGATACTAAGATCCATATGTGTCCATCACCCAAAAATTCCCCATCTCATGACACCAACCACACGTTGTCACCTCACACTATGGGCAATGTTGATGCACACACCATTTATCATGTTAGCACTAGTTCTACATGCAATATTTGACCCAAAAACTCTCATATTTCTAAGACATGTCCTATGTTACAAACATTTAAACAACTTAGGATTCGACATTCGTAATTTCACCATCTCCTTGAAAACCAACCTCACATGGAGGAAGATGCTTTGGCTCCTAAGATGAAAACAAGGTCATAGGAAATTCCTCCCACTCATTATCAATCTGCCATTATAGAGATCCTTCCAACACCTAAGACTTACAACACACAACATCACATACAATGCATTTCCTCTTTTGTAGGAACTCTGGTTCATGTTGTCTGCTCATCATTTTTTGGTGTCAATACTACTAAAATCACCACAACGGTGGTCCATCATTAATGGTGTAGACCCATCCCATATGCACATTGTCAAATTTGTTGGGTTCTATGACATCAACCATTGAATCATACTCTTTCTTGTATACTAGCACAACTAGGCCTGAACTCCACCCTAACGACCTCACATAACCTAATTCAACATTAGATAATCTTTTTCACTCATATGAATATATTCTATAGGCAACGACAGAACCTGAATGTCCATGGAACGTCATGCATCACCATTCGTTATTTCTACCTAAAAAATAATTTGTGCCTATTGATGCACCAAGCCATGATATTTTCACAATAGAATCAAAGGATTTCCTACCACTAGGACAAGTAGATTGGTTTAAAAATCCCATCCCTAAACCAGATGCATTCGATGAGGGGAACATGTCAAATATCTCACCTACCATTAAGGTTGATATTTCAAACAAATATGTCATAGTCAAAGAAATCTCGTTGGGTGCATCATGCTCCCTATAGGAGGTGGCCTCATACACATCCCTCTTCCAAGAATATAGGGATATCTTTGCATAGTCTTACTATGAAATGTCAGGCATCAATCCCACCATTATGGAGCACCACATTGACACCTAGCCTGATGCCCACCCGATTAAGAAAAAACAATTTTCACTCCATTCCTCTAAGGAAGAGGCAATCAAGAAGGAAATTGATAAGATCCACAAAACTGATTTCATTTATCATATCTCTTACACTTCTTATGTTTCCAACCCTGCACCTACCATGAAAAAATAAGGCACCATTCACGTCTCTACAGATTTTCAAGATTTGAACAAAGCATGTCCCAAAGACAATTACCCTACACCATTCATCGACCAAGTTATTGATGCTTGTTCCAGTCACGGAGCCATATGCTTCATGGATGGGTTCTTTGAGTATAATCAAATCCAAATTCACCACACATAAAAATTTAAAAAAACCTTACATACTAAGTCATGCCCTTTGGTCTTAAAAATGTTGGCACCACCTTCTAGTGGTCCATGTATTATATCTTCCATGGTTTGGCTCATCTCATACTAGCCTATTTGGATTACCTTATAGTACAATCCAAAAAGTGCTTAGACCATTTGGATGATCTTCACCTAGTATTCCAGGGATGTCGACAATACAACTTACGCTTGAACACTCTCAAGTGTCTCTTCTGCGTCAATGCATGAAGACTACTAGGATTCATTGTTTCCCAGTAAGGTATTAGAGTTGAGCCTCTAAAGGTTTAGGCCATCTAGGAAGTACCACCTCAAAAAAATTTAAAGAAGTTATAAAGCTTGTAAGGTAAGGCTAACTTCTTACGCTGCTTTGTCCCTGAATACACCACTTGTGCACATGGATTATTGTGCCTTCTTCATCAGGATATTCCCTTCCACTGGGATGAGCAGGCAAAAAAATCATTTGAAGCCCTAAAAGATGCATTATCTCAAGCTCCATTGATTAGCCCTCCTGACCATAATAAGGACTATACCCTTTACCTATCAGCATCTAACGTAGCAATCATAGTGGTATTAATCCAAGAAGGACATGATAATAGAGAACACTTAATTTATTACATTATCAGGCACCTCTTTGGGCCTACCTTCAAGTATTAGCCAACTGAAAAGACAACCTTAGCCCTAGTACACTCCGTACAAAAGATTCAACATTATATCATCTTGCGGACCACCACCGTATAACAAATATAAATCCCATGAGATATTTTCTCACTCATCGTATGTTGAACCACAAATATGCTCAATGGGTAGTTATTTTGTAGGAATTCAATCTACAGTTTACCTCCCCCAAGACCAAGAAGATTCTTATCCTTTTTGAGTTCATCACATATCTCCCTACAGAAACCCAAGGGTTCCACATTAATGTGCTTTCCCTGGAGAAAATTTGTTCTTTGTATCAATGGATGACCCTTGCTATGATGACATACTCCTCTTTCTATGAACTTAAAATTTCAAACCTCAGCTCATCCGCAATGACCCAAGGCACATTTTCCACCAAGCCCCCAATTACCTCCTTATGGGGGATGCCCTTTATCATCGAGGCATTGAAAACATCCTTCATCGATGCCTTACTCTCAAACAAGTTGAGTATGTCTTAAATGACTTCCGCAACAAATCTTGCGGTGAACACCTCTCAAAGATGGCTACTACTCATAAAATAATTTGTGTTGGTTACTTCTAGCCCACCCTATTCCATGACTGTATTTAAGCAGTCAAGAGATGTGAGCAGTGCCAAAGATACACTCATAAGGCATGAGCTCCACCATCTCTGCTACACCCTATCATCATCACTAGCCCCTTCCGTAAATAAGGCATAGACTTCATGACCTACAACCCTCCATCTTCATGAAACCATAAGTACATTGTGGTCATTGTTGACTACTTCACAAAATGGGAAGAGGCCATGCCTACATATAATAACACCACTGACACTACGGCATGATTTTTATTTAACCGTGTCATAACATGGTTTGGTGTTCCCAAGGAGTTGGTCTCCAATCATGGCAAACATTTCAAGAATGAAATATTTCAGGAGCAATTCCAACACCTTGGTTTCTCTCATGAGTTTCCCCATACTACCCTCAGTCCAACGACCAGGTAGAAGTTGTCAAAAAAGTTCTCAAAACAATGTTGTAACATATGGTGAACAACCATAAAACCAATTGGCACCACATGGTGTTTTCAACCTTATGGGCATACTGCACCGTAGTCAAAGCATATACTGGATTCACACCCTTCCAATTAGTCTATGGGGTCGATTCTATTCTCCCCATCAAGTGTGAGATCTCTACCTTACACTCAGTCATCAAACTTATCTATAACACCACACCTTTAGAGTAAAGGTTGGTGCAACTGGAACACATTGACGAAAGTTGGAGAGAGTCTCTCTACCATAATGAAGCACACAAAAGGTGGACTAAATCCTTTTTCAACTGCAATGTTACCCTCAATCATTCACTAAAGGGGAGTTAGTCCTTCACGACAATATTGCCAAAGAAGCCTTAGGACTGGGGGAGTTCGAGACATTATGTAGGGCCCATACATTATTAAACATTGTCTCCTCAAGGAAGAATACATCTTAGCAGAGCCAGATGGGACTTGCCTGAAAGATCTTTACAATGGACTCTACCTCTTAAAATTATATCCCTAACATTTAAATCATCCCTAGAATATAAATGTATGCACCATGACTTATTTTTGTGATGACCACCTCATCATGAATGTACACTAAAATCACTCTCTCATCATGCGTCATAGATCAATCATCTACAAACCTATTATATTGGGTTCGTTGATGGTGCTTCTTGATGCTTGCAAAACCTTGTAGCAGTAGCCTAGGCCATATACTTTCCTGACCTCACACCATTCCATCACAATGGGTTATGTATCAGATCAGCCACAAATAATCAAGTAGAATACGATGTTTTCATAGGCCTCTTGGTGAATGCATCCCATCTAGGTATCAGTCACCTGCATGTGTTCCTTGATTCCCAACTTGTTATATTGTAGTTGAACCAAACCTTCAAATTACGTGATCCATGCCTTTTTCCAAAAATACCTGGAGGCAGAAAGGTTAGCTCATAATTTTGATCATTTCACTTTTTCACACATACCAAGAGATCAAAATCATATAGTTGATCGCATAGTGAATCAAATCCTAGTCTGACATGTATCACATATATTTCATCATCAATACACATAAATCATGAGCACCATATCCATCAAATAAATGTAGAGATACATCACATGTATAGAAGAATGCACATAAAAACACATCATGAGAGCTGCAAAAATCACCATCTCATATATATATGTGTGTGTGTGTGTGTGTGTGTGCATACAAAAAATATACATCTGCTGACACAAGCCAGAATAATAAGTCATCGATAGGGGAGCATCCTCATAATAGGGGCTTTCCCTGGTACACAGATAAAAAATACATCTAAGACCAAGGTACAACATACCCTACATCCCTCACACGAGGCCCTATAGCCTCATTATGCACTCGAGCTAGAATCAGATGAGCAATCGCCACTACCACTACAAGACAATGAAAGATAGGGTGTCATGCTCTGTCCCAAGCCATAACTCTATCCAGAGTGTCCTCACCTAGATCCTACTAACCCTCCTCAGGCATCCCATGAAGTAAGGTGGCTTCCTGATCCCACACATCCCTGATATCTCTGGTGCGATCCTCTACAGCCTCAACATGCTCCAACAACCTATTGATCTTAGCTTGGGTAGATGAACTACCTCCCTCACCGGGGGGACCACCTATCTCAAAGTGTTGGCACTAAGCTAGTCTCTCAGGATCCTCTTGCACCGTATCATCTCTCTGTCACCATGACACGTCTACTGCACCAGCTATACACATCCGATAAGGATCGTTGTCGACCAAGTAGGCCAACGAATATCCATTTTGACCCACATATGCAAGAAAACATACATGGTATCAATATAATCATAAATATACATCATAAATACATGAAAGTAAGCACAAATGAAGAACACACAAATAACATACCTTCCAAACCCCAAGCATCGTTGGGGGTAAGCCCATATCTGGATCTCCCCTGAATTCCACATTGCAGTATGGGTAATCCATAATCATCTAAGGGTTGGACATAAATCAACCCTCTACCGTGGGGTTCCAATATCACCCCACCTCACCTCTGCCTGCATGAGGCATCACACAAGCCCACCACTGTATCCATGGATCTCTCAGAGGCTCTAGTGGCACCGCTACTATAGGACACAACATCATGATCCTCTCATAGAGGATGTTGCAATGTATGTTGGCATAACAATTGATCAGTTACTGCCCCCTACATAGCTGTGTAATTTTTTTTATCATCCCCCTGTATATGAATCCATCCCATTCATAGAAGTGCCCCTCCTGAATTCTCTAAAGGATGGAAATCTATGACCCAGAAACACAGTGAGGGGAGGCTGACCTAGAGAGGTGCACAATCATCACCAAAGTGGCTCACTCAACGAAATCCAAAATTATCTCAATCCAGACACATCCCCTATCAATAGCATTAGGCCCATAGTGGGCCATCACCCATGCCTCCAGGTCCACCTAACCATGCAGAAGTGGCATTGGAAATACCTATCCATGAGGCACTAATCCTATAATAATGTAGACATCCATTGCAATAGTAAATTTCAAGTCTCTACCATGGATCTTGAACACCTCTTGATCCAGCTCCCATCTTCGTATCACAAAATGAAAAAACTCATCTTGTGACCTAAGCAAGGGGTTTTGGACAAACATCAGTAATTTCCATCTAGCTAGCATCACGCTCGACTGAGCATCACCAACAATCACTATCTGAATAAGCTCCCAATCATGTTCTTTCCATGTCATCCCCATCGTGTAAAAAAGGATGAAGAAAACCAAAAGTTAGCCTCATAAGCTTACAAATATCTTTTTCTTAGCTCACGTGCCTGTTTCTTAAACAATTGTGCTACTTACATGTTTGTAAACCCAAAAGTCACGAGGTTGCTACATAGAGGACCCCACAGATGTTTTATCCACCACCACGCAAATTACGTGGTTGTATTCCCTTGATTTGTAGGGACTGCGTGATTGTTTTATAGTCGCCTGTGTGGGTCAAATCATTTACATAAAAGGAGGTTTGTACTGGCCACCTTGTATGGCCTACCTACCCTAGTCTACCAAAATCATGAAGCTTAAGTCAGTTCCTCTTACCTCTTTGTCCCCGCGTGCTTCCCTGGTGCACAAGATTACTGCTATGAGATAAAACAACTCCTGAACCTAGCTCTATACTCCAAGTAAACAAGTACAAATGAGGTGGAATATGGCCCACTTTTCCCTATATATCGCCCTCTTTGTCATCTTCCATAGCCACATTCAAGAGCTCACGTCCTCCATTTTCAAAATTTCCAGTGGCACAAGGATCGAGATGACAATATCTCCATCAGTGTACCCTCCATTCCATTTTGACCCCAGACTCATTTTTGGGCCTGTCTCATAGTCAAAGTACCACTTTAGGTGTGCCTTCCCATATTTTTCGATTAATCTTGTTTAGCAGATTTTAGCTTATATATGTTTTCATCAATAAGTTTTCACTTATGGTATTGGTTGTCCAAGTTGTAGATACACCGACAATTTCCCATCGAAATCAATGTCTCAGTGGGCGTCGATGGTGAAGGTATCATTCTCCACCTAGCATGATAGGATTTTTATAGAGCTTTGCATATCCTAACATCATTTCTCTAAATGAACCATAAGGTCCATCATCTCGCCCATGATTACCACCACCTTCCCTTGCACATGGTAAATGTTCATGTTGGTTGATAGTGCCTTCCCATTCATGGATCACCCCATTTTATAGCTCCCCACACATTATTTAGATCCATGACCATACACTCAAGCTTGGGATCCATTTCATGCACACATGAATATTAGGCTCATTTGTGGGGTTGTGTTATATTCTTTCCACGACTAGCCCACCTAGTTAATTGGGGGCTTAGAGGGGAGGTGACACCCCCCCTTTGTTACACCGATTGCACAGTGGGGGGGTCACATGAGGGGCGGCATCCCCCCCTATCCAGGGGGTTTTTAAGGGGGGAGGGTATCCCCCCTCTACGAGGTCTGGGGTAGTGCCCCGGGGAAATTATTTTGCGACCCTATATTAGGTGGGTGGAACTACCTACGGTTTTTTGCATGGTTTTCACATGTGGTTTTGGGTGCGATGGTTTTCGGTCCATGGTATTGTATGCTTCAGAATGTATATATATGTATTGTAACATTGAAAGGAACATAATGAAAAATCAAGTTGGTAGTCCCGGTTTTGGGATCTAGGGGAAAATATTTGTGTATATGTATTTTATGTAATATGTTATCACATTGTTTATTTTCTATTCTTAGAATTTGTATGCAAGTAATTTTTGTACAGGGTTAAAACCTACATTTGGTATCATAGATGTTTTGGCTTCAAGGGGACGCCTTTGTTGCTGAGGGGTTTCACTCAGGCATGTGGTAGACCCTGTTCAGTGGGAGATCTGTGGGACTGATTCTGGTAGTCAAAGAAGATGGCAAGCAATGGAAAGATAGAGATTGAGAAATTTAATGGTCAGAGTTTTTAGTTATGGAAACAAAAGATGGAGGATCTGTTGGTAGATAAAGATTAGTGGATCGTGGTAGATCCGGGTACTAAACCAACGAGATTGTCCGATGAAGAATGGAAAAAGTTGGATCGGAATGCAAAGAGCACAATACGATTGTGTGTCTCAAATTCAATATTGTTGAATGTATCAGGGGAAGCTATGGCTAAGGCTTTGTGGGTCAAGTTAGGGACTTTGTACCAATCTAAGTCTCTAGTGAATAAACTATTCCTGCAAAAAAAGTTGTATAACCTGAGGATGAAAGATGGAGACTTGGTAGCAGAGCATTTGAATGCATTTAATACTGTGGTAAGTTAGTTATTGTCTGTTGATATTAAAATTTCAGATGAAGATAAGTGCATAAGTTTGTTGTGTTCTCTACCAGATTTGTGGGATAGTCTGGTTATTGCAATAGTTAGCAATGAAACTACCTTGTAGTTTGATGAAATAGTCTCATTCTTGCTGACGAAGGAGATGAGATGGAAAAATATGGAGAGCCAGAATGGTGATGCCTTATCTATACGATGATGGTCCCAAAATAGAAACAAAAGTAAGTCATCGAGTGGGACATCTAAATCTAGAGGGAGATCTAAATCTACAGAAAAACCTGTAAAGGTGGTGTGTTGGAAATGCGGAAAGGAAGGGCACTACAAAATGGATTGTAAATCTAAAGCTCCTGACAAAGGAAAGGGATCTAATGATGCTCCTTTTGCAGAGGTGAAAACCACCTCAGATGAAGGTGGGGATGTGTACTTGGCTTCTTTGAGTACACATGTAGATCATGAGGCATGGTTGATTAACTCAGGTGCATCCTTTCACTTCACTCCCCATAGAGAGTGGTTATGCGAGTATGAGAAATATGATGGTGGTGATGTCTTCTTGGGGAATGTCAAGAAGGCTAGAATCGTTGGTCGCAGAAAAGTAAAGTTGAAGTTCCAAGGTGGAATGATTAGAACACTTCTGGGTGTTCTGCGTATTCCTACATTAGCCAGAAATCTAATTTTTGTAAGCAAGTTGGATGATGCAGGTGTAAAAATAGTGTTCGAGAAAGATACCTGCAAGATGGTTCAAGGAGCACTGGTATTGATGTGGGGAGTTTGGATTGGAACTCTGTACAAGCTTCAAGGTAGCACTGTTATTGATGGGTGCAACAGTTCTATGGTTCCAGAAAGTGGAGCAGAAAATCTAGTGGTCTCTAGAGAGAAGACCATGCTATGGCATCAAAGGCTTGGATATATTGGAGAGAAGTGCCTTTGAATACTTCATGGTAAAGGTATGGTAGAAGGTATGACTAATAGCTATCTGTATTTTGATTTTTGTGAAAATTGTGTATATGGGAAGTAGAATCGGGTGAGTTTCCCTTTTGGTGGTAAGAGGGAGAAACATTTATTAGAGCTTGTGCACATTGATGTGTTTGGACCTGTGAAGGTTCCATTACTAGGTAAGTTTGTGTACTACGTATCATTTATAGATGAAATCTCAAGGAATACATGGATATATTTCCTCAAGAAGAAATCTGAAGTCTTTGACAGGTTTAAATAATTTAAGGCTCTAGTGGAAACCAGACAGGGAAGAAGATAAAGGTGCTGAGGACAGATAATGGTGGAGAGTTTTGCAGCAAGGAATTTGAAGAATTTTGTAAGAAGTGTGGTATAACACGACAAAAGACTACTCCATACACACTTGAGCAAAATTGGGTTGCAGAAAGAATGAACAAGACTTTGATGGAAAGGGAAAGAAGCATGCTCAGTAGTGCTAGGTTAGGATAGGAATTTTGGGTAGAGGCAGTGGAGAAAACATGTTACCTAGTCAACAAATCACCTTCATCAAATTTGGAGGATAAGACTCCACAAGAGGTAGGGACTGGTAAGAAACCCTCCCTTTCACATTTGAGGGTATTTGGATGTGATGTATATGTACATGTTCCAAAGGAGAAAAAAACAAAGTTGGATAGTAAATCTGAAAAGTGCATCTTTATTGGATATAAGGATGGTTTAAAGGGTTATAAGCTTTGGAACCTAGTAACAAGGAAGGTTGTGTACAACCGAGATGTAGTGTTCAAAAAGGTGAAAAATGTTATTAAACATGAAGTCCCATCAAAGGAACCTGAGAAGATAGAGTTTGAGCTAAAGGAGGAAGAATCAGACTCTACAGTAGAAGAGCAATCAGAAGATGAAGAGCCACAAACTCTGGTTGTGAGAAGATTAGTTTGAGAAATAAGGCAGCGAGAAAGGTATAGTCCCTCGGTTTTCTGTTCAAATTTTCTTTATCTATTACTGATGATGATCCCAATCTGTGAAGGAACTAGTAGATTCAGAGGATGGAAAACTCTGGAAAGAGGTCATGGTTGATGAAATGGCATCTTTGCACAAAAATGAGGCTTGGGATCTGGTGGAGTTTCCGACTGGAAGGAAACCCATTGGCAGCAAATGGGTGTTCAAGAAGAAGACAAATGCAGAAGGAAATGTGGAGAATTACAAAGCTCAGTTGGTAGCAAAAGATTATTCCCAGGTGTCAGGAATTGATTTTGGTGATATTGTTTCTTCTTCTACCAAGGTAGCTTCTATTAGATTACTTTTATATGTTGTTGCTACTTTTGATTTTGAGGTAGAACAGATGGATGTGAAGACATCATTTCTTCATGAGGATCTGGAAGAAGAGATCTACATGAAGAAACCTAAAGGCTTTGCAGTGAAGGGTAAGAAAGAACTGGTATGCAAGTTAAAAAAGTCTTTGTATGGGTTGAAACAGTCACCAAGGATGTGGTATCAAAAATTTTATACATTTATACAGGGACTTGGCTCCACCAGAAGAAAAGCAGATCACTATGTGTATTTTAAATTAATTGGTGGCCATGTTATTTATCTGGTCTTGTATGTGGGTGATATGTTGCTGGTTGGAAATGACAAAGAAATTATCCAGGATGTGAAGACCAAATTGTCCTCAAAATTCAACATGAAATATCTTGGTGCTGCAAACTATATTTTGGGCATGGAAATTAAAAGAGATTGGGCAAAGAGGAAGCTCTAGTTAAACCAGAGGAAGTATGTCTAGACAATATTGCAGAGCTTTGATATGCAGGATAGTAAACCAGTGAAGGTTCCTATTCTTGTAGGTGTAAAGTTATTTGCTTAATAGTGTCCCAAGACACAAGAAGAGGAAGAGGACATGTCCCATGTTCCATATGCAAGTGCAGTCAGTAGCCTGATGTATGTGATGGTTTGTACTAGACCAGAGATTGCACATGCAGTGGAAGTATTGAGCAGGTTTATGTCAAAACCAGGGAAGGAGCATTGGACAACAGTGAAGCGGGTTTTAAGTTATTTGCGTGGCACTAGTGATTATGGTTTGTGCTACCAAGGAATACCAGGATTGGACAGAGTTTTGGATATTCATGGATTTGTTGATGCAGACTGGGCTGGAGATCTGAATCAGAGAAGATCTACAAGTGGGTATGTGTTTAACCTATTTGGAGGTCTAGTCAATTGAATGAGTAAGAAACAATCTATAGTGGCACTATCAACTACAGAGGCGGAATACATGGCAGCCACTCATGCAAGCAAGGAAGTAGTTTGGTTGCATATATTGTGTTCAAGTATGGGGTTAGTACAGGGAGCTATAAGAATAGACTGTGATAGCCAAAGTGCAATTTTCTTGGTAAAGAACCCTGCTTACCATTCAAAGACAAAGCACATTGATGTTCAGTATCACTTTGTGAGGGATATGATAGAAGACAAAAAGGTGTTGCTGGTAAAGGTGGACACTTTGAATAATATTGTAGATGCATTGAAAAAATATGTGAACTTTGGGGAGTTCTCTTGGTGTAGAGAAACAATCGGCGTTGCAGGGCTGGATAAATGACTAAGCTCTCCTGTGGCCCCCTGTGGAAAGAAAATAGAAAGTGGGAGAATGTTAGGTTGTGTTATATTCTTTCCACGACTAGCCCACCTAGTTAACAAGGGGGTTAGAGGGGGGTGAAGCCCCCCCTTCGTTGCACCGATTGCACAGTGGGGGGGGTCAAATGTGGGGTGGCAGCCGCCCTTCTCTAAGGGGTTTGAGGGGGCTAGGTAGCCCCCCTCTACGAGGTCCACGGTAGCGCCCTAGGTAAAATTGTTTGGGACCCTATATTAGGTGGGAGGACTTACCTATGGTTTTGTGCATGGTTTTCATACGTGGTTTTGGGCACGATGGTTTTCAGTCCATGGTATTGGATGCTTTAGCATGTATATATATGTATTGTAACATTGAAAGGAACATAATGAAAAATCAAGTTTGTAGTCCCGGTTTTGGGATCCAGGGGAAAATCTTTATGTATATGTGTTTTATGTGTTATGCTTTGACATTGTTTATTTTCTGTTCTTAGAATTCGTATGCAGGTAATTTTTGTACGGGGTTAAAACGTACATCATTCTCCTCTTCTATACTTACTATTTAGCAACCTTACTCCCATACCATCTCTTTTATTTTTGTCAGATTAAGTTGAATGCACTCCCGCATTCTGCATTTGGCCTATCATCCCTCCATATGGAATAGTTCATTTGTGTCACCTCATCTACCTCATCAACCTCACACCAAGACCAACCAATGGGACCCCCTCCTTTAGAAAAATCTTACCTCCATCATCACGCAAGTCACCATTTTCCATGGGGCATGTTAGGGTCCCACCCTAACGCCCTTATTTATGTAATGGGATCACGTCATAGTCAAGAGTCAATAAAGCCCATATTAATAATTGTAAGTGGTTAATCCGCAATTAATGACGGAACCACAGTTAGTTGCAAATGGGCTGTAGTATTAGATAGATGGTATTAATAAAACCCACGGTATTGGTCCGTGGTATTGCATGTATGAGTCATATATAAATGATAGAGACTCCCTGCGAGGAGCATCATGTCTTATTTTGTAATCGAGCTCTGGTCTATTGGAGGTTGCCCCCTCGAAGAGGCAAGTGAACATTACTCTTTGAATAATAAAATCATTGCTATTCTGTGTTCTGGGTATCTTTTCTTCGCATATTCTGTATTTGGGTATCATTTTGCAGGTTAAGAGCATAACAAGTGGTATCAAAGCACTTTCCAGGGCCGGTGGGATCTCCATTTCTTAGCAAATTTTTTTTTTTTTTTCTGGCTAGAGACGTGTTCCGGCATCTTTAAACCACGGGATCTGTCGTTGAGCACATAAACCTGCGGATTTGGGGAGGCATGCACACAGGAAATACAAGAGGTGGTCACGTCTGTTGGACTCCCTTGTAACCCCTGTGGGTACCCCTTCGAGTAGTAGCGCATTAGACAGAACCGCGCACGGACTGTCTTCCACGTACCCTCTGGGTATATCGAAAGCCCCCTAGGCTCCCTTGAAACCTCACCATAGATAAACTGTCGGCCGTCTTGCGGCTACAGTACATCGAGAACAGCACTCGGAGAGATTACTCGCCTGTACAATAGGGTAGTTGGGTTGTACGGCTAAGGGTACGGTCGATCCTCCTTAGTTAGAGCCCTGAAACATTGGGCCGAGTACTACTGCTAGACCCTTATGTATATTGCGATCTGTAGCACCTGACACTCCTCAAGACCATAGTTCCCTTTTCTATCAGGGGATCACACATCATCTCTTCCAGATCTACTTGTGCAAAGGGGTGCAGCAGCAGCAGACATCAGTCCCGCAGTCTTGAGTTCACAGATCAGCCATTCCGATCTATTAGATCCATCAGATCCGCAGAAGCAGTCTGTTCTGCCGCCCAGAGCTATCAGATCCGCCATTCAGATCTCTCAGATCCACCAGATCGGAGTCGTTGTGAAGGGTTCCTATACCGGGGTATAATTTTCGCAGGACTTTTGGCTGCATTGACATTTTGAGGATTTGGCCACTGCAGTATTGATAAGGAAGGAGAGTCTGAGATCTTTCGGGGCGCTTATTGGTGATCTAGCCCATCAGAATCAGGACGACGAGCTGAGCACGGTGGTACCATTCACTTCTTAGTGAAAAAAAATTTTAGGCGGTCCCAATTTTCAAAAAATCAGGTTGGTGTATGGTAGAAACTAGAGCTCAAGCGATGGCCAATGAAAGGATGGACAAACTTGAAGAATCAGTGCAAACCCTCCACATTCAGCTTAGCGGACTATGTAGCATGGTCGAGAAAATAATCCCGAAGGGCAAGGAGCAAGCCCACGAGGAGGCGTATAATGGCAATGGACACAATGAGGGTGAGTCTAGCCACTCTCCTCACGTCTGGCACACCCACCAACAACCCAGTCAGCGACCTCCCAAGTTGGATATGCATAAATTTGACGGTTCTCACCCGTCGACATGGATAGCACAAATGGAGCAATATTTCAAACTGAATCACATCTTAGATGATGAGACTCAGCTTATGTTGGGGAGCATGTACTTGGGCAATGAAAGGTGGCAATGGTGGGAATGGCATCAACATTGCACTGGACCTTTTAGGACTTGGACCAAATTCACCAAAGCTCTTCAAGACCGCTTTGACCAAGAATCATCTTTTTTGGGTCGTCTTACTAAGCTCCGACAGACTGCTACAGTGGATGAATATATTACAGCTTTTGAAGCCTTAGCCTTCCGCACTTGGGGTCTCTCAGATGTGTTCTACACGGACTGTTTTATCAGCAGTCTTAAAGAAGCCATCAAAGCTCAAGTCCTACTGCACCACCCTCCCACATGGACGGAGGCTTGCAAGGTAGCTCGTAACGTGGAACGTGCATTAGCAGGCCAATACAGTCGCCCAAATTTCTTCGCTAAAGGTCGCCCCCCACAGGCTCACAACACGACTCAAACACTTAAGGTCCAAAAGATGTCACCTGCGGAAATGGCTGAAAGAAGAAAGCAAGGCCTATGTTACTACTGTGATGAAAAATACTCCCCAGGTCATAAATGCAAGGAGCCCAAATTTTTTCAAATTGATGCCACTGACTACAACTCAACAGAGGAAGATCCACCACTTGAGGAACATGAGCCGCTAGAAGAAGACAACCAAAAGGACAATGTCTCTGACGAACCAGTTATTTCGTTGCATGCTTTGGCAGGGATTTCTTCCCCTCAAACTCTCAAAATTAGAGGTTTTATTAAACATCGCCCAGTAGTAGTCTTGATTGATAGTGGAAGTACACATAATTTCATCCATCAAAAAGTCGCAGAAGCAGTGCATTGTTTTGTACGAGCAGTTTCTAACTTCCAAGTTCAAAATGCGGATGGAGGCACAACGAAATGTGAAGGCCGCTGTGAAAATGTCAAACTTCAAATGGGGGATTATCAGTTGAAAACCCACATGTTTGCCATACACACGGGGGGTTGCGACATTGTCCTCGGCGCTGAATGGCTCCACACTCTTGGGCCAATCACAATGGATTTCCAGGAGTTATATATGAGTTTTAAGCAAAACAACTACACACATACCCTATGTGGACTCAGAGCGGGAGCCCCCTCTATCATCAGCTCACATAGGATGGAAAAATTGTTAAAAAAGGGCAATCATGGAGTTGTAGCTCAATTTAATGCCATCCAGGCAGTCGAAACCAAGCCTCTGCAAATTCATCCTGAGATGCAACAGATTTTAAATAACCATCTGCCGGTCTTTGACAAGCCTCATGAGCTTCCACCCTCGCGAGGGGAACATGATCATAGCATCACCTTGGTTCCAGGGGCCCAACCCCCAAATGTGCGCCCATACAGATATCCATTCACCCAAAAGAATGAAATAGAAAAAATCATCAAGGAACTTTTGGAAGCAGGTGTCATTCGTCCCAGCATTAGTCCTTATTCATCCCCAGTGGTCATGGTGCTCAAGAAAGATGGGGAGTGGCGGATGTTTCCCGACTTTAGGGCCCTCAATAAGTTGACAGTCAAAGATAAATTTCCCATCTCGGTGGTTGATGATTTGCTGGATGAACTCGATGGGGCTCAATTCTTCACTAAGCTGGATCTTCGCTCAGGCTACCACCAAATTCGCATGAAGGAAGTTGACATTCCCAAGACTGCTTTTAGAACTCATGAAGGCCATTATGAATTCCTGGTCATGCCATTTGGTCTTTGTAATGCCCCTTCTACTTTTCAAAGCCTTATGAACCACATTCTCAAACCATATCTCAGGAAATTTGTCCTTGTCTTCTTCAATGACATCCTCATCTATAGTTGCACTTGGGCCGTACATCTTCAGCATCTACTCTTGCAACTGCTCCGCAAGCATAAATTATTTGTCAAGATGTCCAAGTGTTCATTTGGCATGGCAGAAGTAGAGCATTTGGGCCACATTGTGGGGTGTGAAGGTGTCAAGGTGTCAAGGTGGACCCCAAAAAGATCCAGGCAATGCAGGAATGGCCTCAACCTAAGACCTTGAAGAGCTTGAGAGGATTTTTGGGTCTCACAGGCTATTATCGTAAATTTGTCGCAACTATGGTCGCATAGCGAAGCCCCTCACCCAACTCCTAAAGAAAAATTCATTCTTCTGGAATGAGGAAGCACAACAGGGCTTTACAGCTCTAAAAAATGCCATGTGTTCCATTCCAGTCTTAGCACTACCTGACTTCACCAAATCTTTTGTCATTGAATGTGATGCTTCGGGTACAGGTATTGGGGCGGTCTTGATGCAGGAAGGGCGACCGTTGGCCTTCACAAGCCAACAACTAAGTGGGAGGAATCTGGGCCAATCTACCTACGAGAAGGAAATGATGGCCATCTTACATGCATTCGAGACCTGGCGACCTTACTTATTGGGGTGACGTTTCCAAATCCGCACCGATCATCACAGTCTTAAATATTTTTTGGAGCAAAGCCTATCCTCCCCACAACAAAATAAATGGCTCGCCAAAATGCTGGGATATGATTATGAGATCATTTACAAGAAAGGGAAAGACAATAGTGTAGCAGATGCATTATCTCGCCAATTTGAGGAGGAAAGAACTATGCTAGCAATTTCCCTCCCCATTTCAGAATGGATTGAAGAGGCTCGCAGGGAATGGTTTTCACACCTCGGGCTCTCCCAACTCATTTCTCAATTGCAGGTAGATCCAAATTCCACCAAGGGCTACTCGTGGCAGGATGATATTCTTCGCTACAAGGACCGAGTCATAATATCACCAACATCCACCCTCAAAAGTCGCATTTTGGCAAAATTGCACTAATCTCCCATTGCAGGACATTCAGGCTTTCAGAAGACGTATGCTCGCACCAGAAGATCATTTTTTTGGACAGGCATGAAAAAGGACATCCTTACTTTCGTAGCAGAATGCGATGTCTGTCAATGCCACAAAGGGGAAACAGTCAACACACCAGGCACATTACAACCATTGCCCATTCCGACATCAATTTGGACGGAGGTTTCTATGGATTTCATTACAAGTCTTCCAAAGTCAGGGAACAAGTCAGTCATCATGGTGGTTGTGGACCGACTGTTGAAGTATGCTCATTTCTGCGCCCTACCCCACCCATTTACACCAACTTTGGTCGCTCAATCTTTCATGGATCGGATCTTCAAATTGCATGGCATGCCCACTTCTGTTGTGTCCGATCGCGACCCGATCTTCACCAGTAATTGTTGGCAGGAACTCTTCAGGATACAAGGCACTCAACTAAAACTCAGTACTTCCTATCATCCGGAAACAGATGGTTAAACTGAAGCCGTCAACAAATGTCTATAAACCTACCTTAGGTGTTTCACTTCAAAAAAGCAACACTTTTGGGTACAGTGGTTACCTCTGGCTGAATGGTGGTATAACACCAACTATCATGCCACCACCAAAATGACTCCCTATGAAGCAGTATATGGTCAACTCCCGCCTTCACCTACTTCGTATCTCAAGGGGTGCTCAAAAGTACAAGCAGTGGATCAACTCCTACAACACCGCGCAACCATGCTCGCCCATCTTCGAGAGAATCTTCATCAAGCTCAGAACCGCATGAAGCAACAGGTAGACCAGCATCGCTCAGAGCGCCAATTTCAAGAAGGGGATCGGGTCTTTTTACAGCTACAACCATATAAGCAAACATCACTCAAAGACACAGGGTGTCAGAAACTATCTCCCAAATTCTACGGACCATATCAAGTACTTCAGCGCATTGGAGAAGTGGCTTACAAGTTGGCCTTGCCACCTACTGCAAAAATCCATCCAGTTTTCCATGTCTCATGCCTCAAGAAAGTGATTGGGAACAATTGCAGAATTCAGACCAGTCTACCTGAAGTGGATGAAGAAGGGTCCATCTGGCTTCAACCCGAACAGGTCCTAGACACACGAGACAAGCAACTGCGTGGCCGCATGATTAAGGAAGTCCTCGTCAAATGGAAAGACACCTCTCCGGAAGATGCAACTTGGGAACCAGCCACTATTCTTCAGTAGTTTCCGCAGCTTTAGCCTTGAGGACAAGGCTAGTCTTAAGGGGGAGGGCATGTTAGGGTCCCACCCTAACCCCCTTATTTATGTAATGGGATCACGTCATAGTCAAGAGTCAATAAAACCCATATTAATAATTGTAAGTGGTTAATCCGCAATTAATGACAGAACCACAGTTAGTTGCAAATGGGCCGTAGTATTAGATAGATGGTATTAATAAAACCCATGGTATTGGTCCGTGGTATTGCATGTATGAGTCATATATAAAGGATAGAGACTCCCTGCAAGGAGAATCGTGTCTTATTTTGTAATCAAGCTCTGCTCTATTGGAGGTTGCCCCCTCGAAGAGGCAAGTGAACATTACTCTCTGAATAATAAAATCATTGCTATTCTGTGTTCTGGGTATCTTTTCTTCGCATATTCTATATTTGGGTATCATTTTGCAGGTTAAGAGCATAACAGGGCACCCATCTCTATGTATGTACATCCCAAATCACGCTTACATTCTTTTGGCAAGTTTACAAATATTTATTATGAAAAAGGTTCCCACCCATATTTTCATGTCTTGTACCCAGAGGCAGTCCCTATTCACCCTTGGTTAGAGCTCGTTGATCACCACACTACCCATTGATCATTCATCACACCAGTCAGAACATGCTTACAACTACCCTAGATGTCTTACCTACTCTAGGGACATTCTCCCCTAGAAGAATTTTTTTTACTGCCGCCACTTGAAATACAAATACAACCTCGAGAAGTTGCCCGTATCCATTCATAGTGTCAACTTTCATTATCATGCCTTATTGACCAACCATATTACAGTCATCTTTATCCTGCACCTCGATTCTCCAAATCAACATTTTGGGTGGTTGGTGCTTCTTTCCTGTCGACCTCAACACCCATCTTCCAGGATCGAAGTAATACCTTGGGTGCTCCCCCCTTAAGGTAAATCCTCGGGTGGCACAATGGGAATCACTATCGCCCATTGATGTCATCAGTCTCCCAGAAATTCTACATCAGCATAAGTTTTTCATGATAGGGTAGTATCATAGGTGGTGACTATTGTAGTTCTCTCATTTAGTCAAAGACCCATGAATCCACGAATACCTCACTCAACAGTGCTTCACTTTTGATGCATGGGGGCACCTAATTCAGTTTGTTTGTCAAAATCACCCTTGAGGGCGTAAGAAGTTATCATCATCAACCATAAGCATGTTAGCCACCATAACACTAACTTGACATGAATATTTCTTCTATGATTGTAATGCTTAGTCACTAGTCATCATAACGAGCATGGGAAATGCCCACCTCGTATAGACGCTTTTTTATCAACATTCTTTTATAGTATGGTTATCTTCATCCTCACTCAAGGTTTTTCCCTACTCATCTCCCCAATAAGTTATTTTCTCTCTCAAGAACTTGATCAGAATCTCAGTTAAAAAACAAAAACACGATGTATTTCGGTTATATGTTTGCTCCTAACCTCATACATCAAGGGGAAACTGTTAACATGGAAAATCATACACACATTTGTATAATCTAGATGACGCCCAAAGTAGTTTGAAAGAATGAATAGGTGAATACTTTCCAACTGAGAAAATCATGAAGTACAAAAATCAAAACCTCTCCAAAGGTTTCAATTTAGAATTTACTCATGCGGTCCATTCGAAGGCCGAAATTGGCAACCATGCAACTTTTTCTTTGAAAGTCATGTGGTCAAACAAAAGTACAACTCAACAGTCCATGACCATTCACATGCTTGGAAGATGAGATTCCCTAACATGTACTAGTCAAGGACAACCGATTTCAATTTGACCTAAAGATATGAAATCCCCAAGGGTTCCTTTTGTCCTATTCATAAGTCCTTTTTTCATTAATGGACTAAGAGAGGGAAGAGGAATTAAAAATTCTATATAAACAGGTCATTGCAAGACCAAAAACAAGGCAATGTTATGCTGGCAAAATTGCTCCCAAGCAATCCTGCATTCCATTGTTAAGGAAGAAGTAGAGCATTGTTATGCTGGCAAAATTGCTCCTTAGCAATCCAACATTCTAGTGGAAGAGTATTTCATCATTAAGAGAGTCTTCATACTTCTTTGAGAGAGAGGAGAAGCTTGCAAAGAGATTGAGGAAAGGAACCTCCTTGTTGAGGATTTTTTAGCACCATTGCTCAAAGAATTCTCTCCAAGTGTTTAGCATTCATCAATTGTATCTCTTCTACATTCAATAATCAATAAAGGGAGCCCTTTTCCATTACTTTGTTGACTTGTTTGCTTCATTAAGCATTGTTTATGTGTTTATCTTCTAGTTTTAATTTATGTTTATGTATGCATTGTTTTCACCATTTATAGTGCTTTGTTTTCTCATGTTTTTCCATTAGCAACAACCAATTATCTATATTTTCTTTGCAGGGAACAACCAACTATTAAGATGTCTTTTGGTACTCTATAGCAACAAAAACACCACTCCAATAGGGTAAACTTTTGGGTTTAGGGTAGAGTTAGTTGTTGTTGGTTGCGCATTGAAGATAATAAAAATAGTGATGGAGTGAACGTTGTTGGTTGATTCCTAATGAAATATTGTAGATTCACATATCTTTTAGTTTAATGACAACATCCGTTTGTATTTTCATAGGAATCCCAGTTCCATTGTCCTATTGTCCTATATTCAATTGACATCAAGATTATTAAACGTGGCATTGTCCTCGTATTAATAAAATCGAACCATGGCTTTAAGAAATCATCCCATGCCTCAAAAGTTATTTGATTCACATTGCAAGTAAGGCAGTGGGAGAGGAGGTTGTAAATAATACATATGTTGTCAATGATTTTTTCAACAATTTGTTAGTCCAAGAAACTTATTTGATAAAAATAAATACATGCAAAGGAGGTCCATATGGGGGTCTTTTGAACATGTGCAGATTCACATTTAAGAGTTTCTTTGTATTATTAGAGGTCAAAGACATCTTTTGTTTCTGCTACAACCAATAGATATCTTGGTTCAAGCATATTATTATGTGTGGAGAAAAACCATGGGGGCTTCGTCGAGGGGTCAATAACATACCACGTGGGTTCATAATGGGGGACATATATTGAGGTAGACATGGCAGAATATATTGGGAGATATATAGGGGCAAAGGGTTTTTATATTGGAAGGTATAAAAAATGGAGCTCAAAGTTAATGAAAAAATATAAACGGGTATAAAAAATGTTAATGAAAAAAAGGATAATTACAATATCTAGTGGAAGTAGGGGTTTTTTTAAATCGGAAGGTGTATTGGGTTTGTATTGGTAGGGGGCTAAATAATGTGATTTTTAGAGGTCTTTTCCAATATGTAGTCAAATTAAGGGTATTGCTTAATATGCCATGAACACACGTGATAGGTCAGAGGTTCATTGAGTGATGCCCCCGTGAGAGAAACAACCCAAAATCACTATTTCCTGGCCTTAGAAGAAGCTAATATTGTGTGACAAATATATGAAAGTACTCCAATTAAACACTACATCGTCTTGCTATTTCACGCTTTAAACATTACTTATCAAAATATTGGTGAGAGTGATTAAATTCAAGCCATTAAGAGATATCAAAGATATTGATTCTATGAACAACTTTTGTCTTATGTAGATGATGAGTCATCATCATAATTTCTTGTGTTCATGAAAGCACTTAAGACTCAAAGAACTTTCTTCCTACTATGTTTACATTGAATACAAGCAATCAATCTCTAGTGTGAAGTGGTGTATTGTATGAGTATCATATGTTGAAGGAATTACGCGGAATTATTGGACATTGCATATAGCTATGTGGAGAAGTTGTAGCTATGTGGATATTGTGTACAATGAAATTGGATTAGTCGATATCTAGTGTGAAGTGGTGTATTGTATGAGTATCATATGTCGAAGGAACTACGCGGAATTATTGGACATTGCATATAGCTACATGAAGAAGTTGTAGCTCTGTGGATATTGTGTACAATGAAATTGGATTAGGCGATATCTAGTGTGAAGTTTATTGTATGAGTATCATATCTTGAAGGCATTACGCGGAATTATTGGACATTGCATATAGCTACGTGGAGAAGTTGTAGGTATGTGGATATTGTGTACAATGAAATTGGATTAGTCGTGGATTGCAATCAGGACGTTGGCGCTGAATAGTCGATGTTGGGAATGTTGGTTGCAGAATAAAAAATGGACACATATAAAAGGCATGTCGGATATCAACACCAGATAATCCTGCTCATGGTTTGATATATGATGTGGTATGTATGTAATTATTGAATAATAGAAGCGCATATATCCTCTTATTGTCTTATTCCTCCATTTGCATAATGATTGAAGTCAAGGTCTATAGAAAAGTTGGATAGTGATGAGTAAGTTTGGACTACAAGAGCCTTTGTCGTTTCTCCATGGCCAACTCTATCCTGCACAGTGCTGTCAACAATGATTGCCCCTAGAAAGACCTGTATCATAAGGAATTTTACAACAGAACAAACATAAATATCTCCATCCAAAGGATGGAAAGCATACCATGTAGCAACCAAAGCTATTATATATGTAAATGAGGACTGGTATAAGGTATTCAAAGAAAATTCAATAAGGCAGGACGAGTCGTCTTTGGCTTAAAGCTGAGTATGTTCAATGTGTATATCGAGATGGTGCGGTTTTTACTAGGTACCATAACGTTTCGCAGAGATGGGAAATCCCTTTCAATTAGGATAATTAATACATCGTACATGTACATGATGTTTGAGTTAAGGTGTTTGTTGATACGGCATGTGTGGCATTAAAAGAGCTTGTTGATGCAGTTGTGAAGCTTTTGTTGACTAATAATATTTATGAGTTTCATAATGGGTCGTAGTTCATGGTTCATCATCACAGTTTACCCACATTTGACATGGGAATAAATGAGCCTATGATTATTTCTATAAACAAATTAAAAATGTATAACTTGGATGTGTGAGCTCTTCATTTTTCTCTCATCTCGTCACTGGAAGCATCATTCACTTCAGTTATAGTCAGAGCATGGGTTTCAAATATTTAAAAGTTTTAAGTGTTTACGATTGGTGTTCCACACGTTAAATTTTACAACGACCGCATTGGAATGGATCCAAGAGCATATTTAATACCATGCTAATTGCTTCCCTCTCCTCTTTATATAGATACACATATTTAAATATCGCTGTGCTGAAATAAAATTGATGAAAATGTTGGAAATGAACACGATACTTGGTATCCAGAGTGACTTCTCTAATCTCAGAATCATGAAGCAGATGGATAATATATTGATGACACAGAGAAGGAAGAAATAGAATTTATACTTCTTATGGAATCAACGGTCCATAGCATTGCATGCCCAAATCAACAAATTTCTGACAGTTTGAAATGCACAGAGGTTATGCGGAGGGGAACCGTCGAAAATTGGATTGCCCAAACAACTCATCGCAAGTTGGAAAATTGTAATGCATTTTCATGGTTCTTCCCCACTTTTGCCAAACCACTACGAGGACCGGCGGAAGGATGTTTATGGTTTCGCTGAGACTACTCATGGTTTGCAGGCGTTTGTATGATGACTGATGGGACCCGCATAATCTTCACATACTCCTTACATTGTTGATATATGGTGGATTTTGTGTTCATCAAACATTATTGTATATATAAGGGAGCATGATTTTATTTTTAAAAAGAATTCAATATTATATATATATAATATTAAAATGTTTCAAATATCTAAAATTAACAACGAATCATCGACACTATTTTATTATCCTTGTTTTAAAGAAAGAAACAGTTGCATAACTTTCTGAAACATTAGTTTCATAACAATATATGTAATGAAGAAATATCTAGGAGACTTATGAATGAAATGCTAATTTGATTCAAGTTTCTGGGTAAAGTGTAATATTGTTTTTTTTTCTTACGTGATTTGATTTAAATTATGCTTTTCTTTTTTTAGATAAGTGTATTTAGCAATATGGCTTTTTAAATTGAAAGTAAGAATTTATTTCATAAATGGTACTCATTTTTAGATTTAAATTTTTTAATGGGAGATCCACTTCCAAAAATTTATATATAAATTTTTACTCTTTTCACCCTTTATTCTACCAAGTTTGAACTCGTATTTTTTAATTTTGGAGTTGTAAAATCTTGTTCCTTTTCATTTTTCTCTACCTATCTCTTTACTTTAATTTTTATAATCCTCATTGATCTTGGCCAGACTGGTTTTGAATCATAGGTTTTCAAATCATATTATTCATTGCAAATCTCATAGTCTCTCTCCTACCATATATTTAAAAAATTAAGCAATTTTGTGGATGTCTTGGCATTGGTTCCCTTGCAGCCAAGAACTTTCTGTAGGGAACAACATCAATATGGGTTGTTGTTGGCAAAGTTGAAATATTTTCCCAGGTTTATACAAATTTATTGCTGGTTCTTGAAGGTGAGAAAAATCAAGTTTCAAGTTGTAAATCTTCACCAATTGTTCTTACCTTTGGGCATTTTTATTTTTTTGGGTTTGGAAGATGTCATTCCCTGTATATTTCCCAAAGAACTCTACTCTAGAAAATTTGTTGAGCTGCAAATCAACCCTCAAAAGTTTTATTTTGTGCATTTTAATGGTTATCATATCTATGATTCCTATGATTTATACGGAGGGTTGAATTTTTGAGAGAATGCTTCAATCTATGACTAGTATGATTCAGAGGAAGAGTTTGACATAGTTCATCAGGAAAACTTACCTAGAGGTAGTTACAATGAAGAAATTGATGAGGAAAGTTCCTCTTGGGAACAAGCAAATAAATAATTCATGAAGACAACTTACCTCGAAGTAGTTACAATGAAGAAGTTGATAAGGAAAGTTCTTCTTGGAAACAAGAGAAAAAAAATTCTAAAATGATGGTAAGCAATTTTCAAACATCTGCTCATATACATTTATTTTAAAAAATAAATCATTTTTTTTGCAAAACGCCCAAAGTTGAAAGAAAACAAAATGATTATGGCTATTTTGAAGATGATATTTTCAACTAGAACAAGGAATTTTTTTATTAAATATTTTCATGGTATATCTCACCAACCTGTTACAAAACAACAAAATCTTGAAGCTATTGATCAAAATTGTTTTTTCTTTCATGGTTATCATAACCATATAGACATTATATGGATTCTTTGGGCATTCTATAGGTAAAAATTTATTTGGTGGTTGATATCTATTCCTCCGTACACATCGATTCTTATGGGTGAGTGCTTTATTTTTATTTTTTTAAGAAACAAAAAAGAGATTGTATCAGGTCAAGCACTCAGAAATTAACATGGTGTCATTGGAAATATGATTTTACTTAATTGAAGTTAACATTGTTTATAGTAAGATTTTATACATAAATAAGTGCAAAGTCTGAGTATTTAGTTTTTAGTTTTCAAAAAAAGTTATTTTGGTGTGTAGATTCAAGAATAAAGAAAAGACTTCCAACAAATAAAGACTTTATAGATAATTTACATTTCAACATTTTCAAAGAATTTGAATCCATACCCAACAAGGCACTTGGTCTGCTATTTTCAATTTTTTTGCAAGCCAAGACAATATCCCCAGATAAAACTAGATGTTGTAACCAAAATTATACTAGGTTTAAGGATAGAATTTGCTGTTATTGATTGCACATAAAAGATAATAAAAACCGTGATGAAGTAAATGCTGCTAGTTGATTCCAAACGAAATATTTTAGCTCTATATATTTGTGAGTTTAATGACAACATATCTGTGTGTATGAAAGGTTCATTGGAATTTGGAATCCCAATTCCATTGTCCTATACTCATCTAGCGTAAGTATTTTTCAAATTATCCCATGCTTGAAAATTTATTTGATTCACATTGCGCAAAATGCCGTGGGAGAGGAGATTGTAAATAATATTTATGTTGTGAATGAAATTTTCAACAATGGGTTGGTCCAAGAAATTTATTCGATACAAAGAAATACATGCATAGGAGGTCCAGATGGGGGTCTTTTGAACATGTTCAAATTCACATTTAAGAGTTTCTCGGCATTATTGGAGGTCAGAAACATCTTTGGTTTCAGCTACAACCTACAAATATCTCGATTCAAACATATTATTATGGGTGGAGAACAACAACGCACAATCACCTCTTTTTGACATTAGAAGCAACTAATGTTGTGTGACAAATACACGAGAGTACTCCAATTTAATGTACCTCGTCCTATTGTTTCATGCTTTAAAGTTTAAACATTACCTATCAAAATATTGGTGATAGTGACTAAGTTCAGGCTATAAAGAGATAATGGCGGTATTGATTCTATGATCAAGTTTTGTCTTACATAGATGATAAGTCATCATCGTCATTGGTTACGTGCATGAAAGCACCTAATTAAGACTCCAAGAACTTTCTTCCTACTACGTTTACATTGAATACAAGCAATCCATAGCTAGTGTGATGTGGTGTATTATATGAGTATCGAATTTTGAAGGCACTAAGTGTAATTATTGCACGTTGGATATAGGTACGTGGAGAAGCTGTAGCTATGTGGACATTGTGTACAATGAAATTGGATTGGACGTGGATTGCAGTCAGGACGTTTGTTGCAGAATACATAGTGGAGATATATAAAAGGCAGGTGGAGATTAACATCAGATAATTTTGTTTATGGTATGATGTTATAGGGATGTAATTATTCAATAATATTAGTATTAGTATAAGTTTAAATTTAGTATGAGATAGATTCATTTTAAGTAAAAATCTAATATGAGTCAAGAAAGATCAAATTTCTTCGAGCACAAACTTGTCTGAAGTGTAAAATACAAAGTGTTATTTTTCATTTTTTTAAATTGTATTTTTGAATGACAAATAAAATATATATAAGGCCAAACAAACATTTTAACCATAAACACTTATTTTTCCATAATATATACATAGTTTTCTTAAATGATATATCATTTATAATTTTACATAACATGTACATCTAGACACAAATTAAAATGTCTTTTCATTATTAACATATTTTTAATTAGGCCGATAGGCCTTTCCTATGCATCAACTTTTCGTCAACACTTTTACTCTAATCCGTTAGATCAGATGAAACACTTTCAACCGTTGATCTGAACCAGAAAACAAAACAATGGAAAATCAAGAAAGCACGGAAAGTCAAGAAAGCACAAAAGCTCAAAAAAGATTCTATGCAAAAAAAATCAAGAAAGCACGAAAAAGTCATAAAAATCAAAGATCAAAAAAAAAGCTCAGAAAAGCAAAGATTTTTGAGGATTTTTATTTTTAATTTTATTTTTTAAATGCAATGTATTATTAATTTATTTTTATAATTTAATTGAAATATAAATTTTAAATTTAAAAATTAGTTTAGATTTATTTTTAGTTGTAAGTTTATTATGTGTTAAGAGGGACTTTTTTTTTTGAGGTATTGATTTTTTAAGTGTGAAAAGAGATTTGATTTTTTTGGCATTTGGTAGATGTAGATTTAAAATGAATTTAGATTAGTTTAAATATTAACCTTTAAATAACTCACATTAGAGAAAAATACCATGGGAAAAAACCATAGATTAAAAATATAATAAGGAAAAACCATGGGTTGGAAAATTTTATATTTTATATTTTAATTTTAATTTGACTAAGTCAAAATGTTAAACATTGTAACATCTCTAAAATAACTAAATTCAATTTAAGTCCATGCTAGCTCCCATCATTTTCCTGCTCAAAAGATAGGCGTTCTCAACACCTTAGCTACTTCGGCTGGCGTTGCAAGTTTATGACGAAAATCACCTTGAAGATGAGAAAACTGACCTCCTGGAAGTTTTTAATAAGAATGGTTATAGTAGGTCTCAAGGTCTTAAGGCTTTTCAAAATGCTGAAAAGGGTCCTAAGAGTAAGATTGACCCCAAGGATTGGTCTTCCAGTGTTCATCTTCCCTTTATTCTAGGGACCACGGATAAAATCGCTAGGATCTTGAGGAAGCATAAGATTCATTCTTCTTTTAGACCTCTTAACACTATATGAAGTTCTCTTCATTTTGTTAAGGACCCGATTAACCCCAAGGATTAGAAGGGTGTTTATATCATTCCCTATTCTTGTCGAGCTCCTTATATTGGTGAGACCGGTCGATCCATTAACCAAAGGATTTGTGAACATGCTGCCGACATCAGGCATGGAAGGTCTCGCTCCTCCGCTTTGGTAGAGCATGCAGAAAAAACCAATCATCACATCTCCATTGAAGAGGTTAAGGTCATTGCGAGGATTGACCATTTTCATTATCGTAAATTTAGAGAGGCCTTAGAAATTGAAAAAAAGACTTGTTAATTTAAATAGAGATGACGGCTGGAGTATCAACAGATGCTAGATTCCTGCACTTTCTTCCTAAAAAATTATTTTTATTTATTTATAGATTAATTAATTATTTTTTTTGTTAATCCCCATATTGCTTAGTTTATGACTCTCTTAAATTATTCTTGGTAATATGAATAGGATTAAACCTTAATATTAATATAATATTATATATAATAATATTCATTAATAAGATTATATAGGGTTATGGATCCTTTCTCACCTGAGGGGGGATGTGAAAAAGAGAGCGAGGAGGGTTCCGTCGGCAGGAGGACTCGAACCAGGGCAGCTTAGGCCATCGGCCTAGGGTGCTGCAGACTAGACCTTGCTGCAGACTAGACCTCATTTTGGATGACGAAGACTAGGAGGTATGGGGGTCCATAAAATGGCCATGTAGGCTATGGGTTGGATCCAAGGTGCTCAATCTGCAAGGATCCCAAGGAATATGTTTACTGGGACAAATTTCATCCAACTGAGAGGGTACAGTGGATGATTGCAGAGGAGGTTTTGGGCAGGGATTCTTCCTTCGTTTCTCCCATGAATCTCAGAGGCTTGATCCAGTACACAAACCCCACCCCTTCCCCCTTTGATCCTTTGTTTACGTAATATATTATACCCTAAATTATTCATTAATCGAGCATGTCCAAAGGTATGAATCAACAATCCAACTGTATATATTTGTGATGCTTACTGGTGCAAATTTTCATTTTTCCACAAATGCATAATAGCGAATAGATTTACCTTAAATTATTCAACATCCAAAGATATCAATCAACAATCCAGGTGTATAGGTATATGTGTGACGTTTACTGGTGCAAATTTTAATTTTTCACAAAAGCAGAATCGCTGTCAGGGTTTACCGAGAAGAGTTGTGGCAGTGTAGGAGACTAGGCTGATTGAACCAATATCTCTTCTAAAAAAATTCAACAATTCCAATTTAATAATCCTATCGGCCTCTCTTTGTACCTTTTGGGACAATTGCTAGTTATATGTCAATATTAAATCTTATTAAAATATTTTATCAATAACCAAATTATAAGAATTAAAGGTCTTACTCATACATTTTTTTTTACTTTTAATTACTGTACAACATGTTCATTTTTATTTTTTATTATTAAAGCCTACATTATTTTTCTATTTAGAACATAATTTCTAACTTTTATTTTTATTTTAAAAGAGAACGAACCCACATACACATCCTTTTTTAATTACTTTACAACATATTCATTTTTATTTATTATTATTATAGCCTACATTATTTTTCTATTTAGAACATAATTTTTAATTTTATACACATTTTTTACTTTTAATTACTTTACAACATATTCATTTTTATTTTTTATTATTATAATTTACATTATTTTTCTATTTAAAACATAATTTTTAACTTTTATTTTTATTTAAAAAAAACGATCGTGATATTAACTATAATATGAATCTCGGCCTGGAGTATGCCGTAAAACTGCTTCTGCTTGGCTAAGAGCTCGTCTTCCTCGGACGTAAGGAAACAGGTTAACGGCCCAAGACCCAGAGGCATCTGGCAGGAGTGATGAGCCTGCTCCCTTACGGACCACCAGCGGGTTATTTCAGGTGGCGTGGTTTTCCTATCTAACTGTGATGAGTCAAACTGACATTCGCGGATAGCAGCCAGAGATGGCTGTCCTCACTGTTGGTTTTGACACCTGAGTTGATAGGTTTTTCCACCTAGGTGAAGAAAAAAGAAAAAAAAAACTATAATATGAATCTCTGCTCAATAAAGGCATATAGCCCATTATTGAAGTCAAAGACTAAAAAAAGAGTTAGATACTGATGAGTTACTTTAAATACAAGAGCATCTACAATCTCTCCATGGCCAACTCTATCATGCGCCGCAATGCCAATGACTGGCATGACGATTGCCCCTGGAAAGACTCTTTGGCTTAAACCAGATTATGTTAAATGTGTAGATCCAGATGGTGCGGTTTTTACTGGGTCCATTAACATTTCGCGGAGCTGGGAAATCCCTTAACATCCATGTAAATCATCCATGAGTTAGGGTGTTTGGTGATATGGCATAGGTGACATTAAAAGAGTTTGTCGATGCAGTTATGAAGCTTTTGCTAACTACTAATATTTATGAGTTTCATAATGCGCAACAGTTCATGGTTCATCATCATAGTTTACCCACAATTGACATGGACATAACTGAGCCTATGATTATTTCCATAAACAAGTTAAAAATGCATGACGTGGATGTGTGAGCTCTTCATTTTTTTTTTTCTCTTTAACAGGGAAAAGCTCACCACTGGTAGTGTTATTCACTTCAGTTATAGTCAGAGCTTGGATTTCAAATATTGAAAAGTTTTAAGTGTTTCCGATTGGTGTTCCACGCTTTAAATTTTACAACGACTCCATTGGAATGGATCCAAGAGCATATTAAATACCATGCTAATGGCTTCCCTCTCCTCTTTACATAAACACACATATTTAAAACTGATAGAAAATGTTGGAAATGAATGTATACGATTGTAAAATTTGAAATAATGACGGCTCATGCATCATTGATGTTTTACGCACCACTTGTTTGGTCAGAACGAAGAACTACGATTTATACTTCTTACTGGTGCCAAAGAAATCAACGGTCCACAACATTGCATGCCCAAATCAACAAAGTTCTGATAGTTTGAGATGTACGGAGGTTATGCTGAGGGGAACCGTGGGAAAGCGGATTTTCCAAACAATGGATCGCATGATGGACGGTTGTGATGCATTCCGACGGTTCTTCCCCCGCTTTTCCCAAACCACTACAAGGACCGTCGGAAGGCTCTTTATGGTTTCGCTGAGCCCACTCATGGTTTGCAGATGTGTGCATGATAACAGATGGGACCCGCACAATCTTCACCTACTCCCAACATTGTGAAGGCAAAGGCCATTTTAGAGTGAGGTTTATCCTCACCACACTATTAAGATTCGTTTGTCTCTCATAGAATCTTAACAGGTGTCCCTACCCCTTCATACATGCACTCACGAAGGCCAGTTTTTCTTTGCACAATTGTGTAAATGATAATTTATATGGGGCAGATGTTGTGTTCATTGAACTTTACAGGGAGAATGATTTTATTTATATATATGTTTCAAATATCTAAAATTAATAAGGAATTGTTAGCATTATTTTATTACCTTTATTTTAAAGAAAGAAACAGTTCCATAATGGTTTAAATAATTAGTTTCATAACCAATCAAGACAACTAAATTATGAATAAAAAATTATGAAATTAGGGGGTTTGGAAATTAGGAAGAAATATGTAATAAAGAAATCTCTCAAGACTTATGAATGAAATTCCAGCTTTATTCTAACTTTGGGGTAAATTGCAACATTGTTTTCTTACATGTGTTTGTCTTTTCTTCTCTTGGACAAGTGCATGTAGTAGTTGGGCCTTCTCTAACACCTTGCCTTGGTCTTTCCTTGAGCCTCTCATTGAATTTCAACAACCTTAGCTTACTTTAATTCTTCCTCCCTTTCCCTTGGTATGCCATTCATTATATAGATGGAGAAGAGTTAGTTTTAGGATTAACGGATGTGCTTGAAGGCATCAATGAATTGGGCGAACCTAGAGTTGGTAGGCTAGTTTATTGTTGATGTGTACGAGGCATCATTTGAATCCCACATAAATTCTCCTTGGGATTGTTAATTATGAAGGCTAAGAGAGCGGTCACAACTTGGCAACATTGAAACCTACAATTGTCGCATTTGCAAGTGGTGCACCCTGTGACTGGTTGCACTTTGCTCTAAAGGATTGGTGTGATCATGCTAAAAAATATGTTGACAACAGAAAACAATGTAGTGTATTAGTGTCTAAGATGAGTGGATCCTCCAAGGCTCATAGGGGTGGTTTTTAAGGCTATAACACTTATGTAACATCCCTTTTTAATCCCCCAAATTTTACAAATGTAATTAAATTTTAATGCTAGATAAGCAACACATATATCATGTCAAATTTTATTATTTTGTAGATATTTTTGTAATTTATATATTGCTAGAGTTGAGGAAAAGGACAACCAACATATATCTCGATGCCCATAAAAGAAGCTTCATTGAGGGGAAAGTTGTGAGGGGATCTAGAAACCTTCTATGCTTCTAGATTTAAGTTGTGCCTTGTTTTTCCTAATATGGTAGATGAGCTACCAACTATCATCAATTATGAGCAAATGGGGGAGAGGGTACTAGACCATCCTAGAGAATGGGATACATACCACTCTGGAGTTTTCCAGAGTTGGCCCACAACCTAAGGCAAGAAAACTGAAATTTGAGGTTGGGAGCAACACTTGTGGGGGTGGATAGAGGAGAATAAATAGTGATTTGCATATAATAAAGAACCAGTGACTTGTGAATTTAGTGAACAAAAAATTAGCCCACGCGGGTGTGAAAAATGATGTGACTCTGATTAGGAGGCAACTATAATGCCTTCTCAGTCACAACCACTTTGTGTGGAAGTGAGTTTTGAAGTGAATTAGATTAGGGATTAGCGAGAAGCCTTCGTTTAAGGTTGAAAGCCCTAGAAGAATTTATAAATTGTTTGTTTGTTTGAGGCATGTAAGGCATTGGAGAAGGGAAACATTAAGGGATTGCTAGATCAATGAAGAACTCCCTTTTGTGCTATGTAGGCCATGGGTGTCTAATTTTGGTTGTGTCAAGACTCCCTAACTTTATATATATGTGCATTCCTAAATCATGTGCATGAAGGATAGTGACATGCATGCCTATTAGCTTATTTGAAACCTTGAAAAATCTTGAGTGAAGCTTTTTTTAAGGCATCAGATTTGGCATGTCTTGGCTAGCTACAAGACAAATTGTAGCGTAACTGAGCCTAAGGTTGGGTGGAGAGTGGCTCACCCTTCTTTAATGATGCAGTGAAGCTGCATCTTTTCAAAATTCCGCGTGGACCTATGGGTTATGGGCCCACGTACATATATATCGGAAGCCTTATTAGTCAGCAGACTTCTTAATAGAAATAAAACCCGAAACCGCAATATAACTTTACCAAGTCCGTCAGTCCCACTTTCATGAAGCGAAACTGCGCCGATTACATAAATCCAGAATTAAACAATTAAACTGTTGTTTAATTAAACTATTAGACCCCGACCTTTTGCACGGATCCCAAATTAATTAATCCCAGTTCAATCCTTATCACGCTTGGAAATTAAATTAACTTGCGATCATTTTCAGGACCAATATCCGTTGGATCTCATACCTTCACAATGAACAACTACGATCGATCTAGAATCCAACTGGATTAAATCGTATTCCATAAAATATTGCGTCCGTTTTTTATATTAAAACTCATGCACTTTTTGACATGACTACTGTCGGATTTGACCCTTTCAAACGGCTGGTCCTAATTAACTGAGTTATTAACTCAGTTCTATAATTTATCGCATCCAGTTTTGGAATTAACCTCTGCGCTTATTGGCACACGATAGCCATCAGATCTTGTGGATCTGTCGATCGAACGATCCTGATCTTATTCTGGGTTTCTTCATGAATTCGTCAGGTTTCTTTGTTCTGCCAAGTTTATTTAGTCTTTGTCCGCTAAGTTTAGCCTGTCTCTAAACTATATTTCTATGACCTTGAAACATATCCAGACTATTAACGGTTCTCAATAGACTTTCGATCCAATTCTAAGGAAAAATATGGTGCAAGAAGGTTTTAGTCTTCCATAGTTAATTGCCCCGAGTATTCCAATACTTCAAGCCCATTATACCAAAGAAAACCGAGCTTTCAACATGTAAATCAATTAACTTCAATTATTTTGAAAGGAGAGTAAAACATCCGAGGTTTGACCATCCGTGTGCATAAATTAGAGAGGTACAGAAAGATACAAAATCTTACATTCAAATCCTTCAATAGTTCGGAAATATACATAAATACACATACAGGCTTTCTTGACAAACTCTGCCAAATTTTAATTTATAATCACACCAGAAACTTACACAATTCAGAGGCCTAATATGCAATCAATTGGCCTTCATCATATCCCTATCACACACACCTCTACTCACTAACCTCTAGCTCTCTCCTAGCTCTCTCTCTCTCCTTCAAATATTCAAAAGATCACAATTTATACAAATACGGATTCATGAACCAATTTAGTTCAGATCCAGCAATCTCTCACTTTCTCCTAAAGTATCTCTTCAACTCCACTTTCTTTCAAACAAAATCCTAAATGAAGCTCTTAAATCCCTCAAATCCTCACTCTTCCTAGGATTGCTCAACTTTCTCTAAAATCTCTACATTCACAACATATTCTCCACAATTTAAATTTACTATTTAAAATTTCCTCAAACTCCACTAAACTTAGGAAAATAAACAAAATGATTGAGGGAATCCACTCTCTTTAGTAAATGTGAAATAAGAGTCATGGGTCTTATAAGCTTTGACGGATGCTCCTGCATCAGACTCCTTGAGTTGAAATAATTCATGGACTCCTGTTCATGAGTTACCCAACTGATGTTGTTGCAAACTTCATCAAATTTCATCTTCCAACTGGTTCTCTGACATCCATCAATTTTAGGTGCATTTACTGCCTTCTGTCTTTCTCCTGGATGCCAAACCTTACTTCGTAACTTGCCATCTCTTTCATCATGCTACTGCTCCATTTTTTCTGCCATTGTTGCTTTAGTCCTTCCAAGTTTCCAAATCTTATCTTGTTGTTGTCCTCTCTCTTTGTTGATGCAAATTCTTTTTGTTAATTTCTCTTCTTTGTTGGTTCTATTCTTGACTGACTTCTTCATCCACAATTTCTCAATTTTCTCTTTACACTTTGCAACCTTTCTCAAACACATGGACCTTAGTTGAACTCCACTGTCAACTAACTGTTGTACATTCTCTTTTGCCATAGAAACTATGAAATTTTTTTCCAATTTTACTTCATCTCCTTCTTTGACAACCTGTCAGTTGCAATTTACAGCTTCCCCTTCATTGCTATGAAAGACAATCTTTTCCTCTATGTCATTAGGTTCACTTAATAACTTTCCCAGCAAATTAAATCTTCCTTCATATTCAATAAGCATGCCATTTACATATGACTTCTCTTTCCTGCATAAAACAAAATTTCCATCACAATTGTCAGATTTAAAATTACTATGGTTTCCATTCTCCACAAATAATTCTGTCATCAATTCCTTATGCTGATTTTCTACAAAATTTATGAAACTGTCAACAATTTTTATTTCAGCACTTTCCTCTGCATTACACAGTGTTCCTTGTTTTGATACAAGACTATCATTCAACAATTCAATAGCTAGAATTTCTTGGAGCATATCGTTATGAAGTATCCTTTCATATTTTGTACTTATACCATTGCAACAAAATGATGTTGTTTCATCTTCATATATAATAGAAACAAAACTCTATTTTTCTAAAGCTTCTTCATGGTTTACAGACTCATAAAAATAATCAATTTCAAAATCACAGATTTCCTGAATTTCTGTATCTGTCAACATCATCATACATTCTTTCACATTTTCCATAATAATTCTATCTTGATTCTCTACTGAAGATGCTTCATTCTGGTTACAAACTCTCATCTGCTTGTCTTCAGCTTCTTGAATTATGACAAATTCCCTACCAATGCCATTATTCTCAAAGTTATTAAATACATGCTCAAAATACTTTTCTAATCTAGCCATTTCTTCCAGTAATCTCACTTCTTCATCAACATGCATAAGCACATTGTCCAATTGTTGTTCATTACCTATCAAACCTGAAAACATACACAACATATCAGTTTCAAAAATACAAGGCTCTTCATTTGAAGCCTCAGTGATCAGATCTTCATGCTTCTCTGAACTATTCTAATATTTCACTAAGTTATTGAGAAATTATTTCTCAACATCTCTGATTTCTTTTTCATCAAAGAATACTTCTTGGACTACGGCTTCTTGACTATTCTTGTCAACTTCATCATAGGTTTGTAGAATACCTTTCTACTCTACACAATTCTCTCCATCACTCAGTTTATCCAAGTAAGACAATAATGTCTTTCTCTCTTCTATGATAAGACTTTGATCCTTCAAAGTTTTCCTTGACTTAACTTTTTGAGTTGAGTTCTCTGTGTCAGCTTCTCTTCTCTTCACTTCACAAATCTGCAATGCATTTATTTCCTTTTCTTTGTCCATTTTCCATTGGGTTTCTATCCATGTTAATATTCCTTCAAACATGATCCAATAAGTTTTTAATAAGAGAAGACACAACCATTCACTTATACCTTTTAATTTTCTCCACCAATTGAAGTCTTGAAATTCTTTATGAATCTCCTTTTGTGTTTTTCTTGTCTCTGCCTCTTTCACTTTTTCATGCACAGGCTCAAATTCATTAGGTTTCATACCTGCAAATTTACATTCACACAAATAATTAATTCCAAAAATATGAGACTCTCTTGTCTGTGAAGATGCTACCAGTACCTTTCTCTTATGTTGATCTGTATAGATCATCTCTTCATCACTGTCTCCTTCTCCAAGGAGAGGTCCTTTCTCTAGTTCACAAATGGATTCTATTCTTTCATTCTCAATTGTTCGGAGTATTAATTTCTCAGCAAATAATTCCCTGATAGGCCACTTAACTCTTTTTCCCACATAAAATCCTTGTTTCCATTCTTCTCTGATTCTTTTTTGTATCAGCTTCTTCAAATGACTGAGTTCTGTCTTTATCTCAGCCACCTCTATGTCAATTTCTTCCTTACTCATTCCTTTGAGTCCAACTGCTTTGGCACTCTTTTCTCTCTATCTGTGACTTTCCTCTGTACCCCTATTATGACTAACAATAGTCAAATTCATTGTTTCCTTTGGTGAACTTTCCTTGTTCACTAGTGAGCTGCAACTAGCCCTTCTCTCTTCTGTAACAAGTTTGTTAGTTGTTACCCATACCAAATCATCCTTTTGGTATCCTTTCTTTTCCAGGTTCTCTGCACTAGAACCCTTTCTTCTCCTTGAGCACTCCGGCTCAGCTTCCAAAGATGTTGGCTGTTGCATATTCAATTGCTCACTTCCCTTTTCCTTCAGTAATTTCATTTTACTGTTGGGTACTGCCACCTTTTATTCATCTAAGATTTCTTCTTGCTTCATATTCTTTAACATAGCTCATGTGATATGATGCTGTTATAGCTCATTCTATCTTTTAGCAATTTTACTGCTTCCCTTGGCCTGCATAATCTTACCTCAAGATTCATCAAGTATCCTTCCAAACCTACCAATTTTCTTCAAAGATATCTTAAAACTAATTCCCATCTTACTTTTCATAATGAACACTTTAGCTTTTAAGATCAATTAAGATTCTATCTGAACTTCAACAATATTTATAAAATTCATGGCAGACACTACAAATTCCTTCTGACACTGTTTTTGTAAGAAAATCTTGTCTTGCTTCTACAAATTTCAAATTTCAATCCTTGTAGTGGCTCTTCTGTCAGATCTATCGAATCCAGTCTTCAGTCTAACTGTTCCTTCAACCATCAATATCATTGTCTTTAACAATACTTAAACAATCTTCATTCATTCTTCAATTTTCCTCAAAATTCTTCAAATCATTTAAATGACTTTAGTGCCACAACAAACCACTCTTCTATTTTACTTTAAATTCAAAACCACTAATTCAATCAACTTACATTTAAACATTACTAAGCACTAACTTCAAATATGAAAATTTCAACTGCCTGTGAAGAAAACATCTTCTCCTCAGAAATTTCACTCCCTTGTTGTTTTCAGACATTCAAAACAAGTCTTTGTAAAAATCATCAAAATAAATATCCTTACCAGATCTTCGCCAGAGGATTCATTGTATCCCGATTCTGATCTCAGTATCATTTATGCTCTGATTTTGCTTTAATTTTTCTAGCATGCTGGTATCTCAAATGTTTTTTTGATCATTCCAAAGACTTTTTCCTTCTCTGATACAACTTTGCTGCATCTTTTCAAAATTATGCGTGGACTTGTGGGTTATGGGCCCATGTACATATATATCAGAAGCCTTATTAGTCAGCAGACTTCTTAATAGAAATAATAACTGAAACCACAATATAACTTTATCCAGTCTGCCGATCCCACTTTGATGAAGCGAAACTATGCTGATTACATAAATCCAAAATTAAAAAATAAAACCCTTGTTTAATTAAACTATTAGACCCCGACCTTTTGCATGGATCCCAAATTAATTAAATCCCAATTCAATCCTTATCGCGCCTGGAAATTAAATTAACTCGTGATCATTTTCCGAAGCGATATCCATTGAATCTCGTACCTTCACAATGAACGCCTGTTATCAATCTGGAATCCAACCAGATTAAATCGTATTCCATAAAATATTGTGTCCATTTTTTATGTTAAAACTCGTGAACTTTTCGACGCGACTACCATCGGATCTAACCCTTTCAAATGGATGGTCCTAATTCACTGAGTTATTAACTCAGTTCTATAATTTATCGCATCTGGTTTTGGAATTAACCTCTGTGCTTATTGGCACACGATAACCGTCAGATCTAATAGATCTGTCGATCGGACGATCTTGATCTTCTTCCGGGTTTCTTCACGAATTCGTCAGGTTTCTTGGTTCCGCCAAGTTTATTTAGTCTTTGTCTACTAAGTTTAGTCTGTCTCTAAACTATATTTATGTGACCTTGAAACATATCCATACTATTAACGGTTCTCAATAGACTTGCGGTCCAATTCTAAGGAAAAATATGGTGCAGGAAGGTTTTAGTCTTCCATAGTTAATTGCCCAGAGTATTCCAATACTTCAAGCTCATTATACCAAAGAAAATCGAGCTTTCAACATGTAAATCAATTAACTTCAATTATTTCGAAGGGAGAATAAAAACCATCCAGGTTTTGACCATCTCTACGCATAAATTAGAGAGGTATAGAAAGATACCAAATCTTATGTTCAAATCCTTCAATAATTCAAAAATCTACATAAATACACATACAAGGTTTCTTGACAAACTCTACCAAATTTTAATTCATAATCACACCAGAAACTTACACAATTCACAGGCCTAATATGCAATCAATTGGCCTTCATCATATCCCTCTCACACACACCTCTACTTAGTAACCTCTAACTCTCTCCTAGCTCTCTCTCTCTCCTTTAATTATTCAAAAGATCACAATTTATACAAATACGGGTTCATGAACCAATTTAATTCAGATCCAACAGTCTCTCACTTTCTCCTAAAGTATCTCTTCAGCTCCACTCTTTTTCAAACAAAATCCTAAATGAAGCTTTTAAATCCCTCAAATCCTCACTCTTCCTAGGATTACTCAATTGTCTCTAAAATCTCTGCATTCATGACATATTCTCCACAATTTAAATTTACAATTTAAAATTTCCTCAAACTTCACTAAACTTAGGAAAATAAATAAAATGATTAAGGGAACCCACTCCCTTTAGTAAATGTGAAATAAGACTCATGGGTCTTATAAGCTTTGATGGATTCTCCTGCATCAGACTCCCTGAGTTGAAATAATTCATGGACTCCTGTTCATGAGTCACCCAACTGCTCTTGTTGCAAACTTCGTTAGATTTCATCTTCCAACTGGTTGTCTGACTTCTGTCAATTGCAAGTGCATTTAATTCCTTCTGTCTTTATTTTGGATGCCAAACCTTACTTTGTAACTTGCCATCTCTTTCATCATGTTGCTGCTCCATTTTTTCTGCCACTGTTGCTTTAGTCCTTCCAGGTTTCCAAATCTTATGTTGTTGTTGTCCTCTCTCTTTGTTGATGCAAATTTCTTTTGTTAATTTCTCTTCTTTGTTGGTTCTCTTCTTGACTGACTTCTTCATCCACAATTTCTCAATTTTCTCTTTACACTTTGCAACCTTTCTCAAACACATGGACCTTAGTTGAACTCCATTATCAACTAACTGCTGTACATTCTCTTTTGCCATAGAAACTATGAAATTTCTGTCCAATTTTACTTCATCTCTTTCATTTACAACCTATTGGTTGCACTTTACAGCTTCCCCTTCATTGCTATGAAAGACAATCGTTTCCTCTATATCATCAGGTTCACTTAATAACTTTTCCAGCAAATTAAATCTTCCTTCATATTCAATAAGCATGTCATTTACATATGGCTCCTCTTTCCTATATAAAATAGAATTTCCATCACAATTGTCAAATTTAAAATTACTATGCTTTCCATTCTCCACAGATAATTCTGTCATCAAGTCTTTATGCTGATTTTCTACAAAATTTATGAAACTGTCAGCAAATTTTATTTCAACACTTTCCTCTACATTACACAGTGTTCCTTGTTCTGATACAAGACTATCATTCAACAATTCAATAGCTAGAATTTCTTGGAGCATATCATTATGAAGTATCCTTTCATCTTCTGTACTTATACCATTGCAACAAAATGATGTTGTTTCATCTTCGTATATAACAGAAAGAAAACTCTGCTTTTCTAAAGCTTCTTCATGGTTTACAGACTCATAAAAATAATCAATTTCAAAATCACAGATTTCTTGAATTTTTGTATCGGTCAACATCATCGTACATTCTTTCACATTTTCCAGAATAATTCTATCTTGATTCTCTACTGAAGATGCTTCATTCTGGTTACAAACTCTCATCTGCTTGTCTTCAGCTTCTTGAATTATGAAAAATTCCCTGCCAATGCCATTATTCTCAAAGCTATTAAATACATGATCAATATAATTTTCTAATCCAACCATTTCTTCCTGTAATCCCACTTCTTCATCAACATGCATAAGCACATTGTCCAAATGTTGTTCATTACCTGTCAACCCTGAAAACATACACAACATATCAGTTTCAAAAATACAAGGCTCTTCATTTGAAGCCTCAGTGATTAGATCTTCATTCTTCTCTGAACTTTTCTGATAGTTCACCAAGTTGTTGAGAAATTCTTTCTCAACATCTCTGATTTCTTTTTCATCAAAGAATACTTCTTGGAATGCAGCTTCTTGACTATTCTTGGCAACTTCATCATAGGTTTGTAGAATACCTTTCTTCTCTACACAATTCTCTCCATCACTCAGTTTGTCCAAGTAATACAATAATGTCTTTCTCTCTTCTATGATAAGAATTTCATCCTTCAAAGTTTTCCTTGACTTAGCTTTTTGACCTAAGTTCTCTGTGTCAGCTTCTCTTCTCTTCACTTCACAAATCTGCAATGCATTTATTTCCTTTTCTCTGTCCATTTTCCATTGGTTTTATATCCATGTTAATATTCCTTCAAACATGATCCAATAAGTTTTTAATAAGATAAGACACAACCATTCACTTATATCTTTTAATTTTCTCCACCAATTGAAGTCTTGAAATTCTTTATGAATCTCCTTTTGTTTTTTTCCTGTCTCTGCCTCTTTCACTTTTTCATGCATAGGCTCAAATTCATTAGGTTTCATACCTGCAAATTTACATTCACACAAATAATTAATTCCAAAAATATGAGACTCCCTTGTTTGTGAAGATGCTACCAGTACCTTTCTCTTATGTTGATCTGTATAGATCATCTCTTCATCATTGTCTCCTTCTCCAAGGAGAGGTCCTTTCTCTGGTTCACAAATGGATTCTATTCTTTCATTCTCAACTATTCGGAGTATTAATTTCTTAGCAAATAATTCCCTGACAGGCCACTTAACTCTTTTTCCCACATAAAATCCTTGTTTCCATTCTTCTCTGATTCTTTTTTGTATTAGCTTCTTCAAATGACTGAGTTCCGTCTTTATCTCAGCCATCTCTATGTCAATTTCTTCTTACTCATTCCTTTGAGTCCAAATGCTTTGGAACTCTTTTCTCTCTGCCTGTGACTTTCCTCTGTACCCTTGTCATGACTAACAATAGTCAAACTCATTGTTTCCTTTGGTGAACTTTCCTTGTTCACTAGTGAGCTACAACTAGCCCTTTTCTCTTCTGTAACAAATTTGTTAGTTGTTACCCATACCAAATCATCCTTTTGGTATCCTTTCTTTTCCAAGTTCTCTACACTAGAACCATTTCTTCTCCTTGAGCACTCCGGCTCAGCTTCCAAAGATGTTGGTTGTTGCATCTTCAATTGCTCACTTCCCTTTTCCTTCAGTAATTTCATTTTACTGTTGGGTACTGCCACCTTTTATTCATCTAATATTTCTTCTTTCTTCATCTTCTTTAACGTAGCTCATGTGCTATGATGTTGCTATAGTTCATTCTATCTTTCAACAATTTTACTGCATCCCTTGGCCTGCATAATCTTACCTCAAGATTCATCAAGTATCCTTCCAAACCTGCCAATTTTCTTCAAAGATATCTTAAAAGTAATTCCCATCTTACTTTTCATAATGAACACTTTAACTTTTAAGATCAATTAAGATTCTATCTAAACTTCAACAATATTTATAAAATTCATGGCAGACACTACAAATTCCTTCTGACACTATTTTTGTAAGCAAATCTTGTCTTGCTTCTACAAATTTCAAATTTCAATCCTTCTAATGGCTCTTCTGTCAGATCTATCGAATCCAGTCTTCAGTCTAACTGTTCCTTCAACCATCAATATCATTGTCTTTAACAATACTTAAACAATCTTCATTCATTCTTCAATTTTCCACAAAATTCTTCAAATCATTTAAATGACTTCAATGCCACAGAAAACCACTCTTCTATTTGACTTTAAATTCAAAACCACTAATTCAATCAACTTACATTTAAACATTACTAAGCACTAACTTCAAATATGGAAATTTCAACTGCCTGTGAGGAAAACATCTTCTCCTCGGAAATTTCACTCCCTTGTTGTTTTCAAACATTCAAAACAAGTCTCTGTAAAAATCAGTGAAATAAATATCCTTACCAGATCTTCGCCAGAGGATTCACTATTTCCCCATTCTGATCACATTATCCTTTATTCTCTGATTTTGCTTTAATTGTTCTAACATGCTGGTATCTCAAATGTATTTATGATCATTCCAAGGACTTGTTCCTGCTCTGATACCACTTTGATGCAACGAAGCTTCATCTTTCCAAAATTCCGTGTGGACCTATGGGTTATGGGCCCACGTACACATATATCGGAAGCCTTATTAGTCAACGGACTTCTTAACAGAAATAATAACCGAAACCACAATATAACTTTAACAACTCAGTCGGTCCCACTTTGATGAAGCGAAACTGTGTTGATTACATAAATTCTGAATTAAACAATTAAACACCTGTTTAATTAAACTATTAGACCCCGACCTTTTGCGTGGATCCCAAATTAATTAATCCCAGTTCAATCCTTATCACATCCAGAAATTAAATTTATTCGCAATCATTTTCCAGAGCGATATCCCTCAGATCTTGTACCTTCACAATGAACAACTATGATCAATCCACAATCCAACCGGATTAAATCGTATTCCATAAAATATCACATCCATTTTTTATATTAAAACTCGTGCACTTTTTTACGTGACTACTGTTGGATCTGACCCTTTCAAACGGACAGTCTCGATTAACTAAGCTATTAACTCAGTCCTATAATTTATCGCATCCAATTTTGGAATTAACCTCTATGCTTATTGGCACATGATAATTATTAGATTTGATGGATCTGTCGATCAAACGATCCTGATCTTCTTCCAGGTTTCTTCACGAATTCGTCAGGTTTATTAGTTTCGCCAAGTTTATTTAGTCTTTGTCCGTAAGTTTAGTCTATCTCTAAACTATATTTCTATGACCTTGAAACATATCCAGACTATTAACAGTTCTCAATAGACTTGCCGTCCAATTCTAAGGAAAAATATGGTGCAGGAAGGTTTTAGTCTTCCATAGTTAATTGCCCAGAGTATTCCAATACTTCAAGCTCATTATACCAAAGAAACTGAGCTTTCAACATGTAAATCAATTAACTTCAATTATTTCGAAGGGAGAATAAAACATCCAGGGTTTGACTATACGTGTGCATAAATTAGAGAGGTATAGAAAGATACCAAATCTTACGTTCAAATCCTTCAATAATTCGGAAATCTACATAAATACACATACATGCTTTCTTGACAAACTCTGCCAAATTTTAATTTATAATCACACCAGAAACTTACACAATTCACAGGCCTGATATGCAATCAATTGGCCTTCGTCATATCCCTCTCACACACACCTCTACTCACTAACCTCTAGCTCTCTCATAGCTCTCTCATTCTCTCCTTTAAGTATTCAAAAGATCACAATTTATACAAATATGGATTCATGAACCAATTTAGTTCAGATCCAACAATCTCTCACTTTATCCTAAAGTATCTATTCAGCTCCACTCTTTTTCAAACAAAATCCTAAATGAAGCTCTTAAATCCCTCAAATCCTCACTCTTCCCAGGATTACTCAATTGTCTCTAAAGTCTCCGCATTCATGACATATTCTCCACAATTTAAATTTGCAATTTAAAATTTCCTCAAACTCCACTAAACTTAGGAAAATAAATAAAATGATTAAGGGAACCCACTCCCTTTAGTAAATGTGAAATAAGACTCATGTGTCTTATAAGCTTTGACGGATGCTCCTGCATCATTTAGTTTCCAAGAAGTTTTCATTATTTAGATAAGTGTATCTACCTCCTCTTAATTGAATCACATTAAGTTACAAGGCTCTATGAATATTATTATGTTGATCATTGTGCTTGCTTTTTATAATGAATTGATAGATGTTAGAAATGTCTTATATATGTGTATGAATGAATTGATAAAAGTATTGTATAATTTTGTTTAACGAACATCCTATTCCTTAATTAATGAATGTTGTTTAATTCTTCATGATCATGAAAACACTATGGAATTTCCTATTCATATCATATAATGAGATTGACAAATATGTACTCTGCTGAGTTGTGAGGCTATTATTTTCCCCTATTAGTGAATTATGTGTATGGAGGTATACTTTGGTGCATGTTGCCTAGAATAGAAAGGAAGTGCATGGCTTGAGAAGAGTGATGCATAAGTTTTGTGATGATTTGTTGAATCCGCATGAAAGAAGAATTGGAAGTATTGCACAATAGTGCTTGGATAATGATTAATATTTCCTTAATAAGTGAATGCTAAATGCTGAGGAAATTCTCTGAAATGGTATATGAAGGCTATTAGATGCATGAGGTGTGGGTGGTCTACATGTGTTGATTCCAGCCTAAGCTTTTTCCCTTGTAGTCTTTTAACATACCAACCTTTCTCAGGATTGTTGTGGAATGAGAAAAATTGTGGTTGCATTCCTATTCTGAATAAAGAGAATTGAAGTTAATCTCTAATCCAAAGAACTTTGTATCTATGGAGGTAAACCAATATACTGGTTTCATTGTCTTGTATTGGATGAAAGGAGCAAAATTTGCTTCAGTTGGGATGAGTTATGAATTTGGGCCATTGGCCATATTTTCTATATTCTTAGTGAAGAGGTCTGGTTGAAGGTAGTGTCTCTAGGAGGGATCACTGGGTTGGTCACACTTGCCACGTTTGTTGAAGCCTTCATGGTAGCATTCAACCCTATCTAAAATCAATTTTAGAACTTTCGAATAGAATGGAAGGCTCTATCAAACCTTAGATAAGTTTGGGATGGACCCCTAAGTTTTTCGGATGACCTCCCTTTAGTTTTTAGGGTTGTATCATTTGAGTTGGGAGTTTCATGGACAAGAATACCTTGGCCCATCCCTTGGTCACGTGGCTATCGAGAGTTGTGATAAAGAGTTAATGGGAAAATGGGATGTCTAACCATCAATATTGATGTATTGGGCTATTGGGTCCTGGGGGATATGATGTTTGTTGAAACCAAACCATTAGAAACCCATGTTATTGATAAGTTTCAACAAGTTTGTTAGATGGAAAAGATAGTTCCATCCCTTTCCGTCTATAATTTATTGGAAGGAGAACTTGGTAAGGAGCATGGCTATGGAAATTTGGGGTTAAAGGCTTTGGCCCTATCCCTAATTATATGGCTTACTAGGGGGTTGTAACTAAGACCCTGGATAGAATGGAGCTTAGTCATAGAATATTGGGTGTTATGAAATTATATCATTTCACCCATTATAAGCCCCCATACAAATGGACCAAATATGTTTGTCAATTGGTGGATATCCCTTCACCTATTATTACCTATTATTGGGTTAGGAATAAATGGCACTAATTATCAAACAATGTATTGGTATCGATGAGGTAATTTCATGAGATAGATAGAACCCATACCGTTATTCATTTAAGTAATATAAGGATCCATTGATTGATGGGATTAGGTGTTGGGTGTCGGGTTTACAAAGGTCATAGGTATGTCATGGATGGATCATTATGGATCCTTGATATTGATGGACTCGACAAGTCCATTATCTAATAGGAATGATTCCATTAACTAAATTATATTTATTGGGATAAAAAATTGTGGTGAACTAAGTTTCCAAGCTTGGTTTTCGAGTGTCAGTTTACTATTATGCTCAAACTTTGTATTGGGATGACCCCCCAGTGCTAATGGGACTCAAAAATTGTTTGTTCCAAAAAGTTATTTATGTCATTAGATGGTATATGGCAAGATTGGGATGTCAAAATTTAGGAATTGAGGGAATAAATTGAAACTATCAAGGCTCCAGTCAAACCTGCCAAGCCTAATAAGGAGCATGCTATGGCACCCAAGTGATGTGGAAAAGGTTTCCATGTATGATGCTATACCATGGTGACACATGGAAAAAACATGCCACTTGTCTACCATGTGGAAATGGGATGAAATTTAAGTGGCACTTCGAGGGAAGATCTCCATTTTAGCATAGTGTCTTGTTGCAAACTTGATTTTAGCCAAAATTTGTATCATTGGAAATCCATTGATGAGAAAAAGAAGCTGGTAATGTGAGAAATGAGTTTTCAATAAGTTAGAGAAAGAGGAAATTTTATAGTTCCATCTCCATAAAGTGACCTTGGATGTTTTACACATGGTATCAAAGCGAAGGTTTAACACTTGTAGTATATGGAACCAAACTTAGATAATTTGAATAGAATTTTGGTCATTATTAAAAGTTGTTGTAGTAATAATGCCAAATCGATTTTTTCCCCCAATTTATCTATAACCAATATCTAAGTATGTGATGTAGGAATAAAAAAAATTAAATTTTAGATAAGAAGACTTGTTAATTGTAGAAAAATTAAGAAATATCTAGTAGAATGGTACAATAAATCCTAGAGAGGACCTAACATAATAGGGAATATGAATCCAATGAGAGAAATGAAGTGGAAACCCTTTCATATTGGAAGGAAGATCTTAGAAGTTTGAGCAAAAAATTGAGAAGTTAGAAGGTAGACAATGAGAGAATCATTAGAGCCTAGGAAAAGCAAGAAGAGGTAAATGAAATGGTGTTGCAAAGTTTATCAGACTTACAAAGGCAAACGAATTATGAAATGACTACCCACAACATGGATATATACAATTCCAAACAGGTTCCTAGTCTATCTATCATTTAAAAGCATGCACCAGTAACCAGTAAGGCTGAGGGAAGTAATTCAAGGAGAGCCACATGAGTGTAAATGAGGATACTCTAGAAGATACCTCTGAGGATGGAACTAATAGTTCAAATAAGTTGTCTACCACACCAAATAAATTAGGGTTTCATAAGAAAAAGAATAAGAAGTCTACCAAGAGTTTGTTTCTAGAAAAAGTTCAAGAAGGATAAACCTCCTAGCTTTGATGGGAAAGTCGAGAAGAGAGAGGAGGAGGATGCATGGCTTTTGGGTCTAAAGAAATATTTCAAAGTAAATTACTAATCTAAGAATATGAAGGCATGGGTAGCTATATTTAGTTTGAGAGGTAAAGATGATATATGGTGGAAGGACCTCAATAATGTCAAAGGAATTCAGGAAATGAAGCTAAACTAGAGGAAATTTGATAAATATTTTAGGGATAAATACTTGTTCGAGAGATAATATGATGGAAAAATCAAGGAATTCCATGAACATAAATCGATAAAGCTCATTATGGAGGCCTATGCCAACTAATTTATAAGATTGTTGAGGTATGTTCCCTACATCATAAACGAGAATGTGAAAATAAAATGCTTTCTCAACAAATTTCCATGGTTCTATCATGAAATAATAGATTTCAATTAACCTCAAGACATAATATATTTCGATGAACCATATTTCGATGAACCAAGGACACTTGAAGACACTTTTAGAAGGGAAAATATTGTTACGATCAATATATGAAAAAAATCAAATCATGGATGGAATGGAAAAGATGGCTTCAAGAAGAAAGGGGAAAAATCCTCATGCTACAGGTAGTCTGGGAAGAGAATCAAGTTTACCATGCCAGCTAAAAGCTAGTTCCAGCATAATTTGTTAGCTCCAAGTGGGGATCAATTTGCTAGACCAACAAATCTAGGGGTAGAAAAACTAAAGAGAAAGGCATTGAAGTGCTTTGTTTATGGGGAAGAACACTTGTTGATCCAGGTGGATATTGGTGGCCATGCAACTATTCCACTTGGACCCCCACCATTGTTATATCAATTTTTTTTAAATTTTTTTTTTCTATTTTATTTTTTTTTCTTTTTCAGTTTCCTTAGTTGTAGCACAATTTACTATTTTTGGAAAATTTTTGGGTCTTGAACTTCTAGAGCCATTTTGAGGCCCTAAACGACATTTTTTTGGAAATATTCCTTTGGGAAATTACATTGAAATTGTGTTTTCAATTGTAGTCCTCAGAGAGATATTTCGAACAAGGTATCATGTGCATCAAATAGAGATAATATGACCAAGTTATGACCCCAGGAGGTTGGCTTCCCAACTAACCCCAATGGGGCCCATAAAATCTTGGTGTTACATCTCCTCGGGTTAGGGTTTTGGTTGTTTAGGGTTTTCTCTTATTGTTTAATAATAACAAGGCCCTTGAGCCTCATTGTAACTCAATTTAGAGGCATGTAGCTACGTCACATATCTTCTAAGAGATAAGCTACCATCGTCCGAGCTAATCTCATTTTCATTCTATTTGTAAGCATATTAATGAAAGTAAGTGTTATTTCTACTACATCTTTGTATTTATGGTTATATCTATAATTTGTTGCGTTCTTGTTTAAATTCATATCAATGGTATCAAAGTGGTTTGCACTTTCTCTATTTTTTATTTACATATCCCCAACGAGGTCGGGCTATAAGGAGTTAGGACTCGAACTGGTCGAACCTTTGCATGACCAGCCTCGTAAATCTTGACGAACTCCCATGGGGGAAGAAAACAAATATGAGGGAGCAGGAGATCCTATCAAAATATTGCTTGAGGAGGCCCTTGAGAAACAAAGGAACGCGATGATGGATAACTTTGCCCAGATCCTTCAACGGTTTCCCACTGGCAGCGCATCCACATCCAACAGCCACTCTGGAGGCTCCACACCTTTTAAGGTACAAGTAAACTTTGACATTCCCATATTTGAGGGCCAAATAAATGCAAACACCATAGATAAATGGTTAAATCTACTAGAAGGATATTTTTTGTTCATGATTTTTCTAGCCAAGAAAAGATTACTTTTTCTCTTCTCAAAGCCACCCCCCACGTCAAGGACTGGTGGGAAACCTATTGTGAGCAGAAGGATGAAAGTATGACCTCACTGTTTTTAGCCACTCCCACTTGGAATTCATTCTGGGATGCCATCAAGGAACATTACTACCCTGTCGGGAGCTACGAGGATAAATACATAAAGTGGACCACGGTGCAGCAGGGAAGGGACCAAGATGCGACAGAGTTTACCGATGTTTTTCATACCCTTCACACGAAGTTGGGTATCAAGGATTTTGAGAAACATTTGGTACTCAAATATCGTTGCCTACATACATACATATAGGATGAGATGGAGTTCCTAGACATCTCCTCGCTCAGCACAACATATTGATACACCATCAACATCGAGTAGAAGTTTAAACAGAAGAAGCGAGACTTTGGATTTGTGAATCGGAAGCAAGGGAAAGGTGCCCCCAAACAACAGAACAAAGGACAAAGTGAGGTGGGACGGCATAGGAAAACCCACCGAGGCCACAAGTAAAGGACAACAACTGAAGAAGGACACGGAAAAGCGGTGTGAGCTCCATAAGATCTCCACCCACAACACAAGCGAGTGTTGGGCCAAGCAGCCACTGGTGGCTAAGCTAAAGGCTTTAGAATTAGATGCATGTTCTGACTCTGAGTCAGAACCTGACAAGGGGAATGACAAAGGGAAGCAGATTATTTATGTGGAGCCCAACACCACTATTGCCACCACAAAGATCTAGAAGGAGGAACCTGAAGATCTAGAGGAGGAGGAGCATCTCTTCCACTCCCAGATGTGGGTAAAGGGTTCCCTGCTACAGTTCATTTTCAACAGTGAGAGCCAAAAGAACCTCATTGCAGTAGAGGTCGTGAAGCGGCTAGGCTTACCGACCACAGCACACCCACAACTGTACACCATTTGGTGGCTTCACCAAGGACGGGATCTGCGTGAGCCAACAGTGACGTCTTCCATACAACATCAAGCCCTTCATGGATGAGGTATTATGTGACGTTGTTCTCCTTGATGTTTATGATGTATTATTAGGGCAACCATACTTGTGGAAGCGACATGTTGTGTATGAGTCAAGGCCTCATGTTGTTATTGTTACATTGGGAAATAAGTTGTACATGATACCGAAGGTAGCACCGCCTACCACCATCTCTTTGGTTACTGCAAAACAATGTAATAAGCTCATTTCAAAAATCAGGAAAATGGGCATACTACTGTAAGACCTGGTAAGGTATGTGTACCCCTTGGTGATCACTGGTAAAGTTTGGGTTAGACCTAGGTGATAGGGGGGATGTCGGATTAACAATACCCCGGGTAAAAACTCTGAGGGGGACAAGAGCTATAGTGAGCGGGATTATCTCACTTAGCAGGTTTGGCTGGAGTTAGTCAAGGAACCCCAAGTCGAGTTTAAGGGGGGAATCATAACATGAATAATTACTAAGAGGAATATATATCTATATATATAGATATATATATATATATATATATATATATATATATATATATATATATATATATATATATATAACTAGCAACAACCATAAACACATAAACACAAATAGAAGCATGGGATGCTAGGGAGGTCACCAGAGCAATGAAGGACATGGACATAGATTAAGTTTCTCAGAGGATGAGCAACACTTTCAGTAGGGGGATGATGATGAGCCTCTGAATCATTGGGTAACTAAATGGAACTTAATACACCTCCAAGATTACTAAAATCAACTCTTCTCATAATTCCTTACATCTTTTATTTATTTTTACTTAATGAGATGAGTAAAAGTAAGATGTTATCTTTAGTTGTCTAGTGTGCATTGATTACAGGCTTTTGGGAGAAAATCATGGAAATTTTGGCTAATTAAGGTGCAGGAAATCGAATGAGACAAGAAGGAGAGATTATAGGAGATGGACCTCCCTCATTAAATACTCACTCATTCGAATATCCCTCAATCAAATCACACTAGCTTGGAGTTGCAAGCAGCCAAGTCATGGAGATCATGGACAGCCGAGCCAATGACAATTAAGAACTAGTTCATCTTGAGTTTGGGAGCCAAGCCTTCCTAGATTTAAGGAATTTGTTGGAGACTTCAGTTGTATAAATAAGGAGGCCTAGAGACTCGTTACAATTCATATTTTTTGATGTAAAAGCACTAAGAGTTAAAGGATTGTGGCAAAACACTCTTATGTAACTTTTTGATATGATAATGAGAATGAGTATTTCCCTAATCCAGCACTGAGTTGACTCAGAGGACTGAAGCTCTTGGGTTAGGGCCCAACCTAGCAGCATAGGTTCCTCTTATTGTACTTGTATGCTTAGGATATTTCATAGATAATTGTTGAATTGATTTTATCATTGTTTCATTGCAAGTAGTGGTGAATTTGATTAGTTTGCGTCCATTTCTACATAGCTTTAGCAGTAGATTTAGAGAGATAAAGGAATGCCAACAAGGCTGATAGCAGGTGAATTTAGCCTCACTCCTCCCTTCAAGGACCATGGTTTGAGGGAAAACTCCTATTCAGCCCCAAAAATATAGAATTCTGATTTCTTATGGAATTTAGGGTTTTCTGCTACTTAGGCCAGCATCATTTCAGTTTCAAGAATAGGTCTCAGTTGTTATCTCTGCTATTTCCAGCCTTGTATTAGATATCATGGTGTTTCATAAAATTCTGCAAATATTTCCATGCATGAACTAGGCAATTAAATAATGGAATTTTGTTTTCTTATATTGATTGGAAATCTTTCTTGTTTGACCTAATTCATGGGTAAATGCCAGTGATGTGTGTATTGCAAGAGTTTCAATAGTGAAGGAAGATCTCATGTTAGCAAGCCCAGCCTAACCTCATCCATCCATGTTCACCAAGAGCCACTAAGACCATCAACCAATTATCATTCCATAAGAACAACTTTCCATGTTTGTTGAGCAAATCCAATCATCTTACAAACTTTGGTTTGAGTTCTGAGGAAGTTCTAGCCACTCCCTTGCCTTACTTCTTCCATCATTCACCTTCCCTAAGCCCTATACCACCATCCAAATCACTCCTACTACTTTCGGCCGGATCCTATAGGAGCATTAGGACATCTTGTAGTGCATTAGGACAACCTGTAGTGGCCTGTTTTGAGGTCGATTTGTGGAAAATTCATATATAAAGATAGGATAAGACCCCTACTTGCCTCCCAAGACATATGACCTTTCATAACCATCTCTAACCCACCTGCCATACCACCAAGAAGAATTAGCATTCATATTTTCACCAAAAAGGACAAAAGGAAAAAATGTTATTGTGTTCATTCATATGCACAACAGTAAAGTGTTTGATTATCTCAGATTGCATGCCTAGGATAATTAGGATTACACACATGTGAGATTAGGATTCTTCTGAAGAAATATCTCTTAACAAGTAGTTAGATGAGTGGTGTGTTTAAAGCATTTATTTCAGTCTTTCATTACTATTGTAGACTATATTTCAATTCTCTCAATTAGGGTAAAATCCCCCTTTCTCCATTGGTAATCAAACTTCTTCTAAATCAATAGAAGATTGGTTTTAGAAACCCTAGTGGTCTATCACCATATCAGTAGTGACAAAGAGTGGACCCATTGCATCTACTTGTGTATACAACACTATCACTTCCAAGTTTGTACAAACCCCGGGTTGATAAAGTAAAGCTGGTAGCCCAAGTAGTTGCAGCATTCTTACTACAATACTGGTGCTCATCAGATATGTGCTCTCTGAAAAAACCATCACTAAGAGGTGGGAGATATGTTTAATATTCATTGATGACTTTTCCAAATACATCTAAAAGTCAACAACAAAGAATATCATATCGAAATTATTATTAGTAGAGAATTCCATAAAGAACCCATTTAGGATGGGCTAATGATTGAGGTGGGTATTAATGGCCACCCACCTATTCTACTTGGATCCCCACAATTGTTTCTTCTGGTTTCCTTAATTGTAGCACAATTTACTATTTTTGGAAAATTTTCAGATCTTGAACTTCCTTAGCCATTCTCAGGCCCTAAACAATGTTTTTTTTGGAAATTGAGCAAACTAGTAGCCCATGGCATGGGTTTGTAGTTGAAAGTTGTAGTCCTTGGATAGATATTTCTAACGAGGTATCGTATGCATCAAATGGAGATCATATACAAAAGGTATGACCCTAGGAGGTTGATGTACCAATATCCCCAATGGGGCTCATAGACTTTTGGCACTTCATCTCCTAGGGTTAGGTTTTTGGATGTTTAGGGTTTTCCATTATTTCTAAATAATAAATAGGTCTTCAATCCTCATTTTAACATCATTCAGAAGACATGTAGCTGCCATATCTCTTCTCATAGATAAGATACCATCGCCTGAGCTAGTTTATTTCCATTCTGCATGTAAACAATTTTAAATATTTTTTAATCAATGAATTGAAGTTCATTTTTCATTGTAGCTCTATTTTTTTTTAATTTGTCTTTCATTTCGTTCCTACATAAATCTGGATCAGTGGTATCAGAGCAGTCTTCTCATTCTTGGTATTTTTTTCCATTTCCCCAATGAGGTCAGGGTATAAGGGGTTAGGGCTCGAATTGGTTGAACCTTTGCAAGAGTGACCTCATCAGCCCTGATGGCCTCCCATGGTAGAAGAAGAGAAATATGAGAGAGCAGGAGATTCTTTCAAAATATTTCTCAAAGAGGCCCTCAAGTGACAAAGGAATGTGATGATGGAAAACATTTCCAAGATCCTTAGGCGGATGCTCACAAGTGACACATATTCATCCAATAGCCACTCTATAGGTTGCACTCCCTTTAAGGTACAAGTCAACTTTGACATTCCATTTTTGAAGGCCAAATAGATGTAGATGTTGTAGATAAATGGTTAAATATTTTGGAAGGATATTTTTTGTTTCATGATTTTTCCAATAGGGAAAAGATTACTTTTTCACTCCTTAAAGCCACCCCCACATCAAGGACTAGTGGTAAACCTACTATGAGCAGAGGGACGAGAGGGAACCCTCACTATTTTCAGGTGCACCCACTTGGAATTCTTTCCAAGACACCATCAAGGAAAAGTATTACCCTTTTGGGAGCTATGAATATAAGTACATAAATTGGACCACATTATGGTAGGGAAGGAATGAAGACATTGCAGAGTTCAAAAATGTTTTTCATGCCCTTTGCAGGAAGTTGGGTATCAAGGATTTTGAGCAGCATCTGGTACTCAAGTATCGCGACTGTCTGCACAAACACATCCAGGATGAGATGGAGTTAATTAGGGGAATTTTGAGGTCTAAAATGGGCCTCCTAAGGAAATTATAAAATAATAGTAGAAAAAAAAATTATATCACATCATCCAACTTTAGATGGAAAAAATAAAAAACTATATTTTCAACTCGTATTTTCAACTTATGTCCCTATGGGTTTACTCAAATTGCGAGCAAAAACACTCTTTGGATGCAAAATTTGATTCCTCATCCAAGGAGTACCCATGTTGCATACTTTTGATGGACCCTAATACACAAAAATGAGAAATACATGAAAAACATGATTCAATAATGTTTTTTAATGTATTTCTCATTTTACGTGTAGCAAGGTCATTGAAAGTATGCAAAATGGGTACTCCTTGGATGAGGAATTAAATTTTTTAGCCTACGAGTACTCCCGCTCAAAATTTGAGTAAAACATTAGGGAGATAAGTTGAAAATACAAGTTGAAAAAGTAGTTTTTATTATTTTATTATTTTTTAATATTTTTACTCTTTTACTCAAAAAATGGCGAATCATCCCCCATGGTTGACATCATCATCTTGAATCCTATTGGTTCTTATAAAGTTTATTTTGGTTGTACATTTTTCTTAGGAGACCCATTTTAGACCTCAAAATTTGCCTAATGGCTGGACAACTCTTCACTTGGCATTGGCTATCGATATACTTGCGATATCGAGCACAAATTTAAATAGAAGAAGTGATACTTTGGATTTACAAATCCAAAGCAAGGGAAAGGTGTCCCCAAACCAAAAAATAAAAGGACAAAGACAAGGCACGGTGACCCATGATAACCCATCGAAGCCTATAAAGAACAACACCATGAAGACAGAGAAGGACACAGGAAATTGGTGTGAGTTCTATAAGAGCCCCAACACAAGTGACTGTCGAGCCAAGTAATAACTGGTGGCTGAGTTGAAGGCTTCAGAGTCAGATGCATGTTCCAACTCCAAGTCAAAACCTGACAAGGGGAATGAAAAAGGGAAGCAGATTATTGATGGGGAGCCTAGAGCCACCGTGGCCACCACCAAGGCCCAAAATATTGAGCCTAGAGATCTAGAGGAGGGGGAGTGTCTCTTACACTCATAGATGTGGGTGAAGGGTTCTTCGTTGTAGTTCATTTTCGATAGCGAGAGCCAAAATAACCTCATTTCAGCAAAGTTTAATAAGCGGTTGGGCCTATTGACCAGACCACACTTGTAGTTGTACACCATTGGGTGGCTTCACCAAGGATGAGATATCTACATCATCCATCAATGCCACCTTCCCTACAATGTCAAGCCCTTTACAGATGAGGTACTGTCTGATGTTTCTCCTCTAAAAGTTTATGATGTATTATTAGGCCAACCATATTTGTGGAAGTGTCATGCAGTTTGTATGAGTCTAGGCCTCATAATGTTATTATTACTTTGGGAAATAAGTTATACAAGCTACAGAGGTAGACTCGCCTACCACCATCTCTTTAATCTCTGCTATGAAGTGCAGTAATATAATCTCCCAGATGGGGAATTTTTTATTTATTTCAGATTTGCTTTCAAAGTAAGGGGAAGATCATAGCCACATCCATGGACCCCAAGCAGGGTTCCTCAATGCAACAGAATCAGGTGGATAAGGTCATGGAAGAATACATGGATATCTTATCCTCAACCACATGGGTACCCTTGCATTTTCAGGTCAAGCACGTGATTTGACAAGTCCTTTAAACCCTATGACAACAAAAACTATGTCCCAACTTGGAGAAATGCACCTTTGGCATGAGTCAGGTCTAGTATCTGGGTTACATCATAGATGAGCAAGGCATACATGTGGATCTAGCTAAGATCAAAGTCATTCAGTATTGGCCAGCCCTAGCCACTCTAACAGAGCTTCGCGGATTTTTGGGCCTTGCAAATTTTTATCATAGGTTCATGTTGGGATTCTCCCATATCACTTGGCCTTTGAGTTAGGATACCAAGGGTGGAACGGAAGTAAATTTTTCCTACTCTGAGTCTTAATAGAAGGTGTTCATTGAACTAAAGAACCACCTCTGCTTTGCACCTGTACTCGCATTACCAAACCTACAACAACTATTTTAAATTGGGGTAGACACCTCCGACTATGCTATTCATGTAGTCCTCACCCAACACGAGCATCTAGTGGCCTATCATAGAGAGACACTTTCTGATACAATTCAGAAGTACCCTACCTATGATAAAGAGATGTATTATTTCATGTAGTATTGCTGACAATGGAATCATTACATTCTAGGGAACGAGACAGTCATCCACACTGATCACCGACCTGTTAATTTTATACAGACACAAGGGAAGTTGAAAAACAATCGCCATCAGAAGTGGTATACATATCTGCAACAATTCTACTTTAACATTAAATACAAAAAGGGCAGCACCAACCATGTTACAGATTTCCTCAACCGACCTCTAGTTTCAACATTGACTACTGTTCTCAAGCCTTGTGGCCACGAGAACTCTAGATAACCGCAACTATAAAAAATGATCCAAAGTTCGCCACCACATACCAGATGTTAGTAGATGGAAAGCAAGCTCTCGATTTCCACCTCCATGATGCATTATGCTACCTAGGCCATCTTTGTGTTCCTTCAAGAAAGCATGCCAAACTGATTTGGGAGGTGCACTACAGTTGGTTTGTAGGACACTTTGGTGTGGAGAAAACTATGGTCGTACTCCATAAGTAAATTTATTGGCCAAGACTCTGACAGGATGTTGGAAAATATATCTGATCCTACACTTCCTGTGCCATTGCCATGCCAACCGTCAAGAAGCATGGCCTGCACACTCCTCTTCCTACTCCCAACTAGCCCTGGGAATCCATCTCCATAGACTATCTATTTGACCTCCCTTTTACCAAGCATGGTAATGATTTTGTTATTTTGGTCATGGACAATTTTTCTAAAATGGCTATAATAGTGGCCTGCAATAAGAGTATCATAGAGGAGGAAACTACCAAACTCTTCTCTAAACAAGTATGGGTAAATTTTGTGATCCCACAGACCATTATATTGGATCAGGATAGTAGTTTCTTGAGCGCATTATGGTCGAGCCTCTTGACAGTATTGGACACCAATCTCACCAAGTTGACTGCATCCCATCCCCAAAATGATGGCCAGACATAAGTCATCAACATGATGATAGTGCACATGTTGCACATGTACAATTATAGGCATCCAAAAACATGGTATGAGAGCCTTCTGTATGTGTATCACAAATATAACAGAGTTGTCCATAGCTCAATCGATCACCATCCCTTCCAACTAGATCTGGGCTTTCAACCATTATGTTGATCGATGTTACGATCCCTCATGCAACTACACACACAAAATACACACATGTACAGTCTGAGACTGATAAAGAAACCAAGTTTATTGAATGCATCCAACACATCTGCCAACATATTCATCACATCTTGAAGAATTCCAATGGTAAGTACATGTAATGACATGATTAATATCTGATAACACATAATTTTTAGGTGGGCAACAAAGTTTGGCTGCATTTGTAGAAAGAGCGCCTTATCAGAGCCCATTGGAAGCTCAGAACACTCTGATATAGGCCTTACACCATCACCAAGGCTATGGGAGATAATGATTTTGAGGTCAAAACTCCCCCATTCCTTGGCTTATGCCCAGAGTTTAATGTGGACCGCCTTCAACCATACTTTCAACCATTAGTAGACACATCATACATTGTAGAAGAACTCACACCAACAAAGTTAAACCCAACCTACATGGAACATGCCACAACTAATCAGATCATGAACATGTACATTAAGAACACTCGTCAGTAGAATATACAACTGTATCGGGTTGTCAAAATTGACCAAATCCTACACCAAGGGAAGTGGCTGACCAAGGACCAAGTTTAGCAGAAGTTTCTCCATCTCATGGAGACACTCAATGCAATGGGGACCCTTGCTTCCTAAGGGGGAAGGACTGATCCAAGTGGATATTGGTAGCCACCCCCCTATTCCACTTAGAACACAATAATTATTTCTTTCAATTTCCTTAATTGTAGCACAATTTACTATTTTTGGTAGTTTTTCGGGTCCTGAACTTCCTGAGCCATTTTGAGGCCCTAAATGATGTGTTTTTGGAAAACGGACAAACCCATAAGTAGGAACAACTTTTATTAATTAATACTTGAACAATTATTAATAAGGATTTTCCAGCCATTGTGTCATGGGTTTGAAGTCGAAAGTTGTATTCCTCAGATAGGTTTTTCTAACGAGGTATTGCGCGAGTCAAATGGAGATCGCATGACAAATTTACAACCCTAGGAAGTTGATGTACCAATTCACCCCCATGCGGCCCATAGACTTTTTGTGCTACATCTCCTAAGGTTAGGTTTTTGGACGTTTATGGTTTTCCATTGTTTCTCAATAATAAATAGGCCTTCGAGCCTCATTGTAACATAGTTTAGAAGGCATGTATTTGCCACATCTCTTCTCAGAGATAAGTTGCCATCGTTTGAGCTAGTTTATTTCTATTCTACATGTAAAAAAATTTCAGTATTTTGTTATTAATGAATTGAAGTTCATTTTTTGTGTTAGCTTTGTGTTTCAGTTTAAATTTGTCTTTCATTTTGTTCCTGCATAAATCTAGATTAGCTGGTCTTTTTTGATGCGACAATATTATATAAAAATTCAAAACTCATTTTGTCTCATGTCTTCAACCTTATAAAATATGTGAAGCTTGCAATAACATGGATCATTTCATAGAGAAACTATTTCCTACATGTTCTTTAAGGACAAAACCTTTTTAAGGTGGGAGGACTTATAATATACATGGGGCATATTACCACTTTGTAATAGTGTATAAACCTTCATCATGCACCCGTAATGATATAGGTTAATATTATATTAATGTTGTAATCACAATAAGTCATGTACTTTTTCCAAAGGATGTCACTTATTCCCCTACATGTATTCATATACACATCCATTACATTCCCTAATCAAGTAATCTCATATAATAAATTCATTTAAATAAATACTTGTTTATTTAATGAATATTATGGGGTTTTTCTTTCATGACTAATTAGTTCATGAAGGGATATGGAACATGATCTATTACATAGTCTATTAATTCACTAGTTTCTATCTATGAGGGTCCTATGGATATATAGAATGGTATAATATATCTAGTATCCATGGCCACATGGTTAAAGCACTCAATTCATAATTGGTGAACTCATGGGTTCAATTCCTGCTGGATCCAGGGGAACTTCACATATCCATTATTGATGGAATGGGAATAAGTATGAAGAATAACAACAAATATTTGAAGCATACCAAACATGTGGTTAAAATTTGTTTATTTGGGGTAAAAATAAACTAGGTGAAATATCTTATGAATGATATTGTGCAAAATTTTCTATATGTACAAGATCAAAACCATGACTTTTGCTATGGGGTTTTCTTACTAGTTCTAATATTCTTGCATTAGGTAGAGTCAACCAGTGTTGAAATTTTATAGTGGGATCGCAAAGATGACATTATTATGTCCAAGTATGATTCCATGTCATTTTTAATAAACAAGTTATTTCATGTTAGGATCAATTCTATAATTAAAAGTTACCACTAGGCCACATGGAACATTATCACATAGATTACGAGGACACACATGGCCATTTTTGAAGAAAATATATTTCTTTGCTTCATAAATCCATAACAATCAAATGAAAATATGAACCTATAAGTAGAAGTTGAGACATTATAACTTATGTTCATACCTTAGCATGTTGAGTGGGTCATCAAGCTATGGCCATGGTTAGTAATAGAAAAATAAAATAAATATGGAAAAATAATACTACTAATAGCGAGTGTTATTTAGGATAATCTTGAAGGAGAAAGGGACTGGCTAGAATTCAAAGGAGGAATAACTTCGAGTTCTATTGATTCATATGAATCAAATATGTAGAAAGGGAAGGGTCTACTCATTGCACATGGTATAGATTATTGCTTGGTGTCAGGGCAAGATTTGTAGCCCTTCTTTCTATTATGGTTGCATTCAATAGTGGGATAAAAATGAATGTTTTGAAATGCCTATAGAGATGGGGTATTGACATTTCTACCTAAGATTAGGCAATACTCCTTTGACAAAGTAGTAATATCAACTCATCACCAAGGAATTGCACTATAACTCCACAAATTACTAGATGAAGGTGTATTCTCATTGTCACAGACATTGCTTTCAGTTAATGGTCACTTCATTGTAAATTTTATTCACTTCACCATGAAACACTCATACCACACTAAAAACTATCCTCTTCTCTAAGTGTTTAGATGAGTAAGATTAACATGCTATGTAATGGCTAACTACTAATATAATGGAGAATTGGTTTTGCTTATGTAAATTTGTTTGTGAAGTATCTAGAAAATATTTATATTGTTTCATTTATTGTGCATGTCTTTAGTTTTGGTAATTTGAATGAATGTTGTTAACATATAGCTAATGGAATAAACATACACATTAAATATTCAATACTCTACACACGATTAACACAAAACCTATCATAGACATCTAAGGTGAGGCTTCCTTCTTTAGGAAGGTTGAATATGTTGACACAGTAGACTACATCAAACCTATGTTAGACACCTTTTCTAGATCCTAAGTTTGTCATAAAGGTAATAACTTGCAAGATATGTTCCCTCACGCATTCTCATAAGTGTATATCATAACTCAAGTGACCTGAACTTGTGAACCAAACACTATGAAAAATAACATCAACGTTGAAAATTATCCCAAATAAGACTTATTTTTTATTTGATTCCAATCATTTGTGACATTTATATCTCAATAAATAATATTAGAAATCGCCACCCTTGATTGACAAGGAAAATTGTCATTTAAAATTTTCAAATGTGAAAAGTTTCTAACCATTACTTTCTCTATGAATGCTATTTTAAAATATTGTATATCACTCTCATTAAATGTATAATCTTTGAAGGAAAATTGAGATATGCAATAATTACAAACCATATTGCTATAAATATTTTGAATGCTAATACTAATTTTTGAAATAAATATAAAAAATAAATTGAGATCCACAATAATTTGCAAACCATAATTGCAATATTATTTTTCTATAAAAGTTGTAACCAATCATACTAAGTTTTGAAATAAATACAAAGAAAAGACTTTCCTTTTTAAATTTCATAAAAAAAAAAAAAAAAAATAAATAAATAAATTATTCTTTATATCATAGTTAATTAATAAAAATATTGCAATGAAGAGAAAATTGTTCTTATTTTTTTCATTGAACATGTTAATCAAAGAATCAAATATAAATTAGACATTAACATAGTTCTTCAATGACATGATACATAAATTTCTCTTTTAAATATTGTATTAATTATAAAAGATAAAAGTAAATGTAACATGTGAGAATATATGTAAATTTTTGGTGAAGCTTTTTTTTTGGTATTTAATGGATGTAGTGTGAGATACTACACTTAGTTTATAGATAAATTTTCTTATTATTTTTTTGTATTTAGTGGAATTCACAAATAAGTTGGGCTAGCTCAGAGTCATATGACATGTGGTTGATTTTATCTGTTATAACTTTAGGTGTGCCCACATGGCCTTACATGAGGCACAGGGCTAGTCAAAATTTGGACCAACTATGTCATAGGCAATGACTTAACAATGTACTCTATCACCAACTAATCTATAACTCAGGAATCATGGGGAGGTGCAGAGCCATAGGAAGGTACACTATGTCATAGGAAATGACTTAACAATGCACTCTATCACCAACTAATCTATAACTCAAGAGTCATGGGGAGGTGCAGAACCATAGGAAGGTATCGAGAATCCAGTATGGGGGAGATGTTGTCACTTAATACTACATTACAAAACTTAAAAAAAAAAAAATCATTAATTAATTGAAGAATAAATAACTACATATGTATCCAACAAGATTTTTAAAACTTAAACCACCCTAAATCCATCTTAAATCTAGATTTTTTTTTTTTGTTTACTAATTTGTCTATGACCTACGCAATTCTAAGATTTCCTCGAATCACACTTACCTAGGCCACACCAATCCCTAACATGGTCGGATTTGTGCAAATAAAGTTTCAAACTCAAAACCTTAACACTTTATACTCCATTTTATTAGACATCTACAAATGTCAAATTTATTAATGTATAATTAATCTTATAATAAAAATAAATAAAAATTGATAGATAAAAATTTACACAATATCTGTCTCCATATTTAATAAATTTAAATTAACTTAAACAAATGTATCGTACTTATAAAAAAATTATACAATTAAATATTAACATCATACACCTTTAAACTTAAAATAATATATTAACTACTATAATGGTCATATTTACATTAAATTCATATACATCTTTACAATTACGTAAACCATATTAACATCATACTTTTTTAAACTTTCATTAATATATTAACTATTATAACTGTCATATTTACCTTGAATTCATATACATCTTTACAATTATTTAAACAATATTAAAACTTCAAATAATATATTAACTACTATAACTGTCATATTTACATTGAATTCATATACATCTTTACAATTACTTAAACAATATTAGCATCGTACTCCTTTAAGCTTTAAATAATATATTAACTACTATAGCCGTCATATTTACATTAAATTCATATACATCTTTACAATTACTTAAACGATAGATTTGTCAATCAACATCGTATAAACTATTATTTGAATAGAATGAACCGCTTTGTGATGGTAGTCCTGTTCTTTCCCAGAAATTTCCACATATTAGTTATTTCCAAGAATATATGACAAATTTTCACATATTATATTACAACCTTTTTTTAAAAGAAAATACACATAATCAGAATATATACCTTCGAAAACTTTCTTTTTTAAAACAAAGTTAAGTTCCCTTCTTGAAAGATGATATCCAAAAATAATTGACCAGAAACGGATATTTAGAAAACAACTGATATTCTGTTTTATGTGATACCATCTCTTTTATAATGTTGACGACGATGGTTTGATACTTTGAGTGATACTTCAGCAACCTGGTAACTATTTGCTTTCCACAAGCCCCACAAAAGCGGGAGACAACTCCAATTTTAGATGAAGAAGATGCCATTGGAGAGTGCGAACATTCAAAAAAAAAAATTAATTGGTTTGTGCGAGTAATTTCCCTTTGTAACGTCCCATTCTGATACTACAGTTAGGTGTTGAGTAAATTTAAAAATGGCAACCTTAGGGGAGCTAGCTGGTTGTCCATGTCATCTTATATCAAAATCTATAACATGAAGCATGGACTTTGTAAAATATTAATAATTCCATTTTAATTTTAATTTTCTGGATGGGTATATGGTTTATATTACAATTAAGAATGAATAAATTAATTAATATTTTAACATAAATAAATCATGAGTAGAAAGTTTTTTATAGAATTATATAGGGAATAATAATTATATAAATAGAAATATATAGAAATTTTCTATAAATATGAATAATTACAGAAATCTTGATTCTATTAAATAAATTATTCAAATACGTACATTTCTTAAAGTTATATATTTCAATTCTATAAAAAAATCAAATACTTGAATTTCATTCAATTTTTAATATAATATTAATATGTAGCATTTAAAAAATATTATTAAGAACAAAAAGTTCAACTTAAATTATAAATCAAATATTTTAATACATCAGATTAAATATATTTAAAAATATATTAATAAAATAAACAATTTAATGTGACAATGTGATTCATAAATTAAATATTTCAAACTCATTTATGTATATATTATATAAAAATAATTGAAAAAAATAATTTTTATGGTTAGTGTTACCATTCTACATTTTGATATCGTCAATTTTCTTTGAATTCAAACATAATTTGTTGTAATTTTTTTAAACTATTCTACACAATCTAAAAAGCCAATAAGATTTTCTAATTATTGAACTTATTTACATTCAAAAGTGCAATTCAAATAATGGTTATGCATTGAAAAGTGCAATTGTAATTTTTTTAAACTGTTCTACACAATCTAAATAGCCAATAAGATTTTCTAATTATTGAACTTATTTACATTCAAAAGTGCAATTCAAATAATGGTTATGCATTGAAAAGTGCAATTTAAACAACAATTGCCACCGGTATATATTCATCTTAACCATACATCTATCAAATGAAGTGAAATCTCTAGTGCAGGAAAAAATTGCATTTTAAAAAATATGATATTTATGTCAACTTGTAAAATCTGTAATTAAAATAAATCTATACTAACTAATAAATTAAATAGTTTTTTCAATAAAATCCAATGTCAGATAAAGGCAAAAACCAATAACCTACTTAAATTTTACAAATTAAATAATTATGAAAAATCTATGTATTTGAAGCAAATTGATAAAACAAAGAAAGAATAAAAAATCATTTCCTCTGCCATGTACGATATCATTAAATCACTCCTTAATGCAATGCAAAACAATTTGCATTTCATTGGATTCGGAGATTTCCTTCCCTGACTAGAAACTGTATTAGTTGGAGAACCTTTCTGGTTCGAATATTATTGATTGGTAATCTTTGAAGCAATAAATTTTGTGTTTTATTTCCTATCCCATTTGCTCGTTAGGACAAGTATAAAGCAAAAAGTAAAAGGTTGTCCAAGCATCCCAAATGAGAAGGCATGCAGTGTGCATGAATGATATATATAAATACAACAAATGGAGAATGGAAGGAAATATCAGATGGCATTTGAGTTCTCTTGAGTCACATCAGTTAATTGTGTTTGCCAGTCGGTCGATCTATCAATATCAGTTATGGCGATCCTCCTCATGTACTGTATTCTTCTGGCATTCATGCAGAGTGGATCTCATGCCTTTAAGAACTTCACAGTTGACTGGGAAGTACCCAACGATACAAACATTCAAATCTATACCGAGTGGGCTGGTAAAAACAGGTTTCAGGTTGGGGATTCTCTCGGTAAGAAATCTAATTCATTTATTTTTATGGGAAGTTTTCATAAAGTTTCACTTTTATTTTCCAAATTAAATTGAGTTTAGATTAGTTTTTTTTCAAACAAAGTCAAGTTCAGATTGGTTTTTCTGGTTGAACTAGGTTGAGTTTAGATTGGGGTCAATCCAGGTAGAAAGTTTATTGATTAATTGGTTGTGTTTGCATGGTTGTTTTGGTGTTAGTATTTAACTATTCAAGCGGGGATTCAGTACTTCAAGTAAGTTGTCAGGACTACGACAGCTGCAACACATCAGAGCCCATACATAAATTCCAAGGTGGTTACACAGTCTTCAACCTGACCCACCAGGGCTCATTTTATTTCATAAGTGGGGCAAATGGTCATTGCCAGAAATCCCAAAAGCTTCATGTGATTGTTATGGCAATTCGAGGTGTGCAACCACCACCATCACCGCCACAGTTTCCTCCTGTCCCTGCCCCTGCTCCTGTTGTCCCTGCCCCTGTCCCTGCCCCTGTTCCTGCCCCTGCTCCCTCTCCCTCTCCCTCTCCCAGTATGGTTCCAGCTGTTCCTCCAACGAGTGCTGGTGTGCCTGCTGCTCCTCTCCTGCAATCGGCGGGTTTTATGTGTGGATTGCTCATTTCTGTATGCGTGTTTATTCTCTAGGCTTGGATTTGGATTGTTGTGGTGGCAGGCTATGGCCAATTTTATCAAAATAAATGTTCCGTGAGGCCACAGCCCCTAAAATGTGAGGTAAAAGTAGTTTAGCGTGAGCTTGGTGTGAGGACTATAGTGGCAGTTGATTTGAGATTTCTTAGAATAAAGCGATGCCGATTTGAGGACACGCTCTGTTCTCCATGATGTTATGTATATCTTTTGATTTGAAAATATATTGTATTGTTATACTTCTGGAAAATTAGCATGGCAGCCATGTTGTCGTTGAACAACATTAATTGTCCTCCTTATAATTTTTCTGAGATTTAAGTATCACTTTGAGATTGGATTCACCAATATTGCATATAACAAATAAAAATAAGAGTGCAGTTTGGTCACAAAGCCTATTCGTGTTGCTGATTATATATTTCTGAATTATTTTCCCTTTTTTTGCTGGAAAAATTTAATGATAAAAATTTATTTTAAAATATAAAAAGTTTAGTAAATTTTACTAATTTTTTTAATATATAGATTGTAATATGTTTGATTATATTTTTGTAAAATTATTTAAATTTTATATCATTTTTATTGTTAGAGTAATTTAAATAATTTTAACTAGATTAAATTGTTGGTGGTGGTTTTTGAACTTCAAATTTATCACAATTTTATAATTTTCATTTCTAATCTAACTTATTTAAAAATGAAAAATTTCAATATTAATTAATTTTTTTAATACCAATAAAATAACAAACAAAAATGTATTTAAACATTACCTCTTTTTTAAATTTCAAGATCCTAATATCTTTAAAATTTTGACCTAAAACATATTTATAATAGAAAAATAAAAATTAGCTTAAAAAAACATGAAAAATTAACCATATAGTAATCTGCCGAAAGAAAATTCATATACTCTGTAACACTGAAAATAACAATGTGTGAACAATTTACAAATATGAATGTGATAATTTGTACGTATAGTCCGATGCGTGCGCAATGTTTGAAAAAGACCGAAATTTGGTCGGAAACTCTTTCAAATTAGATAGATAAAATAAGGAAATAATTCGATTCAAAATTTTTGAATTTTTAAAACATTTTATAATAGATTTAAATATTTTAGAATTTATTTCTAATAATTTGATTCAAATATTTTAACTTTTAGAATTGGTTAAAAAAATTTAATTATACATTTTAAAATTGATCAAATTCACTTGTAATTTAGGTTTTTTTGGGATAAAGATTGTTTGTTATTTTATTTTAACTTACTTTGCTAATTGAGTCCCCTTTTTGGGTCAGGCTTTGAGTAAAGTAAGGCTAATATATGCACGTGAGTGCATGATATGTTTCACGTGCATGATATGTTGGTCGGAGTGGATCGTTTGATCAGCCCCCGACCACGTTCGAATCCTGTGGGAGCTGTGTGATGCAGCATATTTGTATTGATGACGACTCTGCTCCTGTGGGAGCTGTGTGATGCAGCATATTTGTATTGATGACGACTCTGCTCGCTTCGGCTACATTTGTATTAGTGATGATGTATATATATATACTCGCTTTCGCGATATGATGTATGATGCTTCTTCAGCGGGGATTAAATTCCCCCACTGAAAAAAAAAGTAAGGCTAATATATAACATTTCTTTTAAATGGTTTGGGCAGAAATTTTTTCAAAATAGATAGATAAAATAAGAAAATAATTTGATTTAAAATATTTTATAAGAAGTTTAAAAAAATTATTTATATATTTTAAATTTTATCAGATTTATTTGTAATAATTTGATTCAAAATATTATGATTTTTAAAACAATTTAAAATATGTTTTAAAAAAAATTAGTTATACATTTTAAAATTTATCAAATTGACGTGTAATTTAGGTTCTTCTCTATAAAAGTTGTTATTTTAACCTGCTTTCCTAATTGGGTCTCTTTTTTGGATTAAGCTTTGAATAAAGTAATGGTAATATATAAAGTTTCTTTTTAAATAGTTTGGACAACGGGAAAAAAGCATTAGATGAGTTTTTGATGTCTCTAGTGGTATTAAATTTGTTTCTTTTAAATAGTTTGGAGAACGGGAAAAAAGCATTAGATGAGTTTTTGATGTCTCTAGTGGTATTAAATTTGTTGTGATATTTATATTTAGTTTGATTTTTTTATTTATTAAAATAAATTAAATTAATAAATTTTTTATATAAATTTAAATTTAATTGAAATCATAAATTCAAATTATAAAATATATATAAATTAAATATTTTAAAAATACTAAATTTATTTATATATTTAAAAATACATCTTAAATAAATAAAAACTACAACTTTAATAAAACAAATTAAACACCGGTTTGATGGTTTCCACTGCTATGAGACACTGGTTAGGTTTTGATTGTGGTGAGAATGAACTTAACCAGCGGTAAAATTGAATTTTACTAACACGATAAATCATGTAAAATATATTCATTTAAATATCATTTGTGGGCGACTTAGTGGCATTCGAAGTCTCCTAAAATCGCCCAAAGATTAGTGTTAATAGTGGATTGTAATGGCATATGATCTTTTCCAATGGTATAATTTGTATAATTTGTAAAATTTAAGTGATTTAAAATTTGTTTTAATAATTTTAAAAGGTTCAATTCACTTATAGGTTAAAAAATAATTAAAATTTAAAAAAATAATGAATGGAAAAGATATTTTTTTTCACGAAAAAAAACATTATATATTATATCTGTTATAAAGGTACATTATAACCATGATATTGTTTGTTGCAGTTATAGACAAAATTACAAAAGATAGAGATATTTCTCTTCAAACAAGATCCCAGGTCCTGTTTCTCACAATCGACAGAACCATTTTGGCAAAATTGCTGATATTAGTGCATTTACACATCAGTAGCATGTAAGAAAATACAAAAAATTACAAAAACTCAAGAGAATCATATGTCTCAGTTGAAGCTGAGCTGAAGGAACATATTCTGGATTGGAGAAAAAATCCTTGTATAAAATCCTTGTATTTGAGAGAAATCTGTGTCTTCAAAAGACCTGCTCCATATAAGTCATGTCAGAGGTGAAAAAATTGAAACGAAATATATGTACCCTCAAATTAGAAACGAGCTTTTACTTAGATTATGACCCCATCTAAGTAAGAGGTACATGCCTTCTTTGTACAGGACACTAATTTTGCCCAGCGGCCAAACAGATAACTTTCCAAAAAATTTATAAAGAAAAATATAAATATATGCTTACAAAAAATTCCAACACTTTAGCTTTTATAGGGCGGTTTTGAGAAATCTTTCTCTTCAAAGTTATCCTGAAATTAATTTAATAGTATGTACAATAAAATTTAGAAAACAATAGAAAAAACAGTTTCACGTAGCAAAACATAATATTCTTTAAACATAATATTCTTTAACCCAGATTAAGAAAACATCCCATGTCGAAGCTGAACCTTATCAAATTTAAAATCCTACATTGTAATGTTCCCACAGAGTTTTGGAACGAAAATAAAATAATTAAAATAAAAACAAAAATCTCAATTCTCAGCTCCGTCAGAAAGACGTGTCGAAGCGTTTTTATCCGGCCTCCTCGACCAAGAACCGGAGGAAAACGACAAATCGTATAAAGTCATTTTAAATTGTAAATTAATGTTTTGATGGTTTTAACGAATGTAAATTAATGTCTTAATACTTTGGGGATTTATAGTTTGACAAAATAATATGATAATAATGAAAAATAAAAGGCGTAAAGTAATTCTTTTTATTATAGTTAGAAAAACAGTGATTAATAATATCGCTAAATTTCTTTTATTTTTTTTATATGATTACAATTTAGAATCTTGACCACTTATTCCACGTAATGTTAAGCGCTTTCAGAAAAATAAAATCAATTCATAGTCTGAATTGTAAACGTAAATTCTAAAACAATTTGCACATATTTGATAATAATATTTTATTAATTATAATATTAATAATTTTTAATAACATTAATAATCATATATTTTTAATTTATTTATAAATAATTTATAATTAAAAATATTAAATAACATTGAATATTAATATAATTATGTTTAGATTAATATATTAATATGGTTATTAGTATTAATATTAATTATTATAAATAAATGAATTTAAATTAATTATTAATTAATTAATAGTTTAATAAAATTTATGAATAAATTACTGAAATTAAATATGGTCATTTGAATTTAGTTAAACATGCTCAACCATGGCCAATCAATGTCAACTATCATCTATCATGAATGATGATCTTCCATGGTCAAACATGCTCCACCATCATTAACCATGGTCATAATGTTTAATCAATGTCTTTATAGTGAACATGATCAACAAGCATTAATCGTGCTTGAATATGGTCATCCATAGTCAATGTCTTTATGATCAACCATGGTCAACCATGAGCAGTCATGGTCAACAATGGTCAACCTTGATTAAAATCTCTTTCATCGTGATCAACGGTGATAGTGAACAATGGACAATCATAGTCAGCCATGGTCAATCATGGTCAACCATGTTTTATAAAATCAAACATGGTCAACCATGGTCGAACATTGCATTGTGACAAACACTGTCTCGATATGAAAATCAACTATGGTCAACCATGGTCCAACATCGCACATTGTGACAAGGATTGTCTCAATATGAAAATCAACCATGGTCAACCATGTTTATTTTAGTCTTATAATATTTATCTTAGGGTTTATATACCTTGGGTTTAGATTATTAGTTTCTTGCGTTTAATATTATTCCCTTGGATTTATAATATCAATCATGGTAAATCATGGTCAAATGTCGCATTGTGACAAAGATTGTCTCAATATGAAAATCAACCATGGTCAACCATGGTCCATTGTCACATTGTGACAAAGTTTGTCTCAATATGAAATTCGTTCATGGTCAACCATGGTCCAACATTGCATTGTGATAAAGATTGTCTCAATATGGTAATCAACCATTGTCAACCACAGTCAACCATGTTTATTTTAGGCTTTATAATATTTATATTAAGGTTTATATACCTTGGATTTATATTTTTTATCCATTTGGTATATTATTCCCTTAGGTTTATAATATCAATCCCTTGGATTTATTAATCTAAGGGTTCATACTCATAGGGTTTAATATTATTTCCCTAGGTTTTTTAGTCCCTTGGGTTTTTAGTATTAATCCCTAGTGTTTATTATTCCCTTGGGTTTATAATATCAATCATGGTCAACCATGGTGAATCATGATGAACCATGGTCAAGCATGGTGAATCATGGTGAACCATGGTCAATCATGGTCAAGCATAGTCAACCATATTTTATAAATTCAATTATGTTCAACCATGGTCTAATGTCGCATTATGACAAATATTGTCTCAATATGGGAATCAATCATGGTCGGATGTTGCATTGTGACAAAGATTCTCTCAATTTTAAAATCAATCATGGTCAAACATGGTCCAATTTCCCATTCTGACAAGAATTGTCTCAATATGAAAATCAACCATGGTCAATCATGTTTATTTTAGTGTTTATAATATTTATCTTAGGGTTTAGATACCTTGGGTTTATAAAATTAGTCCTTTCGGTTTAATATTATTCAACCATAGTCAACCATGTTTTATAAAATCAATCATGGTCAACCATGGTTAATCATGATCAATCATGGTCCAACGTTGCATTCTGGCAAAGATTGTCTCAATATGAAAATCAATCATTGTCTCAACCATGGCCCAACGTCGCATTATGACAAACATTGTCTCAATATGATAATCATGGTCAACCATGTTTTATAAAATCAAACGTGTTCATCCATGGTCAATCATGGTCGAACATCGCATTGTGACAAAGATTGTTTTGATATGAAAATCAACCATGGTCCTACGTTGCATTGTGACAAGGATTGTCTCAATATGAAAATCAACCTACGTCAACTATGGTAAATCATGTTTATTTTAGTGTTTATACTATTTATCTTAGGGTTTATATACCTTGGGTTTATAATATTAGTCCCTTAGGTTTAATAGTATTCCCATGGGTTCATAATCCCTTGGGGTCTTAGTATTAATCTCTTAGGTTCATTATTCCATTGGGTTTATAATATCAATCCCTTGGGTTTATTATTCCATTGGATTTATAATATCAATCATGGTCAACCATGGTCAATCATAGCCAACCATCATCAACTATGGTCAAGCTTGGTCTAATGTCGCATTGTGACAAAGATTGTCTCAATATGATAATCAACCATAGTTGAATATCACATTTTGACAAAGATTGTCTCGATATGTAAATCAATCATGGTCAACCATGGTCAACCATGGTCCAACGTCACATTGTGACAAGGTGTAACAACCCTGTTGAAAATTTTTTTGTAATAAAAGTTAAAAACAATAACCATGGATGAATAGGACACTTATTCCAAGTTGAATGTTGGGAAAGACATCTTAGGGGGTGTTCATTTGGTTATTTATGGCTAAGGAAATTGGCAAAGGCAATGGCTAAGGCATTAAATGGCATTTTTACCACATTTATTTATGAATATAATGGAAAATGAAGAAAATAGAGGCCTCATTCATTAAAAGACTTCTGAGGATCAGTTGGTAACCCTTTGTCAGTTTAGCTTTGCAGCTCTCTCATTATTCTCTCTCTCTCATACTCTTAGACACAGCTTTCTTGAAGCACTTTGGAATTGGAGCAAGAAAGGAAAAGAAGGAAAGAGGAAGCAAAGATCAAGCATGGAACGACAGGATCAAGCAGTTACAACAGGCTTCATTGCAGGTATCAACTTGCATGTGTTATTTCCTTGCTATATTTGGCATGTATGGGATTGCATGTTTTTCTTTTCTACCATGAGATGAGTTTTTCTAGGTGTGACAACATTTTTAGCCTAGCCTTCCCATTTCCTGATAGCTTTGATGTGATAGGTTCTCTCATGCAGTTTATGTGGGATGACCAGATTGGATTTGAAGTTGAGTGGGGTGGATCTCCAAATTGACAAACACATGGTGGTAGTGGTCCCTGAACCAGACTGAGGATCCACAAAGCCATTGGCCTAGTAACCCCTAAACCAAACTATGGGTTGCGGTAAATCCATATTGTGTGGCTCGGTGGGCCTAGGAATCCTTGCCAGTGAATGGGGGGATATACGATAAAGATAAGAGGTGGGTTTTCTCTTCGTTGGGCCTAGTGATTCTGGGATGGAATGCATAGTAAATCCGGGAGAGTATGTCTCAGTATAGGGCCTAGTGATCCCTGGATCAGACGGTGGATGTGTGGTAAAAACTGAGAGACTAGGAGGCACTCAAATTCCTCATAGTGTTGGTGGAGAACTCTGGTAGCATCCACATTGATTAGTGTTTTTGGTGTGTTCTATGAGTCCCACATTCATGCTTGGAATATGGCATGGGGGTGATTGGTTGAAGAGAGACTTGGCTCAACCAATCTATGGTCGAGTGGAATGTTATAGTTCCATCTACGGTCGATTCATTGCATTGAGTAATGAGAAATTGATTCCATTGATTTCATGCGTAAATGTCCTAGCATATATATGGTTTTTGATGGTTTATATGTTTATTGTAATTATCTTCCTATTATGTTGGTTATATGTTCATTTTATGGTAGCATTTATGTTTGTCTCTCAGCATGTTTTTGCTTGTATTTGAATGGATATTGTATCTATGACCTAATAAGTGATAAGGCAGAAAATGACATGAGGAAACAATGGTTCATGACGATTTTTAGATAAGTAAGATATCCCTACAATTAACTTTTTTGTTTACACTTGTAGGTTACATGTCGATGATATGTTTGATGAAATTCCTGTCATGGATAGTAGGGGTCTGGTTAAGGCCTTGATCAACTATTTTCTTTTGTATCATTGTTTCCCTGTACTTTACTTAACTATGAGCTTTCATTCCATTTTGGGCAGTGGCCTGGGCTTTGGGCCTGAAAAAGTGGCTCAAATCCTCAAGTCGTTGGCACAAAATTTGCAAGTTGGGACCACAGTCGCTGGCAAGCAGACCTATGAGAGCGACTTTAGGTTTGTGGTCACTGCCTTTCCCATAGCATGAGAGCGACTGAGCCTTAAATTTTCTAGAACAATAGTAGGACCTAGCGACAGGCTATCTGAGTGGCTGACTTGTCTCTCGAGGGTTCTGTTGATGATGTTGAATGACTATGTTTGATGTTTTGTCAATTCCACTTCCTTAAGGTTACCTAAGAGGTAGAATATAATCATAGTAGCCTCTCGTCTCATGTTTACCCCAGTTGGCATGGTTACTTGGGTGGATGTGGGAGGATGGTGTTACAGAGTGGTATCAAAGCATGGTCCACCTCTCAGTCTAAATGGGTTGAATGTGTGTTGGTCATGCATGCATGTTAGTTGCATGTGTGTCTTTTACACTTATATACTTGTTGCAATTGCTTGATGATGGATTAGGGTTGTAGTATGGTTATCATGGAGAATTTAATGTTGATTTCATGAAGAGTAATTGACATGGGTATGTGACTGACTGTATATGGTTATTTGTTGCTTACATGTTTATTTTATGTCACCTACTTACATCCTTGTAAGTTGGTTACATTTAGAATATTTTAAGTACATGTATTAATCTTGTAGGTTGATTACAAGAACTAATCGATTATGTTTGACTACATGCGATTATGCCTATTTGTAGTTGGTTAGACATTTCTTATGCATATCGTCAGTTGCATGTAGCAATGTGTACAATGGGGTAATGGTTTATGTCATGCATGAGGCCATAGCACGCATTGTTGATATGGCCTTGCATTGATGACTGGATCATAGTTAGAGTGATGTTTATGTATTGATTCATTTATTTATGCATGTCTATATGTTGTTATGATTATGTTATACATGTATCTCGCTGATTTGGTGATCTTGCAAACAAGGTATCCTCCCCAAGCTATACTAAGATATGTCAATTTATTGTGATTTGGTTTATCTAACACATTATGCATTGCAGGAAGAAAGAGATCAAATGACTAGCAAGGTAGTAGACTACGTAGAATCTCCCTATGCATCAGATGAGCAACATGGTGTGGGGCATACTTTTGATTTGGTCAATACATTGAGGAGCTTGAAGGAAGAGATAAGGAGTTGTAAGGTAGATAATGACCAGATCATATAGGCACAAGAGAAGCAAGTGGAGGTTAATGCTATATTTATTCAGAGTTTTTCAGACTTGCATCGGCAAGTGCCACTTCGAATCAACCATGCACATGAGGATGGAAATAATGGAGCATATGGAAGCAGATCCCCTGGTAGACACATGTTGGATAGATCTGACACGGTGAGAGATGGCAGGTTATTGGACACTCCAGAAAGGACGGGCGATGAGTACAAGTATTATTCTAGTTCTAGTTCTAATAGACATCATGATCATCATTGTTATCACCCTTACAGGAGGAGTGATATGCGATACTTGCCAGATGAATTCAAGAAAGAAAAACCACCTACTTTTGATGGAGATGTGAAGAAGCCGGAAGATGTAGAGGTTTGGATACTTGACGATGAACAAATTATTTGAGTTGCATGAGTACACAAATAACATGAAGGCTAGTATAGCTATCTTTAGCTTGAAAGGTAAAGCAAACATCTGGTGGGAAGATGTTAAGTGGGTTAGAGACATCAAGATAGATGACTTGAGTTGGAAGGAATTCAGGAGGATTTTCAAGAAGAAGTACTTGCCAGAAAGGTACTACGATAGCAAGGATAAAGAATTCTATGAGTTAAATATGGGATCAATGACAAACAAAGAGTAAACAAGCAATTTTATTGAGCTCTTGATGTATGTACCGTATATTATTCGTGAGAAGGCTAAAGTTTACAGATTTGTCAGTGATTTTCCATTATCATTTAGAGATCAGATTGAGTATGATGAGCCTCAGTCACTTGAGGAAGTCATTGGGAAACTGAAGCATTGCTATGAGCAATCAAAGTGCAAGAATGAATCTCAGCATGGATGGAAAGGAAAATACAAAGGTAGAGGTAAATGGAAGCCTAAGAGGACAAGGCCTCAACATGCAAATGGGAAAGAAAATGTGGCACCACAAAAGAGATTTAATGCAGCTAGACAGGGACATGGGCCACAATAGTAGCAACAACATAAAGGTGAGGGCACTGGTCAGTTGGAGTGTTGGACATGTGGTGAGGAGCACCTTAGGAGAGATTGTCCACAACATCAGAGTGGAAGGTGGTGAGCTCCAGTATTGCAGCAATGATGCTGCAACTCCTGGGACTCCCTACTTTACTTTTATCTACCGGGTAGTTCGTAACAAACTTGGAAGCGATGGTGTTATATGCACAAGTACTAGCTCTTACTGCAAGCTGTCACTTGATCAGCTGGCACAAGTTCGCTAGGAGCTCAGGCCAACTTCTATGAGTTCTCAGAAGAAGCTTTTAATTATGATGGAAGAAAGCTAACTCAAAAGAGGCTATTCTACCTGCAGAAAGAAGATGAAAGCTTAAAGGAAATGTAAACCCTAAAAAACCTTAGTTTTACCGACTAACCCTACTTGTGCAAGAAAAGAGATGAAAGCTGCTGAAATGGATGCCATTGACTCTTGAAAAGGTAAAATGCATGTGTTTAAGCTACTTCTGAAGGAAAATATGGAAAAATCATCTTTTTGTATTTTTGAGTAATTTTATGCAGAATTATTATGCATGTGCTTTAACTATCTTTTATTGTGCAGAGGTTTATTGGTGAAAGGAAATGGAGTGGACATTTGCGGGAGGTTGGGATGGTGAGAAGAGGACCTAAGGGGTCCCTAGCATCCTTCTGGAGATTTCCACTACGCTCAGATCTCAGAAAATCGCTCGCATGAACTTCTACAGGAACATGCCGAAAGTGGTTTTTAGAGGGTTGATGGTGGAAAAACGGTGGGAAAGTGGGAATGAAGGATGGATAAGGATGTTAAGGGGTCTAGGATCTGGTAGATGAAGCTCAGGAGTGATGAAGACTCTTGGATTTGTTCAAGGATGAAGGAAGCAATGTTGCACAAAAATGTAGAAATTAGGGCAAGTTGGGAAAGTATGGCAAACGGGTGAAGGAAATATTGAGAGAGAGATTGGAGTAGGTTGTATGATGGAGGAAGGATAGGTTGGAGTGTCTTGCAGGTGTTCTACACACTTCTTTCTGAAACTAAGCCAAGCAAAGACTAAAAAACAAAGATTTATCTATTTTGACCTAATTTAACCTAAAAACCAGAAACATGATGAACATAAGTTTATAGACAGGAAATCATGAAATTCTATGGAAACTGAGCAAGAACAAATCTAAACATGGAAACACAACTGATTTCAACTTCTCCAACTCGAAATCTAACACTAGCAATTGTATTGGAAGGCAAAAACAGTGTTTTTTGTGGCAACAAGTGTGCCTTGGTCTCAGTTCATGGTCCCAAGGAGGGAGAAATGAGATCATGGACTGCTTGATAGCCTTTTTGTGGATCTTTTCTGTTACCAAACTGTCAAATCAACCTAAAGCAAGAACAAGTATCTTAATCATCAAAAACAACCTAAGTAACAGAGCAAGATTTTAACCTAAATAACAGAAATTATTCTATGAATGCAAGAAAAACACATAAAAGTACACAAAGGAGGTATTGGGCACTTGGGTTGGGCCCAAGCCCAAGAGCTACAACCTCTTAAGAAAGCTCAGAGCTGGTGCAAAGTGGGATTCATTTTCATTGATAAAAAAAGATAATAGTTACATCACAGAAACTGTCTGCAAGAAGAACTCGAAAATGTGTTGATTACAAGGCTGCACCAAAGTGAAAAAATAAACTATCAAAATGCCTAAAATCTAACTAAAATCTGACTAACAAAAATGAGGACCTAAGCCTTCTTATTTATACAAATTGGGACCTCCAACAGTCCTCCTAAAATCAAGGAACTCGGCTTCGTGGAACTGAAGATAACAACAATCCTACTTGACTTGCTTGGCTGCCCCTTGGCTTTGTGCTCTGAGTTTTTGATGGAGAATTCGAGGTAAAGGCTCATAAATGAAGGGGACACCCTCTTACAAATCCTCTCCCTTATTCTTCCATGAATTTAGCTGCCAAATGCTCATTAAACCTTTGATTTTGCCTCAAAATTGACCAAAAATCTGCATAAAGCACACATTAGACTTTTTAGCATAATGACTAACCCAATTCACTCTATTAGCATAAATATAATAAAAAACATGCAATAAACTAATGAGAATGGTGGATTAAGTTGAATTAAGAGGAAAAATAAGCCCATATAATTACCCATTTCTGGGGCTCGTCATCACTCCCCTACTGAAGGTGTTGCTCATCCTCTGAGCAACTAGTCTATCTCCTCATCTTTGATGGCCCTGGTGGCCTCCCTATCATCCCAAGCTTATGATGTGGTCTACTCATGTGTGCCATAAAATTCTGCCTTATTGTCCATGTCCTTCCACTGCTCCTCCTATTCTTCTTGTTTGAATTCTTGTGCTTTTCCTGGCCTTGAAATACATGGAGGCCTGCCTTTTTCTCTTCTTTGTTTTTCCTTCTATTTGAATGTCTAGTGCTTCCTCATTACTATTCTTCTCAAGTTCTTCTGTTTGCTCCTCCTCTTCATTGCTAGTTTGCTTCTACATTGCAAGGCTTCTATTGCCCAGCTGGCCATGCAGACCATTTGGGCTTCTTTTTCTTGTAACTGCTGTTTTAAAAATCTGCACTTCATCTGCTACCTGAGACTCTTTTTCTTGCAGCAGTTTCATTAGCATTTCAACATCAACTTGTGGCTCTCCCTCTTGATGCTATTTCTCTGTTGCTTCATTGTTTGTTAAGGGACCTTCTCACTGTTGTTGCCCTCCCAAGATGGACAACCTATCTCCCTTATGAATTTCCTGCTACTGTAACTGCTTTTCCAGCAGTTTATTTTCTTCCTGTAGCTGGGCTCTTTTACTGCTCTCTATGTGCCTTACCATGGCCAACTCTCCTCTTAATTCCTTTAGCTTGTCCTCCATGTGGTGTTGAGTGTTTTTTTTCTTCTTCTTCTTTTTTTAAAATGTTTAGGTGAGAAAAGTAGGCAAAACTAAAACAACGAATAGCTGAATTTTGTCTTTTCCTGAAACCAAATAAGGAATTTACCGTGTGCTTCTCCTTACAACATCAAATGGTAATAATTCCCCTGTTTTAAACTTCTTTTATCCTGAATTTGACTCTCTGCTTTTGAAAATAATTTTTTTTTTGATAGAACAAAGGATAAATACACAAGTTCTTTTCAGAGAGTAGGCAGATATGCAAATTCATTTTTTTTTTCACACAAGCTGGTTTCTACGGTTGCATGTATGTTTTGTTTCACACAGGCTAGTTTCTACGGTTGCATGTATTTTCTTTACAGTAGAATTTGAGAAAGAAGGAGACAGACTTCGAATGTAGAGAAGAAAATAGAGAATTGTGTAGAACTCAGGGAAAATATGCAGGCAGACTTTTAAGCTTCACTCTCTTTTTTTCAATCCACTGTTGTGTTTTTAATCCACCACCTTATTCAAATAAGTCATATGCAGAGAGGTTTCTCGAGCCTACCTCGTTTCCAGCTCGAATTTTGACAAAACTATTGGGTTTTCCTTCTACAGAGTTGTTCTCTGCCCTTCCTGTAGAAATCTTCCTATAGAAATCTTTCGGCTCCTGTAGACTATGTTTGCCGTTCCTGTAGAACCCGATAAGCAGGAGGGTTTTGAAAAATGGCAGAGAACGACTGGTTCGCTGCTATGGAGGTGGTATAGAGCTTGCTGCAGCTGCAGGGACGATGTTAAAATGGAAACAAAGGTGGTGAGAGTATTTCAAAGAGGAGTTCTTACGGCTGTTTATGGAGACTTCTAGTGATGGAGTGTGAGCTGGCCAAGTGTACATTGGCCCCATGCAGACCGTTGGTCCCGCTGCAGTTCTATTATGAAACTTCATGTTTTCTGCCAGTTAATCACTTGACATCAGTTGCGTTGGAGTTCAAAACATCTGCCACTACCTGTTTTTTAAATTTCCTGTGAGTTGACTATGCACGTGTACTGGGTGATCTCCGGATGAGTGCAATCAAATCGATTGAGGGTATCCAGTTAACTGGCCACCTTTCTGGCTTAATCCAACCATTTCATTTGTTTATGAAGTTTTGAATCATACAGATGCAAATAGAGGAACTAGTTTAGACACCTCGCAGTAAGTCGAAATGTGTGTGTTGCTTGGTTCTTTTGCTGCTGCATGCTCATATTCAAATTCTGCATGCATGTATCCCTTCTACTATATGATTTTTGCTGTCTGATGTGTGGCTATTTTTCTTGTGCAGGTATCCTCTGGCTGGATCTAAGCTGTAGGAGTCTGCTTCAACCTTCAGATTTGCACCCTTATGCTGTTGATGCTAGACTTTTGCAGGATAGTGATTTGTTTTGTCCATAGCTCCCAAATGATAGACCGGATTGACCTGAAATCTTTTTGAGCATGTTTCCATCATCATTATGCACCTCCCATAGCAAAATTGTGGTCAATAGATGCACAAATTTCGAGAAAAACTGAAAATGGCTGAAGGTGACGGAGGTCAATTTCTTGGAAACCATGCACTGGAATTGGCTGAAATTGCTTGGGCAAGTTACTATCACCCATATGCATCTCCCCATGAAACAGGTTTTTAAATGGATGCACGGATATGGAGAAAATGCAAAAAAGGCTGAAGGAGATGGAGGCTGATTTCTTGGAAACCGTGCACTGGAATTGGCTGAAATTGCTTGGGAATGTTGCCATCATCTCTATACAACTCCCCATGAAACAATTTTTTAAATGGATACACGGTTTTCAAGTTAGGGAAAAAACAAATTTCTGCTCTATGTATTTTTGCATCAGAGCATTCTGCAGTTTTTTGGACAGTAAGAAAAATGAGCTTGGGCTATAATGTAGACTTGGAATTGATGGGAGAGAGATTAGAAGATTGCAAGGGGATTTATAAACCATTTATGAAGCTTCATTGTTCCTCAAACTGCTTTTGAAGTCCATTTCTAGCGCTCTGTAATTTCTACAGGATCCTCCTGTAGAAAACACAGTTTTCAGAAAAGAAGCACAGTGAGGTGGAAAGGATGTCAAGAATGATGGAGAAGGGTGAGGGAAGGTAGGATAGGTGTTGTTATTGGTTTCAGAGATTTCTTAAAACCTGTTGTTGCTTCCTGAAGTTCTCTTGTAGACTTGCAATACAACTTGAAATTTTTTTTTATTTTTATTTTTTTTTTTTTTTTTTTTTTTTTTCTGAAAACAACTAGGGTGCCTCAAGGAGGTTTTCACCCTAATTGCCTGCCCTAGGTGCCTCCAAGGGAAGTTTTCACCCAAGAATCTTATTCCCTTTTTCTTTTCTCTTCTTTCTAACCCATTGACTGCCTCATGGAGGTTTTCAATCAATGAGCCAATCTGAGGCGCCTCCAAGGAGGTTTTCACCTTAGATTTTTATTTTTTTCTCTTATTTTTCATTTTTTTTTCTACCCTACCCTACATGAAAAAAAAAACATTTTTAAGTATAAGAATACTTCCAATGGAGCCATGTGCACATCGAGATGAGAGACAAAATGATGTGGAGGCTTGAAATGCATGCTTTGACAGGTACCCAGATTTTAGAGACCAAATGATTTGACTTTGAAGGAATCAAGCATAGTTGAGGAAGAGAGTACTGCTACACCTTAGTGACCGTCTGGAACCATATCTAAATATAATTGTAATGTCCTTGGCCTCTCTGCTGATCTGGATCATTCTTCAAGTCTTCTTCTACCATGACCTTCATATCTTCCTCTTTTTGTTGATTCTTCTCATGAATACATGGAAGATTTGATGGTAACCATGAGGGAGCTCTCTTGATCTCTGATTCTATTGTCTTCTCTTTATCAAGTGCAGCCCATGGTTCTTTGATCTTCTCTTTTGCATCTTCATCTACTGGATGTGGTCCTTCAATGATTTCAATATAATCTCTTTTTTGCAATACTCTTCCTGAGCTATGGTGAATATCATTGAGCTCAAGAGGAGTTGTTTGGAAGTGTTTTACCTCAGCTTTTCAATCGGCTTGAGCTACTCTAATGTGTGGGTTTGGAAATGCGGGTTCCCCACTATATACTTGCTGGGCCTGTCTGTTATTCAGGTTCGGGTTCGGTTGACCAGGCATTTGGGGTTGCCTTGGTGGAGCAAGAGGCGATGGTTGTGGTTGAGCAGGTGGTGCAGGCAAAGGAGTGGGAGGAGAGTTGTACTTGGGCCTCCACCCCTGATGAGGTGCATTCCACTGAGGCTGTGGCTGAGCATAGGGGTGAAATGGGTGAGTAGCTGGTTGAACATGATATTGAGATGGATATAACCAAGGAGGGGGTGTGGACTAGGAAGGATGAGCAAGGGGACCCCAAGAAGGCATGGAAGTGGCTTAATAGGGGTTATAATAAGTTTGGGACGTCCCTTGTATTACCTCCTGGTAAGGTCTGGGTCCATGTGGCCTCCTTTGGTTCATGAAATAGAGTGGTTCAGTGGCACCTTCGGCCCTCTAATATGCAGCTTTAATTCCAGGAAAGGAAGGGCACTGATTCGTAGGATGGTCTTCTTCACAGACAAAACACACTTCTATGGAGTGCAATGGACATTCGTTCCTAGGATGCTTTCTAGTGCACCTGGGACAAAAAATGGCCAAAGCCCTCTCTGCTTCCTCTCGATATCTTTTGATATGCATGGCAAGCATCTGCCTCATCTCGCTCTTGAAATCTTCCCACATGTTTCCAATTTCACCTTCAATGGATGAGTTGGAAGAAAAGGTACTGCTCCCAACATTTCTGTTTTCAGCCATTGGCTCCAAAGGAATGTTTTCTTCTTCTTCTCCCCTATAGGTTCTTCAAATATGTCTTGTTGTTACCTAAGGGTGTTTCTTGATTGCAGCCACCAAAGAAGAGAGAAGGTTGGCTGTGTGAAGCAGTGGGGGTGTTTGGCAAGAATTTGGCAAGGAAATCCTTTTGGTTGGTTTTTGTTTTTTCTGCTGGTACCTACAAAACTGAAATTGATTGAACAACAAATTGCAACTAACTGAAATCTATCTTGCTGAAATGAAAATGCAGAATTGAAATGAAAGCAGGAAAGGAATAATCTATTTTGCTGAAATGAAATTTTGGAATTGAAATGAAAGCAGGAAATGACTAATCTATTTTGCTGAAATAAAATTGCAAAATTGAAATGAAAGTGGAAAATGACTAATCTACGCTTGTTGAAATGAAATTGCAGAATTGAAATGGAAGTGGGAAATGCCTAATTTACACTTGCTGAAATGAAAATTGCAGAATTTGAAATGAAAGCACGAAATGTATAATCTACGCTTGCTGAAATAAAATTTCCAGAATTGAAATGAAATAAACTACTTAGCAGAATGTTCCAGTAAAAATAGAAGAAAAGCACTAATCACAAAGTACTCTTACGCTTCCCCAGTAATAGGCCAAAAATATGGTGAGCTCCAGTATTGCAGCAATGATGTTGTAACTCCTGGGACTCCCTACTTTACTTTTATCAACCCAGTAGTTCGTAAAAAACTTGGAAGCGACGGTGCTATATGCACAAGTACCAGCTCTTATTGCATGTTGTCACTTGATAAGCTGGCACAAGTTCGCTAGCAGCTCGATCCAACTTCTATGAGTTCTCAGAAGAAGCTTTTAATTATGATGGAAGAAATCTAACTCAAAAGAGGCTATTCTACTTGTAGAAAAAAGACAAAAGCTGAAAGGAAATGCAAACCCTAGCGAACCCTAGTTTTACCAACTAACCCTACTTGTGTGAAAAAAGAGATGAAAGTTGTTGAAATGGATGCCATTGACTCTTGAAAAGGTAAATTTCATGTGTTTAAGCTACTTTTGAAGGAAAATATGGAAAAATCATCTTTTTGTATTTTTGAGTAATTTTATGCATAATTATTATGCATGTGTTTTAACTGTTTTTTACTGTGCAGAGGTTTATTGGCGAAAGGAAATGGAGTGGGCATTTGCAGGAGGTTGGGATGGTGAGAAGAGGACCTAAGGGGTCCCTAGTATCCTTCTAGAGATTTCCACCATGCTCAAATCTCGAAAAATCGCTCGCATGAACTTCTACAGGAGGTTGCAGGGGATCTACAAGAAATTCTACAGGAAGTTCTACAGGAACAGGCCGAAAGTGGTTTTTAGAGGGTTGATGGTGGAAAAACTGTGGGAAAGTGGGAATAAAGGATGGATAAGGATGTTAAGGGGTCTAGGATCTGGTAGATGAAGCTCAAGAGTGATGAAGACGGTTGGATTTGTTCAAGGATGAAGGAAGAAATGTTGCACAAAAATGTAGAAATTAGGGAAAGTTGGGAAAGTATGGCGAACGGGTGAAGGAAATCTTGAGAGAGAGACTGGAGTAGGTTGTATGATGGAGGAAGGGTAGGTTGGAGTGTCTTACAGGTGTTCTGCACACTTCTTTCCGAAACTAATCCAAGCAAAGACTAAAAAACATAGATTTATCTATTTTGACCTAATTTGACCTAAAAGCCAGAAACATGATGAACATAAGTTTATAGACAGGAAATAATGCAAGAAAGATATGGAAACTGAGCAAGAACATATATAAACATGAAAACACAACTGATATCAACTTCTCCAACTAGAAATCTAACACTAGCAATTGCATTGGAAGGCAAAAACAATGTTTTTGTGGCAACAAGTGTGCCTTGGTCTCAGTTCATGGTCCCAAGGAGGGAGAAATGAGATCAAGGAATACTTGATAGCCTTTTTGTGGATCTTTTCTGTTACCAAACTGTCAAATCAACCTGAAGCAAGAACAACTATCTTAATCATCAAAAACAACCTAAGTAACAGGGCAAGATTTTAACCTAAATAATAGAAATTATTCTATGAATGCAAGAAAAACATATAAAAGTACATAATGGAGGTACTGGGCACTTGGGTTGGGCCCAACCCCAAGAGCTACAACCTCCTAAGGAAGCTTAGATTTGGTGCAAAGCGGGATTCATCTTCATTGATAAAAAAGATAATAGTTACATCACAAAAACTGTTTGCAAGAAGAACACGAAAATGTGTTGATTACAAGGTTGCACCAAAGTGAAAAAATAAATTATCAAAATGGCTAAAATCTAACTAAAATATGACTAACAAAACTGAGGCCCTAAGCCTTCTTATTTATACAAATGGGGACCTCCAACAGTCCTCCTAAAATCAAGGAACTTGGCTTCCTGGAACTGAAGATAACAGCAGTCCTACTTGACTTGCTTGGCTTCTCGTTGGCTTTGTGCTCCGAGTTTTTGATAGAGAATTCGAGGTAAGGTCTCATAAATGAAGGGGACACCCTCCTACAAATCCTCTCCCTTGTTCTTCCATGAATTTGGATGCCAAATGCTTATTAAACCTTTGATTTTGTCTCAAAATTGACCAAAAATCTGCATAAAGCACACATTAGACTTTTTGGCATAATAACTAACCCAATTCACTGTATTAGCATAAATATAATAAAAAACATGCAATAAACTAATGAGAATGGTGGATTAAGTCGAATTAAGAGGCAAAATGAGCCCATATAATTACCCATTTCTGGGGCTCATAAGAAGGCTTAAGATATATAGTGCATAGGAGGCCAAACTGTTGGGGATGTTGGTTAGAGTATTCCACGTATCTATGCAACCATGGACAATGGGCAAGCAGAACACCAGGCATCTATCATTGAGATGGATGGTAAGCTTTGTGATCAATTTATTTCTATTTTGATTGACCCTAGATCCAATTATAGCTATGTTAGTCCTAACTTGGTGGATAAGCATGGGTTGAATAAGGAGTTGCATGCAAAGTCTTAGTTAGCATAGTTGGCTATAGGTACGAAGAAGCGAGTTCATCATTGGGCAAGAGCTTGGGCATTTGATTTGAATGGTATGCCTACAACATCACATTTGAATGTATTACCGTTGGGTTCATACAATATGTTATTAGAGATGGATTGGTTGTATCTACATAGAACCAAGGTTGACTACTATGACAAAGATATTGAATGTGTTGACCGAAATGGAGAACCAAGAGTATTGCAAGGTAAGAAGAAAGCCACATCAGTTAGGATGGTGACATCTATGCAAGAAAAGCGTAGCCGTGGGAAAGGTTGCAAGCTATTTGCAGTACACATTTCTAGTGATAAGGGTAAGGAGGTCGACGATGCAGATGTGTTGAATAGGTACCCAGCGTTACAACAGTTTCGAGATGTATTCCCTGAGGACATTCTTTAGTTGCCACCTCATAGGGAAGTAGACTTTTCGATTGAGTTAGTGCAAGGGGAAGCTCTGACATCAAATTCACCTTACAGGATGAGCATGCCTAAGTTAGTTGAGTCGAAATTGTAGCTGAAGGAAATGTTGGACAAGGGATACATTAGGCCAAGTGTATCACCTTGGGGTGCACCGGTCTTGTTTGTGAGGAAGAAAGATGGTACCTTTAGATTATGCATTGATTACAGGCAGTTGAACAAGGTGACTATCAAGAACAGATATCCTTTTCTGAGGATGTGTGACTTGTTCAATCAACTGAAGGGAGTCGTAATGTTCTAAAAGATTGACTTGAGATCTAGATACCATCATGTACACATCAAAGAGGAGGAAATTTACAAGGCTGCATTCAGGACTAGGTATGGGCAATATGAGTTTTTTTTTGTTCCATTTGGTTTAACTAATGCTCCAACTACATTCATTTGTTTGATGAATAGTGTGTTGCGTCCATATTTGGATAAGTTTGTTATTGTGTTCATTAATGCTATACTATTATATTCTAAAAATGAGGAAGAGAATGATGAGAATTTAGCAGCAATGTTGAGTTTGTTGAGGGAGCATCAATTGTATGCTAAGATCAGCAAGTGTATTTTATTTCAGACTGAGGTACATTACTGGGACATGTTGTCTCCAAGGACGGCATTGCAGTGGATCCAAAGAAGATAAGGACCATCATGGAGTGGGTAGCCCCTAAGAGTGTGGATGAGTTGAGATATTTCATGGGTCTGGAAAGCTATTATAGGAGGTTCATCAAGAACTTCTCATAGATTTCTTATCCTATCACATCATTGCAGGGGAAAGGTAAGAAGTTGGAATGGACCGAAGAGTGTGAGACTAGCTTTGAGAAAATTAAGCAGTTGCTAACACATGCAACAATGCTATAGATTACAAATCCAGAAAAAGAGTTCGTAGTATGTATATATTCTTGCAAGAGAGGACTTGGTGGAGTCCTTATGCAGGATGGATAGGTGATATGTTATGATCCTCGGAAACTAAACAAGCACGAGCAGAACTACCTAATGCGTGATCTTGAGTTAGCAGTGACTATACATGCATTGAAGATATGGAGACATTATCTTCTTGGCAGGCAGTTTGTTCTTATTTGTGATCACAATGGGTTGAGATATTAATTTGACCACCGGAATCTGAATTCCAGGAAGGCTAGATGGTTGGTCACGATCAGCAAGTTTGACTTCGAGATTAGGTACATAAAGGGTAAAGAGAACAGGGTGGCAGATGCTCTCAAAAAATGGGTACAGGTACATCACTTGGAAGCTATGAGCTCCTATGGGACGAACTTCCATGATAGGATCTTGCAGGTAGGACAACAGGATGTCGGGTATATGAATATTTTTCATAGGTTGGGTGATAGTACAGGTATAGGTACAAGTACAGGTACATGTACATGTAGTGATACAACTACAAGTGCAGGTGCAACTGCACAAGACTTGGACTATTGCCTTGCAGCAAATGGATTGGTCAGGTTCTGAGATAGGATATATATGTCGAATGACATTAATCTCAAGAAGGTGATCTTGAGGGAGTTTCATGTGAAACCATATTCAGGTCACCTAGGTTATTAGAAGACACTTACAGCAATGAAGAGGTATTACTATTGGCCAAAACTGAAGAAGGACGTAGCAGACTTTGTGGCTAGCTGTTTTGATTATCGGTGAGTGAAACCAGAGTGCAAACATCCAAGTGGATTGCTAGAGTTGATCGCTATTCCTAAGTGGAAATGGGAGGTCATTTCCATGGATTTCATCATATGATTTCCGAAGATAGTGAAGCAACATGATTCCATCATGGTCATTGTGGACAGGTTAACAAAGATTGCACACTTTGTTCCAGTGAGGTCTACGTTCTTAGCTAGTGATGTGGCTTAGGTATTTGTCCGAGACGTGGCTAGACTACATGGTGTCCCAAATAAGATTGTGTTATATAGGGAGGAAAATATCACTTTCAAGTTTTAGAAGGAGTTATTTTCAAGTTTGGGCACCGATTTGGCCTTTAGCGCAACTTATCATCCACGGACAAATGGACAGACATAGAGGGTCAACAAGATATTGGAGGACATGTTGAGGATGTATGTGATGCATCAGCGGAGGAACTGGGAAGAGTATCTCCCTTTATTCGAGTTTTGATGGCAACAACAGTTATCATGAGTCACTGAGGATGAGTCTGTTTGAGGCATTATATGGGCAGAGTTGTAACACTCCCATTAGTTGGAGTGATTCGGTTAACAGAGTATTAATTGGACTAGATATGTTGGCAACCATGGAACATGAGATGCAACTGATCAAGAAGAATCTAAAGGCAACAAAATATAGGCATAAGCCTTATGCAGATAGGAACATGTTTTTCAAGGTGTTCCAGGTTAGGGAACAAGTGTACTTGCGCATCAAACTAAAGAAGAGCTCCTTGCGGATTGGATCATGTACCAAGCTAGCACCATAGTTTTGTGGACCCTTCAGTATCATTGAGAGGATTGGGCTAGTAGCCTATTGACTTTCACTGCCTCTGATAGTGAAATTCCATGATGTTTTCCATGTATCTTTTCTTAAGAAGTATGTTAAGGATGTTGATCATGTGATTTCCTGGTCTGTATTGCAAGTGGAACTAGATGGAGAATTCTAGCTGGAGCCTTAGTGTGTATTGCAGAAAAAGGTGCTCATGCTCTGGAACCAAGAAATAGAGCAAGTTAAAGTGCAATGGAAGAACTTTAGGACCGATGAAGCTACATGGGAGATAGCAAATCAGATGTGGGCCATGTATCCTTCCTTGTTTGTCAATTAAGGAAAAATAGCCTTAATGTGGTGGTTTAGTGATTACTTATGGTGGTTTGGTAGTTTCTTTATGGTGGTTTAGTATTTGCTTTATGTTGGTTTAGTATATGCTTTATGGTGATCAATATATGCTTTATGATGGTTGTTACATGTTATATGATGATTTGATACACGCTATATGATGTTAGTATATGTTTGATATATGTTGGTATATGATTTGGCATATGTTTTGGTATATATACTTTTTATGATGTTGCTATATGTACACCCATGTATGGATGTAAATACCGTAACGAGTTGTGTTATAAAGATCCACTATGCGGTATGGGTGTCATGTTATTACAATTATGTTATTATGCTATCATGTGGTTATGTTATCATGATGTTATGATGTCATGTGGATTGGCACTTAGCGGGATGATCATTGTAAATACTATAATGAGCTGTGATATAAAGCTCCACTATGCAATATGTTTTCATGTTATCATGATGTTCTTTTCTCTTGAGCATATATTTCATTGTAAATACTGCATCGACTTGTTATAAAGCTCCATGAGCAACATGTCTTCTTTCAACAGGTTGTTGAAGTATATGTGTGATTAAATACTAAAGACGGTGTCCCCTAAGGGGGAGGGTTTTGTAACAGCCTTGGTGAAAATTTCATGTAATAAAAGTTAAAAACAATAACCACGGATGAATGGGACACTTATTCCAAGCTGAATGTTGGGAAAGACACCCTAGGGGGTGTTCATTTGGTTGTTTATGGCTAAGGAAATTGGCAAAGGCAATGACTAAGGCATTAAATGGTATTTTTGGCACATTTATTTATGAAAATAATGGAAATTAGGAGCAAAAGGAGGTGAAGGGTCACAGGTTACATGGGAGGAGGAAAATGAAGGAAATAGAAGCCTCATTCATAAAAAGGCTTCTAAGAATCAGTTGGTAACCTTCTGCTAGTTTAGCTTTGGAGATCTCGCATTATTCTCTCTCTCTCATACTCTTGGACACTTAGAGTTTTCTTGGAGCACTTTAGCTTTGGAGTAAGGAAGGAAAAGAATGCAAGACGAATCAAAAATCAAGTAGGGAAAGGCAGGATGAAGTAGCTACAACAGGTTTCATTGCATGTATCAACTTGCATGTGTATTTTCCTTGCTATATTTGGCATGCATGGGATTTCATGTTTTTCTTTTCTACCATGGCATGGGTTTTTCTAGGTGTGACAATATTTTCAGCCTAGCCTCGCTATTTCTTGATAGTTTTGATGAGATTGGTTCTCTCATGCGGTTTATGGGGGTGGCCATATTGGATTCAAAGCTAAGTGGGGTGGATCTCTAAATTGAAAAACACATGGTGGTAGTGGTCGCTGAACTGGATTGAGGATGCATGAAGCCATTGGCCTAGTAACCCTTGAACCAGACTTTGGGTTGCTGTTAAGCCAAATTGCGTGCCTCGATGCACCTAGGAATCCTTGTCGGTGAATGGTGGGATATAAGGTAAAGCCAAGTGGTGGATTTTGTCTCCGTTGGGCCTACTGATTCTAGGATGGAATGCATGGTAAAACCTGGAGAGTATGTCTCGGTATAGGGCCTAGTGATCCCTCGGTTGGACTGTGGATGCACAGTAAACCCTGAGAGACTAGGAGGCACTCAAATTCCTCATGGTGTAGGCGCAAAAATCCGGTGGAATACACATTGATTGGTTTTTTTGGTGTGTTCTATGAGTCCCACATTCCTGCTTGGAATATGGCATAGGGGTGATTGGCTGAAAAGAGACTTGACTCAACCAATCTATGATTGGATGGAGTGTGGTAGTCCCATTTCCAGTCAGTTCATTGCATTGATTAATGAGAAATTGATTCCATTGATTTTCATGTGTAAATTTACTAGTGTATATATGGATTTTGATGGCTGATATGTTTATTGTAATTCTATTCCTATTATGATGGTTATATGTTCATTTTATGGCAGAAACTATGTTTATCTCTCAGCTTGTTTTTACTTGTATTTGAATGGATATTTTATCTATGACCTAATAAGTGATAAGGAAACAAATGACATGAGGAAACAATGGTTCATGGTGCTTCTCAGATAAGTAAGAGATCCCTGCACTTAATTTTATTGTTTATACCAGTAGGTTACATGTCGATGATATGTTTGATGAAATGTTTATCATGGATAGTAGGGGTTTGGTTAAGGCCTTGATCAACTATTTACTTTTTTATCATTATTTCCTTGTACTTTACTTAATTATGAGCTTTCATTCCATTATGTGTAGTGGCCTAGGCTTCGGGCTTGAAAAAGTGGCTCAAATCCTACAGTCGTTGGCACATAACTAGAAAGTTTGGACCATAGTTGCTGGCAGGTAGGCCTATGAGAGAGACTTTAGGTCTTTGCTCACTCCCTTGCCCATATCATGAGAGCGACTGAGCCTTAAATTGTCTAGAACAACAATGGGACCCAGGGATAGGTTGCTTGAGTGGTTGACTTGTCTCCTGAGGGTTTTTTTGATGATGTTTGATGACTATGGGTGATGTTCCATCGATTCCACTTCCTTAAGGTTACCTTGGAGGTCAAATATGATCATAGTAGCCTCTCGTCTCATGTTTACCCCAGTTGGAATGGTTACTTGAGTGGATGTGGGAGGAGGGTGTTACACAAGGATTGTCTCAATATGGAAATCAACCATGGTCAACCATGTTTATTTTAGGGTTTATAAACTTTATCTTAAAGCTTATATACTTTGGATTTATAATTTTTTGTCCCATGGGTTTATAATATCAATCCCTTAGGTTTATTAATCTAAGGGTTCATATTTCTAAGGTTTAATATTATTCCCTTAGGTTTATAATCCCTTGGGTTTTTAGTATTAATCCCTAGGGTTTATTATTCCCTTAGGTTTATAATATCAATCATGGTCAACCATGTTTTATAAATTCAATCATGGTCAACCATGGTCCAATGTCACATTGTGACAAATATTGTCTCAATATGAGAATCAACCATGGTCAACCATGGTCCAATGTCGCATTTTCACAAAGATTCTCTCGATTTGAAAATCAATCATGGTCATCCATGGTCCAACATCACATTGTGACAAGGATTGTCTCAATATGAAAACCAACTATGGTCAACCATGTTTATTTTAGTGTTCATAATATTTATCTTAGGGTTTATATACCTTGGTTTTATAATATTAGTCCCTTGGGTTTAATATTATTCAACCATGGTTAATCATGGTCAACCATGGTCCAACATTACATTGTGACAAATATTGTCTCAATGTGATAATCATAGTCAACCATGTTCAACCATTGTTAATCATGGTAAACCTTGGTCAACCATGTTTATTTTAGTTTTTATAATATTATTCAATATTATTCTCTTGGGTTCAATATCATTCCCTTGGGTTCAATATTATTCCCTTGGGTTCATAATCCCTTGAGGTTTTAGTATTAATACCTTGGGTTTATAATATCAATTATTTGGCTATATTAATCTAAGGGTTCAACCATGGTCAAGCATGGTCCAATGTCGCATTGTGACAAAGATTGTCTCATTATGAAAATAAACCACGGTCAGCCATGGTCAACCATGTTTATTTAAGGGTTTATAATATCTATCTTAGGTTTTATGTACCTTGGGTTTAATATTATTTCCTTGGTTTTTTAGTATTAATTCATTGGGTTTATTATTCCCTTGGTGAATCATACTGAACCATGGTCAATCATGGTCAACCATGGTTAATCATAGCCAACCATGGTCAACCATGTTCAACCATGGTCAATCATGGTCAATATTGGTCAATCGTGGTTAACCATAGTCAAGCATGTTTATTTTAGTGTTTATAATATGTCTTAGGGATTATATACCTTGGGTTTATAATATTAGTCCATTGGGTTTAACATTATTCCCTTGTGTTCATAATCCATTTGGGTTTTAGTATCAATCCTTTGGGTTTATAATATCAATTCCTTGGGTTTTTTAATCTAAGTGCTCAACCACGGTTGAGCATGGTTGAACATCGCATTGTGACAAAGATTATCTCATTATGAAAATCAACCATGGTCAACCATTGTCAAACATGTTTATTTAAGGATTTATAATATCTATCTTAGGATTTATGTACCTTGGGTTTATATAATATAATCCATTGGGTTTATTATTCCCTTGGATTTATAATATTAATATTGGCCAACCATGGTTAACAATGTTTTATAAAATCAACCATGGTTAACCATTTTCAATCATGGTCGGCCATGGTGTGACTTTGCAATATGACAAACATTGTATCAATATGAAAATCAACCATGGTAAACCATGGTCCAATGTTGCATTATGACTAGGATTGTCTTGATATGAAAATAGACCATGGTTAACCATGTTTATTTTAGGGTTTATAATAGATATATTAGGGTTTATAATATTTATCTTAGGGTTTATATAGCTTAGGCTAATAATATTGTTTCCATGGGTTTAATATTATTCTGTTGTGTTCATAATTCCTTGGGGTTTTAGCATTCATCCCTTGGCTTTATTATTCCCTTGGTTTTATAATATCATTCCCTTGGGTTTATTAATTAAAGGGTTCATATTACTAGTGTCTAATATTATTCCCTTGGGATTTTAGTATTAATCCCTTAGGTTTTTTTTAATTCCATAAATCATGGTCAACCATGGACAATCATGGTCAACCATAGTCAACCATGTTTTACAAAATCAGTCATGGTTAGCCATGGTCCAATGTGACCTATTTAAAAGTAGAAACTTTCCATGTTAATTAGTTCTTTAGTACCAATAAGATACCAAGCAAAAGTCTATTTAAACATAACCCCTTCTCTAAATTTCATGATCCTAATATCTATAAAATTTTAACCTAAAACATATTTATGATAGAAAAATGAAAATTAATTATTTTTTTAAAGAAAACATGAAAAATTAACCCATATACTAATATGTTGTAACACTAAAAGTAACAATGTGTGAACAATATACAAATATGAAAGTGATAATTTGTACAAATGGTCAGGTGCATTCACAATGCTTAAAAAAGATAAAGAAAGTTGGTCGGAAACTCTTTCATAGAATAACGTCCCTTCAAATCTAGTTTTGTTAAAGTTATGAAAGCTTTTCCATGAGTAATTTTGGCTAGTGTTTGAAGCACTGAAAATAAACATGTCAATGGACATTAAATGAACATTAATTATATAGGCCCACTATTAGATTTTGACAGCGCAATTATCCCAATTATCCAATAGTAGACATATATAACCCAGCCCATTAACAAATTATATATTTGTTACTCCACAATATCTCCTTCACAATCAATTCACTTTATTATTATTCTTTTACAATTAAAATGTCTTCATATTCTCACGTCCTGCGGGGAAGTGAGCAAACAACTCTTAGTTTTCGAAACAACCATTTATTGAAAACTAAATATGATTAGTTATATCATGATGTCTTATTACTTCTCATGAATTGTTTCACTTTTATTGGTTATAATGACGGTTTCATTTCCCGCTAGTTTAAATATTTTATGTTTATTGAGCAGAGAGTTTATTGAATTATAGTTACCGAAATTGATTTCAAATTAGATAAAGAAACGATTTGATTCAAGATATTTTAATTTTTAAAACATTTTATAATAGGTTTTAAAAAAATATTTTTATATTTTAAAATTTATAAAGTCATTTTAATTTGTAAATTAATGTTTTGATAGTTTTAACGAATGGTAAATTAATGTTTTAATACTTTTGATGTTATAGTTTAACAAAAAAACATAATAACAATGAGAAAGTAAAAGTAATTTTTCTTATTATAATTAGAAAAACCATGATTAATAATATTGTTAATTTTTATTAAAAAAACTGATGTTCTGTTTTATGCGATAGCATCTCTTTTATAATTTACTTTTTCTTATTATAATTAGAAAAACCATGATCAATAATATTGTTAATTTTTATTAGAAAAACTGATATTCTGTTTTATGCGATAGCATGTCTTTTATAATGTTGACGACGATGGTTTGATACTTTGAGTGATATTTCAGCAACCTGGTAACTATTTGCTTTCCACCAGCCCCACAAAAGCGGGAGACAACTCCAATTTTAGATGAAGAAGATGCCATTGGAGAGTGCGAACATTCAAAAAAAAAAAAAAAAAATTGGTTTGTGCGAGTAATTTCCAGGTGTAACGTCCCATTCTGATACTATAGTGAGGTGTGAGTAAATTTAAAAATGGCAACCTTAGGGGAGCTAGCTGGTTGTCCATGTCATCTTATATCAAAATCTATAACATGAAGCATGGCCTTTGTAAAATATTAATAATTTCATTTTAATTTTAATTTTCTGCATGGGTATATTGTTTATATTACAATTAAGAATGAATAAATTAATTATTATTTTAATATAAAACTTAAATAAATTATGAGTAGAAAGTTTTTTATAGAATTATATTTGGAATAATAATTAAATATCTAGAAATCTTCTATAAATATGAATAACTATAGAAATCTTGATTCTTTTAAATAAATTATTCAAACTATAAATATGAATAACAATAGAAATCTTGATTCTATTAAATAAATTATTCAAATACCTACATTAGTTAATTTATTTCAATCTTAATTTAATACACATGTCTTAAGGTTTTATATATTTCAATTCTAAAAAAATTCAAATACTTGAATTTCATTCAATTTTTAATATAATATTAATGGGTAGCATTTAAAAAATATTATTAAGAACAAAAAGTTCAACTTAAATTATAAATCAAATATTTTAATATATTAGATTAAATATATTTAAAAATATATTAATAAAATAAACAATTTAATATGACAACGTGATTCATAAATTAAATATTTCAAACTCATTTATGTATATATATATTATATAAAATAATTGAAAAATTAATTTTTATGGTTAGTGTTACCATTCTACATTTTAATATCGTCAATTTTCTTTGAATTCAAACATAATTTGTTGTAATTTTTTTTAAACTGTTCTACACAATCTAAATAGCCAATAAGATTTTCTAATTATTGAACTTATTTACATTCAAAAGTGCAATTCAAATAATGGTTATGCATTGAAAAGTGCAATTTAAACAACAATAGCCACGGGTATATATTCATCTTAACCATACATCTATCAAATGAGGTGAAATCTCTAGTGCAGGAAAAAATTGCATTTTAAAAAATATGATATTTATGTCAACTTGTAAAATCTGTAATTAAAATAAATCTATACTAACTAATAAATTAAATAGTTTTTTCAATAAAATCCAATGTCAGATAAAGACAAAAACCAATAACTTACTTAAATTTTACAAATTAAATAATATAAACTTATGATTATGAAAAATCTATATATTTGAAAGCAAATTGATAAAACAAAGAAAGAATAAAAAATCATTTCCTCTGCCATGTACGATATGATTAAATCACTCCTTAATGCAATGCAAAACAATTTGCATTTCATTGGATTCGGAGATTTTCTTCCCGGACTAGAAACTGTATTAGTTGGAGAACCTTTCTGGTTCGAATATTATTGATTGGTAATCTTTGAAGCAATAAATTTTGTGTTTTATTTCCTATCCCATTTGCTCGTTAGGACAAGTATAAAGCAAAAAGTAAAAGGTTGTCCAAGCATCCCAAATGAGAAGGCATGCAGTGTGCATGAATGATATATATAAATACAACAAATGGAGAATGGAAGAAAATATCAGATGGCATTTGAGTTCTCTTGAGTCACATCAGTTAATTGTGTTTGCCAGTCGGTCGATCTATCAATATCAGTTATGGCGATCCTCCTCATGTACTGTATTCTTCTGGCATTCATGCAGAGTGGATCTCATGCCTTTAAGAACTTCACAGTTGACTGGGAAGTACCCAACGATACAAACATTCAAATCTATACCGAGTGGGCTGGTAAAAACAGGTTTCAGGTTGGGGATTCTCTCGGTAAGAAATCTAATTTACTTAATTTTATGGGAAGTTTTCATACAATTTCACTTTTATTTTCCAAATTAAATTGAGTTTAGATTAGTTTTTTTTCAAACAAAGTTAAGTTCAGATTGGTTTTTCTTGTTGAACTAGGTTGAGTTTAGATTGGGGTCAATCCAGGTAGAAAGTTTATTGATTAATTCGTTGTGTTTGCATGGTTGTTTTGGTGTTAGTATTTAACTATTCAAGCGGGGATTCAGTACTTCAAGTAAGTTGTCAGGACTACGACAGCTGCAACACATCAGAGCCCATACATAAATTGCAAGGTGGTTACACAGTCTTCAACCTGACCCACCAGGGCTCATTTTATTTCATAAGTGGGGCAAATGGTCATTGCCAGAAATCCCAAAAGCTTCATGTGATTGTTATGGCAATTCGAGGTGTGCAACGACCACCATCACCGCCACAGTTTCCCCCTGCCCCTGCCCCTGCCCCTGTTCCTGCCCCTGCTCCCTCTCCCTCTCCCAGTATGGTTCCAGCTGTTCCTCCAACGAGTGCTGGTGTGCCTGCTGCTCCTCTCCTGCAATCGGCAGGTTTTATGTGTGGGTTGCTCATTTCTGTATGCGTGTTTGTTCTCTAGGCTTGGATTTGGATTGTTGTGGTGGCAGGCTATGGCCAATTTTATCAAAATAAATGTTCCGTGAGGCCACAGCCCCTAAAATGTGAGGTAAAAGTAGTTTAGTGTGAGCTTGGTGTGAGGACTATAGTGGCAGTTGATTTGAGATTTCTTAGAATAAAGCGATGCCGATTTGAGGGCACGCTATGTTCTCCATGATTTTATATATATATCTTTTGATTTGAAAATATATTGTATTGTTATACTTCTGGAAAATTAGCATGGCAGCCATGTTGTCGTTGAACAACATTAATTGTCCTCCTTATAATTTTTCTGAGATTTAAGTATCACTTTGAGATTGATTCACCAATATTGCATATAACAAATAAAAATAAGAGTGCAGTTTGGTCACAAAGCCTATTCGTGTGGCTGATTATATATTTCTGAATTATTTTCCCTTTTTTTGCTGGAAAAATTTAATGATAAAAATTTATTCTAAAATATAAAAAATTTAGTAAATTTTACTAATTTTTACTAATTTTACTAATATATAGATGGTAATATATTTGATTATATTTTTGTAAAATTATTCAAATTTTATATAATTTTTATTGTTAAAGTAATTTAAATAATTTTAACTCGATTAAATTGTTGGTGGTGGTTTTTGAACTCCAGATTTATAACAATCCTATAATTTTCATTTCTAATATAACTTATTTAAAAATGAAAAATTTCAATATTAATTAATTTTTTTAATACCAATAAAATAACAAACAAAAATGTATTTAAACATTACCTCTTCTTTAAATTTCAAGATCCCAATATCTCTAAAATTTTGACATAAAACATATTTATAATAGAAAAATAAAAATTAACTTAAAAAAAAACATGAAAAATTAACCATATACTAATCTGCCGAAAGAAAATTCATATGCTCTGTAACACTGAAAATAACAATGTGTGAACAGTTTACAAATATGAATGTGATAATTTGTACGAATAGTCCGATGCGTGCACAATGTTTGAAAAAGACCGAAATTTGGTCGGAAACTCTTTCAAATTAGATACATAAAATAAGGAAATAATTCGATTCAAAATTTTTTAATTTTTAAAACATTTTATAATAGATTTAAATATTTTAGAATTTATTTGTAATAATTTGATTCAAAATATTTTAATTTTTACAATATGTTAAAACAAATTAATTATACATTTTAAAATTGATCAAATTCACTTGTAATTTAGGTTTTTTTTGGGATAAAGATTGTTTTTTATTTTATTTTAACTTGCTTTGCTAATTGAGTCTCCTTTTTGGGTCAGGCTTTGAGTAAAGTAAGGTTAATATATGAACGTGAGTGCATGATATGTTGGTCGGGGTGGATGGTTTGATCCGCCTTAGACCACGTTCGAATCCTGGGGGAGCTGTGGGATGCAGCATATTTGTATTGATGACGACTCTGTTCGCTTCGGCGACATTTGTATCAGTGATGATGTGTAAACTCTGTTCGCTTCGGCGACATTTGTATCAGTGATGATGTGTATATATATATTTGCTTCGGCAATTTGTATCAGTGATGATGTGTATATATATACTCGCTTGGGCGATATAATGTATGATGCTTCTTCAGCTGGGATTAAATTCCCCCACTGAAAAAAAAAAATAAGGCTAATATATAACATTTCTTTCAAATTTAGGCAGAATTTTTTTCAAAATAGATAGATAAAATAAGAAAATAATTTGATTTAAAATATTTTATAATAAGTTTAAAAAAATTATTTATATATTTTAAATTTTATCAGATTTATTTGTAATAATTTGATTCAAAATATTATAATTTTTAAAACAATTTAAAATATGTTTTAAAAAAATTAGTTATACATTTTAAAATTTATCAAATTGACGTGTAATTTAGGTTCTTCTCTATAAAAGTTGTTATTATTTAGATATTCAATCATTGTTTGTATCGTATTTAATTTGTTTCGTTTTAGGAGCCGAAGGATAAATACAAATTAAATTAATAATTATGTAAACATTAAATATTATTTTAAAGTTTATGTAAGTGTATTTTTATTTGTTTTATGTAAGTGTATTTTTATTTGATTTGCATGTGTAATTTTTTTAACCTGCTTTCCTAATTGGGTCTCCTTTTTTGGATTAAGCTTTGAGTAAAGTAATGGTAATATATAAAGTTTTTTTTAAATAGTTTGGACAACAGAAAAAAAGCATTAGATGAGTTTTTGATGTCTCTAGTGGTATTAAATTTGTTGTGATATTTATATTTAGTTTGATTTTTTTATTTATTAAAATAAATTAAATTAATAAATTTTTTATATAAATTTAAACTTAATTGGAATCATAAATTTAAATTATAAAATATATATAAATTAAATATTTTAAAAATACTAAATTTATTTATACATTTAAAAATACATCTTAAATAAATAAAAACCACAACTTTAATAAAACAAATTAAACACTGGTTTGATGGTTTCCACTGCTATGAGACACTGGTTAGGTTCTGATTGTGGCGAGAATGAACTTAACCAGCGGGAAAATTGAATTTTACTAACACGACAAATCATGTAAAATATATTCATTTAAATATTATTTGTGGGCGACTTAGTGGGCATTCGAAGTCTCCTAAAATCGCCCAAAGATTAGTGTTAATAGTGGATTGTAATGGCATATGATCTTTTTCCAATGGTATAATTTGCATAATTTGTAAAATTTAAGTGATTTAAAATTTGTTTTAATAATTTTAGAATGTTCCATTCACTTCTATGTTAAAAAATAATTATAGAGTAATGAATGGAAAAGATAATTTATTTTTTATTTTTTATTTTTTATTTTTTGTGCAGTGAAAAAAAACATTATATATTAAACCATTTTGGCAAAATTGTTGATATTAGTGCATTTACACATCAATAGCATGTAAGAAAATACAAAAAACTGTTGCAAAAACTGAAGAGAATCATATGTTTCAGTTGAAGCTGAGCTGAAGGAACATATTCCAGATTGGAGAAAAAATCCTTGTATTTGAGAGAAATCTATGTCTTCAAAAGACTTGCTCCATACAAGTCATGTCAGAAGTGAAAAAATTGAAACGAAATATATGTACCCTGTAATGCTCCTCGTGAAATGATAATGTTGGGTAAAATAGTAAATTTAATTGTGAGCTAAAACTCTGTTTGATAAGTATAGAAAACTCTGTTGTGAGTATTGTTAATTATTATGATAACTAATTATGTCTTCACTATTTAATTTAAGTGTATGGTTAATATTGGTTAATAACTGCTGAGGTAGTTAATGGAAAAAACCTAACCACCTTGAGGGGACAGTTGAGACCCCAGGATGAAAGGTGGGAAAGAAAGGAAAATTCCAAGTCTGGTTGGGATCAGATGGCAGAAAGGTGAAAAGATGCTATGTTTGGTAGGGACCAGATAGCATGTGTTGGAAGGTAGAAACTTCCTAAATCCGCTAAGTCTGGTTAGGATCAGATAGCGAGACCTGGCGTGGCCAGAGGAATTGCAGACAAGAAGATCTGCAGAAGTGCTTGGGGGTGGAAGACCGAGAGGGATCTTCCTACGGACGGGAGGTTGACAAGCATTACGAACAGGTTTGTTGTTGCTATACAGGTATGGCTTGCTAAGCATATAACTGTGGAATCCTTTTATGGTCTTCTGTAAATATAAAAAAAATATATAAACATGGAAAAAGCAACCTATTCATTTCTTCTAGATCCAGCCTCTGCGCAGCCGGCAGAGACAGAATCCGGATCTTCCAGTCTAAACACAAATATGGAACATATCGAGCTGGAAGCTCTGTGGTGCCGCTGATTAGCAAGAATTTTTAAACAGAAATGAATACTGTGAAACCCTTCTCTGTGTTAAAATATGAAAAGAAAACTCTAGCATTCTTTGTATTCAGGAAACGAAAGAAACTCTAGCATTCTTGTATTCAAGAAACGAAAAGAAACTCTAGAATTCTTGTATTCAAGAAACGAAAAGAAACTCTAGCATTCTCTGTATTCAAGAAACGAAAAGGAACTCTAGCATTCTCTGTATTCAAGAATCGAAAAGAAACTCTAGCATTCTTGTATTCTAATGAGAATGAATACGGAAAGAAAATATGGTATGGCACACAGAATAAATGAGCTCATATTTCAAACTATAACAACGTTTAAAGAAAAACAACGAAATACCCTAACCCTCTATCAATGAGACCGCGGGCCGAACAGATCGTTGGCAGAACGAGGCCAAGTTTCGAAGCGACAACATTTCCTTTACAATTCACATAACTGAGTCATTTGACTAAAGACACATATATTTGCGGTTAGAATATAAAACAACAGATACATCACTGTCGCCATGGGACGAGAAAATAACCCTTAACAATATGCATGCACAGCCGACATTAACAAATTGTTCCGGCTCTGGAAGAGTCGCCATAAGCTGAGCTTAAGCATGGGCTTAGCCAGCAGAGGCTATCAATGTCGAATCATTAAAACAGATGAGCTAATCATTTCAACAAAATAGATTTACCCTGAGAAGGAAATGATTATAAATTAAATTTAAGCCTGTGTTCATAGTCCAGTTACAGAGAAGACGGGTAAGCCGAGAACACCACGAAACAGAGCTAGAGCCATACCAAGAAATCTCGTGCCACATTCATAAATTCTCAAACAAGTCTAAACTAAGAAATAGTTCCATACAGACCGAAATCTTCGTTTAACAAAAGCATTGCCTGCGCTCAGGGGCGTAGTTTATAAATGGAAGACAGTTATACATTTAAATGAAAGACAATTAAACAGTTAAGCTCGGCGTACAGCGCCTCTTAACAGAGGTTCCCGCCTGAGTATGGGCGAGGAAACCCGTCATACAGAAAATGGGACAAAGAAAACTGTCAAGCAAGGAGACCCTTGAGTATGGCGAAGGGACTCCAAATGCGAGAGCATGACTCCCGACATCCCTGTTCAAATGAACAAAGGTTCAGCCATTACCCTGGATAAGTCAAATAAAGGAGTCTCTGGTAACGCATGAGTCTTACCTGTTATAGGGTTGGCAGAGGTGTGGAGAAATCTCCCATCATCGTTGGTTAGTCGACGAGCCATCCTCCTGAACATGACAATAAACCATAAGCCGAGAACCTTGAACAAAACACTGAGAGAATTAAAAAAAAGGCTATCAGAAACCGTAACCAAAACTGGAGCCGCAGAGGCTCCAGCACCCGACAATTACAAGTATTGAAAAGAGAAGCGGAACCAGATTAAGAAGAAATATACCTGATACCGAGAAGAATAGCGGAGGCATGCTGTTGAGCGCCGATTGTTGAAGACGAAAGGTCTCGGGGTAAGGCAGAGCATCACAGCGCTGCGAGCGGCTTACAGACATTCCAATGAAAACAAGAAACAGTCGAAAGGAGAAACACCTCTTAAATACCTCAAACTTTCTTACCGCCTCGTGGCTCAATCACAGCCTTAGATCAGATCAAGTCTGTCTACCTGTTGGCATTATGATACAAGTGTTGTCCTTGATGGCAACTCACTCAGAAGCAGGTACAAGTGATGGCAACTTAATCAGAGGAAATATCTTAGTACAGCAGGAAAAGAAAGAGATATACGCAGGTTCATTAAGGAAAATCAGCGTATACACGCAGGTTGGTTTCAGTAAAAGCGCGTACATGTGAAAACGTACCTTTGGTCCGTGGCGGTTAGTCCTTGGAAGTTGTGCCTATGGTTTTGGACCATGGTGTCTCGACAGACGTGTCGATCCCTAGTTTTGAAGTTGATGGTATTGTGTTACTATGGTTTTGGACCGTGGTATTGTGAAGGGCCTAAGGCTATATAAGGAGAAGATCATTAGGCAAAGTGAGGCAAGCAAGGTGTGTCTGACGAAGTGAGAAGATCTGGTATTGCTGGTTATCTGTTCGGGACGCTTGGCAAGGGTCGGATCTGACAGCGAAGGTATAAGTAATTATTTCTAGATCTGCACGCGGGTTGCCTTTGGAGAAAGCACGTATACACGCGGTTTTGGTATAGCGAAGTAGCGTATGCATAATAAGATTTGATATTTCAGGTTGTTGTTGATTCTGGTGGTTGTTGCAGAGTTCTGGGCTCTGGTTTGTGTTCTGTGTTCTTGATGACAGGGTTTCAGTGATTCAGTATTGGGTGATTTAGAGAATTATGATGCAAGTATAAGTTGATGATTGTATTGCAGCAGTGTTTGTTTTGTACTCATGGATCCAGTCTGAAAATTGATGAAACGTGGTCCCTGTAGGAAAGAAGGTTGTAGCCTTCTGTAGGGTCAGCACCTACGTACTAGTAAATGGATCGGCTAGTACAAGAGCTGCGAGGGTTGTAGCTCCCTTCCAGAAGTAGTTGGAAAACGAGAGAGGGTTGTAGCCCTCTGCAGGTTGTAGCCTGCATACTGGTAAAGGACTGCACCAGTACATTGTAAAAGAAGTTTCTTATTAAAGAAGAAAGAGACGAATTGCAGCAGGTGGTTTTCACCCACATTGGGTTTCCACCTTGTATCATGGTGTTCATGTGTGTGGCTTTTATGTGATGACCTGTTCTGTTATACTGCACCTGTTTACTGTCAATGTGGTTAATAATGTTCTGATGCATTTACTAAAGATAAGCTAACTGAATCATAAGATTTCTGGATATACGCTAGTTGCTTTAGACACAGTAGCATGTACACGCGGGTCCACTTAACTGAAGTAGCGTATATTTTTCTGAGCATGAAATTTGAAAAGTTTTATTGATCTGATAATACTGATTCACCCCCCCTCTCAGTATTATTTCCAACAATTGGTATCAGAGCAGGTCCTTCAGAGGAAGCTTGATCGCTTGAAGGAAAAGATCCATCAGAATGGCTAATCCAGAAAGAGAGGCACACATCAGGCCACCAGTCTTTGACGGGAACAATTTTACCCACTGGAAGATAAGAACCATTGCATATCTACAATCACTTGGAGCAGAAGTTTGGGGAATCGTAGAAGGAGGATACAACTTCCCATCATCAACTCGTACAGATCCAGCAGAGAAAAAGCAATATGATCTCAATGCCAAAGTTGTTACTGTCTTATTGAGTAGTTTGACACAATCAGAATTTATGAAGATCATGCATTTCAAATCAGCTAAGGAAATATGGGACAAAATCGTTACAAGCTACGAAGGAGATGATCAAGTAAAAAGAGCAAAGCTTCAAACTCTTAGAATCCGGTATGAAACTCTTAAGATGCATAGTAATGAAAGCATAGCTAATTATTTCCTGCATATGGATGAGATTGTAAATTGTATGAGGGATCTGGGTGAAGAATTTGAGGAAGTTGTCTTAGTTGAAAAGGTTTTGAGATCTCTGTCTGCTAAATTTGATTCTAAAGTATATGCCATAGAAGAAAAGGAGAATGTGCAGAAAATCACCATGTCACAGCTTCACGGGATCTTAACTGCTTTTGAAATGCGACAAGAGGTACCATCAGAAGCCGCATTCGAAGCGTCAGAGGAAGAAGATGAGGTAAATTTTGTCAAGAATCTTGAACGGGGAACTGGACGGTTCAAAGGTAAGCTACCTTTCAAATGTTTTCTATGTGGTAGAGTTGGTCACTATGCTGCTAGATGCCCTCATAACAAAGGAAAGATATCTGAAGAAGATGGTAGAAGCTATTATACCCATATTAAAAGTTCATTCAATGATAGTGAAGATATTAGAAGTCTCATGGCACATGAAAAGAAGAATGCTTCATCCAATAATAGTGAAGATATTAGAAGTCTCATGGCACATGAACAAACTGAAGAAGTTACCAAATTAAATGAACAATTGGAGACAGAAACTAGGGTAAGGGAGCAATTGCAGGATATAGTAAAGGATCAGAGCATAACTATTCAGAGACTTGAATCAAAGATCCTCTCTCTAAAAGAAGATCTTAAAAAATCAAGAGAACAGAACAGAGAAGCTCTTGAAGATCAAGAACATGAAGTGATCAAACTAAAGCGACAAGTGGAAGAAGGAAGAAAAGTTGAAGAAGACCTAAGGAATCAGTATCTGGAAAAGGAAGAACAACATCAAGTTGAGGTAAATATCTTGAAAGGTAAATTAGAAGAAAAGGATAAGCTTTTACGATTTCAAGATAGTACTAAAGTCTTGGACGATATTCTTAATAGTCAAAGGTCTCCTGCTATCAAAACTGGTCTTGGTTTTCATGAATATGTTGAAGGTGAATCTAGTTCACAAGGTGAGGCAAGAAACTCTAATGAGAAATCTGAAATGCTGAACAAGGAACAACCAAGGAAAGAAATTCCTCAAGGAAGATCCTTTACTCCTAACTATGGAAGTGATAGACGATTATTTCCTCCTCTGAATAATGTTGAATGTTATATATGTCATAATCTTGGACATGTTGCAGCCAGATGTAGAAGTAGAATGGTTCAAGACCATTACAAAAGATCATCGCATCTCAGGTATTTCAGAGGATATTGCTTTGCCTGCAATGAATATGGACACAAAGCAATTGATTGCAATAGAAGGAACGTGAAATATGTAAGATGTTATACATGCAACAAATATGGGCATAAAGCAAGGGAATGCAGGAGCAGATTTCAAAATTCAAAACAAGAGGACCATACATCATCACAGTTCCAGGAATTGAAGAAGACAGAATTAGAGACAGAAAGGTGTGGCATAACTCAGTCAGCTGACACAACAGACACAGGGGAATCTGAAAGTGATGAATTTCAGTATTCCATCTTGCATACGCTGATATAATGAAGACAAGTCGCGTATATACACGAGTTACAGGCTGCAAGGTCGCGTATATGTAGAAAGGGCAGCAAAACAGACCCAGGAAGTGTTTCAGTCATGGTTGGCTCAGGCTTAGGGGGAGCATAAAGGGCAGCAGAACAGACTCAGGAAATGGTCATGGTTGGCTCACGCTCAGGGGGAGCATATACTTCAAATAATTCATTGTTGGCATTATGGTTAGAAGTTGCTAAATGATACATCTTGTTGTTTGATCAAAGGAATGGTATTGCAGGCTTATGCGTATGGTACAGATCATATATGATAAATGATAGTTATTGCTGGTCTTAGAACCCGCATCTGCTCAGGGGGAGCATGGATGGATTGATACAACTTGGCATATACAAAGGGGAGCCAAATCAGAAACTTCAGCATGTACTCAGGGGGAGTATGGACAGCAGAAGGTATACCAAAGAAGAGAATATCTTGGTCCACCCTTTGCCCTTGATGTCAAAGGGGGAGAGTGACTTGGTGTGGTGATTGCCATCAAGTCCAAAGGGGGAGATTGTTGGCATTATGATACAAGTGTTGTCCTTGATGGCAACTCACTCAGAAGCAGGTACAAGTGATGGCAACTTAATCAGAGGACAGATCTTAGTACAACAGGACAAGAAAGAGATATACGCGGGTTCATTAAGGAAAATCAGCGTATACACGCAGGTTGGTTTCAGTAAAAGCGCGTACATGTGAAAATGTACCTTTGGTCCGTGGCGGTTAGTCCTTGGAAGTTGTGCCTATGGTTTTGGACCATGGTGTCTCGACAGACGTGTCGATCCCTAGTTTTGAAGTTGATGGTATTGTGTTACTATGGTTTTGGACCGTGGTATTGTGAAGGGCCTAAGGCTATATAAGGAGAAGATCATTAGGCAAAGTGAGGCAAGCAAGGTGTGTCTGATGAAGTGAGAAGATCTGGTATTGTTGGTTATCTGTTCGGGACGCTTGGCAAGGGTCGGATCTGACAGCGAAGGTATAAGTAATTATTTCTAGATCTGCACGCGGGTTGCCTTTGGAGAAAGCGCGTATACACGCGGTTTTGGTATAGCGAAGTAGTGTATGCATAATAAGATTTGATATTTCAGGTTGCTGTTGATTCTGGTGGTTGTTGCAAAGTTCTGGGCTCTGGTTTGTGTTCTGTGTTCTTGATGACAGGGTTTCAGTGATTCAGTATTGGGTGATTTAGAGAATTATGATGCAAGTATAAGTTGATGATTGTATTGCAGCAGTGTTTGTTTTGTACTCATGGATCCAGTCTGAAAATTGATGAAACGTGGTCCCTGTAGGAAAGAAGGTTGTAGCCTTCTGTAGGGTCAACACCTACGTACTAGTAAATGGATTGGCTAGTACAAGAGCTGAGGGGGTTGTAGCTCCCTTTCAGAAGTAGTTGGAAAACGAGAGAGGGTTGTAGCCCTCTGCAGGTTGTAGCCTGCGTACTGGTAAAGGACTGCACCAGTACATTGTAAAAGAAGTTTCTTATTAAAGAAGAAAGAGACGAATTGCAGCAGGTGGTTTTTACCCACATTGGGTTTCCACCTTATATCATGGTGTTCATGTGTGTGGCTTTTATGTGATGTTCTGTTCTGTTATACTGCACCTGTTTACTGTCAATGTGGTTAATAATGTTATGATGCATTTACTGAAGATAAGCTAACTGAATCATAAGATTTCTGGATATACGCTAGTTGCTTTAGACACAGTAGCGTGTACACGCGGGTCCACTTAACTGAAGTAGCGTATATGTTTCTGAGCATGAAATTTGAAAAGTTTTATTGATCTGATAATACTGATTCACCCCCCCTCTCAGTATTATTTCCAACACTACCATCGTCCGATCAGCAGGTTGGAACCGGGAAAGAAAACAAGCGCGAATTGGTAAGCCCGAGATGTCAGGCCGTATGCCGCTTGGAGCCCCGGGCACGCTATGGCACATGACGGCCTGATGGCTGACCGTTCATCAAGCCACATGGTCGACGCAAATCAAGCCAGCTGGATGAGCGCCGAGGTCGGTCAGAGCGCCACGACATCAGTTCCCTCGGGGACTTAAACCAGCTCATGGATAGTAATTGCCATAAACCCAAACATTTATGATTAAGAACCCTTTACCGTGCGTTGTAAACACCTTGGGTTTGTAACCCGCAGATTAGTATTACGCCACAAACCAAAGCTTATTCAATGTATAAACATTATCGAACCATGGGTATGGAATAATGCATAAAGGGAGATAATTATAACCCTTAAATGAGTGGGTAGGGGTATACATAACATATATAATTGTTATACAATGTAAACTTTGATTGTAATGCTCGACAAACAGTGATATATTATAATTGTGTGGTGTGCGAAGAATATCAACGTGGTATATGTGCATAGTTTTATGCTGGAAAGTAAAATTTTTTTTTTTCAGTACAGTAATGGTGTGTGACATACCCTCAGATTCGAAACGAGCTTTTACTTAGATAATGACACCATCTAACGAGGAGGTACATGCCTTCCTTGTAGAGGACACTGTTTTTGCCCAGTGGCCAGGCAGATAACCTTCCAGAAAATTTACAGAGAAAAATATGAATATATGCTTACAAAAAATTCCAACACTTCAGCTTTTATAGGGCGGTTTTGAGAGATCTTTCTCTTCAAAGTTATCCTGAAATTGATTTAACAGTATGTACTTATCTAACAAAATTTACAAAAATAATAGAAAAAACAGTTTCAAGTGGCAAAACATAATGTTCTTTAACCCAGATTAAGAAAACATCCCATGTCGAAGCTGAACCTTATCACATTTAAAATGCTACATTGTAGTGTTCCCACAGAGTTTTGGAACGAAAATAAATTAATTAAAATAAAAACAAAAATCTCAATTCTCAGCTCCGTCAGAAAGACGTGTTGAAGCGTTTTTCTCCGGCCTCCTCGACCAAGAGCCGGAGGAAAACGACAAATCGTATAAAGTCATTTTCAATTGTAAATTAATGTTTTGATGGTCTTAACGAATGGTAAATTAATGTCTTAATACTTTGGAGATTTATAGTTTGACAAAATAATATAATAATAATGAAAAATAAAAGGAGTAAAGTAATTATTTTTATTATAATTAGAAAAACAGTGATTAATAATATCGTTAATTTTTATTTTTTTATTTTTTTTATGATTACAATTTAGAATCTTGACAACTTATTCCACGTAATGTTAAGCGCTTTCAGAAAAATAAAATCAATTCATAGTCTGAATTGTAAACGTAAATTCTAAAACAATTTGCACATATTTGATAATAATATTTTATTAATTATAATATTAATAATTTTTAATAACATTAGTAATCATATTTTTTTATTTTATTTATAAATAATTTATAATTAAAAATATTAAATAACATTGAATATTAATATAATTATGTTTAGATTAATATATTAATATGGTTATTAGTATTAATATTAATTATTATAAATAAATGAATTTAAATTAATTATTAATTAATTAATATTAATTAATAGTTTATTAAAATTTATGAATAAATTAATAAAATTAAATATGGTCAATTATGGTTGAATTTAGTTAAACATGCTCAACCATGGCCAATCAATGTCAATTATCATGTATCATGATCAATCATGTTCAATGATGATCTTCCATGGTAAAAAATGCTCCACCATCATCAACCATGGTCATAATGTTTAATCAATGTCTTTATAGTGAACATGATCAACAAGCATTAATCGTGCTTGAATATGGTCAACCATAGTCAATGTCTTTATGATCAACCATGAGCAGTCATGGTCAACAATTGTCAACCTTGATTAAAATCTCTTTCATCGTGATCAATGGTGATAGTTAACGATGGACAATCATAGTCAGCCATGGTCAATCATGGTCAACCATGTTTTATAAAATCAAACATGGTCAACCATGGTCGAACATTGCATTGTGAAAAACACTGTCTCGATATGAAAATCGACTATGGTCAACCATGGTCCAACATCACACATTGTGACAAGGATTGTCTCAATATGAAAATCAACCATGGTCAACCATGTTTATTTTTGTCTTTATAATATTTATCTTAGGGTTTATATACCTTGGGTTTATATTATTAGTTTCTTGCGTTTAATATTATTCCCTTGGATTTATAATATCAATCATGGTAAATCATGGTCAAATGTTGCATTGTGACAAAGATTGTCTCAATATGAAAATCAACCATGGTCCATTGTCACATTGTGACAAAGTTTGTCTCAATATGAAATTCATTCATGGTCAACCATGGTCCAACATTGCATTGTGATAAAGATTGTCTCAATATGTTAATCAACCATGGTCAACCACAGTCAACCATGTTTATTTTAGGGTTTATAATATTTATCTTAAGGTTTATATACCTTGGATTTATATTTTTTATCCATTTGGTATATTATTCCCTTAGGTTTATAATATCAATCCCTTGGATTTATTAATCTAAGGGTTCATACTCATAGGGTTTAATATTATTCCCCTAGGTTTTTTAGTCCCTTGGGTTTTTAGCATTAATCCCTAGTGTTTATTATTCCCTTGGGTTTATAATATCAATCATGGTCAAGCATGGTGAATCATGGTGAACCATGGTCAAGCATGGTGAATCATGGTGAACCATGGTCAATCATGGTCAAGCATAGTCAACCATATTTTATAAATTCAATTATGTTCAACCATGGTCCAATGTCGCATTATGACAAATATTGTCTCAATATGGGAATCAATAATGGTCAGATGTTGCATTGTGACAAAGATTCTCTCAATTTTAAAATCAATCATGGTCAAACATGGTCCAATTTCCCATTTTGACAAGAATTGTCTCAATATGAAAATCAACCATGGTCAATCATGTTTATTTTAGTGTTTATAATATTTATCTTAGGGTTTAGATACCTTGGGTTTATAAAATTAGTCCTTTCGGTTTAATGTTATTCAACCATAGTCAACCATGTTTTATAAAATCAATCATGGTCAACCATGGTTAATCATGATCAATCATGGTCCAACGTTGCATTGTGACAAAGATTGTCTCAATATGAAAATCAATCATTGTCTCAACCATGGCCCAACGTCGCATTATGACAAACATTGTCTCAATATGATAATCATGGTCAACCATGTTTTAAAAAATCAAACGTGTTCATCCATGGTCAATCATGGTCAAACATCGCATTGTGACAAAGATTGTTTTGATATGAAAATCAACCATGGTCCTACGTTGCATTCTGACAAGGATTGTCTCAATATGAAAATCAACCTAGGTCCACTATGGTAAATCATGTTTATTTTAGTGTTTATAATATTTATCTTAGGGTTTATATACGGTCTTGGGTTTATAATATTAGTCCCTTAGGTTTAATAGTATTCCCATGGGTTCATAATCCCTTGGGGTCTTAGTATTAATCTCGTAGGTTCATTATTCCATTGGGTTTATAATATCAATCCCTTGGGTTTATTATTCCATTGGATTTATAATATCAATCATGGTCAACCATGGTCAATCATAGCCAACCATCATCAACTATGGTCAAGCTTGGTCTAATGTCGCATTGTGACAAAGATTGTCTCAATATGATAATCAACCATGGTTGAATGTTGCATTTTGACAAAGATTGTCTCGATATGTAAATCAATCATGGTCAACCATGGTCAACCATGGTCCAACGTCGCATTATGACAAGGTGTAACAACCCTGTTGAAAATTTTATGTAATAAAAGTTAAAAACAATAACCATGGATGAATGGGACACTTATTCCAAGTTGAATGTTGGTCAAGACATCTTAGGGGGTGTTCATTTGGCTATTTATGGCTAAGGAAATTGGCAAAGGCAATGGCTAAGGCATTTAATGGTACTTTTACCACATTTATTTATGAATATAATGAAAATTAGAAGAAAATGGAGGTGAAAGGTCACATGTTGCATGGGAGGATGAAAATGAAGGAAAATAATGGAAAATGAAGAAAATAGAGGCCTCATTCATTAAAAGACTTCTGAGGATCAGTTGGTAACCCTTTGTCAGTTTAGCTTTGCAGCTCTCTCATTATTCTCTCTCTCTCATACTCTTAGACACAGCTTTCTTGGAGCACTTTGGAATTGGAGCAAGAAAGGAAAAGAAGGAAAGAGGAAGCAAAGATCAAGCAGGGAACGACAGGATCAAGCAGTTACAACAGGCTTCATTGCAGGTATCAACTTGCATGTGTTATTTCCTTGCTATATTTGGCATGTGGGATTGCATGTTTTTCTTTTCTACCATGACATGAGTTTTTCTAGGTATGACAACATTTTTAGCCTAGCCTTCCCATTTCCTGATAGCTTTGATGTGATAGGTTCTCTCATGCAGTTTATGTGGGATGACCAGATTGGATTCGAAGTTGAGTGGGGTGGATCTCCAAATTGACAAACACATGGTGGTAGTGGTCCCTGAACCAGACTCAGGATCCACAAAGCCACTGGCCTAGTAACCCCTAAACCAAACTATGGGTTGCGGTAAATCCATATTGTGTGGCTTGGTGGGCCTAGGAATCCTTGCCAGTGAATGGAGGGATATACGATAAAGATAAGAGGTGGGTTTTCTCTTCGTTGGGCCTAGTGATTCTGGGATGGAATGCATAGTAAATCCTGGAGAGTATGTCTCAATATAGGGCCTAGTGATCCCTGGATCAGATGGTGGATGTGTGGTAAAAACTGAGAGACTAGGAGGCACTCAAATTCCTCATAGTGTAGGTGGAGAACTCTGGTAGCATCCACATTGATTAGTGTTTTTGGTGTGTTCTATGAGTCCCACATTCATGCTTGGAATATGGCACAGGGGTGATTGGTTGAAGAGAGACTTGGCTCAACCAATCTATGGTCAGGTGGAATGTTGTAGTTCCATCTATGGTCGATTCATTGCATTGAGTAATGAGAAATTGATTCCATTGATTTTCATGTGTAAATGTCCTAGCATGTATATGGATTTTGATGGTTGATATGTTTATTGTAATTATGTTCCTATTATGTTGGTTATATGTTCATTTTATGGTAGCATTTATGTTTGTCTCTCAGCATGTTTTTGCTTGTATTTGAATGGATATTGTATCTATGTCCTAATAAGTGATAAGGCAGAAAATGACATGAGGAAACAATGGTTCATGACTATTTTTAGATAAGTAAGATATCCCTACAATTAACTTTGTTGTTTACACTTGTAGGTTACATGTCGATGATATGTTTGATGAAATGCCTGTCATGGATAGTAGGGGTCTAGTCAAGGCCTTGATCAACTATTTTCTTTTGTATCATTGTTTCCCTGTACTTTACTTAATTATGAGCTTTCATTCCATTTTGGGCAGTGGCCTGGGCTCTGGGCCTGAACAAGTGGCTCAAATCCTCAAGTCGCTGGCACAAAATTTGCAAGTTGGGACCACAGTCGCTGGCAAGCAGGCCTATGAGAGCGACTGAGCCTTAAATTTTCTAGAACAATAGTAGGACCCAACGATAGGCTGTCTGAGTGGCTGACTTGTCTCCCAAGGGTTCTGTTGATGATGTTGAATGACTGTGTTTGATGTTTTGTCAATTACACTTCCTTAAGGTTACCTAAGAGGTAGAATATAATCATAGCAGCCTCTCGTCTCATGTTTACCCCTGTTGGCATGGTTACTTGGGTGGATGTGGGAGGAGGGTGTTACAGAGTGGTATCAAAGCATGGTCCACCTCTCAGTCTAAATGGGTTGAATGTGTGTTGGTCATGCATGCATGTCAGTTGCATGTGTGTTTTTTACACTTATATACTTGTTGCAATTGCTTGATGATGGATTAGGGTTGTAGTATGGTTATCATGGAGAATTTAATGTTGATTTCATGAAGAGTAATTGACATGGGTATGTGACTGACTGTAGATGGTTATTTGTTGCTTACATGTTTATTTTATGTTGCCTACTTACATCCTTGTATGTTGGTTACATTTAGAATATTTTAGTTACATGTATTAATCTTGTAGCTTGCTTACAAGAACTAATCGATTATGCTTGACTACATGCGATTATGCCTATTTGTAGTTGGTTAGACATTTCTTATGCATATCGTCAATTGCATGTAGCAATGTGTACAATGGGGTAATGGTTTATGTCATGCATGAGGCCATAGCACGCATTGTTGATATGGCCTTGCATTGATGACTGGATCATAGTTAGAGTGATGTTTATGTATTGATTCATTTATTTATGCATGTCTATATGTTGTTATAATTATGTTATACATGTATCTCGCTGATTTGGTGATCTTGCAAACAAGGTATCCTCCCTAAGCTATACTAAGATATGTCAATTTATTGTGATTTGCTTTATCTGACATATTATGCATTGCATGAAGAAAGAGATCAAATGGCTAGCAAGGTAGTAGACTACGTAGAATCTCCCTATGCATCAGATGAGCAACATGGTGTGGGGCATACTTTTGATTTGGTCAATACACTGAGGAGCTTGAAGGAAGAGATAAGGAGTTGTAAGGTAGATAATGACCAGATCATATAGGCACAAGAGAAGCAAGTGGAGGTTAATGCTATACTTATTCAGAGTTTTTCAGACTTGCATCGACAAGTGCCACTTCGAATCAACCGTGCACGTGAAGATGGAAATAATGGATCACATGGAAGCAGATCTCCTAGTAGACACATGTTGGATAGATCTGACACAGTAAGAGATGGCAGGTTATTGGACACTCCAAAAAGGACGGGCAATGAGTACAAGTATTATTCTAGTTCTGGTTCTAATAGACATCATGATCATCATTGTTATCACCCTTACAGGAGGAGTGATATGCGGTACTTTCCAGATGAATTCAAGAAAGAAAAACCACCTACTTTTGATGGAGATGTGAAGAAGCTGGAAGATGTAGAGGTTTGGATACTTGACATGAACAAATTATTTGAGTTGCATGAGTACACAAATAACATGAAGGCTAGTATAGCTATCTTTAGCTTGAAAGGTAAAGCAAACATCTGGTGGGAAGATGTTAAGTGGGTTAGAGACATCAAGATAGATGACTTGAGTTGGCAGGAATTCAAGCGGAAGTACTTGTTAGAAAGGTACTACAATAGCAAGGATAAAGAATTCTATGAGTTAAAGATGGGATCAATGACAAACAAAGAGTATACAAGCAATTTTATTGAGCTCTTGATGTATGTACCATATATTATTCGTGAGAAGGCTAAAGTTTACAAATTTGTCAGTGGTTTTCCATTATCATTTAGAGATCAGATTGAGTATGATGAGCCTCAGTCACTTGAGGAAGTCATTGGGAAACTGAAGCATTGCTATGAGCAATCAAAGTGTAAGAATGAATCTCAACATGGATGGAAAGGAAAATACAAAGGTAGAGGTAAATGGAAGCCTAAGAGGACAAGGCCTCAACATGCAAATGGGAAAGAAAATGTGGCACCACAAAAGAGATTTAATGCAGCTAGACAGGGACATGGGCCACAACAGTAGCAACAACATAGAGGTGAGGGCACTAGTCAGTTGGAGTGTTGGACATGTGGTGAGGAGCACCTTAGGAGAGATTGTCCACAACATCAGAGTGGAAGGTGGTGAGCTCCAGTATTGCAGCAATGATGTTGCAACTCCTGGGACTCCCTACTTTACTTTTATCTACCGAGTAGTTCGTAACAAACTTGGAAGCGATGGTGCTATATGCACAAGTACTAACTCTTACTGCAAGATGTCACTTGATCAGCTGGCACAAGTTCGCTAGGAGCTCAAGCCAACTTCTATGAGTTCTCAGAAGAAGCTTTTAATTATGATGGAAGAAAGCTAACTCAAAAGAGGCTATTCTACTTGCAGAAAGAAGATGAAAGCTGAAAGGAAATGCAAACCCTAGCAAACCCTAGTTTTACCGACTAACCCTACTTGTGCAAGAAAAGAGATGAAAGCTGCTGAAATGGATGCCATTGACTCTTGAAAAGGTAAAATGCATGTGTTTAAGCTACTTCTGAAGGAAAATATGGAAAAATCATCTTTTTGTATTTTTGAGTAATTTTATGTAGAATTATTATGCATGTGCTTTAACTATTTTTGATTGTGCAGAGGTTTATTGGTGAAAGGAAATGGAGTGGACATTTGCGGGAGGTTGGGATGGTGAGAAGAGGACCTAAGGGGTCCCTAGCATCCTTCTGGAGATTTCCACTACGCTCAGATCTCGAAAAATCGCTCGCATGAACTTCTACAGGAACAGGCCGAAAGTGGTTTTTAGAGGGTTGATGGTGGAAAAACGGTGGGAAAGTGGGAATGAAGGATGGATAAGGATGTTAAGGGGTCTAGGATCTGGTAGATGAAGGTCAGGAGTGATGAAGACGCTTGGATTTTTTCAAGGATGAAGGAAGCAATGTTGCACAAAAATGTAGAAATTAGGGCAAGTTGGGAAAGCATGGCAAACGAGTGAAGGAAATATTGAGAGAGAGATTGGAGTAGGTTGTATGATGGAGGAAGGGTAGGTTGGAGTGTCTTACAGGTGTTCTGCACACTTATTTCTGAAACTAAGCCAAGCAAAGACTAAAAAACAAAGATTTATCTATTTTGACCTAATTTAACCTAAAAACCAGAAACATGATGAACATAAGTTTATAGACAGGGAATTATGAAATGCTATGGAAACTGATCAAGAACAAATATAAACATGAAAACACAACTGATTTCAACTTCTCCAACTCGAAATCTAACACTAGCAATTGCATTGGAAGGCAAAAACAGTGTTTTTGTGGCAACAAGTGTGCCTTGGTCTCAGTTCATGGTCCCAAGGAGGGAGAAATGAGATCAAGGACTGCTTGATAGCCTTTTTGTGGATCTTTTCTGTTACCAAACTATCAAATCAACCTGAAGCAAGAACAACTATCTTAATCATCAAAAACAACCTAAGTAAAAGAGCAAGATTTTAACCTAAATAACATAAATTATTCTATGAATGCAAGAAAAACACATAAAAGTACACAAATGAGGTATTGGGCACTTGGGTTGGGCCCAACCCCAAGAGCTACAACCTCTTAAGAAAGCTCAGAGCTAGTGCAAAGTGGGATTCATTTTCATTGATAAAAAAGATAATAGTTACATCACATAAAATGTCTGCAAGAAGAACTCGAAAATGTGTTGATTACAAGGCTGCACCAAAGTGCAAAAATAAACTATCAAAATGCCTAAAATCTAACTAAAATCTGACTAACAAAAATGAGGTCCTAAGCCTTCTTATTTATACAAATTGGGAGCTCCAACAATCCTCCTAAAATCAAGGAACTCGGCTTCCTGGAACTGAAGATAACAACAGTCCTACTTGACTTGCTTGGCTGCCCCTTGGCTTTGTGCTCTGAGTTTTTGATGGAGAATTCGAGGTAAAGGCTCATAAATGAAGGGGACACCCTCCTACAAATCCTCTCCCTTGTTCTTCCACGAATTTGGCTGCCAAATGCTCATTAAACCTTTGATTTTGTCTCAAAATTGACCAAAAATCTGCATAAAGCACACATTAGACTTTTTGGCATAATGACTAACCCAATTCACTCTATTAGCATAAATATAATAAAAAACATGCAATAAACTAATGAGAATGGTGGATTAAGTTGAATTAAGAGGAAAAATGAGCCCATATAATTACCCATTTCTGGGGCTCATCATCACCCCCCTACTGAAGGTGTTGCTCATCCTCTGAGCAACTAGTTTATCTCCTCATCTTTGATGGCCCTGGTGGCCTCCCTATCATCCCAAGCTTCTGATGTGGTCTACTCATGTGTGCCATAAAATTCTGCCTTCTTGTCCATGTCCTTCCACTGCTCCTCCTATTCTGCTTGTTTGAATTCTTGTGCTTTTCCTGGCCTTGAAATACATGGAGGCCTGCCTTTTTCTCTTCTTTGTTTTTCCTTCTATTTGAATGTCTAGTGCTTCCTCATTACTATTCTTCTCAAGTTCTTCTGTTTGCTCCTCCTCTTCACTGCTAGTTTGCTTCTACATTGGAAGGCTTCTATTTGCCAGCTGGCCATGCAGACCATTTGGGCTTCTTTTTCTTGTAACTACTGTTTTAAAAATCTACACTTCATCTGCTACCTGAGACTCTTTTTCTTGTAGCAGGTTCATTAGCATTTCAACATCAACTTGTGTCTCTCCCTCTTGCTGCTATTTCTCTGTTGCTTCATTGTTTGTTAAGGGACCTTCTCGCTGTTGCTGCCCTCCCAAGATGGACAACCTATCTCCCTTATGAATTTCCTGCTACTGTAACTGCTTTTCCAGCAGTTCATTTTCTTCCTGTAGCTGGGCTCTTTTACTGCTCTCTATGTGCCTTACCATGGCCAACTCTCCTCTTAATTCCTTTAGCTTGTCCTCCATGTGGTGTTGAGTGTTTTTTTTCTTTTTTTCTTTTAAATGTTCAGGTGAGAAAAGTAGGCAAAAATAAAATAGAGGATAGCTGAATTTTGTCTTTTCCTGAAACCAAATAAGGAATTTCCCGTGTGCTTCTCCTTACAACATCAAATGGCAATAATTCCCCTATTTTAAACTTCTTTTATCCTGAATTTGACTCTTTGCTTTTGAAAAGATTTTTTTTTTTTTTATAGAACAAAGGATAAATACACAGGTTCTTTTCAGAGAGTAGGCAGATATGCAAATTCATTTTTTTTTTCACACAGGTTGGTTTCTACGGTTGCATGTATGTTTTGTTTCACACAGGCTAGTTTCTACGGTTGAATGTATTTTCTTTACAGTAGAATTTGAGAAAGAAGGAGACAGACTTCGAATGTAGAGAAGAAAATAGAGAGCTGTGTAGAACTCAGGGAAAATATGCAGGCAGACTTTTAAGCTTCATTCTCTTTTTTTCAATCCACTGCTGTGTCCTTAATCCACCACCTTATTCAAATAAGTCATATGCAGAGAGGTTTCCCAAGCCTACCTCGTTTCCAACTCAAATTTTGACAAAAATATCGGGTTTTCCTTCTACAGAGTTGTTCTCTGCCCTTCCTGTAGAAATCTTCCTATAGAAATCTTTCGACTCCTGTAGACTGTGTTTGCCATTCTTGTAGAACCCGATAAGTAGGATGGTTTTGAAAAATGGCAGAGAACAACTGATTCGCTGCTATGGAGGTGGTATAGAGCTTGCTGCAGCTGCAGGGACGATGATAAAATGGAAACAAAGGTGGTAAGAGTATTTCAAAGAGGATTTCTTACGACTGTTTATGGAGACTTCTAGTGATGGAGGGTGAGCTGGCCAAGTGTATTTTGACCCCATGCAGATCGTTGGTCCCCACTGCAGTTCTATTATGGAACTTCATGTTTTCTGCCTGTTAATCACTTGACATCAGTTGCGTTGGAGTTCAAAACATCTGCCACTACCTGTTTTTTAAGTTTCCCGTGAGTTGACTATACACGTGTATTGGGTGATCTCCAGATGAGTGCAATCAAACCGACTGAGGGTATCCAGTTAATTGGCCACCTTTCTGGCTTAATCCAACCATTTCATTTGTATTGCTTCTATAATTCTTATGTGTGTTCCGCTGCAAAGAGTGATTCTCCATAATCTAGTACTGCAATATAACACATTCAAATTCAAATTAATTAGAATATTATTTGTACAAAATAAACAATATGGAAATAATTGATTTTAAACTGTGCATTTTAATAGTCCCCTACTTGTGACTTAGTCGAGTGCCAATGGAATTCAGGTGGGATTGGGGTTTGATCAATTTGGGTTTAGTGCTCCCCTTCTTGTGGCTCAATGCCTCCATACCCAACATCCCACTCATGTGTCCACATAACTGCAACATGAACACCCCTTTCCATTTGGGCCTGTGTACACAATGGCAAGGACAAATTGTAATTAGTTTACGAATTAATTAGCATGCATAAATATAACTTAAAAAAAATAAAATTTTGAAATCTTAGGAATAGAAAAATTCACCTCAGTTTTCAGTCCATGAGTGTTATGAGGTGGAGGTGGAGGTGAATGTGGAGGAGATTGAACCATGGAAATTTGCACTAGAGGAGGTTGCTCTGGCTGGTCAACTATCCCCTCACATGACCTCAGAAGCTCATTTGTGTAGCTAGGTTGTGCATGCATGTTATCATGAAATTATTAATATAAATGCAATATGGTATGAACTTATTAATATAAATAATGTATAATTTGACGATAAGAGTCAAAAGTTATGTATATATGTACTTGGTTTATGCCATGTGGGTCATGCGCCCTCCAAGTGTCATAGATGGTACCATGACATGTACTTGCATATGACAAAAGTTGGTCATGACCTAGACTCTTGAGACATGAATCATCATGTAATGCAATTGGTGGGCCATGAGTAAACAAAGGTGATTTTCTGATCTCTCCACGCAATGCAACATGTGCAACGATCAATCATTAGGGGAATTTTGAGGTCTAAAATGGGCCTCCTATGGAAATTATAAAATAATAGTGGAAATAATAAAATAAGATTAGATTACATCGTCAAAATTTAGAGGGAAAAAAGAAAAAATAACTTTTTCAACTCGTATTTTCAACTTATCTCACTATGGGTTTACTCAAATTTTGAGTGGGAACACTCACTGGATACATAATTTGATTTCTCATCCAAGGAATACCCATTTTTCATACTTTCAATGGACCTTGCTATCTAAAGAATGAGAAATACATGAAAAACTTGATTGCAATCATGCTTTTTCATGTATTTCTCTTTTTTTGTAGCAGGGTCCATCGAAAATATGAAACATGGGTACTCCTTGGATGAAGAATTAAAGTTTTCATCCAATGAGTACTCCCACTTGAAATTTGAATAAAACCTTAGGGAGATAAGTTGAAAATACAAGTTGCAAAAAATAGTTTTATTATTTTATTATTTTTTAATCCTTTTTATTTTTTACCCAAAAATGGTGAATCATCCCCCATGATTGACATCATCATCTTGAATCTTGTTGGTTCTTATAAAGTCTATTTTGGTTGTACATTTTTCTTAGAAGGCCCATTTTAGACCTCAAAAATTCTCTAATGATCCTCCACATGCCTAGTCTCAACGCCAAGTTGTGATGAATGCTCTAGTTCCATCGACAATACCACGCTTCGAAATGGTCATGACAATAATCTTAGAGGTGGTTCTACATGCGTAGGGTCCTTACGAACTTCGATATGTTCATAACTATGTCCCAAGTCAGGTCCATAAAACTTAGATTTGATGCTGGTGTAATCTAGCCTCATATGTAGCACAAACTCTACATATATATGCTTTGCAGAGTAAATGGGGACCTGATCATGGTGGAGGAACCATCCCCAAGAGCCGATGAATCCATCATAAACAAAAGGGGTTGCATCAACATTCTTAAAATAGTTTAGCAGAATTGGACCAACATGTCTAGCACAATAGTCTGGAGGGATGCCAAACAACTCCCCACAAATATCAACGTTGTTGGTGGCATTTTCACCACATTCCAAGTATGTGGACCTATAACCTCTAGCCTTCTAATCCTATGTATGGAATATAGGAGGTGGCTTTGTGGACCTGCCCTCTGGTATGTCTCGATCAACCTATTGATGTTATTCAAGATTAGAGACAAACTATGCCTAATAGGCGAACTAGCAGAGATTTTATCCAAATCTCATGTGATCCATGTTTGCTGGGCCCTAACATCCTCAATTGTGATACTGGCTATAGTGTCATTCCATGGAGGGATCAACACTGCACTTTGATCCTCATCTTCACCCTACTGAGGGTTTGCAAATCATAAACATAATTTAATATATATAACAAACTAGAAGCATAATAACATATACATTAAATTCAAACACATCAATTGAAGATGATTTAAAAATTAAAGACAATTTCAAGACATAAACACATAAAGTTTAAAGAGGATTTAAAATGCAAGGTATATACTTGCGACATGTGAAAAAGGTCTACTATTTGTAGCAAGATAATCGACAAAGACAGAAACACTGCATCTGACACTTTGACTGCTGTCGGAGGGAGGATCTATGAGTGGAAAAAACACTCTAGTATGGATATGTGATTTAGCCCGATAATTTATAATATACCCCCCAACGCCCCGATGGGTTGCCTTGGGGGGTGTATGAGAGATGGCTATGCAAATTACATACAATACATATAAACTAATCCAAGAAAAAAATGTTGACATAGAAAGAATGTTGACAGGAAAACCATTTATAAACTCAAGTAGAATGATCTAGGCTAAAGTCCTAAACTAAATAGAGTGTCTTTTTTGATAAATTATTAACCAAATTATTGAGTTCCATGTAAACACAATCGAAAATTGTGATGAAATCTAACTTACATTTTTTCTCATTAATAAATAATGCATTTTATGCAGAGTGAAAATATAAATATATGTAAAAAATTGAAATAAACCTATTTGCAAAACTAATAAAACTTCATGCCAACCAAGTACTCCATAAGACAAGTTCTTATAATGTTTGATTTTGACACATGACGTGTACTAGGTGCAAGCACATGAAGACAATGTTCCTAATACGACACATAATGAAACAATACAATACAAATTAGGAAAGAGTCAAAATGCTTATATATTCACTTTAAATGCACTTTTTATCGTGGATTTAATGTATGTATCAATGATGCATTGTTGAAACTTATATATATATATATATATATATATATATATATATATATATCGTTAAATAAAAATATAGGAAGTGTAAGTTACAAAATCATTACTCAGCTAATAAATTTAATAAGGGTGGGAACTTAGAGATATATAGTTGTCATATCATTATATTAAATAATTCTAGAAATATCGGTAGTGGAAAGTTTAAGGAAAATTAGTTTATAGATCAACTTGAGTCTTAAAAAGTTGCTGGGCATCACCCATCTTATGTTATTATGGAGAGCACATTATGTTAAATAGTTGTAAAACTATGTTAAATGTTATATGTGTGTGTGTGTGTGATGTTATAGTTATAACTATACTATATATAGTTATGTAACATGCTATGTTATGTTATAAAATTATATGTAGTTATGTTATATATATATGTAGTTATGTTATATATATATATCTATATATATATATATATATATATCTATATATATATATATATATATATATATATATATATATATATATATATATATATATGGCTAATAAAATTTAATTAAATAAAAAAATAGTTTTGGACTTTTAATTTAGTCAATATTTTATTTAAGTACAATTAATTTTATAAAACAAATTATTATATTTCTAATTAAAAAATATTTAAAATATAAATTTATTTAAATTTTAAATAAAAAATGAAATAAAATTTATTATGTCAATGAGCAACCATATTTAGTATGTCAATTTAAAGCTCATAAGTTATTTATTTATTGGTTATATATTTAATTGATTTCTGTTTTGAATTTTTTTTGGGACATATTTCTTGTCAAATTTGTTTGAACTTTAAAATTCATTTTTAATAACAAAAAAGTCAATTTTTTTTTAAATTTATTTTACTAAATTCCTAAAAAAACACTTTAAAACATAAAATAATTAAAAAATAAAGTTTTTAACATAGAAAATATTTATAATAAACATGCTACCATTGTAGATAACTTATACAATGAAATTTTAAAAAATAAAATAAAACCTAAATTATAGTGTTTTTTTTCAACGGTTTTCTTGGTGATTTTCTAAGTTGTTTTTTGGTTCAAGGGTTTTCATGGTGGTTTTCTAGGTTGTTTTTTGTGGTTTTCAAGGGTTTCTTGGTGGTTTTTGTGGTGGTTTCTGTGAATGTTTTTTGTAGTTTTTGTATGGTATGGTTTTTTTCAAATTAATTTATTTTATTTTGTAGAAAAAAACTTTAAAAAAGAGACAAAAATGGTAGGAAACCTACTTCGGCTTGAGCCTCTGGGTCGTTGGTGGGTTGATGGATAGTTGGATTCAGTTCCTCCAACTTACGCAAGTCACGACTAGGGTTTTTAATGAGAAACAACATTCAATCAAAAAATATAGCTCAATTGAGCCTTTAACTTGGGTTAGAAAGCAACTCGATTGAGAGTGTTTTTAAACGCTTGATCGAGATATTTTTACGCATCTCAATAGCTCGATCGAGCATCATCTTTTCACCAAAATGCGCACTCGTTTCACCAAAAAGTGTAACCTAGCTCCATGCTATTACCCTTGGGCATCGGAGGATGTGTGGAGGGGACCATGGGAGGTCCCACATTATTTTTTAACCTTAACTATGTGATATGGTGGTGTGCAGATCATGCAGCGCGGAGGCCATGGGTGGTAGGCCCCACGCAAGTTATATATATATATAGATATATAAGCAAGGCTTATAGTTAGAACTGAGTGGGCATGCTAAGCCACATGAGAAAAGAGAGGTTATTAAACTAGTTTTCCTTCAATCAGAAAATGGAGGAAAATTAAGCAAAATGAGGAATAATTTATGTGTTGGTAAAGTAGTCCATATTCCTGGAATGGTTAGTAATCAACCAAGAGAGGGAAAGTTATAGGCTTGACTAGGTGCAGGGAGATTTGAATTCTAGATATGGAAGGAATGGGGAAAAAGAGGACAAATTTCAGAGGGGGCCAATTTTTAGCCCGTAAGTTAGATTTTGACATATGACAAGTCAAAAGAAATGGTTTCTTGAGCGTGTCTCGATTATCTACCTAGAATTTTAGTTTGGTGTTAGGAAATTTGGGAGAGGATGAGAGGAAGCTATAACACTCATAGGGGAGGAAAAAATGGCCTAGTGGGATGTGGCATTCTACAGGGCATAACGTGTAGCCCCAAAATCAGAATGATGTGAATGAGTAGTCAATAGAAACATATTGATAAAAAGAACATTTTGGAAAACCTAGAATGTGAAATTAGGTGAGGTTTGTGAGGAAAAATCTCATAGGAATATATATATATATATATATATATATATATATATATACATGAAAATTAATAAATATATGAAAGAATTTTCATGTAAATTAATAAATATGTGCTTGTTGATTGCATGTTGTTTGACAACAAATTGTTGTGATATATGTGCAATGGTTAATATGGGAATCTAATCAAGGTTGTTATGATTCTGATTATAGAGTTGTCAGAACAACAATTGTATATGGCACATGCTTAGGTTAACTATACTAAAGGTTATAACAGTATTGCATGGGTGGTGTTGCCTGGCCGAGGGACGATGATATTACAAGGTGGTCCAATATTAGATAATTCAAGAAGAACAAGGGGCAATGGATGAACTATGGGAATTACAAATGAATGAGACATTATGAGACAATACAATTAATGATAAGGCTTTTAGTAACATTGCACCATTGCATTATCAACCCTTGAAAACAAAGAAATATAATATTTGTACTGAAGGGTCTCTAGAATTAGAATTTATTAGTGATTACTGGGACCAAGATACCATTACTTTGGTGGTGGACCCCTTCAAAGAGTGTGGAGACTTGTTTCCACAAATATTTGAGGAAATGAAGGGCAATGTAGGTCCTTTGGGGGAGATGAAAATCCAATTGCACCTTGATGTAAAGCTGATTAAAAATAGGTTATAAAGACTAAAACCCAAGTACGAAGAAAATGTATGCAAGGAATTAAATTGTATTTTAAAAGCCAAGATTATATTTTTTGTGGATGAATCCGAGTGGATAAGATGAAAGGTTATATAGGAGAAGGAGAATGGATAAATCCACATATGCAAGGATTTGCATAGAATCAATTCTACATGTGTGTATGATCCATTCCTGACACCATTCATTATCGAACTTTTGGAGAATTTGGGTACTATAGAAGTTGTGTTGTAATGCATGAAGCACTTCAATTGTTTTCCTAGCAATCTACGACTCTCATGCAAAATCTACTATATGCATATTATAAGCAAATCACCACTATTAGAGAATTGAGGAAGAGCAAGGGTCAATGGTTGAGTTATGAGAATTATAAATTAAGGAGACGCTAAGCTACCATATAATTTAGGATAAGGCTTCTAGTAGAACTGCACCATTGTAACCTTAATGCTTAAAACCAAAGAAATATAATATTGGTTTTGAACAAACTCCAAAATTTGCATTTATTAGTGATTACTGGGACCAATATAACATTACTTAGGTGGTGGACTACCTGAAAGAGTTTGGAGACTTGTTTCCACAAATCTTTGAGGAAATGAGGGGCATTGTAGGTTCTTTGGGGGAGATGAAAATACAATTGCACAATGATGTTAAGTTGATCAAAAATGGGTTTCATAGACTAAATACCAACTATAAAGTAAAGGTGTATGAGTTAGGGTGTATGTTAGAATCCAAGATTATTTTTCCTATTGAAAAATCCAAGTGGATCATATGAATGGTGATACAAGAGAAGAAGAATGGATACACATACATATGTGTGACTTTGCATAGAATGAACATAACCCATGTGTAAGATCCATTCATGACACCATTAATTGATGAAGTTTTGGGTAGTAGAGAAGTTGCCCATTCACTGATGGGATTTTCAATTACCATCAAGTGAAGATCATGGAGACAGATAAGAACAAGAACACATTGGTGACAAAATGAAGTTCCTTCACATAGAGTCATGACGTCTAGATCAAGAATGTGCTTGACATATTCTCCTAAATCATTGCCATAACAATCAAATAATTTATTTCTATGTTCCTAGACGTATAATTGGATGACTTGACTATATTCAACTTTTTAAAATATCACATGCAACTCCTGCAATCGATGCTTAGTAGATGCATGCAACTCTAGATTTCACTAAATATCAAAAAGTGTATCTTTTATACTTCTTTTGGCACATTAGTGAGCCATATATTTGTAAAGAGGTTGCACTGATAGATCCTATGAAGATACTAGTGATTGTGGATATGAGGGCTCCTTTTTATAAAACAACTATGCACCACATTAGGCCATACAATTTTCTATTAGAAGTTCATCTAGGAATATTTAAAGATTGTTATGCCAATGGAACAATTGTTAAGGAAAGACACCAAATATAATTGGATACAAGAAGTATAATTGAATATAAGAAGTTTAGAAAGAATAACCTCAATGAGAAATTGGTCACTACACCGATACCTATCTTTCAAGATTGGACAAAAATATTCTATGTGCATGTAGATGCACTATCCATAGCCTTTAATGCAATTTTCTGATAGTCAATGAACAACAACATTGATCACCCTATTTCTTTTCTCTTGTAGAAAGTTGTTTGATGTAGAGAAGAATTATACCACCAGAAAGTGGGAAGGGTTAGTTGTACTATATGCACTTCAATAATTCAGACATCATCTATTGGGGATTACATTCAATTTCTTCAAAGATTACTCTGTCCTAAAATTCAATCAACAATATAGTGTTTTTAGGAGAATCTGTACATTACTGTTGTTTTATGAATTTGAATTTGAAATGATAATGAAACTAAGTAGAAATAATGTGGGATTCCACCATTTCTTATTGATAACCTTCAATATTGCAACAACAATACTATGACTTCAAAAATCTTAACTTTAATTATCAACTCGGAAATTCATACAAATTTATTAATCACAATAGTTTGATACTTTGAGTGATATTTAAACAACCTGATAACTATTTGTTTTCCACAAGTCACACAAAAGCGAAGACAACTCCAATTTTAGATGAAGATGCCATTGGGGAGTGCGAACATTCCAAGGAAAAAAAAACCAGAGATCTAATTCTGGTTAGGTTGTGCGAGTAATTTCCCTTTGTAACGCCCCCATTCTGAAACTACAGTTAGGTGCCGAGTAAATTTAAACTTGGCATCTTTAGGGGAGCTAGTTGGTTGTCCATGTCATAATAAATCAAAATCTATAACATGAAGCATGGCCCTACAGGTTTCTTGAACTCGGGCAGGGCTGCTGGCGCTCGCACTGTCACTGTCACTGTTTCCGCTGGTTGCCCACGAGATCGATGCGAAAGCCGCAAGAAACGTAAACGATTTCCGATTCCACCGCCTTTCTATTTCTCCATTTTATTGGCTATTGAATTCGGTGCAGTCTAATTGGGTGGAGTATAGTTCAGTGTAAATGAGATGGGTACTCTACAGTTCAGCTAAGAAAAAACAATATTGACTATGTGGAAAAAAGATAAAGGTATATATTTGATTAATTGTAATAAAAAAAGTTATAAAATATTAATAATTTAACTTTAACTTTGTTAATTTTGCTTATTACTGATATTACATTTTAGTATAAATAACTAAATATAAAAAATTAAATAAATTATGTGATATTTATATTTATTAACGAATTTATCAATATCAATCTAATATACCTATAAAATAATATAATGTTGATTATAATAAAAAAAAATTAAATCTAAAGAAAATTTAAATATTTTTAAAAATAATATGTGTAAATGATTCAATTTTCAATATAATATTAATAATCAATATTTAAAAAATACTATTAATAATAAAAATTTAATGTGACAGTGTAATCTATAAATTAAATATTTCAATGTCAATTATATATATATATATATATATATATAATTGAGGTGGTGATTATGGCGGCAGTGATTTGGTCTGAGAGGAGCTAGTGTTCAACAAAGGAAGTGACAGAGGTAAACAGATAACCATGGAAGCGTAGGGAGGAGGGAGCTCCACTCCCTCCTATAGTAAGGTGGTTTCAAGCAGAGGTGGAGCAGGGAATAAGAGCAAGCCTCCACACTCCTTGGAGGACAAGACAAAAATTTCTGAAACCTAGAAGGAGGAAGGCTGCAAAACCCATGTAGAGGATGGGACCCACAAGGGAGACCGACAGGAGGGGAAAGTAGAACACAGAGGTCAAAGAGTAGAGAACAAAACTAAGATGGGGCTCTATAAGCCAAAGTCCAGCAATAAATCGCAGGTAATACTGAATGATCTAGCACTGCAAGAGCACAGGGATCACAGAACAAACTATGCTATAATATGCAAGTTTATGGGAATCTGGTCGATGGAGAAAGCGTTGTACACTTGGATAAAATAAAACTGGAACCAAAAGGGGAGTTAAAGATACATTTAGGATCCAAAGGCTTTTTTACAGTGGTGTTCATGAACTTGGAGGACATAGATAGGATTTTTGAAGGAGGACCATACTTCTATGCAACTGTTGGTTTCTATATGTGTCCGTGGACGATGAACTTTGTGCTGGAGCGAGAAACCTTCACATCGGTTTTGGTATGGATTAGACTCTACTACTTACCTTTGGATCGGATACCAGAATCTTTAAAAGCTATAGGCAACAAACTAGGTCAATTTTTAAAGATTTCAGAGGCAACGCTACGAAGAAAGTATACCTCCTATGCACGCATATGTGTTGAGATGGACTTATCAGGAGCTCTTTCGGATGAGGTCACTCTAGAAGCCTATGATGATGAATGGGTTCAGGAAGTTGACTATGAGCACATTCCTTTCCGATGTCACAAATGTCATGAGCATGGCCACCTATTCAGAGATTGCCCCCTTAATAAGAAGGTGGAATACCAAAACACCAACAAAGGGCAAGACCCAACAGGTTTTATTAAAGTGGGAGGAAAAGGGAAAGGAGGGGGAAGAAAGATACAGAAGAACCCTAATGACGACAGAACAAGAAGTCACAATAGTTTTGAGATCTTAGAAGAAAGAGAAGAAGATGAAGGAACTCCAAAGAAAACAGAAAATAAGGCAGCAAGGGGGAAAGGAAAAGAGACAAGCATGGAGTTCACACAAGAATAAAACGAACACACAACAGACCCATTGAGTAACATGGAAGTAGAAAAAGACCACGATATGACTCAAAGTGAAAGCGGCACAGAGGACCAAGACTTACAGGAGATCCTGGACATGGAGAACCTAGAGCTAGAAAAGTTTCTAGAGCAAGGAGGCAACCAGGGAATAAACTCCATACCACAAGAGGAAGTTGACAAAATACAACAGATATTCCTTAACAAGTCACACCAAAAAGCTTTAGGAGTCAAAAGAGGACACGACAACCAGGATAACAAAGTGGTTTCCTCAATGGGGTTAATAACAGGAAAATTGGTTAAAAACCCAGGAAGGGGAAGAGGAAGAAAGAGACAGAAAGAATTGTTGCTTGAATGTGGAAAACTCATGATTGACTTAGGTAGGATGAAATACCTATCTAGTTACTCCTTCACTACCCCCCCCCCAATGAAGATCACAACCTAGAACATCATAGGACAAGGGAGTAGGAGAAAACAGAGAAATCTAAGCAACATAATCAGAGAGGAAAAACTAGACATAGTGTTCATTCAGGAAACAAAATGCTCAGTTGAGAAGGTTAGAGAAAAACATAGCAAATGGTTAAATAGATATGAATATCTTGAGGTCAAGGCAAATAACTCTACTGGTGGCATTCTTACTCTTTTGGATCCTCAGAAATTTGGATTGCAGGATGCAGAGGTGTCCAGAAACCACCTTTCTTTGATTATCCAACCTGTGGGTGACAGGCAGTGTTACATGATCACCAATGTCTATGGCCCTCAACCACTGGAAGATAAACTTCGGCTCCTCACTTCTCTAGAAGAAATGAAAAAGAGATACCTTGCTTTACCTTGGATTCTAGGTGGAGATTTTAACATGATAGAATCCTTCACGGAAAAGAAAGGGGGAACTAGAACACTTGGAAGGGATTCAATTGCCTTCCAGAACTTGCTCACCAATATGAAACTAGTGGATATGGACACTGGCAATGGGATTTTCACATGGAATAACAAAAGAGGGGGCTCTACCCAAGTAGCCTCAAAATTAGACAGATTTATCATCTTAGAGGAACTTCTACTCATTGGGAGGAGCCTGACAGTGTTCATCCTACCTTTTGGTGGTTCTGACCACTGGTCCATCCAATAGGAGACTTCTCTAATCGGTAAACCAAGGAACAACCCCTTCAGGTTTGAGAATGTATGGCTCACGCACTCATATTTCCTCACAAACATAGAGAAATGGTGGAAAGAAGAGCTTCACCTACAAGGTACAAAGATGTTCCTTCTACATCACAGGCTTAAACACATTAAAAGAAGACTCAAAGAGTGGAATAAGAATGAATTTGGAAACATCTTCAAAGCTAAAAGAGAAGTGGAAGGGAAACTAAAGGAAATAAACTAAATTCTCATCATAGAAGGATACTCAGAGGAAAGGAAAAAGCTTGCAGACTCACTTCAGCATGAATGGGAGAACAGATGTCTACAAGAGGAAATATTTTGGAGACAGAAATCCAGAGTCCAATGGATTAAGGAAGGGGAGAGAAACACCAAATTCTTTCACAAATCCACCATTGCACACAGAAACAACAATAGAATTGTGAAACTCACAGATCATCATGGAACAGAGAAAAATACTCATGAGGAGATGGAAGAGGTTCTGGTCCAACATTTTCAGGAAATTGCTAAGGAAACCACAACAGATAGATCACAGTTTACGAGAAGATTTACTTAGTATATTCCTAAACTGGTCTCCAGGGAAGACAATCACAATCTCAACAGACCAGTAACAGGGAAGGAACTTGAGGAAGTCATCACAAAGATGCATAATGGGAAAGCTCCAGGCCCAGATGGCTTCAATGTGGACTTTTTCAAAACATGCTGGAGGATTGTAAAGCATGATATACTGGAGGTAGTGGAAGACTCGCGAAGATCGAAATCTGTCTTGAAGGCGCTCAATGAATCTTTCATAGCCCTAATCCCCAAACAGGAAAGGGCCAACTCTCCAGACAGATTCAGACCTATAACATTATGCAATGTGGTGTACAAAATTATATCCAAAGTAATTGCCAACCGACTCAAACCCCTCCTCCCAACCCTGGTGTCAGAGGAGCAAACAGGTTATGTGGAAGGGAGACAAATTCTCGATAACATAATTCAAGCCCATGAAGTGGTTCATTCACTCAACACCAATAAGCAGGTAGGGATGATAATTCAACTCGACATAGCAAAAGCTTATGATAAACTTAGTTGGACTTACATAAGAGAGGTGTTAAAAGCCTATGGCTTTGACTACAATTGGATTAGGTGGGTCATGGCTCTTGTAACCACTGCCAACTGTTCAATTCTTCTCAATGGCTCTCCTTCCAGAACCTTCAAGCATACAGGGGGTCTCAGGCAAGGTGATCCTCTTTCCCCTTTCCTTTTTATTCTAATGATGGAAGGGTTAGGTAGAGCAATCAAAGCTACCAAGGAGTAAGGAATCATTCAAGGACTGAGACACACTCGAGCATTCAAGCAAATTTTGCATGAGTTTGCAATGGTTGCAGGCACTGAGGTAAGTCTTACAAAATCAAAAATCTTCTTTTTCAATACTGATATTTCGATTTAGAGAAACCTATCCAGAATTTTAGGCTTTCAAAGAGATTCATTGCCCTCGAAGTATCTGGGAGTTCCCCTCTCCGACAAACCATTGCACAAACACATCTGGGAGCCTGTTTTGAATAAATTGAAAGATAAAACCAGCAAGTGGACAAAAAGAGCTCTAAATTTAGTAGGGAGGCTAATTCTCACTAAGGAAATCCTCCAAAATATCCCTATTTTTATGCTATCTTCCATTCTGGCACCAATTGGAGTCATTAATCAAATTAGAAACATTCAAAGAGATTTTATCTGGGGAAAAGGTGAAGAGAAGAAGAAATGGGCTCTGGTGGCTTGGGATAGGATATGCAAACCTAAATCCCATGGTGGTTTGGGTTTACATGACCCAGAAATTCTAAACAGAGTTCTGGGTGCTAAAGTTTGGTGGAGATGGCTGAAGGAAATACGAGCCCCCTGGGCTGAACTATGGGAACAAAACTATGCAATGAATTAGTAGGAAATGAACCTTATAAGAATGGCAGGACAAGTGAAAGGTTCACAAGTATGAAATAGGGCTTGGGAGAACAAAGCCTTAGTTCAAAAACATAGTTTCTGGGAGATCAGAAGTGGAAACTGGGCTAGATTCTGGGAGGACAATTGGCAGTAGGAAGGCAATCTCATCAGTGAGGAATTAGCAAGTATCTAGGCAGATACCATAAACAAAGGATTAATTAGGGTGAGTAACTATTGGGATCAATCAAGGAATAATGGCAAATGGAGAATATGGAAACTTCCTGTTTACAATGAGATGAACATGCTGAAAACTCAAGCTAAAGACCTTGAAGATATTCTGGACAAAAGGCAAATTTTAACCTCAACTTCAGATGATCAATTAAGATGGGGAAGTAATAAGGCAGGTATCTTCAACCTTAAAGAAGCCAAAAGAATAGCAACAGGGCTTAACTTCCCAAGCACTGACAAGACCTGGAAAAACCTTTGGACTAACCCTCATTGGATGAAGATCAAACTGTTCAAGTGGCTGGTTCTACAAGGCAAGATTCTCACTTGGGAAAATCTAAGAAAGAGAGGCTTTGTTGGCCCCTCCAGATGTCACATGTGTGGATAACAGGAAGAAACCTCAAATCATCTCCTCAATCTATGCTCCTTCACTGCCACATTATGGAACTGGGCCAGAAATGTCTTTGAGTAGACAAATAGGCAGAAAAATGATATCATTGCTACGCTAAAGAATTGGAGACAAGATTTCTTGGACAATGAGACAATAAATGCAGCTTGGGCTTTGAATCCATGGTTCATAATCTGGAATGTATGGAAGGAGTGCAACAACAGGGTTTTCAAAGACAAAACAGGCCCGGTGAGCAGCGTCATCAAGCTAATCCTCAAGCAACTCAAGGAAATGGTCAACACCCTTGGGAGTTTCTCTGCAGGTAAACCCATAGGTCATAGAGAGGCAAACATCCTGGAAAAGTTGGAGGTTCAGGCACATCTCCCTCAAATGCCTCTGCAGATCAACAAGCATACCTCAGAAGGAGAGGCTTTCTGGCACCTCCCTTCTCGAGGTTTCTTAAAATTTAACATAGATGGAGCCTCTAAAGGAAATCTTGGAGATGTTGGGTATGGAGGAGTCATGAGAGATGAGAAGGGCAACATACATGTAATTTTCTACAGATATCTTGGAAAAGCTACCAACAATATGGTTGAACTCATGGCAATGGAACTATGCTTGGAAATACTAATCAAGTACAACATACATAATGTCATCATTGAGGCTGACTTGGAATTAGTCACTAATTCGGTCAAGCAGATAAGTACAGGATCTGTAGCAAAGAAAATTTCAGGTCACTGGTGGCTTCTGCAAGTCTATCACAAAATTCAATCACACCTAAGAATTCTAAGAAATCTTAGCTTTATGCATGTTCGCAGGGAAGCCAACAAAGTAGAGGACTGGCTGGCCAATGAGGGGGTTAGAAGCAAAGGAACCGACATGTGTTATGGGTGGGAGGAGGTAATAGATAATAGGTTGCGAGATGAATGCTCATCTCGGGCTATCATGGACAGACAACAATATCAGAACAGACCAAGAGACATTGTTTTACCTTTCGTCAATGAGGAATAAGAACACAGTAGAAAGTTTTAAAAAGGAAGAGCACTCTAGGACCTCTCAAAAAGTCAGCAAATTCTACATTAGACCGGGAGCTACAGGGAGGAAAAGCTAGGAGGAGATGCGCCACCAAGAAAAATGTCAACGGGAAACAACAAGCTACTGAGAAGATTGACATAGGGATTCCAAGCAGGAGGTGACCCTTCTAGGCGCGTCTTCCTTGAGCAGTGTATCGGGGCAAGGGGAAAAGAAAACCGGAATCCAGAACTGCTTGGGATAAACCACCCTCATCAGGCGCCCTATAACCCAGAAGCGGTTTTCCTGAAAGTCATGCGATGCCACTCAGTGACCAACGCGTGGCAGGGAAGGAGAGAGCTTATTGCCTTCATTGCATAGTGTTCCTCGGGCTTATGTGCTACGCGACTTTGATTTTGGCTGTCGGATCAGAAGGGAGAAGATCTACAACCACAGTTTGTCGTGCATGTTTGAGGGCCGGGATAGTCAAAACTGCTTACGGTTTACCACTCTTATCGGGCACCCTTGAACCCAAAAGCGACTTTTCAGAAAAGCTGGCGATGCCACTCAGCGAACAACACGTGGCGGGGGAGGGTGAGAGAATACCACCCTCATCGCGTGGTATTCCTCAGGTTTTTAGGCTGTGCGATATGGATAGTAGCCATTGGATCAGAAGGGGAAGATCGATGGCTATAGTTGGTTGAGCAGTTTAGTGTGTTTTCTATGGGCTACTGCTCTGCGTGATACAAAGTTAGACCGTTAGATTAAAAGGAGACAGATCAACGGTTGCAGACAAGCGTTCAGACTCAGGGGTCCATGCCTTTGCGTGTGGTTCCATGGCAGTTTAGACTTTGGTTTTGTTTGCTTAAGTGCAGCTTTTGTTGTGGGCACTTTGGGTGTTTTCTTTGGGGGTTTTCCCCTCTTCCCTTTGTGGGGTTTAGCGCCTCTGAGCGCTTGTTGTGAATTTTGTACATTATTTGCTTTCCTAAGTCAATAGAAGGTTCATCTCTTGGTTCAGCAATATATATATATATATAATGACAAAAGAAAATTCTAATGGCTATATCATTTTAAGTAGTCTTATCATTTTACATTTTAGTCCAACTAATTTTGGTTGAATTTTAACAAAAAAAAATGTTGGAACTATCAATTTAAATTGTTCTACATAATGTAAATGTCTAATGAAATTATTGAAGGGTTAGATCTATTTATACATTCAAAAGTGCAATTTAAACAATGACTAATACCAATATATATTCATCTTAACCATAATCTATCAAATGAGGAGAGGGATCAAATCACTCTAGTGAAAATGTGGTTTTAAGTTTCACACTTTATAAGAGGTTTGGATTCCAAAAGATTTGATATTTCTCTAGACTTACTAGATCCTTGCTTAAGATGGATCTATACTCATTAATAAATTAAATAACTTTTTCCAATATAATCCATTGATATAATTAAGAATGAAATTGTAATGTTTTTAATATATAGATAGATTCAATGTCTAGAAAACCAATGACATACTCAAATTCTAAAATAAAATTTATAATACTGAAAATTTTATATATTTGAAGCAAATTGATAAATAAAAAATAAAAACCCATTTCTTCTAACATATACGATATCACCAAATCACTCCTTAATGCAATGTCCTTAATGCAATGCAATTTGCTTTCATTGGATTCCAAGATGTTCTTCCCTGACTGGAAACTGTATTAGTTTGAAAACCTTTCTGGTTTGAATATTATTGGTTGGTAATATTTGAAGGAATAACTATCGTGTTTGATTTCTTATTCCATTTGGTGTTGAGACACATGTAAAGCAAAAAGAAAAAGGTTGTCGAAGCATCTGAAATGAAAGAGGGGTGGGCATGAATGATATATATAAATACAACAAATGGAGAATGAAAGAAAATATCAGATGGCATTTGAGTTCTCTTGAGTCACACTTAATTGTGTTTGCCAGTCCGTCGATCAATCAATATCAGTTATGGCAATCCTCCTCATGTACTGTATTCTTCTAGCATTCATGCAGAGTGGATCTCATGGCTTTGAATTCAAAGTTGGAGGTGAAAATGACTGGGAAGTACCCAACGATACAAACGCTAAAATCTATAACCAGTGGGCTGGTCGAAACAGGTTTAAGGTTGGGGATTCTCTCGGTAAGAAATCTAATTTAAGTATTTCTATAAAATTTCACTTTTTTTTTTCCAAATTAGGTTGAGTTTAGTTTGGTTTTTTTGGTCGAACTAGGTTGAATTTAGATGGGGTCAATCCAGATAGAAAGTAAGTTTATTGATTGATTGGTTGTGTTTACATGGTTGTTTTGGTGTTAGTATTTGTGTACAATTCAAACGAGGATTCGGTGCTTCAAGTAACTCATCAAAATTACCTAAACTGCAACACATCAGATCCGATAAATAAATTCCAAGATGGTTACACAGTCTTCAAGCTGCCCCACTCGGGCTCATTTTTCTTCATAAGTGGTGCCAGTGGTCACTGCCAGAAATCCCAAAAGCTTCATGTGGTTGTTCTGGCAATTCGAGGTGTGACACCACCATCATCGCCGCCACAGTTTCCTCCTGTCCCTGCCCCTGCTCCTGTTCTCCCTGCCCATGTTCCTGCCCCTGCTCCTGCTCCATTGATTATGATGGAAACCCCTGCTCCCTCTCCCTCTCCCAGTATGGTTCCAGCTGTTCCTCCAACGAGTACTTGGTGTGCCTGCCGCTCCTGTCCTGAAATCGGCAGGTTTTATGTGTGGGTTGCTCATTTCTGTATGTGTGTTTATTCTCTAGGCTTGAATTTGGATCTTTGTGGTTGCAGGCTCTGGCCACTTTTATCAAATAAATGTTCCTTGAGGCCACAGCCCCTAAAATGTGTAGGAGTTTAGTGTGAGCTATGAGCTTGGTGTGAAGACTATAGTGGCAGTTGATCTGAGATTTCTTAGAATATAGCGATGCCGATTTGAGAACACGCTATGTTCTCCAAGATTTTATATATATATCTTTTCATTTGAAATTTTTTTATGGTTATGCTTCTGGAAAATTAGCATGGCGGCCATGGAATTGATTGGACGACATTAATTGTCCTTCTGGTAAATTGTCTGAGATTTAAGCATCATGTTGAGATTGGATCATTGATCCCACCAATATTACAAATAACTGGAAATCTTTATTAGAAATAAACCAGTGGAAATCTTTATGAAAATTTCATGTAACAAAAAAAAATAACAGTGCAAGTTGGTCGGAATAGTTATTCACAAAAAGGAGGTTGCAAATGACATATTTTCAAGTTTTTCTATGTTAAAAGCAAGTTGGTTGCTGGAAAAGCGTAGAAATTTATTTTAAAGCAGGGAATTCATTTAAAATATGTAACATGTATCGGTATATTTTTGAAATATTATTTTACAGGGCTATTAATGTTAAAGTAATTTTGTTAAATTTGATTTGGTTAAGTTATTAGCAGTTCTAGAGTTCAGACTGGATTTATGACCATTTATGATATTCATTTCTATCTAATATGAATATATTTAGAAGCCAAAAAAAACTCTATTTTAATTAGCCTTTTAGTAAGTAAAATACTTGAATTTCATAATCCTAATATTTATAAAATTATAACTTAATATTCTAATTTTAAAATATTCTAAGTCTAACGATTAAGAGTTATAAAAATTCACGCAACGTATATTTATGCTTGAAAAATGAAAATTAGTTATTTTTTGAGAAAACATTAAAAAACAAAAAATTAAGTAATTTACTCTGAAGTGATAGCTCGTACAAATCGGATGCGTGCACAGTGTTTTGACAAAGAAAAAGAAAAAGAAAAGTTGGTCTGAAAGTTTTTCATGGAATAACGTGTCAATGGGTGGTACTGGTTAATGCGTGAGATATACATATTCCGATGTGTCTCTTCACAATCAAATCACTTTATTATTATTCTCTTACATGTAAAATGTCTCCATGTTCTCACAATATCACTTTATTATTATTCTCTTACATGTAAAATGTCTCCATGTTCTCGCATCCTGCCGGGAAGTGAGGAAACAATACACAATCCCGAGGTTCGAAATGGCTA